>JBBDGP010001641.1:397500-997500 GCA_037952835.1 Lithobates septentrionalis | reverse complement strand
TAATTTATATCACCGCCGGGCAATTAGGGGGTTAAACCTTTATAAGGTAATAAACGGCGGGTGCCCTAAAACTATAATAAACTATAATAAACAAACTAGCTAACCAGCGTCACCCGTAACACTTATATGGTGATCGCTGGTGAAAGGGTTAACTAGGGGGCAATCAGGGGGTTAAAACCTTTAGCAGGTAGTATATGGGGGTCCCTGTCACTATAAAACACTGACAGCGAACCTATATACTTACCTCCCTAACTAGCGTCACCTGTGTCACTAATACAGCGATCAGAAAAACGATCGCTTAGCGACACTGGTGACGGGGGGTGATCACGGGGTTAACCTTTATTAGGGGGGGTTAGGGGGGTACCCTGGACCTAAGGGGGCTAACCTAACTGCCCTAACACTTATAACTGTCACAAACTGACACCAATGCAAAAAAAAAAAACTGCTATTGGTGTCAGTGTGACAGGGGGTACAGGGGGGTGATCGGGGGGGTGACAAGTGTGCCTGGCGTGTTCTACTGGAAGTGTAGTGTTGTGCAGACTTACTTGATGTCTTCTCTCCTCAGCTCCGGATCGAAAAGACCAGCTCGAGGAGGGATGACATCACTTCCTTTCCCTCTGTTTACATTACAGAGGGAAAGGAAGCGTTTTCATTCGCCGGGAGCGATCGGGAGGGGGTGGCCAACAATGGATGGCCTCCCCCTGACCTCTCATCGCCCGGGAAGAAATGGCGACCACCTCGGGCACTGGGGGGGGGTCCGATCGGACCCCCTACCCGCGGAAGGCAAATCACGTGTATGTACGTGATTTTGCCTGTCCGTGCCACCTTGCCGACGTACATCGGCGTGAGGCGGTCGTCAAGTGGTTAAGTGATATCAAAGTGAGCTTAGCCATCGACACCGACAGGGAGCGCCCGCTCAGTGTACTCTCCACGTCTAGCCGACCTGAGGCAAACAGCAGGGGGGGACAGGGGAAGAAAGAAGAGGGAGAATGGGGGAAAACAAAAGTAAGTGACAGAAAGAAAAAAGAATACGTTAATAACCATTTTCAGCACAGTCAAGAGCCACCATATTAATAGGTGGGCAGGAGCACACAAAAATCTGTTGTGCATAGTTGGGGTGAGCCGCGGATCCGTCACACCTCCACGCCCAGCTCCAAGAAGAGCAGGCGCCTGAGGGCACCGGGCTCCCCGACCCCCCCGAGGGGGCGGGCTCACTACCAGGGGCGACCGACAGGGAGCAAACATGCCCGTGTGTTGTCCCATCGCCCCGGCAACGGCACCTTATCTTGCAAGATGCGTTACGTGGAACCCAGCAAAAAAGAAAAAGAAAAAAAAAAAAACCAAGAGACTTTCCTCTTCTCTCCTTCTCCTATCCTCACTTTTCCTCCTTCTTCACTCTCTCCACCCACTTTTAAAAAAGGAAAAATCCTAAAACAAAACTAAGTGGGGGTGATCCCATCACACAGATTAGAAGTACACTTTCTGTATCTTAGCACCTCAGTAAAATAAGCTGTAAATTCAAGGAAGATAAAATAAAAAAAATACTCAAAAAGTAAAACAACACTTGCTCCACAGTTGTGGAAAGAGTGTGCAATCGTAACATAACCTTTGAAAGTATACTTGCGGATGCTATGGAAACGAGAAGTCTCCTGGGTAGAATGTAAGTGAAATCAGAACAGAAGTCACCCAAGTTGGGAGGAAGATCCAGGGGAGCCAGATCTGCGTTTTTGCTGCACTTTTTGCCAGCGTGGATCAGAAGGGACATTGAGTGAAGGGATGGATTCCTGCCATTCTGGGAGATCCAGGGGAGAGATGTTAAGCTCCGAACAGAATTTTTCCAGATCCTCAGTGAAGCGGAGAATTGCTGTCTTGCCATCTTTGTGGGCAATGAGGGCTGATGGAAAACCCCAACGATAATTAATAGAGGCTGTATGAAGCTGTTCAGTAAGGGGACACAGGGCCCTGCGTCGTTCCAATGTTTCCCTAGCAAGGTCAGGGAAGAACAGAAGGGATGCGCCATCAAAGTCCAGTGGTGTTTTTTCCCGGGCCTTCTTCATAATTCTCTCTTTTTCATCATAGTAATGTAGCCTGCAGATAACATCTCGGGGAATGTCAGAGGACAGGTTGCGAGGACGCAGAGCTCTATGTGCTCTATCAATTTTCAGGGGAAAATCTGCTGGCTGGCCTAGCAGGCCGTTAAATATACCGCGGAGGGAAGGCAGATCATCGTCACCTGTGGCCTCCGGCAGACCTCTTATGCGTATGTTGTTCCGCCGGTTGCGGTTCTCCTGGTCCTCGATCTTATAGAGAGCCATCCTGTGCGAGATGGAGAGGTTGCGGGTAGTAGTCTGCAAAGACCTTATGGCGGCCGCGTGGCGATCGAGGCGCAGCTCCGATTCCTCCACACGTTCCAACACGTGTGCTAGGTCTGACTGGACAGCTGAAAGTTCTTTTTTAATAGAGCGTTCCAGGCTAGAAAACAGGGTGGCCAGTTCCGTTTTAGTGGGAAGATCGCTAACTAGTGCTGCAACCTCCGAATTCCTGGAAGTACTTTCTTACCCTTCCGAACAGGCCGAGACCGCCGGAGAGTGTCTCCTGGTTGCAGGTCTGTGGCGGGAGGAGGAGCTCGAGCCGCGTGGAGAGCGGCCTAGTCCATCCATGCCGAGAATGTCCTCTGATTCCGCGGCTAGGTAGTGCTTTATGGAACCCGAGGGGGTTCCTTTTTGAGGCAGGGATTTGCCTGTCCTTTTCCCCATACTGTGTTGGGTTGAAGCAGGGTGAATTCCTGGGTTGGAGCAGTTATATGCGATGCCGCCGCCGGAGCTCAAGGGAAACACGTCTTCACCGCTGCATACCGAAACCACGCCCCTTTTTTTGCCCAATTAACTGGTTTTGATCAATGCAAAAGATGTAGGGTGTAGCTGTGTTCATAGAAGAACCACTAAGTTTGTATCTACAAGCATGGAGATGCAGCACACGATTACTTAATGAACAGATCACAAATATTAAATCTGGATTCAAAAACCATTCAGTGTCCAAACATTATCTCCTTGTACATAATAAAGACCCATCCAATACTCTATTCTTGGGTATAGATAAGTTTAGCCCTAATTGGAGCGGTAGTTCATTGGTGAGAGAGATTTCAAAACTAGAGATGTCCTGGATCCATATGGTAAAAAGTTATGCACCCTATGGGTTAAATATTGATGTTGACGTAAACACCTTTATTGGTAACTCCTAGTGGGTATTGATGTAAACTCAATCTGAGTCACATGTGCGGATTTTTGTAAAATTTAATCCATTTGTGTTTTTTTGCTGAGTATTGGTGTGTATGAGCTTTAATTAATATATGCACCCATGTTCAATTGAAATTCTACTCATAGTTTTATTATATTCATTTAATTCATTTTTCCTTTTTAATTTTATTTTCATCTTATTTATTTTATTTTATTTTCCTTTTTTACCATATGTTTGTAAAAGTATAACAAGTCATGTACAGTTATACATTTGGGTTTATTATACATTTTTATATATTCTTTATATATATGTGTGTGGTGTATATATACACATCTATATATTTAGAATTTTTTGGGACTAGGTTCCACTATATAGGAGGGTGACAGGTTTATACATAACCAGCATTTGCTGGTTGACCATCAGGACAATTAGCTAATTTTGTTTATTCATTATTGATTCTTAATATTCAATATTTTTGGCTCTTATAAATAATTGATATTTACTATACATTAATATATACTGCATAGGTTGTCATTTAGCATTGATTAAGATGCTTGGTATTGACAAATCCACATTTCATTTAAATATATTTACACTAGCTATATTTATTATTTTGTGATTCATAATTATTATTAGTGGTTTCTTATATTCAAGTCGTTTTTTCACTACATTCACAAGTATATCGGGGGTTAAATCCAATGGTATGTTTGCACCATCAATTTACGTATTGAGATACTTTAATTGGTGAGGTTATTTTCTTGCACATCATTAACATCACATATGACAAAACGCGTCTGGAGGAGGATACATGCTGACGTCACCACGCTGTCTCGTTAGGACGAGAGTTTGTTTGTAGCCGGCCGCCTCTCTATTTTATGCACAATTTTTAAACTTGTACAATGTAAGTGCAATGTTGTTTTTATATAAATAAATATCCAATTAGGCAATATTACACTATGGTAGTTCTCTCTTTCTGGGTTTACTGCTGGGTTAGTTGCTGTACTAATGGTCCAGGATTGAGCGGTGTCATCGGTATTTGGATATATTTATGCAACCATCCAAAGCTTATCTCTATGATCTTCTGTGGAAGCAAAGGCCTTGGCTGGGCTATAGCCACATGCCTGATTTTGCCTGCAATCTGGTAAGCGAGTTTTTCTTATGGTGGTGGCACATTTATTGTACGAACTCACTATGTTGTCAATATTAGAAGAATTTGATTATTATTCCACAATTTTCTTGCCATATCAAGAATACTTATATATTGGATATATTTTTTAGCGCGGTTTCTTCTTTCCTATGTTTTCCTTTGTGTATATCTCAGATTAAGCTGCTCCTTATTGAATTTCATGATTAATTTTTAAATTGGTACATTAGAGCATTTTTTTTTGCCTTTAAGTGTCCTCAGTGAGTTGGTACTTCCTTCATGCTATTTATACCGAATCACATAGAGAAAGCA
This sequence comes from Lithobates septentrionalis, assembly GCA_037952835.1. NCBI lineage: Eukaryota > Metazoa > Chordata > Amphibia > Anura > Ranidae > Lithobates > Lithobates septentrionalis. The sequence continues at coordinate 992,807 of JBBDGP010001641.1, read as the reverse complement.
GAGGCAGAAGTTAAGGTATTAAAAGACCATCTAGCAGTTGCTTTAGAGCCCATTCACACAGGGACGACTTGTCAGGCGACCTAGTCGCCTGACAAGTCGCCTCCCGTTCTGTACAATGGAACCGTTCGTCGCTCCGACTTAGAAAAAGGTTCCTGTACGACTTTGGGGGCGACTTGGGGCGACTTGCATAGACTTCTATACAGAAGTCGTTTTGCAAGTCGCCGCGGAAGTCGTTTGCAGGTCGTCTCGCTGAGGCGACCTGCAAGTCGTGTTGCCCCTGTGTGAATGGGGTCTTAGAGTGTGTACATTCAACCGCTAGTCAGGCTGATGATTTGCAAGAGCTGTGTGCAGTCCTCATGACCAAAGCAATTAGTGTCTTAACCACTTAAGGACCAGCCTTGTTTTGAATTTTAGGTGTTTACATGTTTAAAACAGTTTTTTTTGCTAGAAAATTACTTAGAACCCCCAAACATTATATATGTTTTTTTTCTAACACCCTAGAGAATAAAATGGCGGTCGTTGCAATACTTTTTTTTTGCACCCTATTTGCGCAGCGGTCTTATAAGCGCACTTTTTTTGGAAAATATTCAATTTTTGAAAAAAAAAAAAAAGTAAAACAACAGTAAAGTTAGCCCAATTTTTTTAATATTGTGAAAGATAATGTTACGCCAAGTAAATTGATACCCAACATGTCACGCTTCCGCTCGTGGAATGGCGTCAAACTTTTACCCTCAAAAATCTCCATAGGCGACGTTTAAAAAATTCTACAGGTTGCATGTTTTGCGTTACAGAGAAGGTCTAGGGCTAGAATTATTGCTCTCGCTCTACCGATGGCGGCAATATCTCACATGTGTGGTTTGACCACCGTTCTCATATGCGGGCGCTACTCGCGTATGCGTTCGCTTCTGCGCGCGAGCTCGTCGGGACGGGGGGTTTTTTAAAAAAAATTTTTTTTATTTTTATTTATTTTACATTATTTCATTTATTTTTACACTGTTTAAAAAAAAATTGGTTAACTTTTATTCCTATTACAAGGAATGTAAACATCCCTTGTAATAGAAAAAAAGCATGACAGGTCCTCTTAAATATGAGATCTGGGGTCAAAAAGACCTCAGATCTCATATTTACACTAAAATGCAATAAAAAAAGTCATTAAAAAAATGACATTGAAAAAATATGCCTTTAAGAGGCGTGGGCGGAAGTGACGTTTTGACGTTGCTTCCGCCCAGCAGTGTCATGGAGACGAGTGGGCGCCATCTTAGCCTCACTCTTCTCCAGGCACAGCACGGTGAAGGACGCAATCGCCTCCGCCGCTACCGACGGCTCCGGTAAGCGGGGGAGGGCACCTGATCACAGCGGGAGGGGGGACCCCTCTCCCACCACTGATAAAAGTGATCTTGCGGCGAATCCGCCGCAGGGACCACTTTTATCAGAAAGCCGGCCGCCGCACGAAAACGGGGATACCGGGGTTATGGCAGCTAGTTGCTGCCATAACAACGATATCCCCCTTCAAAGTTTGGACGTACATCGGCGTGTGGCGGTCCGGAAGTGGTTAAGGAAAAGGAAGGGCCGTAAACCTGTTAGAAAAGCCAGGGTACGTGCAATCGTCACATCCCAAAACTGGGATTGTGAGGATGTGCTCTCATTAAATGATATTGAGGATGAGGAGATAGAGTTTGATATTTCAGATGATGATCTGCAAGTGGGAAAGAAAAAAGATGCCAGACCTCTCATTACTAAGCATAGGAAATGGCAATATGATAGAGAGGATATGGCAGATGGGGAGGTGCATTATTACAACCCCAGAGATGTTGAATTTGAAGAAGTATGGGAGTTTACACAAACTGAACTCCATGAGCTGGAAAAACAATACAAAGATCCGGGAGCCCATTTTGAGTTGGCTCCTATGCTTGTGGGATGAAGGGGCAGACAGTGTTGTTTTGTCAGGTAAGGAAGCAGTGGCTATGGGAATGTTAACCCATGATCCACAATTGCGTCAGGCAATGCAAAAAGCCTGAGAGTTTAGTGTGAATTTTTCACTGTTAGACCTTGTGAGAGATAGAATAGGCCTGGGATTTAACAGCAAGATTCACAAAGCCACTACCCTTTTGAGCCAGTGGGGGGAGCTAGAGGAGACTAAAACAAAACCTGTCAGGGCAGTAGATAAGATCAAGGCCAGAAACAATTTCTAGGAAACACATTTCTAGGAAACAAATGTGGGAACTATTAAAGGCAGGAGTACCTAAAGATGAGATAGATGAGATTTCTACTGCAGAAATGCCGACGAGGTGGAAACATTTAGTAGGGAAAACTGTCAGTGTTAGAAACACTACTCCTAGTATAGATAACATCAGCCTAGCCTTAGAGAAAACAGAACAGACCCCTCCTGTTGGCCCAAAATCCAGTTCCCAAAACTGAACATGAACCCAAACCTAAATCCCTTTATCCTGGGGAGGAGTTAGAGAGAATCAGAAAAGGGGATTGGGAGGTTCCTTATCCATTATGAAGGGAAGGTGAGTCTCCTGTAATAGAAGTAAAGGCAGCGACAGCAGGAGACCGACGCCCATATGCACACCTGTCACTGTATGGTGGGGGAAGTCATCTTCTCCTACACATGTAATGGCTTTAATTGATACCAGAGCTGAAGTTGCACTTTTGCAAAGAAATCCTTCCCATCACAAAGGATAAATTGGTTGATGTAGGTTTGGGAGGGCAAACCACACCAGCAGTTAGGATATGGGTGAAATTGGCTATTGGCAAGGGATCAGGATTTATGACAAATGTTTTTGTATCATAGTTACCCGAAAATATTCTTGGGATGGATGTACTTCAAGGTCAGTCAATTCAGACTGAAAGGGGTACATTCACATTCGGGTATCCTGATAAAGCGTATCTGGTTAGGGCGGTGAAGGCTGTGGTCAGAGGTCTTGCGAAATGGACCCCTGTCTACATTCCTCCACCAGAGAAGTCAGTCTGTCTCAAGCAGTACAGACTTCCTGGAGGCCACAAAGAAATTGGGGAGACTATTCAAGAACTGTTGAGAGTAGGGATCCTTAGACCTGCTGTAAGTCCTTTCTCGTCTCCAGTGTTCCCAGTAAAGAAACCTGATGGGACATATAGAATGACTGTGGATTACAGAGGTCTAAACAAAGTGGCACCTCTCTTGAAGTCAGCTGTACCAGGTATGATCCCAATTGTTGAGAAAAATGCTAAAGAGGCAGGAGAATATCATACTGTGATAGACCTGGCTAATGCTTTATTTTCAATTTTGATAGACCCAGAGTGTCAAGACCAGTGTGCTATGGTGTGGGATGGCCGCCAGTACACTTCCACTGTCCTTCCGCAAAGCTTTCTTCATTCTCAGATGTGTCATGGACTGATTGCCCGAGATTTAAGTACACTGGTGGACTTCATATTCATTTATAATCCATATAATCAATTATTATGGTTTGTATATATTTTTTTAACACTGGTGGACTACATATTGATTAATCATCATTTTTGATTTAAAGGTTTAGCGCGATTCTATTTTTCTCTTAGTGTATATAGTAGGAGCTTGTCTCCCATTGTTTTAGAGCGATGGCGCTGATGGTGGTGATTTCCTCGTGGAGCAGGCTTTATGGTGGGTGCTTTGGAACAATTTAAGTAATCCTTGTTATGTCTGTAGGGGTTGGTGGTGTTCCTATCCCTAGAATATAATGGTTTATAACCTTGTGTTTTTTAGGACTTCTCGGCTGGTTATCTGCCTGGTTAGATATAATCAACTAATTGTACGGGTGTTACTTCCTATCTGTTTGACCCGTGGCGGGCTTCACTAGTGGATGTTTTTTCCTCCATATGATTAATTATATGAGCCAGGTGAGTGCATTATTAGTTGTTTGAGGTTACATCTCCTATTTGCCTTTTGTATATATGATGACTTATTGTAAGAGAACTGTCAGGATGCGCCCGGCACGCACACGTGCGCATGCACGCATTCACGGGCATCAGCAGATTTCCTTGCGCAGGAACACACATCTGACCACAATTGGCACCTGACAGCCTATTTAAGGGTTGCTCTGATTTCTGACAGGTGCTGCTTGATCTTCAGCTGTGTCCTGAGATTCTGAAACCCTGTTTGTTTGACTTGACTTCCTGTTGCTGAAACCCTGGCCTTCCTGACCCTGTTTCTGGACTCTGATTATTCTGATTACTGGTTCATGATCCTGGCTTCCTGTTTGACCTTGCTCCTGTTTATACCTTGGTACCTCGCTGCCCGCCCGTTACTGAACCCGGCTTACCTGATGACCTCGCTCCTGTCTCCTGTTTGGCTCCACGCTGTTTCCGAGTACCTGTGCTGGCCGTCCATCCTCTCAGCTGTGCTGGTTCCAGCTATTCACCAGAAACCCTGCCTGCACTTCCCAGTCTGCAACACTTCCAGCAAGTTCTGCACACAGCATTCACAGGCACTCGTGTTCCTCCTGATCCTAGCCACCATCTGTTCCATCTCCAGTGGGGCTTGGATTGGAGATACAAGAGAGGCTGACCTCGTCATTTCAGACTCCTACCAGGTACGTGACAGTATCAAGCAGCCACAAATGGAGTCTGAAAGGGAGGCCTTTCCATCAAAGAACATTTACAGATCTATTTCTGTGCTATCCAATATTGTGCAGAAGTTACAAGAAAATCTGAGTCGCATGGAAGAGCGATTTCCCCACAATGAGAATGTCGCATTGGCCTGTGCTCCGCTTTTGGTCTCTGATTCATATACCCAAACAGAGCCCGGCTTGTTCCGTGAGGTTGCTTCTGCTCCTGAACCCAGGGTGCTTATGCCTGAGCGATTTTCCGGAAATCGCAAGAAGTTTCGCACATTCCGGAATTCCTGTGAACTATATTTCTCCCTGTTACCCCGGACCTTCACGTCTGAAAGCATCAAGGTGGGGTTTATCATTACACTACTATTGGATGAACCACTTTCCTGGGCTCATCATCTCCGGGAACAACATGACCCTGTCCTGACAACCACGGATTCTTTCTTCTCAGCCATGGCTCAGCTTTATGCAGACCCCTTCTACCAGCAGACTGCCGAATTCATGCTTGGCAAATTACAGCAAGGTCCAAGGCCTGCTGAGGAATATGTAACTGATTTCCGTGTATGGAGTGCAGATACCCAATGGAATCATTCCGCACTTCGCCACCAGTTTCGACTAGGACTGTCTGACACCTTAAAGGATGAGCTTGCCAGAGTGGGAGTTCCAGCATCCCTGGAAGACCTGATCGATCTAACCATTCAGATCGATCGGCGATTACGTGAAAGGCAATCCGAAAGGTCCAAAGGAACCCTTTCTGTGGCTTCAAGGTCTGACATTCCTGCATCCTCATCCATTGCATCCCCCAGAAGGAGGGAACTGCATAAGACTCCTCATAGAAGTTTTCGAAGACCACCCCTTTCTCCTGATGAACGCCTTCATCGATTACAGGACAATCTGTGTCTCTATTGCGGGGAGGCGGGTCACTTTATACAGACTTGCCCTGCAAAGACCCGCAGGTCTTTCTCCCGTCAGCCTCACATGATGCATCTCTCAGGGAGGTACCAGTCTCATGTCTCTCTTTCCATTGTGCTCCAGTTTTCTGAAAAGACTGTTCCTGTACTTGCAATCATAGACTCTGGGGCCTGTAGTTGTTTTATGGACTCTGCATTTGCTTCTCTCCACCAGCTGCCTGTATGTGCCAAGAAGCAGGAATTCCATGTTCATCTGGCTGACGGTTCCGGCATTAAATCAGGCCCAGTTACCCAAGAGACTTTACCTATTTCCTGTCGTACTTCTTCCGGCCACCATGAATTCCTCCGTTTGGATATCATAGCTTCTCCCATGTTCCCGGTCATCCTTGGCATTCCATGGTTGAAGGCACATAATCCTCACATTAACTGGCTTACCGGAGACATCTCCTTCTCCTCTGACTACTGCCAAATTCACTGCCTACCTGAAAAGACTTTCAATACCACACCCCTCCTGGGTATCCTCCCTGACCATGAAACCTCTAATCTGGTCCCTGCTGCATACCACGAGTATCTGGATGTATTTAACAAGAAAGGAGCGGACACTCTTCCTCCCCATAGAACATATGATTGTCCTATTGAACTTTTACCAGGGGCCGAGATCCCATTTGGGCGAATTTATCCTCTCTCTGAGCCTGAACTGGAAGCCCTGCGGATTTATATAGATGAAAGCCTTGAAAAACAGTTCATCCGGCCCTCCACTTCACCAGCAGGGGCCGGTATTTTCTTTGTGGAAAAGAAAGACCATACCCTTAGGCCCTGTGTGGACTATCGTGACCTTAACAGGGTCACTGTTAAAAACCGGTACCCTCTGCCTCTGATCCCTGAACTTTTTCAAAGGCTGCGTGGGGCACGAGTGTTCTCCAAATTGGATCTGAGAGGTGCTTATAATCTTGTCAGAATCAGGGAGGGAGATGAATGGAAGACGGCCTTCCGAACACGCTTCGGGCATTTTGAATATCAAGTCATGCCATTCGGACTCTGCAACGCCCCTGCCACATTCCAACATCTGGTTAATGACGTTTTTCGGGACTTCCTTGATTTATTCGTCATCGTGTATCTGGATGACATCCTTATATTCTCTGAAACTCTAGAATCCCATAGGACTCATGTAAAGAAAGTACTGGGTCGGCTGAGGGAACACCGCCTTTACGCAAAGGCTGAGAAATGTGACTTTGAAAAACCAACCATACATTTCCTGGGACTTGTTATCTCTGCTGACGGTATCTCCATGGACCCACAGAAAGTCACTTCCGTCCTGGAATGGCCTGCCCCTGTTGACAGGAAAGCTGTTCAGAGATTTGTGGGATTCGCCAACTTTTACAGAAAATTTATCAAGAACTTTTCTGGCATCATCACTCCCATCACTCAGTTAACAAAGCAGCATGTTCCTTTCCGATGGACCCCTGAAGCTCAAACAGCTTTTGAACAGTTAAAAACTTTATTCACGTCAGCTCCCATCTTGAAACATCCTGATCCATCCTTAGCCTACGTTTTGGAGGTGGATGCCTCTGAGAGTGCACTGGGCGCTATTTTGTCTCAACGCCAAGGTCCCAAATCCTTGCTCCATCCTGTGGCCTTTTTCTCTAAGAAATTAAATCCTTCTGAAAAGAACTATGATGTTGGAGACCGAGAATTGCTGGCTATCAAGGCTGCACTTGAAGAATGGCGCTACCTCCTGGAAGGAGCAGCTCACCCCATCCTCATCTTCACGGACCATAAAAATCTCGAATACTTGAGGACGGCTAGACGACTAAGACCCCGGCAGGCAAGGTGGGCACTTTTCTTCTCTCGTTTTATGTTCCATATAACTTATCGTCCTGGCTCAAAGAATGGTAAACCGGATGCCTTGTCCCGCATGTTCAGCGACCCAGTGGTATCCTCAGAACCTGATACTATTCTACCAGCCAAAAATTTTTTGCTTCTTCAGGTGGATTTGATGTCTCAGATAAAAGCAGATGTGATAAACCAACCACCTTCCAAAGATCTGGCTCTTCAATTGAGGGATGGTCTGTACTTTCATAAGAAGCCAATCTTTATCCCTGAGCAATTCAGAGTTGCTGTCCTGAGGCGATGTCATGACCACCCATTAGCGGGCCACTTTGGAATTCGCAAAACAGCCGATCTGATCTCTCGTACATTCTGGTGGCCAGACTTGATGCAAGACTGCAAAAGATATGTTAATTCTTGTGTGACATGCCTTCGGAATAAGACGGACAGAGCCAAAACTTGGGGCCTACTTGAGCCACTCCCTGTACCTGAGAAACCATGGAGCATGATCTCCATGGATTTCATCGTGGAACTCCCTCCATCTGAAAACTTCACCACCGTGTTTGTTGTGGTGGATCGCTTGACCAAGATGGCCCATTTTGTACCCTTACAAGGAACTCCTTCGGCCACAGAGACCGCCTCAGCTTTCATCAAGGAGATTGTAAGATTACATGGTGTCCCTGATAGCATCATCTCTGATCGTGGGGTGCAGTTTACGTCTAGATTTTGGAGGGCATTATGCCAAGCACTGAACATTGAACTCCGCCTCTCCACAGCCTACCATCCACAAACTAATGGACAAACTGAAAGAACCAATCAAACCCTTGAGCAGTACTTACGGTGTTTTTCCTCTTTTGCACAAGATGACTGGCTATCACTTCTCCCACTGGCAGAATTTTCATACAATAATTCCATCCACTCTGCAACCAAGCAATCACCCTTTTTTGCCAATTATGGGTACCACCCCTCTTTCTTACCTGAGCTGGCCATTGAATCATCTGTACCTGCTGTACAAAACAGATTAAACTTCCTCAGTACTAATAACCAATTACTGCAAGATACAATCTCCAAGACTCAAGCAAGCAATAAAAAGTTCTTTGACAAGAAGAAGAGAGGTAATCTGAACCTTAAACCTGGAGACAAGGTCTGGCTTTCCACAACAAACTTGAAACTGAGCTGTCCTTCAAGAAAACTTGGCCCAAAATTTTTGGGACCCTTCCCAGTCAAGAGGAAAATTAATGCAGTGGCATTCGAGTTGGTGTTACCCAAGAATCTAAAGATCCACCCTGTATTCCATGTCTCTTTGTTGAAACCAGCTGTACCAAATCCATTTCCAGATCGGGTTTCTGAAATTCCTCCTCCGCTGCTCATCGAAGGGAATGAGGAATTTGAGGTGGAAGCCGTGTTGGATTGTAGAAGAAGGCATAACCAAACACAGTTCCTCATTAAATGGAAAGGCTATGGGTCGGAAGAAAATTCCTGGGAACCAGCTTCAGATGTGCATGCTCCCAGACTAGTGCAAGCCTTTTTTCAACGCCACCCAGAGAAAAGACACTTGAAGGGCATCCGGAGGCTGCCCTTAAGGGGGGGGCAATGTAAGAGAACTGTCAGGATGCGCCCGGCACGCACACGTGCGCATGCACGCATTCACGGGCATCAGCAGATTTCCTTGCGCAGGAACACACATCTGACCACAATTGGCACCTGACAGCCTATTTAAGGGTTGCTCTGATTTCTGACAGGTGCTGCTTGATCTTCAGCTGTGTCCTGAGATTCTGAAACCCTGTTTGTTTGACTTGACTTCCTGTTGCTGAAACCCTGGCCTTCCTGACCCTGTTTCTGGACTCTGATTATTCTGATTACTGGTTCATGATCCTGGCTTCCTGTTTGACCTTGCTCCTGTTTATACCTTGGTACCTCACTGCCCGCCCGTTACTGAACCCGGCTTACCTGATGACCTCGCTCCTGTCTCCTGTTTGGCTCCACGCTGTTTCCGAGTACCTGTGCTGGCCGTCCATCCTCTCAGCTGTGCTGGTTCCAGCTATTCACCAGAAACCCTGCCTGCACTTCCCAGTCTGCAACACTTCCAGCAAGTTCTGCACACAGCATTCACAGGCACTCGTGTTCCTCCTGATCCTAGCCACCATCTGTTCCATCTCCAGTGGGGCTTGGATTGGAGATACAAGAGAGGCTGACCTCGTCATTTCAGACTCCTACCAGGTACGTGACACTTATGGAGATCCTTTTTCTTTTGGTATCTTTTTTTTATAGAATAATTTTAAGGCACTTGACCACTAGCCTTGAGCTCCATTTCTGAGGATCAATATCTCTCTGCAAGTCTTGCTTCTATTGGTTTAATTCTTTGATAAACCTTGGTCGGTGCGTATCACCATATCATTTTTATATATGTGTAGTTCGCCTTATTGTGTGAGTGGGGTTCAGGGAGACTGGAATCTATGATCCCTGTTTTATATCTCACTAGCTATCCTTTCACGGATGTGCTGTGTCTCATACCTATCCCTCTGTTTCAGTTTTACAGTTTCATAGACTGCCATTGCGGCTTTGAGGTGTTTGGTTTGTCGGTGTCAGCCCCGTTGGTGAGCATCTTTGCTCAGTCTCTCTTGGGTGACACATTACAGATGTGGACTAAACTTTATAATTACTAAGATGTATTGATTTGTATTGCAGGTATGGGGTGTCTCGCTATTATGGCAGTGTATTTGGTGTTTCGCTCCATAGTCTGCTAACTCAATGTATTTATTTATTTTTGCCTTGTTATATAAAGATTGTTTATATACATGTTTGATTTCTTATAGAACAAATTCTTCTCTGTGTTATACTTCTGAGGAAGCAGTTCACCGCGAAACATGTAGAGTTCCGAACTGGGAAGGGACGAATATTCAATCCCTCATCTTGGGATGATACATGTATTTCATTCCAGTTCTCATCAGAGATATTTTACTGTTTTAATATGTTAAAGGGGTTGTAAAGGTATTTTTTATTTTTTTTAAAATAACAAACATGTTATACTTACCTCCACTGTGCAGCTCGTTTTCCACAGAGTGGCCCCGAACCTGGTCTTCTAGGGTGCCTCGGCAGCTGTCTCAGCTCTTTCCCGCAAGAACTAAACACCTTCATGCGAGCTCTCTCGCATGATGTTTAGTTCTTGCGGGCGCGCTCTTGTGATATAGCCGGCTATAGCCACCGACTGTTTCACTCGGCCCCGGCCCCCCCCCCCAGCGCGCCGCGTCATTGGATGTGATTGACAGCAGCGCGAGCCAATGGCTGCGCTGCTTTCAATCTATCCACTCTAGCCAATCAACGTCCAGGCTGAGCAACGAAGAGGATGTCGGGAGCGAGCGCAGGACTTTCGAGGGGTCAGGTAAGTAAAGCGGGGGGGCTGGCATTGTTGGAAGTTTTTTCACCTTAATGCATAGAATGCATTAAGGTGAAAAAACGTGAACCTTTACAACCCCTTTAATTGTCTGCCCTTGTGGGTATTTTTAATTGATTCTTTTCAATAAATTTATATTTTTTTGTAACTGTTTTGAGCATTGTGAGTCCATACCGTACCATGAAAGTCCAGGGTTCCTCAAATTTTCTGTCTTTCTTTGAACTAATAGGACGAAGGTACATTATTTTATATATTCCTCTCAAAATCAATAGTAACAAATAATTTTCAAAGCATAATTGTGGTATCCTAGGCTGTGCAAAGGTTAGAAAACCTGAGTTCCAGCATACATTTGAGAAATCCTAACCCTATATTTATGACTTCACACAGTTACCAGATAATGGGGAGCCCAGATCTAGTACCCAGTCTTTGAGAAAAAATAAATTAGGGCTTTCCAAAGTAAAAGGATCTGAAGGCTTTTTTAAAATCTCTCCATCAGGTAGATTGCAATTTCAGGATAGCACATAATTCTTGAAGACGACACTAAAGCATTTAAGCATGTAGGCCTTCGAGGCGGCCCAATCCCCTCCTGTCTAATATCTCCACAGATATTCACTTGGGTAAAGAATAGGATGCGGTGATATATTACCTGAGCCAAAACTCATTGGATTTGTGAGATGGGCTTTTGATCCTCTGCTACCAATTAGTTAACAAATGAGGTTCTCAACCTATACTTTTTCGTTATATAGAATAAAAAAAGCATCCCAGTTTTTTATCCAAATCCAAAAGGTCACCCCACATGGTATGGATGCCTTTCACAAATCTAAATTATAACTTTCCTCCTTTGAGCATTTTGCAAAGTCCTTAACTACTTCCATACAGGGCATTTTCACCCCCTCCCTGCCCAAGCCAATTTTCAGCTTTCAGCGCTGTCGCAGTTTGAATAACAATTGCGCGGTCATACTACACTGTACCCAAATGAAATTTTTATCATTTTATCCCCACTAATAGAGCTTTCTTTTGGTGGTATTTTATCACCCCTGTGTTTTTTATTTCTTGTGCTATAAACAAAACAAGAGTGACAAGTTTGAAAAAACACAATATTTTTTACTTTTTGCTATAATAAGTATCCAAATTTATTTTTTTTAAACAAATTTTTTCCTCATTTTAGGCCGATACGTATTCTTCTACATATTTTTGGTAAAAAAATATTGCAATAAGCGCATATTTATTGGTTTGTGCAAAAGTTATAGCGTCTACAAAATAAGGGGATAGATTTATAGCATTTTTATTATTTTATTTTTTTTACTAGTAATGGCGGCGATCTGCGATGTTTATCGTGACTGCGATATTGGGGCGGACACATCGGACAATTTTGACACATTTTTGGGACCATTCACATTTATACAGCGATCCGTGCTATAAAAATGCATTGATTACTGTATAAATGTGACTGGCAATGAAGGGGTTAACCAGGAGGGGGCGCTGTAGGGGTTAATGTGTTGCTAGGGAGTGATTCTAACTGTGGGGGGAGGGGATTCACAAAGGGAGGAGACCGATCTGTGTTCCTCTGTACAAGGAACACACCATCGGTCTCCTCCCATCTGACAGGACGTGGATCTGTGTGTTTACACACACAGATCCACGGTCCTGCTCGGTTACCGAGCAATCGCGGGTGCCCGGCGGACATCGCAGCCGCTGGGCACGCGCACCGGGACCCGAGCGATGGGGCAGGCGCGCGCCCCCTGGGCTGCCTGGAAGGCTGCGCCATCATATGACGGCGGCCCAAAACAACAGCTGCACTGTCCCGCCGTCATATGACGGCGGGCGGGCAAGTGTTTAAAAATCTGAACAGGGGGATCATACACTCACCGGCCACTTTATTAGGTACACCTGTTCAATTGCTTGGTAACACAAACTGCTTATTAGCCAATCACATGGCAGCAACTCAATGCGTTTAGGCATCCAGACAGGGATTTAAGTGACGTTGAACTTGGCATTGTTGTTGGTGCCAGACGGGCTGGTCTGAGTATTTCAAAAACTGCTGATCTACTGGGATTTTCACACACAACCATCTCTAGGGTTTACAGAGAATGGTCCGAAAATAGAGAAAATATTCAGTAAGTGGCAGTTGTGTGGATGAAAATGCCTTGTTGATGTCAGAGAATGGGCAGACTGGTTTGAGATGATAAAAAGGCAACAGCAACTCAAATAACCATTCATTACAATCGAGGTATGCAGAATACCATCTCTGAACTCACAACACATCGAACCTTGAAGCAGATGGGCTACAGCAGCAGAAAACCACACTGGGTGCCATTCCTGTCAGCTAAGAACAGGAAACTGAGGCTACAATTCACACAGGCTCACCAAAATTGGACAATAGAAGATTGGAAAAAACGTTGCCTGATCTGATAAGTAGCGATATCAGCAGAGACATTCAGATAGTAGTCAGATAGAGTCAGAATTTGGCATAAACTACATTAAAGCGTGAATCTATCCTGCCTTGTACCAACGGTTCAGGCTGGTGGTGGTGGTGGTTTAATGGTATGGGGGATACAGTGCCTTGAAAAAGTACACAAAATGGCACACAATTGTGAAGTGGAAAGAAAATGATAAATGGTTTTCACATTTTTTCACAAATATGTGAAAAGTGTGGTGTACATTTGTATTCAAACCCCTTTACTCTGATACCCCTAACTAAAATCTAGGGTAACCAATTGCCTTCAGAAGTCACCTAATTAGTAAATAGAGTCCACATATGTGTAATTTAATCTCGGTATAAATACTGCTGTTCTGTGAAGCTCTCAGAGGTTTGTTAGAGAACCTTAGTGGACAAACAACATCATGAAGGCCAAGGAACACACCAGACAGGTCATGGATAACGTTTTGAGAAGTTTAAAGCAGGGTTAGGTTATAAAAAAAAATCCCAAGCTTTGAACATCTCACGGAGCACAACTGCAAACCTACCAAAACATGGCCGTCCACCTAAACTGACAGGCCAGGCAAGGAGAGCATCAATCAGAGAAGCAGCCAAAAGGCCTATGGTAACTCTGGATGAGCTGCAGAGATCCACAGTTCAGGTGGCAGAATCTGTCCACAGGACAACTATTAGTCGTGCATTCCACAAATCTGGCCTTTATGGAAGAGTGGCAAGAAGAAAGCCATTGTTGAAAGAAAGCCATAAGAAGTCCCCTTTGTAGTTTGCGAAAAGCCATGTGGGAGACACAGCAAACATGTAGAAGAAAGTGCTCTGATCAGATGAGACCAAAATTGAACTGTTTGGCCTAAAAGCAAAACGCTATGTGTGGCGGAAAACTAACACTGCACATCAACCCGAACACACCATCCCCACCGTAAAACGTGGTGGCAGCATGATGTTGTGGTGATGCTTTTCTTCAGCGGGGACAGGGAAGCTGATCAGAGTTAATTAGAAGATGGATGGAGTGAAATACAGGGAAATCTTAGAAGAAAACCTGAGTCTGCAAAAGACTTGAGACTGGGGCGGAGGTTCACCTTCCAGCAGGGCAACCACCCTAAACATACAGCCAGAGCTACAATGGAATGGTTTAGATCAAAGCATATTTATGTGTTAGAATGGCCCAGTCAAAGTCCAGACCTAAATCCAATTGAGAATCTGTGGCAAGACTTGAAAATTGCTGTTCACAGACGCTCTCCATCCAATCTGACAGAGCTTGAGCTATTTTGCAAACAAGAATGGGCGAAAAATTTCACTCTCTAGATGTGCAAAGCTGGTAGAGACATACCCAAAAACACTTGCAGCTGTAATTGCAGCTAAAGGTGGTTCTACAAAGTATTGACTCGGGGGCTGAATACAAATGCACACCACATTTCTCTGATGCAGACTTGGATCGTGCCTTCATGAGGCTACAACGCCTCCTTGAAAAGAAGGTATGCATTTATTGGCATAAATTGTATTTCGAAAAATACTGTGAAAATTCGATCGTCCCATGGGGTTTGAGAATTTAAATTTTTTTCCTAATATCAACAAGATAAATGATTCCCTAAAACAATCTTGGGAACAAAATCTCCAAATGTGTTCATTCCAAATGATTTCACTTATTTGTAAACAATATGAGGTAGAACTCGAACAATTAGACCTCCAGATTAACAATTGGTATCAAGAGTTTGTTCTTCTCACTACTTCCACCAGATTTACCAAGCGGGAATCGGAACTGCAGGTACACCTTGAGGAATACACCCGTAGTGTTATCAACACTAAGGAAAATAAATTCCTTTGTGACAAATCAGCTCATGACAATGGCTATGCATACAAATGGAACCAAACATCCTTTAACAAACCGAATTCAAAATCTTCGAATCCTGTTGACCCTAAAGTTGACACTGTTGCACCTGATGCACCTAACAATATTTCTCCTCATTTTTCACACAGCAATTCCACCACATATCCCGAACTATCCCAGGATAGATTGCCTAAAAAAAGAAAAGGTAACCGTACCCTGGCCTCAACTGATTCTCTCCATCGCACTTTTAGACCTACACCAGCCCCAGCTCGACTACCTTCGGTGGTTCGTACTCATTCCAACAAAATGCACTCCTCCACTCCGTTCCCCACATCTAGCTTAGCCTCCTCTGCACTCTCTGCATCTCAGCCACAATCACATTCTCACTGGTGCCACTGATTCTGGCGCCTCTTCAATGTCTTCCACCATTACCCATAGGGTAAGTGAACCCACATTATTCCCTTTAAGCACTCAAATGATGGATCCCAAAATTGCACCAATTTTTTTAGGGAAGAGTCCCAATCAGACACACAATCACGTACAACCTCCGCAAACCCAGGAATTTCTGGATTAGAAGTCCTTAATCTATCCTCAGTCCCCCTAACTGAGGAACAAACCTTTGTACTCAAACTGGGGTTAACTTTTTGTCCGTCTACTAACCTTGACAGATTGGTACCGGCCTATCTCTAAAACATTAATTCAAAATTTCACTCTTAAGTACTATAGTTTAATTTTCAAGGCCTATCAAGTAGGCACCATTGATCTGAACACTTGGAATTATTTAAACGTGAAGGATCCAAAGATACCCACGTTCCATTCTCTTCCCAAAGTGCTCAAACCTTTACAGCACCCCCCTGGACAACCGATTGTTTCTGGTTGTTCCAGTCTAACCGAGAATGCGAGCGCCCTAGTAGACAAATACCTAAATCCACATGTCACATCTCTATTCTCCTATGTTCAAGATGCCATTTATTAAGAATTTTGGATGGTAAAGTACTTCCTCCTCACACTTGGTTGGTAGCCTTGGATGTGGAAAGCCTATATAATTGCTTTCCACATACTAAGGGCCTGGAGGTAATTCGCGAACAACTAAACGAACGTGGATCATATAGTCGGTTTGTTCTTCAGCTGTTGGAGTTTATATTGACAAGAAATGTATTTATGTTTGGTTCCTCCCACTACCTCCAGGTGCAGGGAGTGGCTATGGGAACCAAATGTGCGCCCTGATATGCCAACCTGTACCTGGGGGGGTGGGAGAGAAACCTCTTTTCAAATGATTATTTTTCAGAACTACTCAAACATGTCATCGCCTGGCACAGGTATATTGATGACATTTTGATATTTTGGTCTGGAACCCGGGATGAACTCACACGGCTGATTGACTCACTTGCTATGAATGACTATAATCTTACTTTTACCATGGAATGCAGTCAGTCAAAGATTAGCTTCCTGGATTTACAGATCCATGTGGATTTTGACTGAACTCTTCATACATCTTTGTATTGTAAGCCCTCTGCGGGCAACACTTTACTACATGCTACCAGTGCACATCCGCAACCCCTCTTAGTATTCCATACAGTCAATTTCTCAGACTCAACAGAAATTGTACCCTTGATCATGATTTTTATCAGGCATCTAGAGATCTATCTGATAGACTGTACCAAAGGGGTTACAGTCGTTCCCTACTCAAACGAGCCTTTAGTAGAGTGGTTAGGTTGAACAGGTGAGATCTTATCCACTCCAAACAATCCTCTAAATCTAATCAATCAGTCCGAGTTATAACTCAATTTTCTCAACAACATATGCAAACTAGAGCCATCCTCAAAAAATTTTGGCCCCTGTTGGCCGATCCCACCGTCAACAAGTATGTCAAAGCTTACCCTGAGATAACCTATCGACGGGCCCCCTCTATGAGGGATCGACTCGTCATGAGCCATTATACACCCAAACAATCTGTTAAGGTCTCCAACACTGGTACCTTTTCCTGTGGACGCTGTGACATCTGCCCTTTTATTACGAATTCCAAAAAAGTAATTCTCCCCAATGGACATATCCAGTCCATAAAACATTGCATTACCTGTAACACTATTGGAGTGGTTTATTTAGCCCTGTGCGTCTGTGGATGTTTTTACGTCGGCAAGATGAAACGTCCGTTTTTCAGACGCATTAGGGACCATATTATGCCACTCCATAAGCGATTAGCCACCACAGCCTTAAATAGACATATTGTTACTCAACATAACTGCGATCCCAATGTGGTGCGATTTGTGGCGCTCGAGCATGTGCCCGCACATGCTCGAAGCGGCAGTATTGATATCGCTCTTTTGCGATTAGAAACTTGGTGGATACATTGTTTAGATGCTACTAAATATCCTGGTTTGAATGAGTATATTAGCTTTAAACCCTTCCTGTAAGGATTTTAGTACTATCCCATTATCCAATTATCTCAAGAATTCTACGGGCCTTCTGGTCTGATCTGGCTCTTATGTCTGGTCCTCTCCTTCTCTTCCATCTCTCTTCACATTCCCGCTGTGGTTGTCACTGCTCTATTGGCCTTTTCTATTCCATAGGCCCAACGCATATGCTAGTGCCCTTTCCCGTCTCTCTATTTCTATGTACAAACTAAATAAATTATTTATTTATTGGTTTTTCTTCCAATTCCCTCTATAATCCCCTTTTATTTCGTTTTTCATTTATTATCTTTTCTTTATTTTTTCTTTCATATTATTATTATTTTTTCTTTCTATATTATGTTGGATTTAATGCAATTAAATATGGCTACAAATACAGGTCTGTTTATTATCTTGATATGACTTTAAAATATTCATGTTCAGCTTTATTTATTGTATTGCAGCGTCGTGCACTGTATTGCTTCACAAGTGTATGTTTGACTGAACTGCTTGGCTTTGGAGCATGCCCAGTAGTTCCCTATTCGATTTCCCCCTCCCAATGTTTCCCAATTCATTCATCTCTTTGGTTCTCTGCATGCCCTGTACTCCACTTGGCCCCTAACCCCTCCTTTGTGCTGGGTTAGTTTCTTATCACAGCCCGTGACGGTATGGACATCCAAGGGCTGGCCATCTCTGTCAGCCAGCCCACCTCTCGGCCTGTCATCGCCCCCTACTCCCCGTCTATTCCTTCGGCCACATTACGACCCTCCATCTTTAGCCACGCTGGGTAATGTAGGCGTTTGACGGAGGTTAGTGCGCAGGCGCACGGGCCGCTCCTTGTCCGCTCCTGATTGGTCAATATGGTTCGCCAATCAGGTGGGGGGCTTCAAATAGATGAGTTATCTGTCCGAAAATGCGGACACACCGGGACGCTGCATGAGTTGTATTGACTGTGAAGGTAAACTCGCTTTAAGGGTAATTACATTATTGATTGAATGCAGTGATAATACATCACAGCATTAATCTTATCACCTTGCTTAATTGAGGAATCTTGTTTATATTTATTAGGCTCATACACCACACTTGATGTGGAAAGTATATGCATCAATTTCAGTCAGTGCTCCATCCGAAGTCTCTTGCTTGCAGCCTGTCTAGCTGATTTAGCAGGTATGATTTGTTAGTCAACTCTAGCACTCCTGCTATATATGACATAACATTTTCCTTATTATTAGCAACTTATATATAATTTTCCTCTTAACTTTATTTAGTGCAGTCAACTCATACGATTCACTAATAGTTTCGATTGATCAATTATTATCGATCCTTCCAGTGTCCTGGGTTTCTTACTAATTTACCTTGATGTTTTTGGTGAGTACTGAGGACCTTGCTGTCCTTTCTCTTTCTCGTTATTATTAATTGAGCTTTTTAGCCTTATATATGTGTACTTCCACAGCTACTTTCAAAGGTCTTTAATCAAGCCCCCTGCAGTCACACTAGGCAGTGAAGAAGAGACCCTCACTTGGGAGGTGCCCTATCCGGCCCTCTGGGGTTCATTGGGTATGTAGCAATGATCCTTGATTGATGTTTATTCCATCTGTGTTGGGATCTATTGGTTGGGGGATATTGCATTTGTCTAGTCTCCCTACACTCGTATTAGCAACCTGCACAACGCTGTTTCTTACTACCTTGCTATACTAATATGAAATTTTCTTTTTGTAGAATTACAACCTGCTATATCCCCTGAGGAAGCCAATGTATTGGTGAAACTAGTAGGTATTAATTGTTCGATTCTTCCATCCACTGGTTGTAAAGATCTGCCTATGCTCCATTTTGTAACATATATTGTGCATGATATGTACCTTGTTTTTAAGTGAATTTTGTAATAAATTGAATCAATTTTAATACTTGTTTTGTTGTATTTTGGCACCGTAATAATCCCATTATCTAGTTCCTTGTCTCTATTTATACCTATTGGGATGAGGTGCCTTATCTAATCTGAAACACACATACCACCAACCCCCCTTCTTTACTTCACACATTTATTTATAAAAAAAATTGAAAACCATTTATCATTTTCCTTCCACTTCACAATTATGTGCCACTTTGTGTTGGTCTATCACATAAAATCCCATTTACAGTGTTGGTTGTAACATGACAAAATGTGGAAAATTTTAATGGGTGTGAATACTTTCTCAAGGCACTGTACAGTAGAGCATTCCGTGACTTTAAACTGAACTCACCACATTGGACTCTTGAATACTCCTTCATGCTAAACATGACCTGCAAAGAAATACTCATTTTGCCATTGTATAAACTCTAAGCACCACTAAAAGTAGCATATTTTCCAAATTATCCTTCTATCACTGCTGGGGAGATTGAGGTGTTTTCAATCCTGAAACCATATTTTTCCAACATATGACAAAATTGTGATTCATTTTCACTATCCACTACTAACTTAAAGTACCATCAAACTTCTACTGTAAGCAGGAAATAATCCTTCCCCCTTTCATCAGTCCCATGCTTAACAAGAAGGAAAGAAAACTTAATCTTCTGGGTAGTAGGAGATGTGACCTGTACTATGTCCCTTGACCATATTAAACAAATGGCATAAAAACTATTTTACTTTTTCTTTTATCAGGGCAAAAAACAGGTATAGATATACCCATGTTAACTGTTGTGAAGTGGACTAATATAGCTATCTCAGTGTTATACTTCATTTTTACAAAGCTTGTACCGTAGGAATTAACCACTTGCCGACCGCCTCACGCCTATATACGTGAGCAGAATGGCACGGGCAGGCAAAATCACGTACCTGGTACGTGATTGCCTTCCCGCGGGCGGGGGGTCCGATCGGACCCCCCCCCCCGGTGCCAGCTGCGGTCGGCATTTGGCTGGGAGAAGTGAGAGACGAGGGGGAGGCCATCCGATCGTGGCCCCCCCCTCGCGATCGCTCCCAGCCAATGAGA
Organism: Lithobates septentrionalis; assembly: GCA_037952835.1. Classification (NCBI taxonomy): domain Eukaryota; kingdom Metazoa; phylum Chordata; class Amphibia; order Anura; family Ranidae; genus Lithobates; species Lithobates septentrionalis. The sequence continues at coordinate 972,486 of JBBDGP010001641.1, read as the reverse complement.
AACATCCTCTGCCTCTGTATAGTACACAGAGGCAGAGGATGTGATGTCATCTCTCCTCGGCTCGGGAGTTTCCGTTCCGGCCCGAGGAGAGACGACATGTAAGTGCACAACACACACAACACAGTAGAACATGCCAGGCACACTAAACACCCCGATCCCCCCCCCCCCGATCGCCCCCCCAATCACCCCCCCCCCCCTGTCACAAACTGACACCAAGCAGGTTTTTTGTTTTTTTTTCTGATTGCTGCATAGTGTCAGTTTGTGACAGTTACAGTGTTAGGACAATTAGGGTTAGCCCCCTGTAGGTCTAGGGTACCCCCCTACCCCCCCCTAATAAAGTTTTAACCCCTTGATCACCCCCCGTCACCAGTGTCACTAAGCGATCATTTTTCTGATCGCTGTATTAGTGTCGCTGGTGACGCTAGTTAGTGAGGTAAATATTTAGGTTCGCCGTCAGCGTTTTATAGCGACAGGGACCCCCATATACTATCTAATAAATGTTTTAACCCCTTGATTGCCCCCTAGTTAACCCTTTCACCACTGATCACCGTATAACTGTTACGGGTGACGCTGGTTAGTTCGTTTATTTTTTATAGTGTCAGGGCACCCGCCGTTTATTACCGAATAAAGGTTTAGCCCCCTGATCGCCCGGCGGTGATATGCGTCGCCCCAGGCAGCGTCAGATTAGCGCCAGTACCGCTAACACCCACGCACGCTGCATACGCCTCCCTTAGTGGTATAGTATCTGAACGCATCAATATCTGATCCGATCAGATCTATACTAGCGTCCCCAGCAGTTTAGGGTTCCCAAAAACGCAGTGTTAGCGGGATCAGCCCAGATACCTGCTAGCACCTGCGTTTTGCCCCTCCGCCCAGCCTAGCCCAGCCCACCCAAGTGCAGTATCGATCGATCGATCACTGTCACTTACAGAACACTAAACGCATAACTGCAGCGTTCGCAGAGTCAGGCCTGATCCCTGCGATCGCTAACAGTTTTTTTGGTAGCGTTTTGGTGAACTGGTAAGCACCAGCCCCAGGCAGCGTCAGGTTAGCGCCAGTACCGCTAACACCCACGCACGCACCGTACACCTCCCTTAGTGGTATAGTATCTGAACGGATCAATACCTGATCCGATCAGATCTATACTGGCGTCCCCAGCAGTTTAGGGTTCCCAAAAACGCAGTGTTAGCGGGATCAGCCCAGATACCTACTAGCACCTGCGTTTTGCCCCTCCGCCCGGCCCAGCCCAGCCCACCCAAGTGCAGTATCGATCGATCACTGTCACTTACAGAACACTAAACGCATAACTGCAGCGTTCGCAGAGTCAGGCCTGATCCCTGCGATCTCTATCAGTTTTTTTGGTAGCGTTTTGGTGAACTGGCAAGCGCCAGCGGCCTAGTACACCCCGGTCGTAGTCAAACCAGCACTGCAGTAACACTTGGTGACGTGGCGAGTCCCATAAGTGCAGTTCAAGCTGGTGAGGTGGCAAACACAAGTAGTGTCCCGCTGCCACCAAAAAGACAAACACAGGCCCGTCGTGCCCATAGTGCCCTTCCTACTGCATTGGCCAATCCTAATTGGGAACCCACCGCTTCTGCAGCGCCCGTACTTCCCCCATTCACATCCCCAACCAAATGCAGTCGGCTGCATGAGAGGCATTTTTATGTCCTCCCGAGTACCCCTACCCAACAAACCCCCCCAAAAAGATGTTGTGTCTGCAGCAAGCGCGGATATAGGCGTGACACACGCTATTATTGTCCCTCCTGTCCTGACAATCCTGGTCTTTGCATTGGTGAATGTTTTGAACGCTACCATGCACTAGTTGAGTATTAGCGTAGGATACAGCATTCCACAGACTAGGCGCACTTTCACAGGGTCTCCCAAGATGCCATCGCATTTTGAGAGACCCGAACCTGGAACCGGGTACAGTTATAAAAGTTACAAGTTTGCAAAAAAAACACAAACAAAAATAAAAAAAAATAGTTGTTGTTTTATTCTCTCTCTCTATTCTCTCTCTATTGTTCTGCTCTTTTTTACTGTATTCTATTCTGCAATGTTTTATTGTTATTATGTTTTATCATGTTTGCTTTTCAGGTATGCAATTTTTTATACTTTACCGTTTACTGTGCTTTATTGTTAACCATTTTTTGGTCTTCAGGTACACCATTCACGACTTTGAGTGGTTATACCAGAATGATGCCTGCAGGTTTAGGTATCATCTTGGTATCATTCTTTTCAGCCAGCGGTCGGCTTTCATGTAAAAGCAATCCTAGCGGCTAATTAGCCTCTAGACTGCTTTTACAAGCAGTGGGAGGGAATGCCCCCCCCCACCGTCTTCCGTGTTTTTCTCTGGCTCTCCTGTCTCAACAGGGAACCAGAGAATGCAGCCGGTGATTCAGCCAGCTGACCATAGAGCTGATCAGAGACCAGAGTGGCTCCAAACATCTCTATGGCCTAAGAAACCGGAAGCTACGAGCATTTTATGACTTAGATTTCGCCGGATGTAAACAGCGCCATTGGGAAATTGGGGAAGCATTTTATCACACCGATCTTGGTGTGGTCAGATGCTTTGAGGGCAGAGGAGAGATGTAGGGTCTAATAGACCCCAATTTTTTCAAAAAAGAGTACCTGTCACTACCTATTGCTATCATAGGGGATATTTACATTCCCTGAGATAACAATAAAAATGATTTAAAAAAAAAAAAAAATGAAAGGAACAGTTTAAAAATAAGATAAAAAAAATAATAAAGAAAAAAAAAAAAAAAAAAAAAAAAGCACCCCTGTCCCCCCTGCTCTCGCGCTAAGGCGAACGCAAGCGTCGGTCTGGCGTCAAATGTAAACAGCAATTGCACCATGCATGTGAGGTATCACCGCGAAGGTCAGATCGAGGGCAGTATTTTTAGCAGTAGACCTCCTCTGTAAATCTAAAGTGGTAACCTGTAAAGGCTTTTAAAGGCTTTTAAAAATGTATTTATTTTGTTGCCACTGCACGTTTGTGCGCAATTTTAAAGCATGTCATGTTTGGTATCCATGTACTCGGCTTAAGATCATCTTTTTTTATTCCATCAAACATTTGGGCAATATAGTGTGTTTTAGTGCATTAAAATTTAAAAAAGTGTGTTTTTTCCACAAAAAATGCGTTTGAAAAATCGCTGCGCAAATAACGTGTGAAAAAAAAAATGAAACACTCACCATTTTAATCTGTAGGGCATTTGCTTTAAAAAAATATATAATGTTTGGGGGTTCAAAGTAATTTTCTTGCAAAAAAAAATAATTTTTTCACGTAATCAAAAAGTGTCAGAAAGGGTTTTGCCTTCAAGTGGTTAGAAGAGTGGGTGATGTGTGACATAAGCTTCTAAATGTTGTGCATAAAATGCCAGGACAGTTCAAAACCCCCCCAAATGACCCCATTTTGGAAAGTAGACACCCCAAGCTATTTCCTGAGAGGCATGTCGAGTCCATGGAATATTTTATATTGCGACACAAGTTGCGGGAAAGAGACAAATTTTTTTTTTTTTTTTGCACAAAGTTGTCACTAAATGATATATTGCTCAAACATGCCATGGGGATATGTGAAATTAAACCCCAAAATACATTCTGCTGCTTCTCCTGAGTACGGGGATACCACATGTGTGGGACTTTTTGGGAGCCTAGCTGCGCACGGGACCCCGAAAACCAAGCACCGCCTTCAGGCTTTCTAAGGGCGTAAATTTTTGATTTCACTCTATCAAAACTATCACAGTTTCGGAGGCCATGGAATGCCCAGGTGGCACAAAACCCCCCAAAATGACCCCATTTTGGAAAGTAGACACCCCAAGCTATTTGCTGAGAGGTATAGTGAGTATTTTGCAGACCTCACTTTTTGTCACAAAGTTTTGAAAATTGAAAAAAGAAAAAAAAAATTTTTTTTCTGGTCTTTCTTCATTTTCAAAAACAAATGAGAGCTGCAAAATACTCACCATGCCTCTCAGCAAATAGCTTGGGGTGTCTACTTCCCAAAATGGGGTCATTTGGGGGGGTTTTGTGCCACCTGGGCATTTTATGGCCTTCAAAACTGTGATAGGTAGTGAGGCGTGAAATCAAAAATTTATGCCCTTAGAAATCCTGAAGGCGGTGCTTGGTTTTCGGGGCCCCGTACGCGGCTAGGCTCCCAAAAAATCCCACACATGTGGTATCCCCATACTCAGGAGAAGCAGCTGAATGTATTTTGGGGTGCAATTCCACATATGCCCATGGCCTGTGTGAGCAATATATCATTTAGTGACAACTTTTTGTAAATTTTTTTTTTTTTTTTGTCATTATTCAATCACTTGGGACAAAAAAAATAAATATTCAATGGGTTCAACATGCCTCTCAGCAATTTCCTTGGGGTGTCTACTTTCCAAAATGGGGTCATTTGGGGGGGTTTTGTACTGCCCTGCCATTTTAGCACCTCAAGAAATGACATAGGCAGTCATAAACTAAAAGCTGTGCAAATTACAGAAAATGTACCCTAGTTTGTAGACGCTATAACTTTTGCGCAAACCAATAAATATACGCTTATTGACATTTTTTTTACCAAAGACATGTGGCCGAATACATTTTGGCCTAAATGTATGACTAAAATTTAGTTTATTGGATTTTTTTTATAACAAAAAGTAGAAAATATCATTTTTTTTCAAAATTTTCGGTCTTTTTCCGTTTATAGCGCAAAAAATAAAAACGGCAGAGGTGATCAAATACCATCAAAAGAAAGCTCTATTTGTGGGAAGAAAAGGACGCAAATTTCATTTGGGTACAGCATTGCATGACCGCGCAATTAGCAGTTAAAGCGACGCAGTGCCAAATTGTAAAAAGTGCTCTGGTCAGGAAGGGGGTAAAATCTTCCGGGGCTGAAGTGGTTAAGGGCCCACAAATCCTTGCTTCTAATTCAAACATGGGTAAATCTATCCCCAAATAATTATTTAAACGTCTGTATTCCAGTAAATAGTATTTGTAATTATCTCTTCACTTTGTACTTCTTCATTTCTGCCCCTGTAGGTGGGTGATCTATTTCTGTGTCCTGTCTGGATTACATAGAAACACCATTACAGAGAAGTGTAATTTCTATATCCTACAATTTAAAAATAATTTCCTCTATCATATGTACCTAAGCTTTTCCCGCTGACCGTACACATATATGAGGCCTCACAGAATGGGCCTTTATCCATGGGCCAAATATATGTGCATCTGTTTTTGTGCTGAAAGCGCGCTCCCAGCACAGAGATCGGGTTCTCACCGGAAGCTCTGAGATTCCAGATTCCATGTCACCTGAACGTTGCGATAGCCTCTGATTGGCTATCACAGTAACTAGTCACTGTGCAGCCTGATCCTATGTTTTCTTTCTCTGAATGGAGGGAGAAATACATTATATCCCTCTCTCTACTTGTAGGGAAGTGTCAAGGTCAAAGGTCGGGGTTAGTATATTTTGGGCAGGATTTTTTTAAAACGTTTTTTGAATTAGTATCAGTGTCAGTATGGTTGAGGTAGCATTTAAAAAAAAAAAAAAAGGCAAAATACGCACTATTGTTTCTTGGCCGTTCTACGGGTACCAACAACAACTAACATACGCATGCTTCATCCGAAGCAGGAACATTTCTTTCAGGTTGTTCTTTGGTGGTAGGTTATGGTAGTAGCAGGAAATATACTGCTAAACTTAAAAAATATATATTTTTTTTTACTAATTTGGGCGTTTTCCTTTGATAATAAAAACAAAAATCAGATATTCGGTATCTTTGATGGTATTTACGGTTTTACAAACATATGTCAAAGTTGCAAAATTGTGTTCGGGCATCAACATTTGTTTTACCCTCAGTCACTAAGGAGTTAAAGACCTCTATTACCCTTTAAAAACAAGAAATGCATTCATCCTAGTCTGAATTTTTAATTGCCCATTGCTTGCCCAACGAATGACTACTGGTTAGTTTTGTAGAAAGCAGAATAAGGCATGATTTTCTAATCTGCTACATTCATAGCCATTTATTGGGGATATCTTGTGTTCATCAAGATTTCTTCTTGGGAAAAAAATGCATGTATTCTTACAAGGTATATGTAAATACACAAATCACAAGCAATGACCTACTTTGGTACACTCTAGGAACTACACCTCATACAGCATCTTCTTAAAAGGTAAGTCTATTCAAAAGCTGATATTTTGGCTTCATCTATATTTCTGGGACTCTGCCTGAGAGACATTGGTGATTAATATCTTATTTGAATTATGGAGTACACATACACAGGAGTGCAACTCTTTTGCACCAGGGCTTGAAGTGATCTCTAAGTACAGGTATGTTGGGATTATCCAAATGATACCTGAAGCCAGTGAGTGACTAAAATACCAGCAATTAAAAAATTAGGTATAGGTGGTCTTGACCTTTAGCCATATTTCCACAACTCATCTAGACAGCTACCTGTAACTAGTCTATATTAGTAGTGTATGAAAACACAAAAACAAGTGGATAACTGGAGCAGACATTGATTGTCTACAGTCATAAAACATATAGAATAAGACCACATTAACGTTACAGCCAATATAAATACATACCAACATTAATCATTCTTCATTCAGCCACTCTTGCAGCCTTAGAGAACCAGTATAACAAGTCAAACACAATTAAAACAACAGCTTTGTTCAGTCTTCATCTTTAAAATGTGTCCTTCCGAGCTGCAAACACCAAGTGGTGCTTATTGCAGTATTTAACAGTCTCATTTGTTGGATTAAAAGGTGTTCACCTTAGATAACCTTATTGACTAGACACAAGTTCAGCTCCTTATGCTACCAATTTATCACATACAGAACATTGTATACAAAAAGACTGGTCCTAAATATTAAAAAAGAGTACTCTTTCACAAAATATTCAAACCTGATATTTTGGGTACAATGCCCAGATTATGACACAGTGAAGTAGTAAATATTCCCTTAATTACACTGAGTAAAAGTCTAACTGGATCTATATTTACAAGGGCAAATACATAAGACGAGCTTCATTGAAACTTGTGGGAAAAAATGCAAGTCCCTGGATAAGAGGAAGTAAGGCCAGCACTTGAAGACACAAAGCATGCTGGGGCATGCTTTTACTCTCGATTTCCTTTAACAATCTGCTTTTTTATTATTCAGAACATTTTCCTATGTCCAGAATAGTAACTATTCTTCTTTCCCTTTCCCATGGGTAGAAAATGTTGGGATAATTTATTATGGCTTAATATCAAGAAAGCCAAACAGATACAAAAACATAACGTAAATTATGCACTTAGTGCTTTTGCTCCACACCTTGTAACACAGACACATGGTTTCACCACACTACTCCAAATGAAAAAAAATAGTAATGTGTACCAAGTCTGTAACAAATCCCCCCTAACAAACTGAAGCACAGCAGGGGGTGTTCAGGCACAGATGGCTTATAACCGTTGTTTCCTTTTTCCTGGACCCACTTTCATGACATATTGGTAAATAGGCATTTAGCTCCATTACAATAGTGTACACGTGTTCTTTTCTTTTTCCTTCTCTTTGGACTCTTTTTTCTTTTTTTCACTGCTCCCTGATGGTCGCCCACTGGACAGACTGGCGCTTGCTTGAGGTTGCTGTCCTGGCTGTAATAAGCAAACAGATACAAATTATTTACAGTTAAAAGCTCTCTCCTGGGCCTCTAAAACCACCAGGAACTATTGGATATTTTTTTATGCATAATATAGAAAACACTGGAAAACTTGGTGACACGATACAAAAATGCCAATATATTCCAAATACAGTAAAACCTTGGTTTGAGAGTAACTAGGTTTGAGAGTGTTTTGCAAGACAAGCATCATTTTTTTACAAACTTTGACTTGATGTCTTGATACACAAGTAGCGTCATGTCACATGCTTGCATACATGTCAATGCCTGCATACTTAGATTTGCCTCTTTTTTTGTAAAAACTTTATTTAAGAACATTTCAGTTAGAAACTACACACCGAGTAAACATGTATAGCAAAACCCAGAGAAGTTTTACAATGTCACAGGTTATTGCAACTGACCAATCCATATTCAGGGTTATTTCACATTTAGTGGCCATTAGTCATCATATTGAGTCAAAGCGCCCCTGGGGAGCAAGTCCCGTACAGCGACGGTCCCGCCCCATCCAAGGTGTTGACTGCTAAGGTGGGTGAGAGGAGTATCCCCCCGGCACCAGCCCGAGTAGAGGGGGGCTATCAGCCTCCAACAACCTCACCCAGACCGCCAGTCCGGCGGAAACACCCTCCCCAATTTCCCGTCTTCCGAAGTAGCAGACACAGCCCCCCCGTGCCAATAGGGAATTAGAGGAGGTGGGTCTTCCCTCCTGCGGCTGGCCACTGCAACTTTACCTCTGGTTGTTGCAGCGAATGAAAAAATTATTATCCAACCTGTGAGCAGAAAGATATTGTGTAATTTACAAACCATAGATAGTAGTAGAAGTAAAGTGAAGAAAAGATAAAAGACTAGAAAAAGATTGAGGTAGGAGGGGGAAGAAATTGGATGGGGAAAATGAAGGGTAAGTGTGGAGCATACCTTGTGATCTGGATTAGTCTCAGAAATCTGCGCCGAGCGGGCTCCGACCAGGACAGTTCCCCTTTATGTTTGGGGTGGGGCATTTTTCAGTGTATATTATTACTATTGATTAAGCGAGATCTTAGGGAAGGTTCTGCCAATTCCAGCAGAGCCAGATCTAAACTAGAGTTTTCATGATCAGGTTCAGACATATAATCTTTCCAAGGATTCCATATGGTGTCAAAGCGTTCTACTTTCCCCTTACAGGTCGCTATCCAGTGTTCGGCCTCTCTAATATCATTTACTTTTTTAATCCAGTCTGCTTTTGAAGGGATCCTAGATTGTTTCCAGTAGATTGGGAGAAGGAGTCTAGCTGCGTTTAAGAGATGTGGCAATATGCATTTTTTGTATCTACTGATTGGTATCTGTGGGACATGCAAAAGGAAGTAGGCCAGGGACAAGGGGATATCAAGGTCTAAGATCGCCTTTATTAGGTCTTTAATTTCAGTCCAATATGGTTGGATCAATGGACACTCCCACCAAATGGGGAGGAGTGTACCCCTTTGGCCACACCTCCTCCAGCATTGATCTGATACCAGGGGGTAGATGCGAGCCAGGTCAGCCGGAACACGGTACCAGCGTGACAAAATTTTGTAATTCGTTTCTTGGGATTTGGATTCTATGGAGCTCGAGTGAGTGAGATGATATAGGTGTGTCAATTGAGTTGGGGAAAGATCTATCTTTAAGTCTCTTTCCCATGCCCGTATGTAAGTTGGCCTAAGGTTATCAGCAACATTACTTAGTAGATGGTACATTTCCGAGACCATGTGGGGAATTGGTTCTTCTTCTATGAAAAACTTTTCGAAAGGTGTGAGAGAGGAAGGGTCTCTAATTGATTCCCCATGCATCTCGAAGAAGTGGTGGAGCTGTCTGTACCTCCAGAAATTTATTCTGGAGCCCCCGTGTCTCGTTTGTAGGGATTCAAAGTCCATCAGTTTACCCTTGTGCATTAATTTCCCACAGCTGGCATTACTATCGTCCAACCAAGGCCCAAAGAAGGCCATTTGCTCACCGGGTGGAAACCAAAGGAACCCTCCCAATGGGGCTAGCGGGGACATGGGAGGAGACAGATTTAGAGCCGAATTTAATTTGTCCCAAGTGGAGAGTGCGTGAAGTGTCAGAGGGGAAGTAGCATCCGACAGTCCCCTGTACTCTCTGGGTAGCCATGGTGCATAGGCTAGGTTCCTGCCCGCTAGCCATTTTTCCAAGGAGACCCAAAGCTTGGACTGGGTGTGGAAACGCCAGCTGAGGATTCTTTGAAGGACTATGGCTCTATGATATTTCAAAATGTCGGGAACTCCTAGGTCTCCCATCGATTTGGAGCGTTTCAGTGTTCTCAGGGCTATTCTAGATTTCCGTGCATTCCACACAAAACCCGATAGTATACTGTTAATCTGGGAGAAAAAGTTGTTCGGTAAGGGGATGGGGATCATTTGTAAGTAAAAAAGGATGCGGGGCAAAATATTCATTTTTATTATATTGACACGGCCCATCCATGTAAAAGCGGTCTTAGTCCACTGTGCAAGGTCTTTCCTAATTATATTAAGTAGTGGAGGGAAATTTGTGGCATATAGGGTGTCCAAACGGTCTGTCAGTTGTATTCCTAGGTATCTAATTGAGGATTTGGCCCAGGTAAAGGGAAAGGCGGCTTGTAAGTTACTCATCAGGGAGGGAGGCAAATGAACAGGTAAAATTTCTGATTTAGAGAAATTTATCTTGAAATTTGACAGTGACCCGAATTTGTTCAGTTCCTTCATCAGGACTGGCAGCAAGATCAGGGGTTGTGACAGATGGAATAGAACGTCGTCCGCATATGCCGACAGTTTGTGTTCTGTTGTTCCAACCTTTAGGCCCCTTATATCCGTGTTTGCTCTAATAGTACACAGTAACTGTTCAAGAACTAGAGCAAAGAGGAGAGGAGAAAGGGGGCACCCCTGTCTCGTGCCATTCCGAATCGGGAACCGAGAGGAAAGCACTCCATTCACTTTTACCTGTGCACAGGGAGTGGAGTATAGAGCCAAAATAGAGGTCAGCATGCGTATTTTCAGTCCCAGAGCCTCTAATACCATTTTTAAAAATGACCAGTCAACCCGGTCGAAAGCCTTCTCGGCATCGGTAGAGAGAATTATATAAGGTTTTGGATCTGGGCCAGTACGTGCCCAGTGTATAAGTTGGATGGCTCTGATTGAGTTGTCTCTTGCCTCCCTCCCCTTGATGAACCCTGTTTGATCTGGGTGTACTATATGAGGTATAAGGCTTCCAAGCCTATTTGCCAATACCTTTGCCATGATCTTAACGTCAACGTTAAGAAGGGATATGGGCCGGTAGCTTTGGGGCAACATCGGATCTTTACCCTCTTTGGGCAGCACCGTTATATGTGCTAGAAGCGCCCCAGTGGGAATAGGAGTTCCTTCTGCAATGGATTTAAAGTAGTTACACATGTGGGGACTTAGAAGGGGTAGGAATGTTTTATAATATGTCCCTGTGAAACCATCCGGTCCCGGGCTCTTTCCCTTGGGTAGGGATTTCACTGTCGACTATTTCCCCTGGTGAGATTGGTAGTTCCAGTTCTGTGCATTGGTCGTCATTCGAAGGCGGGACACCAGCCGAGGCTAAGTAGTCCCGTATGTCAGCAGTCCTAGTTGTCTGAGCGTCTAGAGGGTAGTCAGGAGTCAAGTTGTAAAGTTGTGTATAGTAGTCTTGAAACCCTGAGGCAATTCCAGAGGACCGAACTGAAATGTCCCCAGATGAGGAGCGTAACTTTTGAACATAAGTCTGTGCCTGCTTTTTGCGAAGGGCTCTAGCAAGCATGCGCCCACACTTATTTCCATGTTCATAATATTTGTGTGAAAGGTGTCTAGCCTGCTTGCGCGTCTGTCTATCTAGCAAACGTAACAACAGGTTTCTTAGGTCAGTTAACTTCTGCAATGCCTCAGGGTCTCCATTTTGTTTGTGTTTCAGTTCTGCTTCCTGCAAGGCGGTCAATACTCTTGTGAAATCTGCCTGAAGCATCTTTTTGAGTTTGGCCCCCAGGGATATTAACTCTCCTCTGACTACCACCTTATGGCCTTCCCACAACATGCCTTCTTTAACATCGTTAGTGACATTTTCTTTGAAATAGTTTGTGATGACCTCTGACACTTTAGCCGCCACTGCCACATCGTCCAGCAGGTTTTCGTTCAATCTCCACGTCCAGGCCCCACGAGAGCCGGACGGGAGCCTGAGAGTCACACCTACTGGGGCATGGTCAGATAGTGTGATGTTCCCAATGGACGCAGTCTGTAGGAGCTCCAGCGTGGGGCGGTCAACGTATATATGATTTATGCGGGTATAAACATCATGTACTGCTGAATAATAGCTGAAGTCCCTCTCCACAGGATGGAGGGTCCTCCAGCTATCAAGAAGCAAATGAGATTGAAGGGATTTACGGAAATGCTTAAGAAAAGCATAAGAATGTGAGTGGCTGGTGTTGGAGGTGTCAATTGAAGGGTCTGGGCTAACATTGAAGTCTCCTCCAAGGATAACAAATCCTTCCTTAAACTCTGTCAGAAGTTCGAGAGCACTATCTATGAAGGAGATTTGGTTTGAGTTGGGAGCATAGATCGAGGCGAATGTATATCTGCGCCCTGCTATGATACCTTTCAGGAAAATGTAACGGCCTTGTGGGTCTATTTTACTGTCTGAAAGCTGGAAAGGGCATGTTTTATGAATCGCTATTGTGGTCCCTTTAGATTTAGAGGTAGGGGAAGTGCTGTGGAACCATTGATTATATAAATGGGTAGGAAGTCTAGGTATGGAGAGGTGGGTAAAATGGGTTTCCTGTAAGAAAACTATTTACGCCTTTAGCATCTTAAATTCCCACCATTATTTGTTCCTCTTCCAAGGGGAACAGAGGCCTCTTATGTTATAGGATATTACCTTAAGTGTAGACATGATGGGTCAGGTGTTTGGACATTTGTCGAATGATCAAACCCGCTCGGCGCAGAGTCCCTAGCGACAAGTTGCTCCTGGGAAGGGGGAGGTGGGGGAGAGAGAGGGAGGAGGAAGTAAGAAAAGTAGAGGGAGAAATAGCACAGATAGATTACTGTTAAACATACAAAACATTACAACATATGAGTAACAGTGTTAATGAAAAAAACTTCTGCATGTGAGGTGTGAGAACCGCCCTAACAACGGAAGGGGCCTCAGACCTTAAACTAATGTCCCAACAAGGGACAATACCCTACATGGGGGAACGTGAGCCTGCACATGGGGGGGGGTGACATGGGGTACCGTCTCCGTCCACCGCATCTTATGAGGTTGTGGCTTTGGACAGGGGGAAACAATCTGGGGGAAGGAGTGAAGCCATTTCTTATAGGGGGCACAAGTGAGAAAAGTAAAACACTGTCCAAGTCCCGGGCATTGTCAGCCAAGATCCATTATTTGAGGATTGGGGGTATTGATCAACTCATCTCATGGGTGTCTTGGTTCTAATTAGATTAGTCTAAGAGCTTGGACTTACACAACCCGCCCCTTACGCCAAATTAGTAAAGAGAGGGGAATGTCCCAGAATGTGGGAAAATGTGTAGGTAATCAAGAGTCACCGAGTTAGCACATGGAGACTGCAGCCTTAGTCCCGTGTGGTGGAAGGTCCCACCAAAGGGTCTTGATTCTGGTGTTGTCTGTCTCTTCTGCGATTCTTGCATGAGACCGTTGACCATTGAGAGGGTAGTTGAATCCCAGAGGCATCAAATGGGCTCCTCCAATCCGGAAAGTCCACTGGGTCTAGTTCAAGAGTGGAAAGAAAATTTGGGAGGTCATCTTTATTACGCAATGTAACTTGTCGTCCATTTTTAGTCACTTGTAGGAAGAAAGGAAAGCCCCAGCGGTATGGTAGACCAGCTTCCTGGATAGCAGTCAGGAGGGGGCGGAGAGCTCTGCGCTGCAAGAGGGTGCGCCTGGAAATATCTTGGTAAAAAAATCAATGTGCGCCATCAAAGTCATAGAATGGTTTACCGTGCATTTTTTGCAAAATGTGGTCCTTGATGGTGTATTTATGAAGTTTGCAAATTATGTCCCTGGGGTTGTCCACATCCTGAGACGGAGGCCTTAGGGCTCTGTGTGCTCGATCGATTTCTATTGGTGTGATAGCTGAAAAGCCCAATATGTCACTGAAGATGTCTGTCAGCGTGGGGATAATGTCCCTCGATGCTGTAGCTTCTGGCAGACCTCGGATCCTAATATCAGCTCTCCTGCTGCGATTTTCAGCATCATCCAGCTGGCAAAGTAGAGTTTAAATCTGTTGGCTTTGCACTTGACATTGAGATTGCAGCAGCGCAATAGTGGGGAGAACCTCCTCTAATTTTTCTTCTATGGATTCCACCCTATTACCCAAATGTGAAGTGTCAGCTTTTAGTTGGGCAATATCTTCAGTAAAAGCTTTTTCTACCCTGCATGTAAAGCGCTCTAAGTCCTCCTTGGTGGGCAGGGACATGATATGGTGCCGAATATCTTCATCACTTAGTCAGAGATCTCAGAGCGGCCACCCAGAGAAGCAGGGGAGGCACAGGGTGCCGAATCACTCACCGACCCTAGGGATGGAACCAGAGATGTTGGGGAGGTTGTTCCCTTCAGTGTCCGGGCCGTGGCTGCAGCTGGCTGGGAGGATTTGCCTGTTTTCTGGGCCTTCCCGGTCGGCGCCATCTTGGAGGTCTCGTGGCCTTGTCCTTGGGTCCCGGAGAAGTATGAGTCCAGCTGTCCCTGTCTTGTTTTGTCGGTCCTTGCCGGTTGGGAGGGCTGCCGTAGTCGCTAGGACATGTGGGGAGTTTAAGGAATCAATTTATCCCCTGTTTTTCGCTGATTTGTGCAGCGGTGGAGCGGAGCTGAGGCAAAGCACAACCTCACTCCTCCATAGTCAGGACACGCCCCAGATTTGCCTCTTTTAATCATCAACCATGTGAGTTTCTAAATGTTGTACCTTCATTAAATGTAACCATGTTGCTACACTTGCAGGCGCCTCTCTTCTCTTTTATACTCTCTAGCTCCTGCTGGATTTTGCTTCTAATCCCCTTGTGGAGGCTTCCATTTTTGGATGGACATTTTATGGTTACACAACCTATCACATTGCTATACTCTTTTTATATGGGCTATAAACTAAAGGACTTGTGAATAAATGATTGTGGAATGAATCATTTGAGTTTCCATTATTTCTTATGGGGAAATTCGCTTTGATATACGAGCGCTTTGGGTTACAAGCATGTTTCCGGAACTAATTATGCTCGCAATCCAAGGTTTTACTGTACATGCCTCGCAGTTACACAACTGTGCAAAAATTTTAGACAGGCGTGAAAAAATGCTGTAAATTAAGACTGCTTTCAGAAATAGTGTGTTTTTAACAATTAACAAAAGATTGTAGGTAGGTTGTTTCAAACACCTTGGGGAACGAATCACAGATCCTCTGTGGATGTAGGCTGCCTCAAATCCTTCTGTCTCGTCATGAAATCCCAGACAGACTCCATGATGTTGAGATCGGGGGTCTGTGGGGGCCAAACCATCACTTTCAGGACTCCTTGTTCTTTGTAACACTAAAGATAGTTCTTAATGACATTAGCTGTATGTTTGGGGTTATTGTCTTGCTGCGAATAAATTTGGGGCCAATCACACGCCTCCCTGATGGTATGGCATGATGGATAAGTATTTGCCTGTATGCGTCAGCATTGAGGACACCATTGATCCTGACCAAATCAACTCCATCTGCAGAAATGCAGCCCCAAACTTGCAAGGAATCTCCACCATGCTTCACTGTTGCCTGCAAACACTTATTATTAAAAGAAAAAGGAAAACTGAGCTAGTATGTACTAAAAGCCCTAAACAATATGATCAAAGCAGCAATTCTCTGTGCAACACAAACGTCAACAGTACATATAATGGCTGCTACACAGGTGCCTTATCCCATTGTTCACCTACCGAGTGATACCGGATGTGTGGCGCAGCCGTGAGACAAGGAGAAAGCTCCAGGCTGGGTGATAAGCCACAGGCGGTACCCGACCTCCTATAATAAGGGGTCCACAGGAGCTGGTAAACCGTTTCTTGCTGGTGGTGGATTCTTTGCGGGTTTGGTGTTGGAAGATGGACTTGTTTCCTAAACAGATCAGCTTTACAAATCACCTGTCTATGGACAATTTGCACATAATTTAAATTCCTTTACGGATCTATGCACTGTGGCAATTCATTCATTTTTATTGCTTATTGTTTTGATTTATCATGTATGAATTTTTCACCAAATAGCGCAATTCTTATTATTTATATAAACGCTCATTATTGTACGGCTCTCCAGCCCTTTGATGAGCAAACTGTCTTTTGCTATAGCCAAATATTTTGAATCATCAGTCTAGAGCACTGGGTCATTTTTCGGCACCCCAGTGTCTAGGTTTCTGTGCATAGTTGAGTCGTTTAGCCTTGTTTCCAACATCAGAGGTATGGGTTTTTGGTCACAATTCTTACCATGAAGACCAATTCTGGCAAGACTTCTCCAGACAGTAGATGAGTGTACCTGGTTCCGACTGGTTTCCACCAGCTCTGTGCTAATGGCACTGCTGGACAACATCCAATGTTGAAGGGAAGTAAGCATGATATGTCTTTCATCTGCTTTATTAGGTTTCCTTGGCCAATCACTGTGTCTACGGTCCCCAATGTTGCTAGTTTCTTTGTGTTTCTTCAAAAGAACTCGAATAGCAAATCTTGAAACCCCAGACTGCTTTGAAATCTCTGCCTAGGAGAGACCCTGCTGATGCAGTATAACTACATTGTGTCTTATTGCTGTGCTCAGTCTTGCCATGGTGTATGACCTGTGACATGAAACTGTCTTCCACAACCTCACCTTAGTAGCAGAGTTTGGCTGTTGGCTGTTACTTACCCAGTTGTAAGCTTCCTACACAGCTGTTTCGGTTTTAGTTAATGACCCGTTTCAAACTACATATCAATTTGATGACCATTAGCACCTGATGCCTACAAAACCCCTGACTTTGTGTAAGTGTAAAAATTGATGCTGGTTTGAAGCCAAAGGGTAGTCACACCAAATATTTATTTGATTTCGATTTTTCTTTTAACATTTTGCATTCTGTAAACTTTTAAAACAATTAAAAATATTTTTTAAAGCATTTTTACTTTACAGCATTTATTCACATCTGCCTTAAACTTTTGCACAGTACTGTAAATGTGCACGGCCATCTGCCCTGGCCCAAGTGACAATGCCGCCTGATAGCAGCTCATCCAGTGAGGTATATTCACCAATCCAGGTTTCCTTGTCACCTCCCTACTGCAGCTTTGATGTTGGAGCTTACCTGGGTGTATGGTGTCACTAGACCCCTCCCCCCCATTCCTGGCGACTGAACACTTAAAGTGGAGCGCCGTCAAATTTTTTTTTTTTAAAAGTCAGCAGCTACAAATACTGCAGCTGCTGACTTTTAAAACATGGACACTTACCTGTCCAGGGCGCCCGCGATGTCGGCACCCGAGGCCGAACCGTCTCTCTGTCCTCGGGTGCTGCCGCCTCCATCTTCGGTAAGGGAATCAGGAAGTGAAGCCGTGCGGCTTCACTTCCCGGTTCCCTACTGCGCATGCGCGAGTCGCGCAGCGCAATACGGATGGTCCCTGCTGCCTCTGGGACCCGTGTGTTTCCCAGCAGGCAGCGGGGAGGGAGCAGGAAGTGGCGTAAATAACCGCAGATTCTGCGGCTATCTATGCCGGAAGTGAGTACAGATACCTGTAATATACAGGTATCTGTACTCCCCTCCCCCCTGAAAGGTGCCAACTGTGTCACCGGAGGGGGGGAGGAATCTGATGAGTGGAAGTTCCACTTTTGGGTGGAACTCCATTTTAAGAACAGTAACATGCTCCACCATATCTGGCAGCCTTTTTCAATTAGAGCAATGGAGCAAGGAGGTTGGCTATCAAGCGGCACCTCTGTCACTTTGCTTATTCAGTGTCTCTTTAAGCTTATTAGTATAAGGATTCAAAGTAAAGTATTTCATTAAATCCAAAATGTGTTTCTAAAATGATCGTGGCGAATAATTAATGGGATTTGCTGACCGTCCTATAGCAATTTTACTGTTACAGGGCGGCAGCTGTGTGCAGGATCAAGTATATACGTCATTCTGCACTTCTTACGGCAGGGGGTGTGTGCGTGCCGCTGGTAGGCAGCTTCTGCTGGGATAATTCACAGCAGAAACTGATCTGCGGGTCTCGGGGACTCAATGTCTTCTGGGAACCCGCGATCGTTGGTAAAACACAGAGAACTGAGATATGCGTATGCAGGGCCGGACTTATCATTGGGCTTGACTGGGCTCAAGCCCATGGGCCCCGCCTAATAGGGGGCCCCACGGGCAGGGCCGGATCCACGGCAAACTCCCGCCCGCTAGCCAGCCCGTTTCGCCTGCACCGCTGCTTATTATTTAACGGGGACTGATCGGGCTTGTGTACTCTCACTTCCTGGTATCGGTGGAACGCAAGATAGGGCCTCCCATGTCTTGCATCATTTCCGGCTGATTACATCACGTCCGCCCTATCGTGCGTTCCACCGCTACCAGGAAGTGAGAGTGAACAAGCCTGATCTGTCGACAAAACGGGCTGGCTAGCAGGCGGGAGTTTGCCACCCCCCGAATGTTAGAAATCATGGGGCCCCCGTACATCCTATCTGACGGGGCCCCCATCGACCCAGTGGCAGGCAACATGGCAAGTGACACCCTGCATCCGCTGGCAAGTGACACCCTGCATCCGCTGGCAAGTGACACCCTGCATAAGCTGACAAGTGACGTGGCAAGTGACACCCTGCATCCGCTGGCAAGTGACACCCTGCATCCGCTGACAAGTGACGTGACAAATGACACCCTGCATAAGCTGACAAGTGACGTGGCAAGTGACACCCTGCATCCGCTGGCAAGTGACACCCTGCATCCGCTGACAAGTGACGTGACAAGTGACACCCTTCATCCGCTGACAAGTGACGTGGCAAGTGACACCCTGCATCCGCTGACAAGTGACGTGGCAAGTGACACCCTGCCTCCGCTGACAAGTGACGTGGCAAGTGACACCCTGCATCCGCTGACAAGTGATGTGGCAAGTGACACCCTGCATCCGCTGACAAGTGACGTGGCAAGTGACACCCTGCATCCGCTGACAAGTGACGTGGCAAGTGACAATCCGCATCTGAAGGCAGGTGACGTTGGCAAGTGACACGCTCAGGCTCCGACTGATTCTGCTTTTGGTGAGTTGAACGATTTTATTTTATATAACAATGTAATAATAGAAATATTGCACTTCAATCATTTTTTTTTGCGATACAGCACTGCGTCGATTTAACTGACAATTGCGCAGTTGTGTGATGCTGTACCCATACACTCAGCTACTCTCGGCTCCGCTCGGGACTGTGAGAGGACCCAAGAGCCTCCGAGAGGACCCGAGAGCCACCGAGATACACAGGACTCTGTATCTCGGCGGCGCCATTTTTAAACTTCAAGACTGCAATGACAAGGCTGCAAATGACAAGGCTACACTGACAAGGCTGCAATGACACTGGACAAGGCTACAGATGGATGGACAAGGCTGCAGATGGACGCTGTGCAAGGCTGCATTGATGGGCATTTAAACGTAAGATTTTTCCTTAAACTTCCCTCCTAAAAGGTTTTTTCCTTGAAATTCCCTCCTAAACTTGGGGTGCGTGTTATACGCCGGCGCGTGTTATACACCGATAAATACGGTAATGTATACAGGGTAGGGCCCGAAAGTGACTCAAGCCCAGGGGCCCCCACCACCCTAAGTCTTGCCCTGTGCGTATGTAAATAAGGCTTCTCAGTTCTGACAGGGGAAGGGATGATCCTGTGTCTCCGCAAAGCAGAGACTAGAATCGATCTCTTTCCCCAGTGAAAGCAGCACACTGTATACAAAAACACTTGCTAAGCACACAGTTAACTCTTTGATCACCCTAGATGTTTACCCCCTTCCCAGCCAGTGTCAGTACAGTGACAATGCATATTTTTAACATTGATCACTGTATTAGTGTCACTGGTTCCTGTATAAAATAAATAAATAAAAATTCCATAAATTTATCTCATAGTTTGTAGACGCTATAACTTTCGTGTAAACAAATCGATATCCACTTATTGAGATTTTTTTTTATACCAAAAACGTAGTAGAATACATTGACCTAAGTTGATGAAGAAATTAGATTTTTTTATTTTTTTTATTGGCTGTATTTTATAGCAGAATGTAAAAAATATAGTTTTTTTTTCAAAATTGTTGGTCTTTTTTTTGATTATAGCGCAAAAAATAAAAAACTGCAGAGGTGATCAAATACCACCAAAAGACAGCTCTATTTCTGGGAAAAAGAACACAAATTTTATTTGGGTACAGTGTCGCATGACAGTGCAATTGTCAGTTAAAATAACACAGTGCTGTATCGCAAAAAATGTCCTGGTCGTGAAGGGGGGGGGGGGGGCAAATCTTCCAGAGGTTAAGTGGTTAATCATATTGTGTTTGTAGTAATTTATTTATAATACAGATCTAGATATGAGATAGGAACTTAAGGCTACTCATTTTCCAACTGTTTAATTTCCTTGACAACAATCTCAAAATTTGCTTGCTATGAGAAACTTAGAAGAAGGCCACTGCTGAATCAAGGTGGTTCATGATGGTCTCTTTCCCCAACACATTTATAAGGACATGCGCATACAAAACATTCAAATATATTTAGAAATGTCAAACAGCTATATTTTAGGCTGTTAGGTCTCATGAACATTTTCAGGCATCTGACATTTCTGTGCCTGGGAGAGACAGCTGCAGCATACAGTCACACATAGTAATAAATGGCTGTACATTAGCTGTATGTGGGTATATGCCGTGCTTGTGTAAGGGCCAGTTCACACCAGATACAGTTCCGTGAGCTTTTTTTCTGCACTATAAATGCATGCGCAGTGTTTTCCATGTATTCCAATGGCTCTAGTTCACACCAGTGCAGTCAGTTTCCAGTGCAGAAAAAAAGTAGAGCGTGCTGCAATTTTTCTGCACAGAACTGCTGCAGAAAAATTGCAGCACGCTCTACTTTTTTTCTGCACTGGAAACTGACTGCACTGGTGTGAACTAGAGCCATTGGAATACATGGAAAACACTGCATGCATTTTTAGTGCAGAAAAAAGCACACGGAACTGCATCTGGTGTGAACTAGCATTACAATCATGCAAACGTAAATTCCTGTACACAAAAACCACATTCAGAGATTTTAGCCCGTGTGCGAGTTTATACAAACACAACGTGTAGCCGCAGACAGTCATGTATTACTATGGGCAGCTATACGCTGCAGCTGTTTCTACAAGGGCACAGAAATATAACTGCAATTTATGCTGAATGCCCCAAAGTGCCCATGTGCACAAGGCCTTGCAGTGCTCTTTTCTCAAGCCATGGCAGGCAGCATGTAAGATTTAATTCAAAGCTAATATTTAAAGAGGAGTCCGTCCCCCCCCCCCAAAAAAAAAATTAAAAAATTAAAAGTCAGCAGCTACAAATACTGTAGCTGCTGACTTTTACTGGTGGGGTACTTACATGTCCAGGCATACAGCAGTGTCCTCATCCGAGCTGATTCTTGAATCATCTCTCGGGTGCTGACACCACCATCTTGGCTAAGGGAAACTGGCAGTGAAGCTTTGCTGCTTTACAGTTGGTTTCCTACTGCGCATGTGCGAATCGCGCTGCGCTCTCTCAATGGCCTGGCTGCGGGGGGAAGGAGGAGGGCCCCAATTTCTGGCTCACTTTGCCATGGCGAAGTGAGCCAGAAATGGGAGCAGGTACTGAATAAAACCAGGTACCGGCTCCCAGCTCCCCCTCAAAAGGTGCCAAATGTGGCTGCAGAGGGGGAGGAGGCAGACAAGCGGAGCTTCCACTTTGGGGTGGAGCTCCGCTTTAACATCACAGTTTCTATGATATTTTCTAAATTTCTAACCTAACATAAAAAAAGCAGACTAAAAAACAAGCTGACAAGCAGTGAGTACTAATTTTGCTGTACTGCTATAAGACCCCTTTCACACCAAGGCGTTTTTGCAGCGTTTTAGCGCTAAAAATAATGCTAATAAAAACGCTCATAAATGCTCCCCATGCATCTCAATGGACCCTTTCACACTGAGGAGTTGCGCTGGCGGGGCGTTGAGAAAAGTCCTGCAAGCAGCATCCTTGAAGCAGCTTTTGGGCGTTGAAAAAAGCGATTCAAAAACGCGCCTCTCCATTGAAATGAATTGAAAACGCTGTAAAAACACCTGAATAGCGCCTATAATCCGCCCTGAGCTGTAGAAAATTCATATGATCTCACAAAAAGGTAAACATGCAAGCAGAAAAGAGAGCATCTACAACAACAGGACTGAAATTGTGGGAAGGTCAGAATGATTAAACAGACCATCAAAGTGCCAAAAAAACAAAATTAAAGTGCCAAAAAAAGAATTAATCCCAGAAAAATGAAGATTTGAAGTAAAACAAGACACTGCTTGTTACTTTACAAGACACTGCTTGTTTTACATGATCTCACAAAGGATAAACATGCAAGCAGAAAGATAGCATCAATAACACATGCTTCAATAACGCTTGAAAAATACTGTTAAAACGTCTGCAGCGTTGTGTTAATTTTACCGCTAGCGCCCCTAAAACGCGGTAAAAACGCTGTAATAACATTTTAGGGCGTTTTTGAAGCGCCTTGGTGTGAAAGGGGTCTAAGGCTTCAAATTAAAAAGTGCTATCTGGCGACAAAT
The DNA here is from genome assembly GCA_037952835.1 of Lithobates septentrionalis. Classification (NCBI taxonomy): domain Eukaryota; kingdom Metazoa; phylum Chordata; class Amphibia; order Anura; family Ranidae; genus Lithobates; species Lithobates septentrionalis. The sequence goes on along the minus strand of JBBDGP010001641.1, from coordinate 950,138 downwards.
ACAATTTTATTTAAATATGGAAAAAAAAATGGTAAATATACATTTGTACATTTATGATAATCTAAGACTGGATTTTTAGAGTCTTATAGAAAGATGATCTTGCACACCAAGAGTTGCTCTTAAAAAATCTTCATCTTTATTCAGAAACCACAGTCCACAACCACAGATAAAATCAGTTGACGTGTTTCAGCCTATGAGGCCTTAGTCATAACTGTTTTGACTAAGGCCTCATAGGCTGAAACGCATCAACTGATTTTATCTGTAGTTGTGGACTGTGGTTTCTGAATAAAGATGAAGATTTTTTAAGAGCAACTCTTGGTGTGCGGATCATCTTTCTATTAATGTACTCAGTGAAACAGCTCTGGATCGGGCACCCAGGAGCTCTTTTCATCGGTATGTTGTATGGGTAGCTGCACTGTTGCTACTGTTTATATTTCAATTCTTGCCCTTGTCACACATGAATACTTGTATACAGAACATGCCTGTTAAAAGAAGACCGTATATTCCTGGCTTTCCAGAGGACAGTTTCTTAAAAAGCCACTGCTTTCACTGCCCTTCTAGCCGCTGCAAGTATTCACACACTTCCAGGTATGTTAGGAACTGCACCTCCTCAGGTTTGGACTAAGCACAGCAAGTGCAAGAACCATGTTAACCTCTCCCCCCCCTCCTTTGTGTGTGCATCTGAGCACTATTGCTGTTTTTTGGCTTTTTTGGTATTAAAGTGTTCACATTAAAGATTAGGGGATGCAGCCAAATGGACTTTTTTTTTTTTTTACACGATTTGACTTATTACCAAGCATCTCAGCTGTCACAAATGTCCATATGCACCTTAAATGATGTGCCCTCTCTTTGATGACCGTTGAAGCCTCAGCTTGTAATCATAGATCTATAGATTTCATGATGTGGCCCCCATGAAAATTAGATCCTACTACCCATACTTATAGACAACCCTTAATTTCCTCCTTGGCTTCAACCTTGTATTTTCAGATGGTAGAACAACTAGGACTTCCACAACTGAAGATTTTATTTCACAACTGGTAAATAAAACACACATTTTTCTTTTTTCATTTTATTTATTTTTAAACATAGGACATGCTCGAGAACACTAAAAAAAAACATTAGGAGAGTCTCAAACATTAACATTTTTAGACATACTTAAAACACAGTTTCATATCATCTAACAGAAATTAAGTCTATGTCAATAATAGCTCCTACTCAACTATTACCCTGCCTCCTTTATATTCTCGAGCCGGTCCCAGTCATTTTTATACCCCTATATAAAACAAAACAAACGCACCCCAGAAAAAAAAAAAAAGAAAGAAGAAAAAAAAAAAAAAAAAAAGAGAAAAGGGGGAGAGCCAATCCATGGAAATATCTCTCAAGGGCCTTTGCATCCCACAAAAAGAGAACACAGGTAAATCAAGGTATCCCCCTTAAATAACCACTTTAACCATTTTAGTTACCCTCATAGAGGATCCTTCCCTCTTCCGAGGTCAGGAAAGAGTTCCAGTGAGACCAAGTCTCGGAATATCTTTCCTGTTGATTTCGCGCAGAGAGAACCAGCTCTTCCAATTTATTAATCTCTCTCACTTTACGCAGCCACATCTCTATTGTCGGTGGTGACATTGATCTCCACGCCAGGGGAACACAAGCCTTAGCGGCATCTAATAGATGTCGTATCACAGATTTCTTATATACCTTTTCTGATATCTGAGACCCATGAAGAAGGAAAAAAACTGGGTCTTCCGGTATCCTATAGTTAGTGACAGTCTGGAGAATATGTCTGATCTCTGCCCAAAAATTCTTCAGTTTAGGACAATCCCAAAAAATATGCAACATTGTACCTCTATCAGCATGACATCTCCAGCAAAGGTCTGAAGAGTTGGGAAAAAACTTCTTCAATCTCTCTGGTGTCCTGTACCATCGAGTCAAGATTTTAAAATTGGTCTCCTGGGTTTTCACACAAATAGAAGATTCGTGTGTAAACCTAATAATTTGTCGCAGCTCCTTTATACTAAAGTTCCTTCCCAACTCTCGTTCCCAGTCCCGTACACATTTCAAGGAGTCAGTTTCTCTCGCTACATTTAATATTTCATAATAGAGTATGCGATTTTGCTCCCCTCTCTGAACACATCTTCTCAAAACTACCAAGGGGCCTTTCAAACTTCCTTGGGTCTGAGAGGGAGCCAAGAAAGTGAGAGATCTGAAGAGCACTCCAGAATCTAAGTCTAAATAACTCCATCATCTCTGTAACTGTTAACCAAGTCCCTCCTTTTATATAAGTAGACACTTGTGTACCCCCCATATTTGTTAAATGTTTAAACGCTTTATCTTCGTTTCCAGGGGGAAACAGGGGGTTCCCAATTATTGGGTATAAGGGGGATGTCTCGGGTATTACGCCAATGGTAGGAAGCGTAACCGCACAGATTTTAAGAGTATTTCCTATCAGTGGATGTTTAATGAGCTCTTTGGGGGCATGTGCCAAACACCAGGGAGCTCTTCCTAATAAGACAGGCGACTGGGCATATTCTATCTGTACCCAAAGTTTAGAATCTCTATGTCTGTTCCAGTCAACTACTCTGCTAAGGTGTATAGCCCGATGATATCTGCGTATGTCTGGCACCGCCAGTCCCCCCTGTTTCTTCGGGAGAGTTAATTGATTACAACGTATTCGTGGTTGCTTACCCGCCCATATGAAATCAAAAATCAGCTTTTGGCACTGTTTAAAATAAGTAGCTGGGATCTTTATTGGTAGTGCTTGTAAAAGATAAAGAAATTTGGGGAGAACACTCATCTTAACAATATTACAGCGTCCTATCCATGAGTGTAAACCCAATTTCCATCTGTCTAGTAATATCTTTAGTCCTTGCAGCAATGGGGGAAAATTTAACCCGAAGATCTTATCAATATTGGGCACCAACAGCGTGCCCAGGTATGTAAGTGCCTTATCCGTCCACTTGAATTTAAATTTTTTTTTTAATTGTTCAATTGACGTTTGAGGGAAATTAACCCCCATTGCCTCCGACTTAGTAAAATTAATACGAAGGTTGGATAATTGGCTGTATTTCTCGAACTCCTTCATTAAGTTAGGGATCGTAACTAGAGGGTTCGTCAAAGAAAACATCATATCATCTGCGTAGGCCGAGATCTTGTATTGTGCTTCTCCTACCTTTACTCCTGTAATATCTTGATTTAAGCGTATAGTGCAGAGAAATGGTTCCAACGACAGGGCAAAAAGGAGTGGTGAAAGGGGGCATCCCTGACGTGTCCCGTTTGCGATCTGGAAGGTCTCTGATAGTACTCCATTTGCCCCGGACACGAGCTGTCGGGCAAGAATAGATAGAGGCAATCCATTGCAGCATTTTATCCCCGAATCCTCCATATCGCAAAACTGATAACATAAAATTCCAATTTACCCTGTCGAAGGCTTTCTCCGCATCTGTATTCAAAAACACACATTGGGTCTGAGAATTTTTCACTACATGGAGAAGATTAAGAACTTTTGTTGTATTATCTTTTGCTTCGCGTGTTGGAACGAATCCCACTTGGTCCAGATGTATCAAATTTGGAATGTATTGTTGAATTCTATTAGCCAAGATTTTTGTGAAAAGCTTAAAATCTACGTTAAGTAAAAAGATTGGGCGGTAGCTTCCACTGGAAGTCGGATCTTTTCCCTCTTTCGGTATTACCGAAATGTGTGCTAACATTGTATCCCTTATAAATGTTGCTGATGATCCAAGCGCGTTAAATAATTTGAGCATATATGAAGCTAGTGAGGGGAGCAAGGTTTTGTAATATTGGGCTGTCAGCCCATCAGGGCCCGGAGCCTTATTCAATTTAGTTATCTTTACTGCTCTCTGAAGTTCTTCCATTGTAATAGGTTTTTCCATGTTATCTCTATCTGTCTCTGCCAGCCGAGGCATTAGTGACCGAGACAGATACAAATCTATTTGGGCTTGGGAAGGTGACCTAGTCTGTAAGTTATATAATGACTTATAATATTCCTGGAATTCCCCCACTATGTCATATGGCTTTGTAATCCTGTCCTTATTAGCTGAAAGAAGATGAGGTATATAATTCATCCGTTTCTGTTCTCGTAGTGTTTTAGCTAGGAAACTTCCGCATTTGTCGCCAGACTCATACGAGAATTTCCTGCAAACCTGTAATGCCGCTTTAGCCCTGTAATGCAGCAAGTCTGAGATTTGTGTTCTCCTGACATGAAGCTCCCTCCCCACCGACGGTGACAAAGTCCGTTTATGACAGGTTTCTAGCTTAGCTAATTCTTCTAGTAATATTTTTAATTGTTCCCCCCGCTTTTGTTTAATCCTAGCCCCATGTTTGATTAATACTCCTCTAATGACGCAATCTGGGGTGTCGTTAGTAGAAAAATAGAAATCTAGTTCTTTGGTTACATCTTCTAAAACTTCTGGGTCCTGTAAGAGACTTTCATTCAGTCTCCACTGAGTTGATCTCCTATTCTGAATATCCTGTAAATCATATGTCATGAAAATAGGTGCGTGGTCTGACCAAGTAATCAAGCCAATATTGACCTCACGCACTGAGTGGAGTTGGGCATGTGGGACGAGAAAATAGTCTATGCGAGAATAAGATTTATGGGGCGGTGAAAAAAAGGTGTAATCTTTTTCTGTGGGGTGGAGTACACGCCATATATCAGTCAATTGACTTTTGTGAAGAATTTTAGCTATGCGATTACGAGCGTTATAAGGAAATGATGATACTCCAGAGGAGGTATCTTCGGCTGGATTCAATGAAACATTTAAGTCTCCACCAATGATCAGCTGACCCTCTGTAAATTTAATCAGTTGCTTAAGCGCCTTACCCAAAAAAATCTCTTGATGTTCGTTGGGGGCATACAACGTTGCCAATGTGATACAAACATCACCTACCCTGCCCTTTACAAACAAGAAACGCCCCTCAGGGTCGTTAATCATATCCGTAAAGAACCAAGGTAGTCTATTTGAGAGGAGGATAGAGACTCCCTTCGATTTTGCATTTTGATTTGCGGCATGATAGACTGACGGAAATGCCCGACTTTTTAAGGTAGGTATTTTATCCTGTCTAAAGTGGGTCTCCTGTATAAATACCACGTCTGATCCATAACGCTGCAAGTCATGAAAACGTATCCGCCTTTTTTCTGGGGTGTTCAGGCCCTTGGTATTTAATGATATGTTATTTAAAGTCTCCATGGAATGGCTCTAAAAAAAAAAAAAAAAAAAAAAAACGACGACAAAAAAAAAAAAAAAAATAAAAAAAATAAAAAATAGCAATATATTGTTAAATAAACGCTCACCGCTTAAATTCGGTATCTGAGCGTCAGCTTATCCGGGGTTGTGGCCAGAGATGGTCGGATGAAGAGCTCCAGGGCCATCTCTCCTTTTAGTAGTCGGGCGTTTTTAAGACCAGGGTTAACCAGCAATGGGGGGGGAGAGGAAAAAACAACAACAAAAAAAGAAAAAAGAAAAAAAAAAGGGGGGGGGAGGGGGGGGGAAATGGAGCTTTCTAAATTCCCTAATTGAGACCTAGCAGCTGACTTTGCTGCCTATTCTGATTCAGCCTATCCTAGAGGTATAGCTCTAGATATACCAAACACAAAAAAAAAAAAAAAAAAAAAAGGGGGAGGGTGGGTGAGAGCGGGGGCTAATATTTCCTACACTTCACTTCATACCATATTTTAACTATCCCCATTTATAAGGCTCCTAGTGGGGAGGGGGACAAAATGTATAATATATATCTATTACGGCACCCACAAATAAAGAATAAGTAAATCAATAATTAAATAAATAAAGAGTGAAAATTAAGTGACCAAAAAAAGAGAAATATTATAACATTTGTGAACATAGTCATTGTCAGAGGGCGGGAGGGGGGGTTAAGAGGAGGAGAAGAGAGAGGGAACTCCGTCTTCCCTCCCCCTCCCTACCCATATGGGCTGCCAAAACTACAACCACCTCTCAACAAAAACGTGTGGCCATCAACGTGCTTGTGCTAATACATTGTCAATCAAGTGTCACGTGCTATATCTCTATACAATCTCAACCAAATCTCAGTGAGGAAAAAATAATCAAAAAAAAAAAAAAGAGAAAAAGAAAAAAAAGAAAAAAAAAAAAAGAAAAATACAGCACACAATCCAAAATGCCAACCCTCAGAGAATCATTTTCCTTCCCTCCCCACACCCTTCTGTTCCCTTCCTTTCCCCCTTCCCTCCCCCCAAAACCATCAACCTGAGGGTATAGCCCCAACCAAAAAAATCTATATTCTATAATACGTAAATACTCTTATATTATAAAAAAAAAAAAAAAAAAAAAAAAAAAGGGAGAGAGAGGGGAAAGAGAAAAAATAAAATAAATAGGAATGGAAAATTCAAGAACAAAAATCTAATCTCCTATCTCTCTAAATAAATGTGGCTGTTATTATATTCGATCATACACTTAAGTTCAATTAGGATCCATTGATTCCCTTTACCTTTTACCTCTTGATCTACTTCATCTCGAATCTATCCCATCCACCCCCCTCTCCCATCCACCCCCCTCCCCCCTTCAACTCAGTTTATGCAATATCTGTCGATAGTCCCCCTCATCCTTTTAAAGTCCCCCTTGAGGTAGCCGTTGGTTTCCTTGGGAGTCTATCCGCCGTCTTTGTCTGTTCAAGGGATCTAACCGCCCCCCCATATGAGGAATATATGAAAGCCAATTGGGAATCTGAATAGGGGCGACATCTAAGAAAGTAAATAGTCCCGGGAGGTCTTCAGGTGTATAGACAGAAAATGAGGCCGCTTCTCTACGGAATCTCACCGCCAACGGGTAACCCCATCTATAGGTGCATCCCCGTTTTTCAGCTAAGTCCAGGATAGGGCGTAAACAGGCTCTGCGCTGAAGGGTTGCTCGGCATACATCTGGTAAGATCTTAATAGGGGTCCCATTGAAATCAATGTCTCCTGTCCCCCACGCTGCTCTAAGTATTCTCTCCTTCTCTTGGTAGCTGTGGATCCGACAAACAATGTCTCTCGGTTTCTCTGAGTCTTTTGGTTTAGGGCCCGCAGCTCTATGTACTCTGTCTATATCTACCACCTTTTCAGGAGATTTCAATATTATCTGAAAGACCGCAATGGCTGTTGCCTGGAGATCCTCCGTTCCCTGTATCTCTGGAAGACCCCGAAGCCGCAGATTGTTCCTGCGGCTTCTGTCTTCAAGTTCCTCAGTGCGGAGCTGCAGGTCCACCATCATAGATGTCTGGGTGGTCAATGCTTTTTCTAATGTCTCCACTCTTTGTTCCACTAGGGATACCGTTTCCTCTCCCACTTTAGTTCTCTCTGTCAAAGTGGTTAATTCAGATCTTACCGCTTGGATGTCTTGACGGTGTGTCTCCTCTACCCTGATTATCAGAGCTTCAATATCTCGGCAGGTAGGTAGAGTGCTTAGCAATGCTCGGATGCCGCGGATGTCTCCCTCTAAACCTCCTTCCTCTCTCGGCAATCCAGCAAAAGCCGTTTCACCGGCAGGCTCACGAGCGGGGTTCACCAGCAGAGACGCCGGGTTCTCCATCCCCGAGTCTATCTCCAAACCTGTTACACGCGGCGAGACCGCTGCCGGCGTCTTCAAACTGTCACGCTGATCTCGGTCCTGCAGTGCGTCCGATACAGCACCAGGGGGAGTACGTGGAGGTATAGTGAAATACTGTTGAATGTCCCCCTGGAGAACGCGGGGATGTACTCTCTCTTTTGCGGAGCGTGTCTGATACCTGTTGCCTGTATTCATCCCGCACTGTCAGCCTCTAGTCCATGGGTATTATCTGAGCGGAGATACGAGCCCCGGAGCTCTATCCAAACGTGTCCTCACCCGTCCATGTCCGGGCCACGCCCACCCCAACACACATTTTTCAAGTTGCAACTCCATATACCAACTACTTTAACATTCAGACAAATTAGTAATTTTCTGGCAAATATAATTAGAGCAACAAAGAACCTCCAGATCTTACCCCATGTGGAACCATCTGTAAATCATCAGGTTCATCAGCGGAACAGAAACTAGCCCACATGGCCCAATGGAAAAAAAAAGGTCTCAATGAAACTGTACAACTAGATTGGTAGAGGATTTTGTCTCACGTTCCCCAAAACTCGATCAACACTTCTTTGAAATTAGCTAATTAATTGGCTTTCTAAAAACGGTACATGATTCCAACCAGAACCTCTACATACTGTATATTCCATAGCCTTCCCCCCAAAAAATAAAAGGAAATACCTGCTTTTCTTGCTGCTCCCAGTGGTTTCTCCCACTGGCTTGCACCTCACTAAAGTACATGTGAGCTAGCAGAAGAAACAGCAGGGGGTGACAGCTGCTATTTGACCCATCCACCTGAAATACTTGCAGAAGACAGTAAACAGTGAAGCTGCGCCTTTTCAAGAAAAAGGCCAATGGAAAGGAAAGTACTGTATGTCTGGTGTTCAATAGGATGTTGTACATACAAATGACCCTGTGCTGACTGGGTTACTAAGTAACTGTCTAGTGTGAACATGCTTAGCAAAAGTTAACTAAAGATATTTATTTTAAGTTTTTAACCACTTCAATACCAGGCACTTAGACACCTTCCCGCCCAGGCCAATTTTCAGCTTTCAGCGCTGTCGCAATTTGAATGACAATTGCGCGGTCATGCAACACTGTACACAAACAAATTTTTTATCATTTTGTTCACACAAATAGAGCTTTCTTTTGGTGGTATTTGGTCACCTCTGCGGTTTTTATTTTTTGCGCAACAAATAAAAAAAGACAAGTTTTTCTTAAAATTTTTAAAATTTTTTGTAAATAAGTACGTTTTCTTCTTCAATGACGGGCACTGATATGGCTGCACTGACACGGCGGCACTGATGGGCACCGATGAGGTGGCACAAATAGAGGTTGCACTGATAGGCGACACTGATGGGCACTGATAGGTGGCACTGATGGACTCTGATAGGTGGCACTGGTATGCAGCACTGATGGGCACTCGTAGGTGGCATTGATGGGTACTTATCGGTGGCACTAATGGGTACTTATGGGTGGCACTGATAGGTGCCACGGATGGGCACTGATAGGTGGGCACGGATGGGCACTGATAGGTGGCAAAGATGGACACTGATGGGTGGCACTGTTGACACTGATTGGTGGCACTGATCACATTGATGGGTGGCATTACTGGGCATCCCTGATTTAAAATGGTGCCAGTCAGTGCCCATTTGTGGGCACTTATTGGCACAGATTGGGCACATGTGGATGGCCATGGGGTACATACCTGGCCATCCACATGTTGCCCGGTTCCCTGGTGGTCCTGGCGGCTTCCCTGGTGGTACAGTGCGGGCATCCGAGGGGGATAATCAGCGCTGACCCCCCGTGCCAGGAGAGCCGCCGATCGGCTCTCCTCTACTCGTGTCTGTCAGACGTGAGTGAGGAAAAGCCGATCAACGGCTCTTCCTATTGACATCGTGATCAGCCGTGATTGGACACGGCTGATCACATGGTAAAGAGCCTCCGCCGGAGGCTCTTTACCAAGATTGGTGGAGCGGTGTGTCAGATTGACACACTGCTCCACCGATCGCCGCAATGCACGCCCCCGTGGGTGCACGGTGGCATGTTATCCTGCTGGACGTCATATGACGCCCAGTCAGGATAACTGAACCACCGCCCGGCCGTCATCTGCTATGGGCCGGGCGGGAAGTGGTTAATAGAGTGGACCAAAAAACTCTTTAAGATCTTTATTGATGTCTTTAATCATACCAGGGAGCTTTTCGCTCATTGTTTGTTTTTGGCGATAACCCTGTGACACTACAAGAAAAAGATGAAATAGCGACCAATACAGGAAGGTACATGAATATAAACCTGACTGGGGTTCTAACTTTTATTTACAGTACTAAAAAATAAAATAAAAACGTGTCTGCATGTTGCTGTCTCAGTCTGCATTCAGTAGTTTTCCCATCGCCTCTTTACCCTCTGACTCCCTGTCACTAGGGTGGGATGTGAGAGGATATCTAACCAATGCAGACACACACATGCAATAGAATTCTAAAAGAGGTTCTAATCCCCTCCCCCCTTTCTCCATACAAGACTAAAATCAAAGTTTTGGCTATAGTTCAGCTTTAAAAAAGAAATCCAAAAAGTATACTTCTTCAGAAATGTGTTTGTATGTGCGGTATTCAGGTCATTTTGTCATCAAGCTACAATACAAGATTATACAATGAGATGTAATTACAGCTAGAAACAGACAAGTGATGGCAGAAAAAAAAAAAAACAAGTGGTCCATCGAGTCTGCCCATTTTTTTAAAAATGTATTTGTGTTTTTGTATTTTGTTTTTTTTGGTAACTTTTTTGTCCAAGTATAGATCTAGGTTTGCCCCAAGCAGGTTTGAAACCACTCAATGTTGACTGACTCACTACCTCTGTTGGAAGTTTATTCCAAGCACCAACTACCCTTTCAGTAAAAAAAAATGCTTTCCAAGATAAGTTTTGAACTTTCCTCCTGTGAGTTCGGGGTCATGTCCCCGTGTTCTTGATTTTGGTTGCATATTGAAGATCATGCACCCCTGAACCTTATTCACCTTTTTGATGCATGTTTCCCTTCCCCTTCTTTCCTCCAGACTGTACATATTGATTTCCTGATGTCTCTCCTGATATGTTTTATCCCCCACACCTTTCACCATTTTTTTACCCTTCTCTGAACTAGTTCTAGCTTATCAATACCATTTTGTAAGTGAGGTCTCCAGAACGGGTCATGGTATTCTAAATGAGGTCTCACTGGTGAGCCCTCTAGTGATGCAAAAGGTACCCCCAAATCTTTTTTGTCTGTAGTGCTGGCCAAACTGTACCCCACTGATGTACTTCAGGGATACTTTATCCCTAGGTGCATTTTTTTTACATTTAGAAACATTAAACTGCAGTTTTGACCAATCTTCCAGCAATGCCAAATCATGTCCCATGTTACAGACACCTCCAGGGATATCAACCCTATTACACACCTTTGTGTCATCAGCAAAAAGACATACCTTATTCCAACAACCCTTTAGTTATATCACTTGCATATAAGTTAAATAGAACAGGACCTAGTACAGAGCCTTGTGGTACGCCACTAGTGACTGGTCTCTGTTCCGCATGAACCCCATTTACAACCACACTCTGGTATATATACTTTAGCCAATTTCATATCCACTGAACCACCCAAAGGTTAGGTCCTAGCTTTTACAACTTTTGCATTAGATCATTATTATTATTATATAGGATTTATATAGCGCCAACAGTTTACAGCGCTTTACAATATAGATCACTATGTGGAACCGTATCAAACTCCTTGCTGAAATCAAGATATGCTATGTCCACAGCACCACCCTGGTCCAAAACATTGGTATTATAGACAAAAAATTCAATCAGATTAGTCTGACATGATCTGCCCTCAGTAAAGCCATGCTGCTTTGGTCCAGCAAGTTGTGTATTTTTAAGTAATCAATGATCCATCTTTTCAGGAGTGATTCCATAAACATGACTACAACCGATGTTAAACTCACTGGCCTGTATTTGCCAGTCATGGGGAACTTCTGTTTAGAAGAGATTGTTTAAAAAGATCTGTTAATGGTCCAACAACTATACCTCCTCACTGTACTGCACATAAAAAAAGGAGTAAAATACATGGCTTTTTCGTAACAGTGGTACAGGTGGCTGTAAAGCTGCCCAGTCACTTTTATGGTACTGAGAATATAGAACATCCATTCCTACATCTGCACTGTGACTAAAGAACATGGAAGTGATGAGCATTTTGTCACTGCTGGATTGGAGTGGAGTGTCTACAGTGGAGAGCAGGTGACACTTGGTGTTTGGGACTTTAAATGAGACACCTGCCTATGCAAGGGCTTGGTGCTATGAGTAGGGCAGCTCCTACATTAGAGTTAGGTATCTCCATCCCTATTCATGACACAAAGGAGAGGAGGGTTGGGACTTTGAATGAGAGACGTGGCTTACAGTGGGCAAACCACAGTATCATAATCAACCAAAAGAATGAGATAAAGAAATAATATTGTTGAGAGCTAGTTTTTAAATAAAACTAGCTCTCAACAATATTGTTATTTCTTTATCTCTTGCTTTTGGTCGATTAGGATACTGTGGTTTGCCCACTGTAAGCCACGTCTCTCATTCAAAGTCCCAACCCTCCTCTCCTTTGTATTTCTATAAGCAAGAGAGCATTAAAGGGGGAAATCTCTCATTCAATATTTTTATTGAAGTTTAAGAGATAAGTATAACTGCAGAATTGCCCACTCAGAGGGATCTAAATTTCTGATTTACCCTAAGTTCACATCTTTGCGTTCTTTGTGGGCTGCATTTGCGCGGGCACGACAGCTCATTCAAATGAATGGGCTGCCGTGCCTGTGTTTCTGCAAAGAAAAAAAAAATAGGTGCATGCACCTTTTCAAAAACGCTGCCGCAGGGAAATTGCATCATCTTTTGGACCATGCAATTTCCCTGCGGTTGCCGCACCCGCACTGCAATTTTGCATGCGTGGGGGTGCCATTCAGAATGAATGGCATCCCCAGGTTTCCACAGTGCGTTTTCACTGCAGGTGGTTGCGGGAATCACTGAGATTGCCACAGCCACGCGCAGAGATGTGACCCTAGGGTAAGATGTAAACACTGACAACAAAAAAGAACACAAAATATAAGCAGAGTTTAACAACTCTATAGAGTACCATCGGGGGCTGGCCATGGCAGGGAGTCATGAGAGAGAGTATGCTCACAGTAATGAGGAAAAAAAGAGAGAGAAGGCAAGGTGGCAGAAAGAGAAAAAGGAAGAATGGAGAAGGGGGGAGAAAGAGGGCATGAGCTCTAGGAGGAGAAAAGGAAATGGCCCCCATGTACTCGGGGACAATCAGTCGGACAATTTAGACATACTGGAGATATGCACTGAAGGCAGGGCATACAGGAGCCACGACTCCCATATCTTGAGGAATTTGGGCTAAGAATCGTTAAGGATGCTGGACATCTTTTTAGAGGGGGAAATCTCAGAAAAATTTACAAAAATAAGGAAAGTAATTATGTTGGTGAAAAAGGATAGTCTTTAAATAGTGCACTTATCACTAAAAAAGTGAAGTTACACACTACCTTAACCACTTCAATACCCGCGTATAGTAGAATGACGTCCACAGATGGGATCTCCCATCCTGGGTGGACGTCATATGACGGCCTCGGGTTCCCGGCCGTCTAGGGGGCGCGCCGCGTTGCTCGGGACCCGATGCGTGTGCCCGGCGGCCGCGATGTCCGCCGGGCACCCGCGATTGCCCGTTAACCGGGCCAGACCGTGGATCTGTGTGTAAACACACAGATCCACGTCCTGTCAGCTCAGAGGAGAGCGATCTGTGTTCCCAGAACAGCGGAACACTGATCGGTCTCCTCCCCTTGTGTGTCCCCTCCCCCTACAGTTAGAAGCATTCCCTAGGAAACACATTTAACCCCTCCCCGCCCCCTAGTGGTTAACCCCTTCACTGCCTGTCACATTTACACAGTAATCAATGCAAACCAATCAATATACGCTTAATGCGATTTTTTTTACCAAAAATATGTAGAAAAATACGTATCGGCCGAAACTGAGGAAAAAATTTGTTTTTTAAAAAAAAAATTGGGATATTTATTATAGCAAAAAGTAAAAAATAGTGTTTTTTTTCAAAATTGTCGCTCTTCTTTTGTTTATAGCGCAAAAAATAAAAACCGCAGAGGTGATCAAATACAACCAAAAGAAAGCTCTATTTTTGGGGAAAAAAAGGACGTCAATTTTGTTTGGGTACAACGTCGCACGACTGCGCAATTGTCGTTTAAAGTGCGACAGCGCTGAAAACTAAAAATTGGTCTGGGAAGGAAGGGGGTGAAAATGCCCTGTATTGAACCGGTTAATAAGAAATGAGAAAAAGTACCTGTGGGGGAGCAGAAACCGCTGCCTGCTCCTGTTCCTGATAATACTGTGAGGCTCTCTTATCCTCTTCCTCCTGAAGTTTTTTGGCCAGCTCCAGGTCACTGATGCCTTCTGGTATTTGCTCCCAGTCTATATCTTGGTTCTGCTGCTCCTGTTGTAGTGATAGTGCCATCAGATAATCCTAGTAAAGACACAGTCTATGAGAATTCCTTCAAAAAACATCTAAAAGGCATGCACAATTATTCCATTTACTTTACAGAGCTCCATCAAATTGAACATTTTTTTAGACCATTCAGTCAAGTCTCTAACCTTGACATAACTCACAATCTAAATTCCCTACATGCAGCTAGAAACCATTTTTGGAAAAGGGCTATCAGAAGTTTTTTGTATGGTTGTAGGAAATGTTAAACACACTGAAATCTAAATCTTGAAGCAGTTTTGTTTTACTTGAGTTCTCCCTGTCTGGACTACAGACCCGCCCCCCCCCCCCCCCCCCCACCACCACAATCTAATTGGTGGTCTGTCTCTCACACAGGAAAACTCAGGCAGGGCTGACAACATGGCAGCATTGTAGGCCCACTACAGGAAGTTAGAAGCAGCTCACTGGATATCTGGCAGCATTAACAGTTTTTTGTACTTGCAGTGTTTTTAAAGAGTCAAAACGTAGAGAAATGTTCATGTATTTCAGAGATGTACAGCATATGTTTTTTTTTGGGGAAGACATACACTTTAACTGAATTGGCTGCTGATTCCAAAGAGCAGCAAGTTTAGGTGTCCACCAAAGGACACTGCATTCCATAGGGAGATTAAGTAACAACACACACTGACCTAAAACAGGCCACAGATGGGCAGTACATCCTCATACCACAGATAGGAGAACAGGGATCCACCTTAATACTCTTCTGGTGTTAATGTGGAGTTGCGGCCACAGAATGATTTTTTTGTTTTTTTTACAGGCATCCTGTCACACTTCGTTAGTAACTTAAATAAAGTATATCTATATTTGCTAGTGTATATGAATCATATATTTTTTTTATACTTACGATTTATAAAATCCTCTTCTGGCCGTTGCCATGATGACTGTGAGCATATGAAGCCCAATCGCAACCTCTTCCTGGATAAGCTAACGAGAGGTGCATGCTGGGTAACCAGTATGCACCTCTCAATCTCACGCATGCGCGATGCTCTGACGGCTGTAGATTTTTTCTCACAGTACTGCCCACTGCCTCCTGGATCATTTCCCAGGAACACAGGAGAGGAAGTTATGCGGAGCACCGCTGACCCGGAAGTGGCAGATTAGGAGCCACCACCTAGCAACAGAGCATTTCTGGTGAGTTAAAATTTTTTTTTTTTACTCCAAATCTTTTTTTAATAATAATAAAGGAGTCTGAAAATGTAAAAAATGTTTTTCTGGGTGGAACTCCGCTTTAACAGCTTTTCATGCACGGTGGAAAGTCAGATCCTTCACTCTTCTCCACTGAAGAGTGAAGATTGGCACCAACCTGACAAAATCTTCACTTAATCATTTTTTATTTGCATTCTTTATTTATAATTTTGCTAATATACAAACATGAAAGGCATATCGGGGAAATAATAGTCAAGGAAAATTTGACACATCTAGCATCAACTACGGCAGTTTAAAGTTTACAAAGGAAGTGTATAAATAAACATTAATTTGGAAGGTTTAGAGGAAACAGAGCTAGGACACAAAAAACAGTTGTAAGGATAGATGTCAAATAAGTGAAATGTAGATCCAATTCATATTGTGGCTCTGGACTAATATTATAGTCATGTCAAAGTAATATATGGATGGTCAATGCCCAGTGGTAGCAAAATGTGTCACTCAAGGGGAATTAATAGGGATGTTGTGCATAGGGTAGATCAAAGTAAAGAATAGGTAGCAAGGGTAGTAACTAGTAAGGGCTAAAAAGGTAGGAAGTGGAGGGAAGGAAAGGTGCACCAGGCAAGGAAGGAAACCCTGACTATCAAATGTGCAGCCACAACGGATGCAAACATAATTTGAGGGAAGTGTACACATAAGGGTCAAAGGTAGGATTGAAAACTAACAGAATGTACATTTTCAGTCAGTAAGCAGTCTTTTGAAGTTGTCTGTACAGGAATATTCAGTCCAGTAAAACCACACAGCTAAAACTGTAGACTACATGTTTAACAAAGCACTAGTGAGGCTCTCCATTAGTCTAATATCTTCAACCCATTTGATCTATTGTTGGATTGTTGGGTTGAAGAGGATTTCCACAATACTGGGATGCAGTAGCATGCTGTGTTTACCAAATTATTTTTTATGACTGGTTACGGGCAGGGCTTTTTTTCTCAGAAAATAGGTGCAGGAACTGACCCTCCCTGCCCAAATCCCCACCCCCCAACCACGCCCAAACCCCACCCCCAACCATGGCTAAACCCCACCCCCAGACACACCTTCCTTAGAGGAGAGAAGTACAGCAGCGCCAAATAATTGTAATAAGTAAAGGCTTAGAACTGTGTATCACACAAGCTGCATGTTTCAGGAATGTACATTGTGCAGTTGTGAGCAGCAGCATATCACACAAGGCGCAGAAAAAAAAACAGCCAACAGGATAGTACTTACATTCAATGCAAAGCTTCCCTTGTTCTCAGAAATATGGCGCATATAGACCAGTGTACGGAGGGCAGGGGTCAGCAATATATAACATACAGCCCAGCACAAAGAGAACAGTGGTAAAGCATACGTCATATGCAGTCCAGCATACAAAGTGCAGGAGTATGTACCGCAAAACCCATTGTACAGAGTACAGCATAAGAAGTACCATACATCACATACTCTTAGTCATTAACTCTGTATGCTTTACTGTCCCCCAGCATATGTCCGTGGTCTTCCCCCTTAAGTATCACCCCAAAAGTAACCATCAAATACTCACTTCTGCTTATCTCTTTGCTTACTTCTGTGTCCCCCATCCACACCTAACCTCTGCAACCCTCATCCACAGCTCACCTCTTCTTTTCCATGTCCACAGCTCCACTCTGCACCCCCATCCATATTATTTCTGCTCCCCTTCTGCACACCCCAATCCACAGCTCTCACCTTTGCCACCTCTCATGTTTCACCTCTGCACCTCCAGCTTCCCCTACAGCTCTCACCTCTGCACAGCCTGCCCCATTCTCCACAGCTCTCATTTTGCACAACATGCCTTCTGCCCTCTGCAGCTCTTACCTCTGTACAAAGCTCCCTCCTTCCCAGTTCTTCTCTCTGGACAAATTTCCTCCCCTCCACTTTCCCAATTCCTACTCTGCACAAATCCCCCCACTCTCCTCTCCGAACAAATCCCCCCACCACTTTCCCAGGCCTCCTCTCCACACAAATCCCCCCACCACTTTCCCAGGCCTCCTCTCCATACAACCCACCCCCCCCACTTTCCCAGAACTCCTCTCTGCACAAATCCCCTCCACTTTCCCAGCCCTCCTCTCTGCACAAATCCCCCCCACTTTCCCAGCCCTCCTCTCTGCACAAATCCCCCCACTTTGCCAGCTCTCCTCTCTGCACAAATCCCCCCCCCCCCACTTTGCCAGCCCTCCTCTCTGCACAAATCCCCCCAACTTTCCCAGCCCTCCTCTCTGCACAAATCCCCCAACGTTGCCAGCCCTTCTCTCTGCACAAATCCCCCCTACTTTGCCAGCCCTCCTCTCTGCACAAATCCCCCCCACTTTCCCAGCCCTCCTCTCTGCACAAATTCCCCCCACTTTCCCAGCCCTTCTCTCTGCACATATCCCCCCCCTTTCCTAGCCCTTCTCTCTGCACAAATCCCCCCCACTTTCCCAGCCCTCCTTTCTGCACAAATCCACCCCACTTTGCCAGCCCTTCTCTCTGCACAAATTCCCCCCCCCCACTTTCCCAGCCCTCCTCTCTGCACAAATCCCCCCCCATTTTCCCAGCCCTTCTCTCTGCACAAATCCCCTCCCCACTTTCCCAGCCCTTCTCTCTGCACAAATCCCCCACTTTCCCAGCCCTCCTTTCTGCACAAATCCACCCCACTTTGCCAGCCCTTCTCTCTGCACAAATCCCCCCCACTTTCCCAGCCCTCCTCTCTGCACAAATCCCCCCCACTTTCCTAGCCCTTCTCTCTGCACAAATCCCCCCCCCACTTTCCTAGCCCTTCTCTCTGCACAAATCCCCCCCCACTTTCCCAGTCCTCCTCTCTGCACAAATCTCCCCACTTTCCCAGCCCTCCTTTCTGCACAAATCCACCCCACTTTGCCAGCCCTTCTCTCTGCACAAATCCCCCCACTTTCCCAGCCCTCCTCTCTGCACAAACCCCCGCCCCCCACTTTCCTAGCCCTTCTCTCTGCACAAACCCCCCACACTTTCCTAGCCCTTCTCTCTGCACAAATCCCCCCCACTTTCCCAGTCCTCCTCTCTGCACAAATCTCCCCACTTTCCCAGCCCTCCCTTTCTGCACAAATCCCCCCCCCCACTTTCCCAGCCATTCTCTCTGCACAAATCCCCCCACTTTACCAGCCCTTCTCTCTGCACAAATCCCCCCTACTTTGCCAGCCCTCCTCTCTGCACAAATCCCCCCCCCTTTCCCAGCCCTCCTCTCTGCACAAATCCCCCCCCCACTTTCCCAGCCCTCCTCTCTGCAAAAATCCCCCCCACTTTCCTAGCCCTTCTCTCTGCACAAACCCCCCCCCCCACTTTCCTAGCCCTTCTCTCTGCACAAATCCCCCCCACTTTCCCAGCCCTTCTCTCTGCACAAATCTCCCCACTTTCCCAGCCCTCCTTTCTGCAAAAATCCACCCCACTTTGCCAGCCCTTCTCTCTGCACAAATCCCCCCACTTTCCCAGCCCTCCTCTCTGCACAACCCCCCCCCCACTTTCCTAGCCCTTCTCTCTGCACAAATCCCCCCCACTTTCCTAGCCCTTCTCTCTGCACAAATCCCCCCCACTTTCCCAGCCCTCCTCTCTGCACAAATCTCCCCACTTTCCCAGCCCTCCTTTCTGCACAAATCCCCCCCACTTTCCCAGCCCTTCTCTCTGCACAAATCCCCCCACTTTACCAGCCCTTCTCTCTGCACAAATCCCCCCTACTTTGCCAGCCCTCCTCTCTGCACAAATCCCCCCCCTTTCCCAGCCCTCCTCTCTGCACAAATCCCCCCCCCCACTTTCCCAGCCCTTCTCTCTGCACAAATCCCCCCCACTTTCCCAGTCCTCCTCTCTGCACAAATCTCCCCACTTTCCCAGCCCTCCTTTCTGCACAAATCCCCCCCACTTTCCCAGCCCTTCTCTCTGCACAAATCTCCCCACTTTCCCAGCCCTCCTTTCTGCAAAAATCCACCCCACTTTGCCAGCCCTTCTCTCTGCACAAATCCCCCCACTTTCCCAGCCCTCCTCTCTGCACAACCCCCCCCCACTTTCCTAGCCCTTCTCTCTGCACAAATCCCCCCCACTTTCCTAGCCCTTCTCTCTGCACAAATCCCCCCCACTTTCCCAGCCCTCCTCTCTGCACAAATCTCCCCACTTTCCCAGCCCTCCTTTCTGCACAAATCCCCCCCACTTTCCCAGCCCTTCTCTCTGCACAAATCCCACCACTTTACCAGCCCTTCTCTCTGCACAAATCCCCCCTACTTTGCCAGCCCTCCTCTCTGCACAAATCCCCCCCCCCTTTCCCAGCCCTCCTCTCTGCACAAATCCCCCCCCCCCCACTTTCCCAGCCCTTCTCTCTGCACAAACCCCCCCCCCCACTTTCCTAGCCCTTCTCTCTGCACAAATCCCCCCCCCCACTTTCCTAGCCCTTCTCTCTGCACAAATCCCCCCCACTTTCCCAGCCCTCCTTTCTGCACAAATCCACCCCACTTTGCCAGCCCTTCTCTGCACAAATCCCCCCCCACTTCCCCAGCCCTCCTCTCTGCACAAATCCCCCCCACTTTCCCAGCCCTCCTCTCTGCACAAATCCCCCCACTTTCCCAGCCCTCCTCTCTGCACAAATCCCCCACTTTCCTAGCCCTTCTCTCTGCACAAATCCCCCCTACTTTGCCAGCCCTCCTCTCTGCACAAATCCCCCCACTTTCCCAGCCCTCCTCTCTGCACAAATTCTCCCCACTTTCCCAGCCCTTCTCTCTGCACAAATCCCCCCCCCTTTCCTAGCCCTTCTCTCTGCACAACCCCCCCCCCCACTTTCCTAGCCCTTCTCTCTGCACAAATCCCCCCCACTTTCCTAGCCCTTCTCTCTGCACAAATCCCCCCCACTTTCCTAGCCCTTCTCTCTGCACAAATCCCCCCCACTTTCCTAGCCCTTCTCTCTGCACAAATCCCCCCCACTTTCCCAGCCCTCCTCTCTGCACAAATCTCCCCACTTTCCCAGCCCTCCTTTCTGCACAAATCCCCCCCACTTTCCCAGCCCTTCTCTCTGCACAAATCCCCCCACTTTACCAGCCCTTCTCTCTGCACAAATCCCCCCTACTTTGCCAGCCCTCCTCTCTGCACAAATCCCCCCCCCCTTCCCAGCCCTCCTCTCTGCACAAATCCCCCCCCCCACTTTCCCAGCCCTTCTCTCTGCACAAATCCCCCCCCCCACTTTCCTAGCCCTTCTCTCTGCACAAATCCCCCCCCCACTTTCCTAGCCCTTCTCTCTGCACAAATCCCCCCCACTTTCCCAGCCCTCCTTTCTGCACAAATCCACCCCACTTTGCCAGCCCTTCTCTGCACAAATCCCCCCCCCCCACTTTCCCAGCCCTCCTCTCTGCACAAATCCCCCCCACTTTCCCAGCCCTCCTCTCTGCACAAATCCCCCCACTTTCCCAGCCCTCCTCTCTGCACAAATCCCCCACTTTCCTAGCCCTTCTCTCTGCACAAATCCCCCCTACTTTGCCAGCCCTCCTCTCTGCACAAATCCCCCCACTTTCCCAGCCCTCCTCTCTGCACAAATTCTCCCCACTTTCCCAGCCCTTCTCTCTGCACAAATCCCCCCCCTTTCCTAGCCCTTCTCTCTGCACAAATCCCCCCCCCCACTTTCCCAGCCCTCCTTTCTGCACAAATCCACCCCACTTTGCCAGCTCTTCTCTCTGCACAAATCCCCCCCCCCCCACTTTCCCAGCCCTCCTCTCTGCACAAATCCCCCCCATTTTCCCAGCCCTCCTCTCTGCACAAATCCCCTCCCCACTTTCCCAGCCCTTCTCTCTGCACAAATCCCCCACTTTCCCAGCCCTCCTTTCTGCACAAATCCACCCCACTTTGCAAGCCCTTCTCTCTGCACAACCCCCCCCCACTTTCCCAGCCCTCCTCTCTGCAAAAATCCCCCCCACTTTCCTAGCCCTTCTCTCTGCACAAATCCCCCCCCCCACTTTCCTAGCCCTTCTCTCTGCACAAATCCCCCCCACTTTCCCAGCCCTTCTCTCTGTACAAATCCCCCCACTTTACCAGCCCTTCTCTCTGCACAAATCCCCCCTACTTTGCCAGCCCTCCTCTCTGCACAAATCCCCCCCCTTTCCCAGCCCTCCTCTCTGCACAAATCCCCCCCCACTTTCCCAGCCCTTCTCTCTGCACAAATCCCCCCCCCCCACTTTCCTAGCCCTTCTCTCTGCACAAATCCCCCCCCCACTTTCCTAGCCCTTCTCTCTGCACAAATCCCCCCCACTTTCCCAGCCCTCCTCTCTGCACAAATCCCCCACTTTCCTAGCCCTTCTCTCTGCACAAATCCCCCCTACTTTGCCAGCCCTTCTCTCTGCACAAATCCCCCCACTTTCCCAGCCCTCCTCTCTGCACAACCCCCCCCCCCCACTTTCCTAGCCCTTCTCTCTGCACAAATCCCCCCCCCCACTTTCCTAGCCCTTCTCTCTGCACAAATCCCCCCCACTTTCTCAGCCCTCCTCTCTGCACAAATCTCCCCACTTTCCCAGCCCTCCTTTCTGCACAAATCCCCCCACTTTCCCAGCCCTTCTCTCTGCACAAATCCCCCCACTTTACCAGCCCTTCTCTCTGCACAAATCCCCCCTACTTTGCCAGCCCTCCTCTCTGCACAAATCCCCCCCTTTCCCAGCCCTCCTCTCTGCACAAATCCCCCCCAATTTCCCAGCCCTTCTCTCTGCACAAATCCCCCCCCCCACTTTCCTAGCCCTTCTCTCTGCACAAATCCCCCCCACTTTCCCAGCCCTCCTTTCTGCAGAAATCCACCCTACTTTGCCAGCCCTTCTCTGCACAAATCCCCCCCCCCACTTTCCCAGCCCTCCTCTCTGCACAAATCCCCCCCCCACTTTCCCAGCCCTTCTCTCTGCACAAATCCCCCCTCCCACTTTCCCAGCCCTTCTCTCTGCACAAATCCCCCCCCCCACTTTCCTAGCCCTTCTCTCTGCACAAATCCCCCCCACTTTCCCAGCCCTCCTTTCTGCACAAATCCCCCCACTTTCCCAGCCCTCCTCTCTGCACAAATCCCCCCCACTTTCCTAGCCCTTCTCTCTGCACAAATCCCCCCCACTTTCCCAGCCCTCCTTTCTGCACAAATCCACCCCACTTTGTCAGCCCTTCTCTCTGCACAAATCCCCCCCACATTCCCAGCCCTCCTCTCTGCACAAATCCCCCCCACTTTCCTAGCCCTTCTCTCTGCACAAATCCCCCCCCACTTTCCCAGCCCTCCTCTCTGCACAAATCCCCCCCCACTTTCCTAGCCCTCCTCTCTGCACAAATCTCCCCCACTTTCTTAGCCCTTCTCTCTGCACAAATCCCCCCACTTTCCCAGCCCTCCTCCCTGCACAAATCCCCCCCACTTTCCCAGCCCTTCTCTCTGCACAAATCCCCCCCCCACTTTCCTAGCCCTTCTCTCTGCACAAATCCCCCCCACTTTCCAAGCCCTCCTTTCTGCAGAAATCCACCCCACTTTGCCAGCCCTTCTCTCTGCACAAATCCCCCCCCCCACTTTCCCAGCCCTCCTCTCTGCACAAATCCCCCCCACTTTCCCAGCCCTCCTCTCTGCACAAATCCCCCCCACTTTCCCAGCCCTTCTCTCTGCACAAATCCCCCCCACTTTCCCAGCCCTCCTTTCTGCACAAATCTACCCCACTTTGCCAGCCCTTCTCTCTGCACAAATCCCACCCACTTTCCCAGCCCTCCTCTCTGCACAAATCCCTCCCACTTTCCTAGCCCTTCTCTCTGCACAAATCCCCCCCCCACTTTCCTAGCCATTCTCTCTACACAAATCCCCCCCACTTTCCCAGCCCTCCTTTCTGCACAAATCCACCCCACTTTGCCAGCCCTTCTCTCTGCACAAATCCCCCCCCACTTTCCCAGCCCTCCTCTCTGCACAAATCCCCCCCACTTTCCTAGCCCTTCTCTCTGCACAAATCCCCCCCACTTTCCCAGCCCTCCTCTCTGCACAAATCCCCCCACTTTCCTAGCCCTTCTCTCTGCACAAACCCCCCCCTCACTTTCCCAGCCCTCCTCTCTGCACAAATCCCCCCCCACTTTCCTAGCCCTCCTCTCTGCACAAATCTCCCCCACTTTCCTAGCCCTTCTCTCTGCACAAATTCCCCCCACTTTCCCAGCCCTCCTCTCTGCACAAATCCCCCCCACTTTCCTAGCCCTCCTCTCTGCACAAATCTCCCCCACTTTCCTAGCCCTCCTCTCTGCACAAATCTCCCCCACTTTCCTAGCCCTTCTCTCTGCACAAATCTCCCCCACTTTGCCAGCCCTCCTCTCTGCACAAATCCCCCCCACTTTCCCATCCCTCCTCTTTGCACAAATCCCCCCCCCACACTTTGTCAGCCCTTCTCTCTGCAAAAATAACCCCTACTTTCCCAGACCTTCTCTCTGCCCCTCCACACATACATTTTCCCAGTTCTTCTCCATGCTCAAATCTGCCCACACACTTTCACAGTTCAGTCCCTGAAGAGCGCTCTCTCTCTCCTCTCCCCCTGTCCCCGGTTTCTCATTCCCAGCTCCCTTACCTCTTCCACCGCCAGTGCCCCAGACCATATGGTACGCGCTGGCTTTTTTTGCAGGTGATCGAGGAGCTGTAGCTGGGGCGGAGTTTCAGGGCTCCTCCGTGCTACATTGTGAGTAGAGGCGGGGATGGAAGCTGCCTCCTGCATCAACACAGGCAGCGGTACGTTGCCGTGCTGGGACCCGAGAATGCAAGGTCCTATAGTGCGCTAGTGTGTCATGACAGGTTGAAGTAGAGAGGGCTGTCATAGGTGGCGGAACGGCGTTCTGCCGCGTTCCGGCAGAAAAAAAGCCCTGGTTACGGGTATTGAGTTTTGTAGGAGGAAAAAAGTCAGGCAATTTAGGGATAATCCTATCTGTACATTTTTGGGTTATCTCATGTACTTGTGTCCAGAAATTGCTCAGAATTGACCAGGACCTGAAGACATGTCACATATCTCTAGGTCCCTACCTGTATCTCCAGCATGTTGCCGGAGAGGCATGGTCGATGGCATGAAGTACCGCTGGAGTACTATACCAACGGGTAACAATCTTATAGCCAGATTCTTGGTATTTACTGCTTATAGAAGGCTGACAGAACATAGTCAGTATTATTTGATTGTCTTTGGTGAGATGGTGATACAAAGGTCCTCCTCCTAGTGTTGCAAAAAATGCAACTGGGGTTTTTTAGGCTTCTATAAGGATCAATTTGCAGGATAAAAAGAGAGCATGTTGGATTGGTTCATACATTCCTGTTAAAACTGGGTTGATGCACGTGAAAATTTTTCGGGGGCCGGCCGCGATTGCAGGAAATGGGCAATTTGTAAAATTTGCAGAGTGCCTCAGGAGGAAAAACACCAGATTCAATGCCATTTGGGTGGGTGACAACCAGGATGAGCAGTATATAAAATATTTTGCGCATCATTTATTCTCCTAATGAAGCCGGAAGAATGTCTTTTTCTGGAGGCCAGGTAGAAAATTATTGTTTCCCAAAATATGAAAAGTGATCCTTTTCTTTTTTTTCAAATTCTTTAAGATTCAAAAGGTAGCCAAGACAATAAATCAAATCAGAACATTGGAAAAGTAGTCAGGTTATATCAGTGCATCAAGTATAAGGGTGAACCATACGATTTTGCTAACCTGCTCGGGCATGAAAGATCGTCCCAGATCTGCGTCCCATTTGATAAGGCCGGGATGTCTGAATTCTGCAGGTGGGGAGATCAATATTAGAGTTCATTGTGGAGAGGGTGCGTGGTAATGTGCCTTCCCCCATGCAATGGGATTCAAATGTGGTCAGTGGCCTTCTGTATTCTGTCGGAGACCCTAGCATTTGGAGGAAGTGATGGAGTTAGAGTGCCCTCTAGAAATCCAAGGCAAATCTTCCATCAGGTTGCATCAGAGTCGGAATAGACGGCCATCTGTCCAAATTGAGAAAATGTGACACCTGGAAACAGCCCGCATCTAGCAAGTGCTGAAACAGACCTCCCCGAAGACCCAGGGAAAATTGGGATTACCCAATACCGGGTATAATTGCGACTTAGAGGAGGTAATAACTGGATCTTTACACAGAGCGTTGCAAACCCATAGGGTTGGGCCTACGACAGGGTGAGCTTTGAGTATCGAGGGCAAGACCCGAAAGCACCAGGGAGCTCTACAGAGTGGGATGGTGCAGAATTGTTGTTCTATTTGCGTCCACAATTTTTGAGTGCTGTGTCTGCACCAATCAATCACCCGTGTGAGGTGAACAGCTTGGTGATATTTTGAATATCACTTGGTAATATTTTTGGATATCTGGGACCACGATCCAACCAAATATTTTGGGGAGAGTCAATAAACGTCCCCTTATCCTTGGCTTTCTGTTAGCCCAAACAAAGTTAGCAAAGAGGGAGTTAATTTGTTTAAAGTAGGCCGGTGGAATATGAATAGGGAGGGCCTGAAAGACGTACAAGAATTTGGGTAAAATACTCATCTTTATAATTTCACATCGACCGAACCACGAGTGTAGCCAATGACACCATTTATCCAGAAGCTTCCGCACCAGGCCCAATAGAGGTGGGAAGTTCAATTTAAAGACATTGGACACAGATGGGGGGATATTTTAATGCCGTGGAGGTCCACTTAAATTTAAAATTACTTAGTAAGTGGTGTAGTTGTGTGGGAGTCATCCCCACGCCCATAGCCTCAGATTTTGAAAAGTTAATTTTCAAGTTCGATAGATCGCCATATCGCTCGAGATCCTCTAGTAGATTAGGCAGAGATATAATCAGGTTAGATAAGGAAAATAGGAGGCCGTCTGCATAAGCCGAGATTTTATAATGAGAATTGCTGATCTGCAGGCCTTTGATGTCATTATTTAATCTGACCCTACACAGGAACGGTTCGAGGGTAAGAGAAAATAGTAGTGGTGACAGAGGACAACCCTGCTGAGTACCGTTCGATATTGCGATCTGGTCTGAGAACACACCGTTAACCTTGACTGAGGCCCTCGGGGTAGTATATACCTCGGAGATTCACTGAATCATCCTGTCCCCCACGCCGAAGGGTCACAAACATGAAACTCCAATTCACCCCATCGAACACCTTCTTGGCATCCATGCTCAGGAAGACACACGGTATTTTGGAAAGTGTAACAAATAAAAAGCCTACTTGGTCTAAATGGACTAGTTGAGGAAGAAAAAGCTGAAGGCGTGTAGCTAGGATTTTAGTGAAGAGTTTCAGGTCTACGTTAAGTAGTGATATGGGTCTATAGTTGCTGCATAAGGAGGGATCTTTACCCTCCTTGTGTATGACTGAGAGGAGGATTGTCCAAAAGCATTAAATGTTTTTACCATTTGGGGTCCTAAGATAGGTAATAGGGTCTTGCAGTACTGGATGGTGTAACCGTCAGGGCCGGGAGCTTTGCCGGGTTTGGCTGAGCCCACAGCGGTCTGTAACTCCTCCAAGGCTATAGGGGCCTCCAAGTCACGCTGTTGTGGAGACGACAGCCTAGGGAGGCGGGCTGAGGAGAGAAAATCGTCCAATTGCGTCTGTGATGGTGGGCTGGCCGGGAGGTTATATAAAGAGGAGTAGTATTCTCCAAAGGACTGTGCTATGCGTTTCGGTAGCATCATCTTCTGACCCGTCGGGCCCACTACGTGGGGAATATAGGAAGCTCTTTGGTCCCGTAGGGTCTTTGCCAGTTGTTTTCCACAATTGTCTCCGGATTCGTAGTGAAGTCTCCTGCAGGTCTGAATCGCTGCCTTAGCACGATGTCGTAGTAATTCTGACACCTGGCGGCGTAAGTGTGTGAGGTCGTGTTCTAGAGAGGCTTTAGGGGTCTGCTTACGATGCAACTCCAGCGGTTGTATGTCTGCAAGCAACGTAGTGAGTTTAGCGTCCCAGGCGCGCTTGATACGGGCGCCATGCTTGATCAACACCCCTCGGATGACAGTTTTATGTGCCTCCCAGACGATCGCTCTCTGGGATATCATTGAATTGAAAATATGTGGTAAGTTCTCTGGTAACATCTGCCAGAACTGCAGGGTCTTGTAACAGACTTTCATTTAAGTGCCGGCGCCACTCTCGGGAGGGAGAAGATGTTGCCGATCTTCACATCAATGATATCCGAGAGATGTTGATGGGGAGCCAAGGACAAGTCTATTCAGGAATATGAGTGGTGTTGGGTGGAAAAAAATGTATAGTCCCGTTCGCCAGGATGGAATAGACACCACGCATCGATCAGTTAGTGACTATGCAGGGTTTGGCATATGGGTCTGTGAGTGTCGGGGAGAATGGCGGAGGCGCCTGTAGACGTATCAACTGTCGGGTCCAGAGGAATATTAAGATCTCCGCCTAGTACCAGCTTTCCCTCTGTAAACTCCACCAGGGAGAACATGGTGCTAGAGAGGAAGGCATCTTGATGCTGATTTGGGGAGTATACTGTAGCCATTGTCACCTTCATGCTGCCAATGTGGCCTTTCACGAAGAACCGGCCCCTCATCCGCACATGATATCCAAAAGAGACCAAGGAACGTGGCTAGAAATTAGGATAGAGACTCCTTTGGATTTGGCTGAATGGTTTGAGGCATGGTAGACAAAGGGGAAGAACCTGTTCTGAAGGAAGGGAAGTTTGCTCTTTTTGAAATGTGTTTCTTGTATCAACGTCAGACGTCAGAGGGCGGTTAGGGCTAGAGTGGGAAGGACTGAAAAAAAAGTGTTCAGATGGAGGGATAAAGAAAGTAGAGGAAGGACACAAAGTAGTTGTAGGATACCAAGTGGCTCCGGGTGATAAACCCTAGAGCCCAATAGGTAACTAAATAATTGTTAAGGCACTCACCACGCCAGTGAGTGCAGGCCTGGGGGGGGGGGGGGGGAGTGAAAGGAAACAGTGGGTAGGCCGTGTCCTGAACTTTCCAGCAAATTTCAAAAACCAAGGGATTAATATCAGGCATTGAAAAAATTAAAAAAGGGAGAGGAAAAGAAAACATCAAATCACATTAAACGGGAAGGAAAGACATGGATCATCCAACATTTTTAAAAACAGTTGAAAGATTACTAAAAGAGCTTCTGCAATAGCCGCTCTTATGCATAGGCCAGTTCTATCCCGTCAGGCAGCACCTTCAGTTCTGAATGTACAGATGGACCTGGCTATCATCATAGGTATAGCCAATCTGTAGATACTTTCTGTATGTGCTTCAGATGTAAATGTAGGATATGTAGGCAGCGGTATCAGTATGTTTGGTGTTGTAGGTTCGACTGGATATGAATGTCTGACTGGGTGTGCGAGTTAGGAACTACTGTAGGGGCAGAAGTAAAAAAAGACACATCAAAGCTGTGGGGACTAAGTCCACTTCATTTGTTGTGACCGAAGGTATAATTGTCACCTTATGTTGAAATATCATGCCTTATGTAACAGGAAGGTACTATATAATTATGTCAAGAGTATGAAGGAACGTTCATCGGATGACTTATGTCCAAACAAGCAGGCATCTCATAACTTGTATGGGTACAATAAGGACAGCAGTAATTTACAGTAAGGTCCATAAATATTGGGACATCAACACAATTCTAATCTTTTTGGCTCTATACACCACCACAATGGATTTGAAATGAAACAAACAAGATGTGCTTTAACTGCAGACTTTCAGCTTTAATTTGAGGGTATTTACATCTAAATCAGGTGAATGGTGTAGGAATTACAACAGTTTGTATATGTGCCTTCCACTTTTTAAGGGACCAAAAGTAATGGGACAGATTAACAATCATCCATCAAACTTTCACTTTTTAATACTTGGTTGCAAATTCTTTGCAGTCAATTACAGCCTGAAGTCTGGAACGCATAGACATCACTAGACGCTGGGTTTCATCCCTGGTGATGCTCTGCCAGGCCTCTACGGCAACTGTCTTCAGTTCCTGCTTGTTCTTGGGGCATTTTCCCTTCAGTTTTGTCTTCAGCAAGTGAAATGCATGCTCAATCGGATTCAGGTCAGGTGATTGACTTGCCCATTGCATAACATTCCACTTCTTTCCCTTAAAAAACTTTGGTTGCTTTCGCAGTATGCTTCGGGTCATTGTCCATCTGCACTGTGAAGCGCCGTCCAATGAGTTCTGAAGCATTTTGCTGAATATGAGCAGATAATATTGCCTGAAACACTTCAGAATTCATCCTGCTGCTTTTGTCAGCAGTCACAGCATCGATAAATACAAGAGAACCAGTTCCATTGGCAGCCATACATGCCCACGCCATGACACTACCACCACCATGCTTCACTGATGAGGTTGTATGCTTTGGATCATGAGCAGTTCCTTTCCTTCTCCATACTCTTCTCTTCCCATCACTCTGGTACAAGTTGATCTTGGTCTCATCTGTCCATAGGATATTGTTCCAGAACTGTGAAGGCTTTCACTCTGGTGAAGTCTTCTCTTGACTGTTGACTTTGAAACACATACACCTACTTCCTGGAGAGTGTTCTTGATCTGGCCAACCGTTGTGAAGGGTGTTTTCTTCACCAGGGAAAGAATTCTTCGGTCATTTACCACAGTTGTTTTCCGTGGTCTTCCGGGTCTTTTGGTGTTGCTGAGCTCACCGGTGCGTTTTTTATTTTTAAGGATGTTCCAAACAGTTGATTTGGCCACACCTAATGTTTTTGCCATCTCTCTGATGGGTTTGTTTTGTTTTTTCAGCCTAATGTTTGCTTGGTTCACTGATAGTGACAGCTCTTTGGATCTCATATTGAGAGTTGACAGCAACAGATTCCAAATGCAAATAGCACACCTGAAATGAACTCTGGACCTTTTATCTGCTCCTTGTAAATGGGATAATGAGGGAATAACACACACCTGGCCATGTAACAGCTGAGCAGTCAATTGTCCCATTACTTTTGGCCCCTTAAAAAGTGTGAGGCACATATACAAACTGTTGTAATTCCTACACCGTTCACCTGATTTGGATGTAAATACCCTCAAATTAAAGCTTAAAGTCTGCAGTTAAAGCACATCTTGTTAGTTTCATTTCAAATCCATTGTGGTGGTGTATAGAGCCAAAAAGATTAGAATTGTGTCGATGTCCCAATATTTATGGACCTGACTGTATATATAGTGCTTGTCAACGTAGCTGTATTGCACTTTGTGTGGTGTTTATAGTACAGGTGACTGTCAACACCCCAATCTTCAACCGCATGTCAAATAAAACACTCGCAGGACCAGTGGGACCAACAGGCCATTTCACCACGGGGCACAGCCATGGGACCGTGATCTTGCAGGACAGCTCGAAGTACCTGCCTCGCCCCACCATGGGACCGCCGATAGTAGCACCACGCAACAGATGGAATACGGTAAATAAAATATAAAACAGTCGTAAACTTATGTAGACATAAACAAGAAAAACAACAATGTATAACAAAGCATAACACCCCGAACAGGAGATAGGGAGCAGCAACATAAATCAGGGGCTGTCCTTGTCCCTGCATATGGTGGACAGGAAGTGATCTAGAGAGCTCTTCAGCGCCCTCAAATATAACCCTGAGGGGGAGAGGTCACAAAAGAGGTGACATAGTCCAGCAGTCATAACAGCAGCACCTTAGGTTGATGAGTATATTACTGACAAGGAGGTGAAAAGCCCTCCAAACTGAAGAGAGCGTCCACGGAGTGTCAATACAAGGCTGATAACAGGCTTACCATGGTGGTAGTTGTAAGGGTATAGAGGCTAGGAGGAAGTCCATAAAAAATTAAGGTACTAAGCCCTTGTCCGTGGGGAGCAGAAATATATGAATGCAGCTCAGTGTAGTGCTGTGCAGTGCACCGAGACAGTGTAGGCGCCATACTTCATTTGCAAGACTTTAAACAGTACCTTACAGAAAAATGGAGAGATCAGGGCTCAGGGTCAGAGGAGCTTGGTGGATTTCCTAAGGATTTGACGGGTCCTGGGCGTTCCAAGAGTGGTGGATCCCCTAGCGACTCCGGCTCTCCTGGCAGGCCGTGGTAAAGGTTGTAGCCGGTCCGGTACCATGATGGGATCCATGTCTAGGAAGGTGAATAAGGCTGGGAGGTCATCGGGATGATGCAATACAAAGGACGAAGACTTCTTTCACTCCATCAGTGACAAGGGATATCCCCATCTATAAGTGCAACCCAGTTGATGGAGTTTATCCAGCAATGGACGGAGCAATGCTCAGCATTGATGAATTGCCCTGGAGAGATCTGGGAGTATTTTCACGAATGCTCCGTCAAAGTCCACCTCCCCCCGTTTCCACGCCTTTCAGAGGATCATTTCCTTGTGGGTATACCGGTGAATGCGGCATATCACATCTCGCGGCCTGTGGAGGGGACGAGTCACGTAGCCTGTTGAAAATTGCCACGACTGTGTCTGGCAGGTGCTATGGTCCAGTAGCCTCCGGTAGACCCTGGAGCCGTAGGTTGTTGCAATGGCTCCGGTCCTCAAGATCCTCCAGGTGGAGCTGCAGGGACGGCCCATGAGCGGCCTGCGCTGCCTCTAGCTGTGTGATGCGAGCCTCCATGGAGACAATAGAGGCTTCCCCCGTGGAGACTTGCTCTGCCACCTGATGTACCTCAGTGCGGATTGCCTGCAGGTCTTTGCGGTGCGTCTCCTCTAGACGATGGAAGAGTGCCTCAATGTCCGCCTTGGTGGGAAGCTCTTGGATTAAGGCGCGCAGATCGGTGTCACCGGTATTTGGCAGGGCTCTCATCTGTTCACATGAGGGGTTCACCGGGTGGGAGTAGAAGACGCCCGGGAGATCAGGGAAAGTATCCGAGGCTGAGGAGGCCGGAGAAACCGGAGCTGCCGCCACCCGAGAGCTGAGAGGCCTCCGTTAATCTGCCATGTGCAACCGCTGAATTGGCCTGGGATCTGGAAGACCGTAAGTCTGTGAAATAGTGCTCTATCTCCGATCGGGGAGATTTTCTGTGGAGGCTCTTCACTCTCCTCTGTGTAGAGCTCATTCCGTGCAAGTTTGCCTTCTGGAAAGTGCGGGTTTGCTAGAAAGGGAGCAGGAGCTCAGTCACTGTGCTTCTCTACTCTGCCATGTCCAAACCACGCCCCCGTGATCCTTTTCTTAACCTTTGATACAACAGGGCACATATGCAAACTACTCTTCATAACATCTGTCAGTAATAACACCAGCTGCTACACTTGGCCCACATTTATCATGAAACTGACTTCTGATGCTGCTGTGACATGCCTAGCAGAAGAGGGTGGGGACTTTTTAAAAGGGCACAGTGCTTCAAAATTGGTACATGGGTTAAATGATAATTGCTTCGAGCAACACTTTATAAGTACATTTTAGAGTAGCAGCACCAAAGCTCTTGGCTGCAGTAGAGGAAGCAATGCCCAGGCACTAGAAATCACAGGTTTGGTATGCTGGTATTAGCTTGAATAAATATCCCAGAATTTTTTTATAAGGCCATTGTAATCAGTGTCAGAATATGTTGTTATTTAACAGATAAGCAGTAAGTGAGAGCTTCAATATAAATAGTGTCAATATACTTCAAAGAGACAGGCCTCATAGCAACAATCCACTGTTGAAAACTCAAATAGCATAATGTCAGTCACAACACACAAAGTGAACATGTTTATGGCACAAAATTGACCTTTGCAACGTAGAGGATAACAGAATTTGCGTACTTGCCTTAAAATGCACTTGATAAAGTTCATTAAATTGGTTCTAACGGCAGAAGGTTTTTTCTTACTTTAATGCATTCTATGCATTAAACCCTTCCCACGAAGCGTACGCAGAAGTGCATACTCGGCTTCCGGGGGTTATACCGGGATGATGCCTGCAGGCTTTCCGGGTATAACAACCGATGCGCCTGGAAGCCGCTCGGCTGTTATACTGGAGGAGCGCTCTTACCAGGCCTCCCGTTCCACCGGGCGACCTGATGACCAATCGGCCGCCTCCGGCGGCTGGGGACGGACTGGAACGAAGCCGTGAGTGGCTTTGTTCCAGCCTCCTAATAGTAAACATGGAAGCGATGTCATGACGTCCCTTCCCGTTTACTCGGCTGCCAATGGCGCCGGTTTTAAAAAAATAAACAGTATTCAGAATCGCCGAAAACGGCGATCTGAATACTTTGAAGTGCAAAAGAGGGATCGGGGGTCTTTTAGACCCCCGATCCCTCCATAAAGAGTACCTGTCACCATCTATTACTGTTTACATTCCTTGTAACAGCAATAAAAGTAATCAAAATTTTTTTTTTTAAAACACAGTTTATTAATATAAAAATAAATAAAATTAATACGAAAATTTTTTTTTTTCTTAAAGCTCCCCCGTCCCCGCGAGCTCGCACAGCGAAGAAAACGCATACGGAAGTCGCGCCTGCATATGTAAACGGTGTTCAAATCACACATGTGAGGTATTGCCGTGATCATCAGAGCGAGAGCAATAATTCTAGCACTAGACCTTCTCTGTAACTCTAACCTGGTAACTGTAAAAAAAATTTAAAACGTCGCCTATGGAGATTTTTAGGTACCGTAGTTTGTCGCCATTCGACGAGTGCGTGCAATTATAAAGCGTGACATGTTTGGTGTCTATCTACTCGGCGTAACATCATCTTTCACATTATACAAAAAATTGGGGTAACCTTACTGTTTGGTTTTTTAAAATTCATGAAAGTGTCCCTTTTCCCAAAAAGTTGCGTTTAAAACACAGCTGCACAAAAGCTGTGTGACATAAAATATTGCAACAATCGCCATTTTATTCTCTAGATTCCCTGCTAAAAAAATATATGTTTGGGGGCTCTAAGTAATTTTCTAGCAAAAAATACGGATTTTAACTTGTAAACACCAAATTTCAAAAATAGGCTTAGTCATGAAAGGGTTAAAGTATAAAAATCTTCTGTGTTCAGCTCCCCCCTCCCCCCAGCCCCCTTATACTTACCTGAGCCTGATCTTGATCCATTGCTGTGCTTGAGAGCAGCAGCTCTCTCCTATCTGTCTCTACTCACTGGACATGGAGGTAGCAGCAGGAGCCAATGGATGCTGTTAATCACAGCCAGTGACAAGGGAGCGGAGGGCGGGGCCAAGTCTTGCGGTCTGTGTCAATAGATGCAGACAGCGATGTCCTGGAGAGAGCCTGCACAAGTGCCCCCACAGCAAGTGGTTTGCTATGTGAGCGCTCATTGCGGGGGGGGGGCATGGGATTTGGAATCCTCTATGCAAAACTAATGCACAGAGCAGGTAAGTATGACATGTTTGTTGTTTTAATGAAAAAAAAAATATTTTTAGAACCACTTTAATGCAGAATGAGTGGAGAGTCATAAGTTTTTCTTGAGGAGGAAAATCTTTGGTCTGGGCTATGTTTAGAACTAGACCCAGATAATTAAAGTAACTGTACTGTCCACATCATATTGATGGCCAGAGTTTGAGCTAACTGTTCTCTTAACACGGGAGATCATAGAGGTATTCCACCATGAGAATATTACAGGAGCATTATATGGCTGAAGGAAAAGGCAGGAGGAAAGTGGAGCATGCGTGCATGACACTTAACTAGTCATGCAGCATAAAATTCTTCAGCATGATAACACTTTTTGCGGTGACTAACAGAATAGGGTGTAAGAGCCCATTCACACTAGCCGCACGCTAAAATTCTCAATTTGTGCAGGCTAGTCTTTGTTGTCACAGACCATGAGGGGTTTACTGTTTAAAGTTACTAAAGTGTCATAAATTTACACTTTGACCCCTTTCACACTGGGGCTGCATCCAGGTTAGCGCTAAAGCACCGCTCGTTTTAGCGGCAATTTAGCGTTGTTTAAGTGGCGCTTTTTGGCCGCTAGTGGGGCGCTTTTAACCCCAAAGAAAGGGTTAAAAGTGCCCGTGTTGCGGTGCTTCTGAATCGCTTTTCAGGCATTCATTTCAAAGGGCAGGGTGTTTTGGGAGCGCTAAATACAGCACTCCCAAAAGATGTTGCTTGCAGAACTTTTCCTAACGTCCCGCAAGCGCACCACCCCAGTGTGAAAAGTCACCTTGAAATGAATGAGAGGCGGTTTTCGGGTGCTTTACAGACACTTTTTCTAGCGCTAAAACGTCTGAAAACCGCCTCAGTGTGAAAGGGGTCTTCATTTGTGATTATCACAATACAGCTCATTGCGATGTGCTGTGGTGATCTGCAGCACCATCCATTATGCAGCAGAAAAATATAACAAGTCTGCATTTCCCACCAAAATTGAGGTGTGAATGGGGCACATAGAAAATTGTTCCTTCTTCCAGAATGTAGTCTCCCTAATACAGGAGGTGTGCTACTGCCAAGAGCACCAGGTAAAAAGCCTAAAAAAAGAAAACGAATGCAGCCATCACATTTAGTGTTACTAAACCCACAACAGTAAAATCAGTCTGTATATGCAGTAAAGCATGCTTGTTACACTCACTGTGTAACCTAGGGAGGTAATTCTCAGCATTGTGTAAAAAGGCTGTTTGATCCTGTCTTCTCTGATCCTCCCCTTCTTCCATTGTCCCCAATTCATCTGCTGATAGTACAGAGCCTTGGGGGCACTCTGCACATGCTCAGTTTGGTGTGTATTGCTAGAGATTTTTTTGGGGGGGGGAGAGTGCATGTGATCAGCACAGGGCCAATTAGCACTGTTAAGACAGAGGGTCAGGGATCATGCAGCCTAATAGGACAGTCAGAGGAGAATGAATACTCCTCCTACAAGCTTTAACCAGTGCTCAGCAGGACACAGATAGAAGTCACAAGATTGCTATATACTGCTAATGAGAAAATATATTTAGCTGTTTATATTAACTAAAATAATTCCATTAGCATGATCTGTGTACTGTGGGAGACCAGATATTGTGAATGCAGGGTCCTGGGTTTAGTAACACTTTAACCACTTCTAGGTCAGCCACCGCAGTATTACTGCGGCAGGTTGGCTCGGCTGGGCAAATCAACGCTACCTTACGTTGCTTTTCCTTTTGGCCACCAAGGGGGCGCGCACACCCGCAGCATGTGCTTTTAGCCGATGTGAGTGCCCAGCGGCCGCGATAACCGGCGGGCACCCGCGATCGCTCATGACAGAGCGAGAACCAGGATCTGTGTGTGTAAACACACAAATTCTGCTTCTTTCAGGGGAGTAGAGACAGATCGTGTGTTCATACTAAGTATGAACACCGATCTCTCTCTCCTTCTAGACAGTCCCATCCCCCCTACAGTTAGAACACACCTAGGGAACACTGTTAACCCCTTGATCGCCCCCTAGTGTTAACCCCTTCTCTGCCAGTGACATTTACACAATAATCAGTGCATTTTTATAGCACTGATCGCTGTATAATTGTCAATGTTCCCAAAAATGTGTCAAAAGTGTCCAATTTGTTCGCCACAATATCGCAGTCCCAATAAAAATCGCAGAACGCCGCCATTACTAGTAAGAAAAAAATAAATAAAAATGTCATAAATCTATCCCCTATTTTGAAGACGCTATAACTTTTTCGCAAACCAATCAATATATGCTTATTGCGATGTTTTTTACCAAAAATATGT
Source organism: Lithobates septentrionalis (assembly GCA_037952835.1). NCBI lineage: Eukaryota > Metazoa > Chordata > Amphibia > Anura > Ranidae > Lithobates > Lithobates septentrionalis. The sequence continues at coordinate 913,341 of JBBDGP010001641.1, read as the reverse complement.
AGAAGAATACATATCGCCCTAAACTTTATCCAGCTATTCCCTTCACCTTGGTTCACCTGCCACCTTTATCCTTAGGGTGCCTCGCGGTCCTGTGTCTCCTCAGGGGGTGCCTGTGTTTGTCGCCGCGGCGGGGGTGCCCGCCTCAGCTCCCGGTTGCAGTGTCTTAGGACGGCCTGCCACATCTGGCCATTCACTAACAACCTATGCCTTCAGTGAATACTCTTTATGTTCCAGGGGATTATTTGCCCTCCTATACCCACTCTAACCTTTTTGACTCATTTCAATATCCTAAATTTCAGAAACATGACGTGTCCGCTCCTGATGAGTGGCCAGTTCCTTCTATCCACCCATTTGAATATATACACGTTATCGCTTTTCTTTTTTTTTTTTTTTTTAAATTATGGTTATTCACATTTTTTTATAACATACATACAAGACAGAACATAACTTGTGTACCAAACCCCCCCTCCCTCCCCCCAACATCCCTCCACACCCTCCAAAGCCCTCTCCCCCCCGCGCAACAATCCATTACATTATATGAACATATTTAATGCCATGATATTTGGGGACAGTGACCATAAATTCTTAGTAATAAAGCATTACACCAGTCTTACAAAAAGGAAGAAAGATCTCCTAGCTGGTCACACATAGAACTTCTAATATCACTATAGTTTCAATCGGATCCTATCATATACAACCTCTATGTTAAAGTCTCATTGGCATCGATCCAACACTGCCACACCTTCTCAAATTTGGTGGGGCAGCCCCTACTTAGATATGTAGCTTTGTATAGAGGGAGTGCCTTGTTTACCATGTCTTTCCAAAAGGATACCGTTGGTGACTCAGACCTCTTCCAATAGCATATAATGGTTTTACGGGCATAAAACAAAGAAATAGAGATCAAGGTCCTCTGACCTCTTCTTGGTGCAATCCCTTCCAGCAAGCCCAGCAAGCATACAGACACTGAGTGGAATAGGTATTTTCAGAAACGTCTGAACAGTGCGAGTAACCCCCGTCCAGAACTCCCTGATCTCCTGACAGTGCCAAAAAACGTGGTCAAAGTCAGCTGGGCCGTGTGCACAGCACCAGCACTCACCTGCATCAGTGCCAGATATGCCAGCTAGCCTCGCCGGGGTATAATATATCCTATGCAACAGTTTGAACTGAATAAGTCTGTCTAGCCGAGACTAAAGTCCCAAATGTGTGGTCCCACATATCATCCCAGTCATCTCTCCCGAAATCAGGAATAAAAGCACTCTACGTGTCTCTACATTTATTAAGCATTTTTGGCGTTTCAACAAAATAACCCCTTGTATACCTCTGATAAGGGCTTTTTTAAATTTTCCTCACTCAGTAAAGACTCAATGGGGGATGATCCTATATCCAGGGAATTTGATCCAAATTGTGACTTGAACGCATGACTAAGTTGTAAATAACGGAAGAAGTACCAGTTGGGCAACCTATGTTTGTCCCTCAGCTGATTGAAAGTAAGTAATGTGTTTCAATTGTTTTACACCTACTCTAGCCCATATGATTGGGTCAGGTTTTGTACCCAGATGCGGCAGCTTGGGGTTGAACCACAAGGGAGTATCCGGGGACCACACATCAGTCTGCGACTTCATTAACACCTTCGCTCTGTCCCATGCATGAATCGTAACGCGCATTGAGTCAGTCGGAGGTAACAGTGCCGAGGTGCCTCTATGTAGCAAAAGGAATAGGCTCTCATAGGACCCCATATAGGCCGCTTCCAACACGTTGGCTGCATCCCCATCATCACGAAGCAGCCATCGCCTGGCCACAACCATTTGTCCGGCTATGAAATATTTAAATAGATCCGGAAGAGCAAGCCCTCCCTGTCCCCATGGCTCCTGCAGTGTCCTAAGGCTGATCCTGGGGTGTGTTGCAGACCAGATGAAAGACCCAGACTGTTCACACGTTTAAAAAACGATGCTGGAACCCAGACCGGAGAATTTCTTAAAAAGTATAGGAAGACTGGTAAGACCTTCATCTTAATGAGGTTAACTTTTCCAATAAGCGAGAGTGGTAAATGCTTCCAAGCTTCCAGCTGTATTTTTGTTTTGGCCAGTACAGAAAGAAGATTTAATGACATATAGTCACTCACTTTGGGTGTTATATGAATACCAAGATATTTAAACTGTGATACCCAGGCAATGGGGACCTGTTGTGTCGCCAGAGCTTGAGCACCCGGATCAATGGCCATCACACTAGACTTCTACCAATTCACACACAGCCCCGAGAACCTTCAGTATTCTCCCAGTATCTTAAAGACCGCCTCCAAAGACGGACCTGCGACTTGTAAAAAGAGAAGCATATCGTCTGCGTACAAAGCAGTACACTCGCAAATGCCTCCCACCTCTAATGCCTTTACATCTGGCGATTTACGGAGTGCTATAGCTAGTGGCTCTATCGCTATAGCGAACAGAGAAGGCGACAGGGGACATCCCTGTCACGTTCCCCTGCCCACTGTGAATTGTTGTGATAGCTGCCTTTGGTTTACTATAAAGCAAAGATATCCATGTCCTAAATATGTCTCCAAACCCCATGTGACGCAGCACAGCTGACATGTAATTCCAATCCACAGAATCAAACGCTTTAGCCATACATATCAAGGGACAACACCACCTTCGTCCCCTTATTGACATGTTCAATTTGAAGGTGTGTGAACAGCCTGCGCAGGTTTGTGTCTGTGGATTTCTGTGGAATAAAGCCTGTTTGGTCTATGGACACTAGGTTAGTAATAACTTTTTAACAGTCTAGTGGCCAATATCTTTGTCAAGATCTATAGGTCTTGATTCAACAGTGCTTACCCGGTTTTGGTAATAGAATAACCTGAGCCTCCAACAGTGTATCCGGTAAGATCTTATTTTCAAGACAGAAGAGGAAAAGATATTTAAGTCTCGGGACTAGGGCCTCCAGATGTGCTCTATACCATTCTATACATAGCCCGTCAGGCCCTGGGGATTTGTGCGGAGGGAATGATCTGATGGCTGTTTCAATCTCTTTTTCTGTTATCTCAGCCTCCAGATCAGTCCTATCAGCCTCCGAGAGCGTAGGGATATCTAAAGAAGATAATAATGTCTCTAATTCTTGTACATTGTAAGTAGGAATAGGAGCATAAAGGGTCCTATAATATTCCACAAAGGTATCCAAAATATCAGTGGGATCCGTAAGAAGAACACCCTTGTTATTCCTAATACATGGTATGTTTGTCTGCAGTCTCTGCTCTGCAACTAAAATGGCCAATAATTTCCCATTTTTATCACCCTGTTCAAAGACGGATTCAGCCCTCCTTGTCCAGGAAGTATGTGTTAACTCTGTGAAGTGCAACGCCAACAGACGACGCGCCTCCAAGAGTTCCAAGAAAGTAACATCTGAGTGGTCATTAGCATGAGCTGCCTCGTGTACCCTCTCTGCCTCCTGCAATTCTTGTGCTATTAAAACTTTTCCTGGCCTGTTTAATGGCCGAAATGTACTGCCCCCGCATACATGCCTTGAAGGCATCCCATACAACAGGCAGGGGAGCTGAATCAAGCTTGACCTTTCCAGTAACTGGACACATATGATGTCACCTGCGAAGCCACTGACTCCACCTCTATCCAACCCGGATTCAACCTCCATGCTCCCCCCCCCCCCGAGCCTTGAAGGCAGACCCACATGTACAGACAGGGGTGTATGATCCGAGAGGCCTCCCGCTAGATAATTTGCGCCCCGTACTAGCTGCAGCATGGGAGGATTGGCAAATGCCAAGTCTATCCTTGAGGAAGATTTATGCGTTTTAGATAGATAGGAAAAACTCCTTGTGGTTGGATTCTTCCATCTCCACAGCTCTGTCAAGGATGCCGTGTCCGCCCATGCAGCTAAATCCACTGATGCCGCCCTGGACGCATTAGATAAATCCAGGGCGGCACATAAGATGGCGTTAAAATCCCCCGCAATCAACAGGGGAAGATGCATAAAGGGAGCTAGCTTGCCTATCAAATCATACAAAATCTGAATCTGGAATGGGGGAGGAACATAGATGTTTACCAGGACCATTTTATGCGTATATATATATATATATCAGCAACAACTATTAAATACCGACCTCCAGGGTCAGATATGACTTTATGAATTGTACAAGGCACCGACTTACTAATTAAAATGGCAACCCCTCTGGCATACGTAGAGTATGTTGCATGAAGCGCACGCTGAATCCAGGATCTGCGTAATGACAAAATCCTGTTCCCATCTAAATGCGTCTCCTGCAAAAATACCAACTGTGGTTTAATTGGTTTCAAATATTGGAACATCAAGGCCCTACGGAACCTATCATTGAGGCCCCTGACATTCCAAGACACCACATTAACGATTGACCCCGCCATAATCATATGTTAACATAATACATATGTTGCTGTATACCAAGACCCTTAGTAGGTGTGACCATGGAATACCAAGATTCTGTACGTGTAATAAAGTATGACTATCACCAAATACCCAACATGGATTATTGCACATGCGCTGAAAATAAAGCCCAATTTCTTCAGAACCCCCTGCTACGGTGGTAAAAAAACAACAAAAACTATACACCGAGCTTACTCCCATAACTTGTCTCATAACCTTGATAAAGCGTGACCATAAAAAAAGGGTCAAAACAAAACAGAAAAAATAAAATTGAAAAAAATTCCTGAGTCCGTCAGTCTAGAAAACAGCAATGTTCATGCCTTTTTTCGCTCCGTGCCTTCAGAGTGGAAACTGTGTAATTCCCCCGTTTGAATAGAAGAGAGTCATACTGACCGACGAGGCAAATCCAGGCTCATTAAATTTTGTCATGGGGAGCAGAGTGTGTAAGGCATACTGGTAATAGTCAATTGTTCCCATATGTGAAATGTTTATTCCCCACCCTCCGGTAAGGGTGCACTCCCTTCCCCCCCCCAGCAAAAATAGAAAGAAGGGTAAATGGGCAAAAAGGGGCGAAAAGGGAAAGGACAGTCCCGTACTTGCATTTAAGACAGAGAAAACAGGTGACAGGTGACAGAGCAGCGACTCGACTCACAAGCTGTCTATCCCGTCGTTGGCCTCCATTGGGGTATCAAAGAAACAAACCGTGCCCTTGTGGGGTACCCGCAACCGGCTGGGGTATAACATGCTGTACTTTATATCCTTCTCTCTCAGCCTGCGTCTCACCTCATTGAAGGATCTGCAACGTTTCTGGACCTCGGCCGAAAAGTCGGGGAAGAGCATCACTTTGGTATTCTCGTAGGGCCTCTGCCAAAATCATATCTCTGTCCCGAAAGTTCAAGAACCTCACCAAAAATAGGCGAGGATGGGCACCCTCAGGGCGGCGGCCTGTGGGGACTCTATGAGCCCTTTCCACAATGTATGTGGGAGGCATGTCAGGCAGACCCAGCAGGTTTTTAAATAATGATTCAGCAAATGCGGCTGGGCGCGAACCCTCAGCCCCTTCTGGCAGGCCCACCACGCGGATGTTATTGAGTCTTTGCCTGTTTTCGGCGTCATCTACTTTATGGACTAAAGACCTCATCACCGCATGCAGATCCGCTATCTGTGCTGCTTGCGACCCTTGCTGATCTTCCACCCCTCCAATCCGGTCCTCTGCCTCTGTCAGCCGCCCTCTGACTTTATCTAGATCATGGCGGATCAGCGTACATTCTGATGCCATGTGTTCCACCCGCACCATTAGCATGGTTTTGAAACCTTCGATGGCCTCCAGGATAGGTTTGGTTATAGTGTCCGAAGCTGCAGCTAATAGAGTGTCAGGCAGAGGCAGATCTTGTTCCCCATCAGGAGATTGCATGGCTGCAGGTGTTTGCAGAGGGCTCTGCCACGGCTCCCGTTCACGCTGTGCTCCGGAAGTGGTGGGCAAGATGGCGCCTGGGGAGTCCGCGGCCCGCCCCTTCCCCGAGCGCTGTACTTTTGGGTCTTTTAGGGACTTACCCCGGCCTTTTGCGGAGATGATTGCCGTCGCTGGGATATCCAGAGCCCTTCAGGAGGTGAGATATTGCTTTACCGGTGGTGTCAGAGTAGAGGAAAACGATTATTTAGACAGATGTGCACGGAGCTCTAGAGGCACAGGTCTTCTCCGGCTCACATCCCGGCCACGCCCCCATTATCGCTTTTCTTAACAGGATTTTGAGGCCAGAAATCAGGCAGGCTTTACCTCATTATTAATTGTTCACCTACTCTGACACTGGTGGTCCCTTGTTTTTACCTAGCAATGATGTTTGTACCAATGTTATTATCTACTTTATCTGCTGTCACCATTGATGCTAGTAATTTTTATTCTGATCTTCGGTTATCAGTGCTATTACACATTCTATGATATTTTACTCAGTGTTAACCATACATTGTTGGATACCATTGTTTGTATTTAACTATTAATAAAGTTTATTGACCCACCGCTCATGTGTCGGCTTGCAAACCATTGGCTTCATTTAAAGTCCCAACCTTCCTTTTTACTCGCTCGCTCAATGCTTGTGGGTTTCTTTAGCCTAAACTGAGGAAAAAATTTGTTTTTTGTTTTTTTTAAATTTGGGATATTTATTATAGCAAAAAGTAAAATATAGTGTTTTTTTCAAAATTGTCGATCTTCTTTTGTTTATAGCACAAAAAATAAAAACAGCAGAGGTGATCAAATACTACCAAAAGAAAGCTCTGTTTGTGGGAAAAAAAGGACGTCAATTTGTTTGGGTACATCGTCGCACGACCGCGTAATTGCCAGTTAAAGCAATGCAGTGCCGTATAGCAAAACATGGCCTGGTCATTGAGCAGCTAAATCTTTCGGGGCTGAAGTGATTAACCACTTGCTTACTGGGCACTTAAATCCCCCTCCTGCCCAGACCAATTTTCAGCTTTCAGTGCTCACACTTTGAATGACAATTACTCAGTCATGCAACACTGTATCCAAATGATTTTTTTGTCCTTTTTTCATACAAATAGAGCTTTCTTTTGGTGGTATTTCATCACTTCTGGATTTTTTATTTTTTGCGCTATAAATGAAAAAAGACCGAAAATTTGGGGAAAAAAACAATTTTTTTTTCATTTCTGTGATAAAATTTTGCAAATTAGTAATTTTTCTTCATAAATTTTGGCCACAATTTATACTGCTACATATATTTGGTAAAAATAACCCAAATTAGCGAATATTATGTGGTCTGTGTGAAAGTTATAGAGTCTACAAGCTATGGTGCAAATCATAAAAATTGATCACATCTGATGCACTGGTGGCCTATCTCATTTCTTGAGACCCTAACAAGCCAGGAAAGTACAAATGCCCCCCAAGTGACCCCTTTTTGGAAAGTAGACATTTCAAGGTATTTAGTAAGAGGCACGGTGAGTTATTTGAAGTTGTCATTTTTTTCCCACAATTCTTTGCAAAATTAAGAGTGATTTTTTTTTTTTCACAAAATTGTCATTGTAATATTGTCATTGTAGCTTATTTCTCTCACATGGCAAGTGCATACCACAAATGACACCCCAAAATACATTCTGCTACTTCTGAGTATTACGATACCACATGTGTGGGACTTTTTCACTACCTGGCCCCATACAGAGGCTCAACATTGAAGTAGCATCTTCAGGCGTTCTAGGAGCATTAATTGCACCTCATTTCTCAATCACCTATTACACTTTTGAAGGCCCTGGAGCACCAGGACAATGGAAATGCCCACAAAATGAACCCATTTTGGAAAGCTAACACCGCAATGTATAATCTATGAGGCATGAGTCTTTTGAGCGGTTCATTTTTTTTCCAGACGTTTTTGGAAAATGTGGAAAAAAATGAAAACGCATTTTTTTTTTTTTTACACACACTTGTGCGTTTATAAGATATTTCCAACACATAGCTTTATTACATAGCAAAAATGACACCCCAAAATACATTCTACTACTCCTCCTGAGTACAACGATACCACATGTGTAAGACTTTTACACAGCCTGGCCACATACAGAGACCCAACATTGAAGTAGCACCTTCAGGCGTTCTAGGAGCATAAAATACACATCTCATTTCTCAACCACCTATTACACTTTTGAAGACCTGGGATCACCAGGACAATGGCAACGCCCACAAAATTACCCCATTTTTTTCCAGATGTTTTTGGAAAATGTGGGAAAAAAATTAAAACCCATTTTTTTTTTTTTTTACACAAAGTTGTCCGTTTATAAGTCATCTCCAACACATAGCATTTACATAGCAAAAATGACACCCCAAAATACATTTTGACACTCCTGAGTATGGCGATACCAAATGTGTGAGACTTCTACATAGCCTGGCCACGTACAGAGATCCAATATCCAAGGAACACCGTCAGGTGTTCCAGGGACACATAGCATGCACATACTAAGAATTAGACCCCAAAATACATTATGCTGAGCAAAGGGTAAACAAAAGATTACCTGTGGTTTTAGTAGCGCAGTTGCCACAGGAGGATAGCACTGGTCCAGGCAGCAGGCAGGGACTTGGTCAGCAACGGCGAACACAATTGTCCAGGCAGCAGGCAGGTATACTGTCCATATACAGTCCAGGATGAGTGCAGGCAGAGATATTGTCAGCTGTGCCAAAAATATTGGTCCTGGTAGGCAGGAACATGTGGTGTGGTCAGTGCGACAGGCAGAGACATGATGGCAGTAAGTCCTACAGGCAGCAGGCAGAAGTAGGGCCTCGTTCAGGACAGAATGGGGACAGGGGTAGAGGCTTCTCCCACCCAAATCTCTTTGAAGCCTTGGAGTCTCCAGTCCCTAATCTAGGAATGAGAAAACAAACAAAAAAAGATTGTTTTCTTCATCCAGAAAAACTATTCTGGAGCCCCTCACATATGTGAGGGGCCCTGTGTTGAATCCCACTAGTCCAGTAGCAGGGTACAAGATTAGTCCATGAGGCAGGCAAAAAACATGGTCAAACAGTCCAGGGTCAGTTCCAGATCAGGCAGGGGTATGTACAGAATCGGCAGGCAGAAGCGTGGACGAATAACAAGCCAGGGTCAGTTACAGAGCAGGCAGTGGCATAAGGGGTGTGAAGGTGTGTGAAGGCAGGAACTGAGGATTAAGTTTACCATACTTTACTAAAAATTTACTTTAGTATGGTAACGGCGAAAACATTCACCTATGCAGAGGCCTGGTTGGGAAGGACAATAGGGACAATAATAAGATGTGTCTCTTCTGACTCCTACACACCCTACATTTTTTTGACGCCTTTAGCCTGTTGGTTTGGGAGGGATTTTAAAGCGGCGTTCGGAGAGTCGACTAAGAACATCTGATCGGATGTTTTCTGGTGGGCCGTTCGTTAATATAAGGGCAGTGAAAAATTCCTCCTGGTAGCCAAGGAAGAATTGGGGGTTTTGGGAGCAGTTGCGGTAAATGATATAGGAGTTGTATACGGCCAATTGAAAAAAATAAATTGCTACTTTTTTATACCAATGGTATGTCCATCTTGTGGCAATGGTTCGAGCATTTGGTCGTTGAAGTCGACTCCCCCCATAAACAAATTGTATTCATGGATGCATGTTGGTTTTTGGATGGGGCCATTCCTTTTTGGGATTTCCACGTAGGTGTTATTGTGGATCGAAGAGAAAACATGTAGACATCCCTTCTGTCCCTCCACTTTACTGCCAGAATCTCCTTGTTTCGCAGACTTGCCGTCTCTCCTCTTCTCAACTACATATTGACAAGTCTTTGAGGAAAGCCGTTCCAGTTCTTTCTTATGGTGCCCCGTGCTGGCGTCTTCTTCTGGTGAAGGTTGTGGAACAGGGGCAGACTTGTGTAGAAGTTGTCTACATACAAGTGGTATCCTTTGTCGAGTAGGGGGTATATGAGGTCCCAAACAACTTTCCCGCTGGATCCCAAGTAGTCCGGGCAATTGGGGGGCTGCAGATGGGTGTCCTTCCCTTTATACACTATGAAGGCATATGTGTACCCTGTGGCTCGGTCACATAATTTGTACACCTTCACCCCATAGCGGGCCCTTTTGCTGGGGATAAATTGCCTAATTTTAAGCCTCTATGCCACTAAATTTAACAAGGGACTCATCCACACATATGTGTTGGTCCGGGGTAAACAACGGGGGGAATATTTCTGAAAAATAATTTAGTATTGGCCGAATTTTGTAAAGCCTGTCATAATTTGGGTAATTTCAGGGAGGGCACTGGGTATTATCACTAAAATGTAGGAACATCGGGATCATCAGATATCTGGTTCTGGGCATTATCGCGGAGAAGATCGGGATGTGGTGGATTAGGGTGGGTTGACCAATAGGAATTGGTCAACCCATCCCAATTCATTTTTTTTAGTGAATCCCATACAAAATGTGAGGCCCAAAAAAACCTTCAACTCCTCCACTGTTAGGTCTCTCCACTCGTAGGGACGGGCATAATAGGATGTAGGATTATTCAAAATAAATTGTTGTGCATACAGGTTGCACTGGGCCACAATTGACGCTAACATGTCCTCCGTAAAAATTAAATTAAAAAAATTGATTGGGGAAAAATTCTCTGTGTCCACTTCGACTCCTGGCTGGGCAGTGAAAGGGGGAATGTTAGCTTCTCCTGAATTAGGAGTTAGCCACAAGGGGGTTCTGAAGGGCATAGGGAGGGCTGGCATGGGTCCTAACCCTTTGGAGCTGAGGTGACACCCCACTGGTACTTAGCCTTTCTTGCTGAGGTACTGCGGTGCTGGTGGATAGCACTGCGGTGCTGGGCACAGATGGCTACCAATTATTGATGGCACAGACTATAATTGGCACTGTGGTATGATTGGGCACTGATTGGGCACAGGGGGTTGATTATGTTCACTGTAATTTCTGTTTGTCACTCACAGATCACTGTCAGATCCTCTCTCTCCTCACACGCGGTCTCTGTGCGAGGAGAGAAAGCCAGCAACGAGAGATGATCCCATATGTTTACATTGGAGATCATCTCTCATCGGCTACGCCAATCGTGTAGTAAATGGCCGCTGTGACTGGCCATTTACAGCGATCTGTGACTGGCTGTGTCCAAGGGACGCGGCCAGCAAGTTTTTCCCCAAAGCGCTCGCGAGAGCGCGCGGGAGGGAGGAAAGGGGAGGATGTCTATTGACGCCATCCCGGCAACGTAGGTCCGTGCTGTAGCTGTCATTTGGCTATAGCGTGGACGGGAACTAGTTAAGGATTGGTAAACTGTAATATGTTAAATTTTCGGTTTTGGGTTTATTTCTAGTTAGAGGGCCAATACTGTCAGTCAGCCTTGCTGATGCAATCTTGAAAGATGCCATCTGACCATCAGTTCAAGGGTTAGCAGTGCATTCAGTGCTTGTAACTACATAAAAGGACTCATACTGGATTGCTACTTTTTGAAACACCATCTTCCATACCCAGCTACTTAACAACTTAAGGACCGGGACTATTTTTCAAACTTGTTGTTTACAAGTTAAAATCATTTTATTACTTAGAACCCCCAAACATTACATATATTTTTTTCTAACACCCTAGAGAATAAAATGGTGGTCGTTGCAATACTTTTTGTCACACCGTATTTGTGCAGCGGTCTTACAAGCGCACTTTATTTGGAAAAAATGCACTTTTTGAATTAAAAAATAAGACAACAATAAAGTTCGCCCAATTTTTTTTATATTATGAAAGATGATGTTACGCCAAGTAAATTGATACCCAACATGTCACGCTTCAAAGTTGCGCCCGCTCGTGGAATGGCGACAACTTTTACCCTTAAAAATCTCATATGCGACATTTAAAAATGTTGACAGGTTGCATGTTTTAAGTTACAGAGGAGATCTAGGGTTAGAATTATTGATCTCGCTCTAACAATGGCAGTAATACCTCACATGTGTGGTTTGAACAGAGTTTTCATATGTGGGCGCTACTCATGTATGCGTTCGCTTCTACATGTGAGCTCGGCGGGACGGGGTGCGTTTACATTTTTTTTTCTTATTTATTTTACCTTTTATTTTTACACTGTTTAAAAAAAAAAAAAAAAAAAAAAAAAAGAAGTGTCACTTTTATTCTCATTACAAGGAATGTAAACATCCCTTGTAATAGAGAAAAAGCATGACAGGACCTCTTAAATATGAGATCTGGGGTCAAAAAGACCTCAGATTTCATATTTACACTAAAATGCAATAAAAAAATGAAAATAAAATGTCGTTTGAAAAAATAAAAAATGTTGCTTTAAGAGATATGGGCGGAAGTGATGTTTTGACGTTGCTTCCGTCCTGCAATGGTATGGAGCCGAGTGGGGGCCATCTTCCCCTCACTGCTCCATACCACAGAGGAGAGCGGACGCGATCGTCTCGGCCGCTCCCCGCGGGTCCGGTAAGTGGTAGAGGGCATCGCAGCACGGCAGGAGGGGCCCTCTTCCGCCGCCGATAATGATCTTGCAGCGAATCTGCGTGCAAAAAACACTTTTATCTTGTAGTGGACCGCCCGCTGAAGAAGAGGATACCGGGGTTATGGCAGCTAGCTGCTGCCAAAACAATGATACTCCGCTTCAAAGTGCAGACGTATAACGACGGCGGGCGGTCCGTAAGTGGTTAAACTTTGATTCTTTATCTATCTGTGTTACGACTAGCACCATGTCAGAAGAACCTTTTAAATTGTTCCAAAACCCAGGACCTGCATTCGCTATATCTGGTCTCCCACAGTACACAGAACATGGAAATGCAATTATTTTATATATCGTCCGTTGTGCACTCCTGTGACCCGTTTTCAGCAGACAGTGGGCTGAAGTCCGCTGTCGGCTGACGTCACATTGCCGCCCCAGGCTGGGGCAAGAACACGACAATGAAGTCAGGATCCACTCACATGCCTGGACCGGCACCCAGCTCAGCCTCTCAGCGAGCCACCAAGAGCATGAGCCAACCGCTCCTGCCCCCTCCACAGCCCAGCGCTCCAGTGAGCTTGGGGGGGGGGGGGCAGAGCAGAGAGCTGCTGACTGACAGTGTTAGAGGCGCCGGGGGACAGATGCAGCATTGGACCATCTCTTCTAATCCTTATTGGTATCCAATGAAGATTGCCATATTGGAAAGGGAGACACTGAAAAAGCAGCCAATGGTAAGATCAGGTCATGCAAACAAGCAATCTGACTACCTATGTGTCTCTGACATCATGGTGTCATAAAAAGAGCTTAAGGTAGCATACTGTGTTAGATGTTAAAAGCCCAAATGGGCAGGGATACACAAAACATGCGAGGCCCATGGTTCTGTGCAAGCGCTCCGCAGATAACCTGGACACTGCAAGATGCAATGCAAGTTGGAACAAAATCAGGCTGGCGGTCCATACCAACATTATAGAAACAAGTATGGGTATGGACACTATACGCACCACATCCCCAATAAGTAATTTAGAAATAAACAACATACAAAAGCATGGGACATTATGGTCCAACATTGCGATTACCATCATGCCAAGGATGCTTATGCAGAAACAGAGCTGGAAGGCTCCTGAACTATATAGACTAAGTCTGGGAGCTGAGAGTCAAAAGTTTTTCTTGGGTTTGGGCTGTGTCTAGGATACGACTTAGGTATTCCAAATAATGTGTTGGTTCCAATTAGGGATGCACCGATACCAGGCATTTGAGCTAGTATCAGTACTAGCCCAGATGCTTCGGATACCGCAGCTGATACTCTGTGGTGCTGAGGACTGAACAGACTGGTGCCATTGGGTGGGTGGATCGCGGGGGTTCCTGGGGCAGGCGGTGAACTGACAAATCACGGATCATTTGGCTCTCCCCCGTTGGTTGCCTGCACAGTACTATCTCCATAGTGGAGCACTTCCGCCCGCTCCTGGCGTTTCCCCCGGCCGGCAATGACAAGCCCTGACCGCAGCTGTCATTTCCGGGTGTGCCGGCCGTATCCAGCTCTGTCCATCAATCTGGCATTCATTGGGTTCACCGCCTGTCCCCGGGGCTCCAGGGTTGGAGCCGTCTGTTCAAACCGCCGGGCTCAGTGGAGTCGGCTGTGGAGCCTGTGGGTCGCAGTGCCTCACTGAAGCCTCCCTGCATTGGCTTGTGGTCTCCTTGCATGGGCTTGTGGCCTGTTTGCTACACACACTTCTTTGCAGTGTGATTTGTGCCAATTATTTTGTATTGGTGCAAATTGCACTGCAAAGTATCGGTACTCGGTATCGGCGAGTACTTGACCGGAAGTATGGGTACTCGCCGATAAAAAAAACTGTATCGGTGCGACCCTAGTTCCAGTGCTGACCTCTGATGGTTCAAGATCCAAGCCAAAGCTGGTCTGGACTGTCCAGATATTCCATAAAGGGAACACCATGGGGATCCCAGTAAGGCTAGCACAGGTGCAAAATACTTTCGTGAACACTAGAGGGGCAGAAGACAAACCAAATTATAAGGCTACAAACTGGCAGTGTCATGCTCCCAAGGCAAAAGGGAGGTAGCCTGGATGCACTGGAATGATGATAACATGCAAAGTACACACCTTTGATGTTCACAGATGCACGAAAGTCGTCCTAATGAAGGCCATGGAAGAGCTGGTGAATTCAATGAAACATTTTTGAACTGGAATAAAGACAAGCTTTTGGATCCAAAATGGGGCGAAAAGAACAGTGAAAAGGATAGAGGAAAACCCTAAAGTCTTTCTACCCTTGGAAAAAATGTCAATAACTGTGCAGAGACACCGGCAGATTGGACAGCAGGAAAGGCAGAGAGCAGAACTCTTGCTTCTAGTCCCTGGTAGCTACATCTCTTAACCAGGCATCCATGATGCTTTCTGACTATTTAGGAGACAAGGACTTGTGCTTGAGCTGGGCTCCTATTTTGGGTCATGTCTTGGAGGATGAACTTTAGGATTAATGAAAGGAAATCTTTGTTGGTCTCTAAGGGGGGGAAGGAGTCTTCCCGGTTTATGGCTTAGGCTTCTTCTGCGGAGGCAAATTAATAATTTTACCCATATTGACATCCTTTATGAGCGTATCCAAAGAAGCACTGAAGAGCAATTCACTATCAACAGGCATGTGCCGCAATCATTTTATACAGTGAGGGGAAAAAGGTACTTTATCCCCTGTTGGTTTTCTACATTTGCCCACTGACAAAGAAATGATCGGTCTATAATTTTAATGGTAGGTTTATTTTAACAGTGAGAGACAGAACAACAAAAATATCTATATAATATATCAAAAAAATATATAAATTGATTTGCATTTTGATGAGTGAAATAAGTATTTGATCCCCTATCAATTGGCAAGACTTCTGACTCCCAGGTATCTTCTATACAGGTAACGAGCTGAGATTATGAGCACTCTCTTAAAGGGAGTGCACCTAATTTCAGCTTGAGATAGAAATGAGAATAGGAGGGACATTTGAGTTGCCAAAAACAATAAAAAACTATGTCATGTATAGTAAAAGTAACACATTTTATTGAATACATCTAGTTAAAAAAGATATAACAATCTCAAATTAAAATTGCATGTTTGTGGACGTATAACTACTGCACATAAACATCGTTCTCGACATGTTTCGCTAGAGTATATAGCTTCTTCAGGAATTTGTAGTTATCTGTATAGCGTCTTCACCCAAAAGAAGGCTGCTCTTGGGTTAGCATGAGTTAGCATGCAAACATATCTGGGTCAGTGGGCCGCCAATTCAGAGGATATCAGTAGATCATAGAAGAACCAAGGTGCCCATACAAAGATCTAATGTATAAAAAACTTAATTCCAAAAATTGGGAAGCTGCAATTTCTTTTTTCAACCACCAGCGGGAGCCTAAAGGAAAGGCCTGCTAGTAATCACAGCAAGAAAAGATAAGAGCAGTCCAGAGGCCAGGTGTACAACAGCATAGACTTCTACAGATCACATTATTTCCGGCTTCAACCGACCAAATCTTAGGATTGTAAAAAAAGAAAGACGTGTGGCTTGTTACCTGTATAAAAAGACACCTGTCCACAGAAGAAATCAATCAGATTCCAATCTCTCCACCATGGCCAAGACCAAATAACTGTCCAAGGATGTCAGGGACAGGATTGTAGACCTACACAAAGCTGGAATGGGCTACAAGAACATTGGCAAGCAGTTTGGTGAGAGGGTGACAACAGTTGGTGTGATTATTCAAAATAGAAGAAACCCAAAATAACTGTCAATCTCCCTCAGACTGGGGCTCCATGCAAGATCTCACCCTGTGGAGTTTCAATGATCATGAGAACGGTGATTAACTACACGGGAGGATCTTGTCAATGATCTCAAAGCAGGCTGTTCCATTGTAAGGTGGCATGCATCACATTCATAAGAACGGATATGGTATCTTTAAGCCTGGGATCTATGGCAGCTGCCTGCCACTCTGAGGAACAAAATCATCCAGCAAGGATTTATGTGACACTTCCTCTGTAACAGATGGCTCAGAAACCTCTACCCTTACAGGTACATATAGGTATGTCAGACATTGATTCTGGAGGGGCATATGTAGATGTACGCTTATGGCCTCTGCATTCAGAGTCAGCCAGCATGATTGCAATTAGGCCCATACATTCTAACATAGCTGTGGGTCACATTTGAGACAAGACCTGAAATCTTCGGTCTAGCCTCCAACGCTATCGCTGAGCATACGCTGGTTAGAAAGGCTGCATAAAGAGCCCAGCACAGCCGCATGTAAATGTCTTGATTGAAGAAAAAAAAAAGCAAAAAAAAAAAAAAAAAACAGCTACAAAGATAAGTACAATTTTTTCAAGAGAGAAAAGACATCCATCCTCCCAGGACACTAGCAAAAAACTTAAGCATGCTAGCAGTGGGAGGGGTTATACCTGGCTGGCCAATGACATTGTGGTGTGCCAATGTCCAATTTCTCCAATATGTGGCAGTATAACCCTATTGTATTAAAATAACTGAATGCTGTGTCTCTTCATGAATGAGAAAGAACATTTTTTAGCTATACATACACTTTAAGCCCTTCATTACAGTCTTCATCAATTTGTTTTCCTTTTTCCTGAAACCTATTTACACACACATTAGCATCTTAATATTAAGAGAATAAAAATGAAATCAAAAGAGATGAACATGTATAGAAAGACCATACAAAGCATAGTACCACTCACACAAATCATCTAATAATTTAATATACCGTATCTGTATTTGTCTTTACGCCAAATAATATAATAGGAGGTGAAAAACAACTGCTGTACTTTTCTACATTTTAAAAACTCTCTTACAAACTGAAAAATATGACAACAAGTAATTATAGGATGCCTGAGCCAACAGCAGTTGTCACAGAGATGATAAATAATGTATAAAAGGCTCATAAGCTTTGCCGAAAGACATGGCAGTTATATGACAACAGTACTCAATCACTGCTTACATCAGTAGGGTACCCATGCTAATGGCAAAAATCAAATAGAATTTTCTACTTGATTGTGGGAATAGAAACAAAAAAAAGAGCCCTGTTGAGATTCTGTTAAAACCCTTTGGTTAAATAGGAAAAATCACTGCCAGAGATTAAACTCCTGTCGTGGGCTCCATGGCTATGTTTTATAAGGTTTTTTTCCCCCATTTTAACCTTTTCTTTGCTTAGAAAATTTTATGGGTGACCTGAAAGAGAAAATGGGTAAATGTAAATCGAGCCTACCATATAGTGGGTAAAATAAGTATTGACCACGTCACCATTTTTTTAGGTAAATATATTACTAAAGTTGCTATTGACAAATAAATTGAGAAATTGGGTTATGTGTAATAAAACGGAATGTCAGGGAAAAAGTATTGAACAAATGAAGAAAGGAAGGTGCAAAAAGGCATTTAAAGCCATGACATCAGCTGATATCTATCAGTTATTAGAAAGCAATCCTGCCACTTGTTAGTGCAAATAATATCAGCTAGTTCAGTCTTAACTGATGGCCTATAAAAAGGTGTCTCATTACCAAGGTGTCAAGAAACATCTCATGATGGGTAAAAGCAAAGAGCTCTCTCAAAACCTTTGCAACCTTATTGTTGCAAAACATATTGATTATTGGTTACAGAAGGATTTCTAAACTTCTAAACCAGTGAGCACTGTTAGGGCCATAATCCAGAAGTGGAAAAAACATAATTTCATGATAAATCGGCCACGCCCAGGTGCTCCTCGCAAGATTTCTGACAGACGAGTGAAAAGAATTATCAGAAGAGCTGTTCCAAGAGCCAAGGACCACTTGTCAAGAGCTTTAGAAAGACCTGGAATTAGCAGATATAATTGTTTCAAAGAAAACAATAAGTAATGCATTCAACCGCCATGGCCTGTATGCACGTTTACCACGCAAGGCTCCATTGCTGAAGAAAAAGCATGTTGAAGCTTGTTTAAAGTTTGTTGCACAACATTTAGACAAGCCTGTGAATTACTGGGAGAATACAGTCTGGTCAGATGAGACCAATATTGAACTTTGGATGCCATAATACACACCATGTTTGGAAGTCAAATGGCACTGCACATCACCCCAAAAACACCCCATACCAACAGTGAAGTTTGGAGGTGGGAAGATAATGGTGTGAGGCTGTTTTTCAGCATTCAGACATTCTTGATAAAAATCTGTTGCCATCTACCAGGATGATGAAGATGAAACGAGGGTGGATGTTTCAGCAAAACAATGATCCCAAACACAAAGCCAAGGAAACTCTCCATTGGTTTCAAAGGAAGAAAAGAAAGCGGCTAGAATGGCCCAGCCAATCACCTGACTTGAATTCAATAGAAAATCTATGGAAAGAACTAAAAATCAGAATTCATAGAAGAGGCCCATGGAACCTTCAAGATTTGAAGACTGTTTGTGTGGAAGAATGGGCCAAAATCACACCTGAGCAATGCATGCGACCAGTTTCACCATACAGGAGGTGAGGCGCCTTGAAGCTGTCTGTCAGGGATACCACATGCAGGCACCCAGCATGGGTGATCAGATCAGTTGGCTGCACCCAAAGGAATCAGGACCAGATGAGTAAGTGAAAATATATTTATTAAATCCAGGTGTTTGCTCCCACTTTCCGATGAAAGAGCGCCGCAGATTCTGCGCCGAACGATGCCATGTCGGCCCCCCCACCGTCTTCTGGGAGAGACACGTCCCAGAAGACAGCAGGGATCATTCAGAACACACAGCGTGACTCACACATACGCATTAGGAAACAAGCTGTGAAGCCGCAAGGCCCCATATAATAACCTAACTATATACAAGTGGGAGGAACACACATGAGCAAAACAAGACAGGGACAAGGGACAAGGGGAACAGGAAGCCAGGAACTGGGAGCAGGAAGCCAGGAACTGGGAGCAGGAAGTCAGTTAGGCTACTTTCACACTGGGGGGGGCATTAGCAATAAAGCGCTGCTAGGGCAGCGGGCAGAGGCACATCAAGCTGGGCAGCGGGCACCGAAACATAGGGCTGGGCAGCGGGCACCGAAACATCAGGCTGGGCAGCGGGCACCGAAACATCAGGCTGGGCAGCGGGCTTGAGCAGATCGGCTGGCGTGGGGGGCAGACTGGAACAGATCGGCTGGCATAGGGGGCGGACTGGAACAGATCGGCTGGCATGGGGGGCAGACTGGAACAGATCGGCTGGCATGGGGGGCAGACTGGAACAGATCGGCTGGCGGGGGGGCAGACTGGAACAGATCGGCTGGCATGGGGGGCAGACTGGAACAGATCGGCTGGCGTGGGGGGCAGACTGGAACAGATCGGCTGGCGTGGGGGGCAGACTGGAACAGATCGGCTGGCGTGGGGGGCAGACTGGAACAGATCGGCTGGCGTGGGGGGCAGACTGGAACAGATCGGCTGGCGTGGGGGGCAGACTGGAACAGATCGGCTGGCGTGGGGGGCAGACTGGAACAGATCGGCTGGCGTGGGGGCAGACTGGAACAGATCGGCTGGCGTGGGGGCAGACTGGAACAGATCGGCTAGTATGAAAGCAGGATTGGATAGTGGCAGGATTGTGCGGGTTGGGAAAAACTTCTGTTTCTTTATGGGTTTAGCCACTGAAGCTCTGTATGTGAATGCAGGGCTGTAAGTAGAGGGTGCAGCTGATGGAAGAGAAGAGCTGGAGAATGATAAAAAAGAGGGAGCAGTTGCTAAGGGGGATCTTTGTGGGATTGTTGCAGGCAGCGGAGAAGAGATAAATGGGTTAAAGGCAGGGTAGGTGCAGCAGGTGGAAACAGGGTACTGACAAGTAGTTGGTAGCAGGGTATATTGGGCTGCAACTGTGGTTGATGGAGGTGTTATGAAGGTGTCTAGCAGCAGGAATGGGTTGTTGCAAGCTGACAGAGTTTGAGTGCAATATATCTGACCATGCCTCTAGTAATAGTTGCACAAAATTCAGTTTCACTCCTGCACCTGTTGGGAACATGCTGAATAGTGCTCAAAGAAATAAGCTGAATCATCCTCCAATAACCATACCAGAGATTCTACCTTAACCACACTAAAAGGAGGAGAATAATCATCGCTACCATTAGAGATACTAGACAAAGCCAACTCTGCATAGATTTGAATGAGTGGCTTAATTTCTTCAAACAAAAATCTGCCTTGACCAACAAAAGAGTGAGCCAGATGGATGCATTCCAACAATTGCTCCCTAGTCTGCTCTCTCAAAATTTGGCGGCAATATTCCTTGTCTTCTGTTACAAGCAGTGAAAAATACAGAACCTCCTCAGAATGCATCTTGCAGACATTAGCAAATGCTTAGACCTAATTCCCAGGTGCAGCTGATCTGATTGTATGGCTTCAGTATTTTGTCAGGGATACCACATGCAGGCATCCAGCAGGGGTGATCAGGTCAGTTGGCTGCACCTAAAGGAAACAGGACCAGATGAGTAAGTGAAAATATATTTATTAAGATAATGACACACCAATAAAGCATAAACAAGCAAGTGGAAAGTAAACGTAACACAGCCAAAACCCCATACAATAACCTAACTCTATACCAGTGGGGGGAACACACATGAGCAAAACAGGACAGGGACAAGAGACAAGAGGAACAGGAAGCCAGGAACTGGGAGCAGGAAGCAGGTTCCAGGGGACAAGTCTCCGGATCAGGGTACAGGATCAGGAACGGATCGTACTCAGGCAGGGACACAGCTTGCAGGGAAAATACTAAAGCACTGGACCTCAGTGAAAGGCGAGCTTATATACCCCCAGCAGTCTATATCAGGTGCAGCCAAATTCCCTGTATAATCGATCTGCTGGGAGACACCCGCTGGTGGACACTGGAACTACATCCTATGAATCTGGGAGCCACAGTGGCACCAGCTGGTGAGTCCTTTCCTGACACTGTCATTCCTAAAGGATTTTGTACGAAGTATTAAATAGATTTCAGTTAGCGTGTTTAATACCTTTTCCCTGTGTCATTCCATTTTATTACACATAACTTCATTTCTGAACTTATTTGTTTTGGTTTCTTTGTATTTATGGATTGCATGGGTTGTTACTGACATGTGGTGAAAATGTAATGTCAATAGCACATTTAGAAATATATTTACCTAGAAAAATGTTGATGTGTTCAATACTTATTTTACCTGCTGTATATACCTGGTAAATCAAAAACACATTCTGTAATATTGATTTACAGAAGTTAAAGGATTTCATGTTGTAATAAAAAAGTAGCAATCCAGCGTTACACCATTCAGGAAGCCACATTGCCACAAGCACAGAATGCAACGCTGACCTCTGAATTGATGGTCAGATGACATCTTTCATGGATCAATCAATAAGGCTAACTGACAAAACAGTAACGATTATTGACCTCAAGGCTGATACACAGACCAGGAACCAACCACAGAATATACCATATTTCATTTGAAGGCGGAAATCTACCATGGATATCGTAACAACTATGGGGGAGTAATCGTATTGATTGCATCTATATGCGCATTGCCCCTGTGGGGGCGAGTGGATCTGGTGAGTGGGGACCCTGGTGGGGAGCACAGAGTCACCAGAAGATACTGAGAGCACTAAAGTCACCATTCAATTTTATGTCACATCATTTGAAGAAATTTATATACATATCATATGGACTATTATTTATATGATTATATGTGGACTTTTTTGCACATTTCACATAAACAGAGTCACAGTTTATACTGTGTCCGCAGCACTGCGGTCTTAGTATATATATATATTTTCTCATCACGGTATTTTATAAATTAATTTTTATTGCTAATCAGATTTACAGGTACCATATGTATGCAGGCCGTTTATGATGTCTTTTCTTCTTAGTAAGGCCATTTAGGGATTGGGAATCAACCAGAGTACGTGTAGCATACCACTGATTAGGGGGTTCTATATACACATTGGTTGAGCCTTATGCCTTAATGTTTTTTTGAGCTCATAATACCTATTTATATTCATGTTTATGTTGGTGCACCACATGTTTGAATGCCATTGTAAGGTCACATACATACCCACCTTCAATACGGTTTAATCTATTTAGTGGGTCTGAGCCCATATATTCCCACATTATTTTCATTTTTATGTTTGTGCACTAAGTGTTTTTATGCCAATTACAAGCAACACACATATATACCCTTAAATACGTCTTTCAATTGGTATATTTAGGTAGCGCCACTCACCTCTTGCTATTATATCTTTCTGTTTTAGAGACCCCTTAGGGGAGCTCTATTAGGGGAGGCAGCAAACCTACGGTGTATCCTAAGCGCAGTCTTG
Organism: Lithobates septentrionalis; assembly: GCA_037952835.1. Classification (NCBI taxonomy): domain Eukaryota; kingdom Metazoa; phylum Chordata; class Amphibia; order Anura; family Ranidae; genus Lithobates; species Lithobates septentrionalis. The sequence goes on along the minus strand of JBBDGP010001641.1, from coordinate 890,733 downwards.
CACACTTGCTAGATTCCGTTCTATCATCGTAGAAGCCTAGGGAAAGGGGCGAGGGAACCAGTCTAATATTCGTGCCAAAACAGATGCCTTGTGGTAAAGTTCGAAATCTGGGACTCCCACCCCTCCTTGAAGTTTTGGGTAAGTAATTTATAACGTATACGCGATAGCCCCCTTTTCCAAATAAAGCGTATGGACATGGAGAGCAGAGAGGCTAAGTGTTGCTTGGGCACAAGTATAGGAACGGTCTTAAAAAGGTAGAGCAGCTTTGGAAGTGTGTCCATTTTCAACGCGACCAAACCAAGGTAAAGAAAACGCATTCCAAAGGTCTAAGTCTTTCCAGATGCGAGTTAACAACGAAGAGTAGTTCAGGGAAAATAGGTCGGAGAGGTTAGGTGGGATAACAATGCATAAGTAGGAGATACCTTTACGCGACCATTGGAAGGGGGAGTTGGATTTTAGCTGGGATATAGTGGGGTCTGGGAGGGAGATATCAAGGGCTTCAGTTTTGGACATATTAAGTTTGAAATTGCTAAATTTCCTGAATCGGCGGAATTCATGTGGGAGAAACGGTAGAGATGTGTGGTTGTAAAATCTTTGGGTATTTAGCTTGAAATGTTTCTGAGCATATAGAGGAGGTTTCCTAAATACTTGGTCCTAAATTATAGATCACTTTATTCTGCACAGAAAATTCCAGAACGCCAAAACACAGCTGTAAAAGGAAGGAAAACACTTGCTGAACCCATTTTCAAGGATTTGAAACAAGATCTTCTACCCAGAAAACCCCTATTACAGAAGTACAATGTAATGCAAGAAATATACAACAAAACTGCAATGATGCATGGTCTTGAGGAATCTTATGATCAGATCTATATACCTGAAATATGGCTTTATGAAAATGAAGGCCTCACTGGAAACTGTCAGTGTTACCCTGAAATTAAAAAAAATGTCAAGCAACAGGAAAAAAAAACATCTTTCATCTGAGGAAATTGAAAGCACCAGGCTAGCCCAGCTGATCTTCAGACCTGAAAACCTCTGCAATCCACTCTACCTAATGCCCCGTACACACTATCCAAAAATCGTATGACTTATTGTCCGTTTTTTCTTGGTTGCTAGTCCAATCTCAAATGTATCGCAATTGGGAGATTGTACTAACAATACAAATTTTTTCGTATGATACTACAATAGCTTCCTGTATGCGTAACCACATTGTAGCGTGTCAAGGGAAATGATGTAATGTGCATGTGATCCCCCCTAGCCATGTCTTGAGCGCCTTTGTTTGTAGCAATTTGGAATATTCGTGTCAGCTAATGTTTATTCATTTATTCAATCGTTCTGCACGTCTTTTTGGCATTTAACTGGAAATATGGAAGATTCCAGAATTCCAGTAGCTATGCTTGGTGTTATGGCCATTCAGAATGTTCTTAACAAAAAAAAAAGTCAAGGCAAAGAGCGTGGAGTAAAGAATGGCTCCCCAACCGTGCCAAGTACTCCCACATGCAACTCATCTGTGAAATACAGGAAAACAACCCAGACGTGGTGTATCTGGATTTTGAAAAAGCATAAATGTTTACTGTACAAGGAAAGGTCCGTTGGCATGGACCATAGGGTGAGTACATGGATTGAAAACTGGCTACAAGGGCGAGTTCAGAGGGTGGTGATAAATGGGGAATACTCAGAATAATCAGGGGTGGGAAGTGGGGTCCCCAGGGTTCTGTTCTGGGACGAATCCTGTTTAATTTGATCATAAACGACCTGGAGGATGGGGTAAACAGCTCAATCTCTGTATTTGCGGATGGCACTAAGCTAAGCAGGGCAATAACTTCTCCACAGGATGTGGAAACCTTGAAAAAAGATCTGGACAAATTAATGGGGTGGGCAACTACATGGCAAATGAGGTTTAATGTAGAAAAATTTAAACAAAAGAAAAAAGGTTGGGACTTTAAATGAGGTGACAATAAATATGCACCTCCATCCCTGTGGCGTTGCCAAAAATCGAGAGAGGAGTTTGGGACTTTAAATGAGGTGTGTTTCCAAAAGTTGATACAATGGGCAAGACCTAGGTGTGAATGCATTGATCCATATACCAAAGGTGAATGCACATGCCATAAAATACTTTATTGAACATCGTTTTACAATTGTAACCATGTTGCAAAATATAGAGGAATCAAAATGTTACATTAAGATCATAGCTACAGCAAGTTTGCAGCAATAAAAATACAATAATCACATCAATGGTAGGTACATTGAATTGGTCATTAATTGGTCGATCAATAGAGTTGTCGCACAGTATGCTCGACGCGTTTCGTGAACCATCACTCATCAGGAGCAAGCGACAACCATCCATAACAATACGCTACCCTCATGGGCACTAGGTGCAGACATCAAAGGCACCATCCAAGAAATGTCCACCACGGGAGCTGAGGGGGCCACAACAATGCACACTGGATTGCAGTAATGGACCAAGAAGGGGAAACAAAGTATCCATGAAGAGTTCACCGGTGGTCCAATAATCATCAGGGAAATTCTGTGAGTGGATATAGTATAATAAATTCAAATGTTTGTACTATATACAACCATGTTTACAAAATAAAATGTTTGATGATATACTGAGTCCCAACCAGATTCAGGCCCAGCACATCAGAGGTATATTTAATTATTTTTATATATATCTTAGACCTATGCATAATATAAAGCATGATAATTAGTTTGTAAGTATTGTATATAATTATAGTCGCGAAAACGTAAATTTAAATGTATTATAATGATGGATGGTAACACCTATATGAGAATAATAATATATAGTAAATTGGTATAGGTATATCCAACCAACGGAGAGGTGAAGGGGGATGTGTGAGCAATGCGTGAGTGAGGTGTGGGTGTACAATTTGTCTAAAAAAGTGTAGGGGCAGAAGCAGCGGTGTCCGTTAGTGGAAAAAAAAAAAAATCAATATGAAAATGAAATAAGTGAAATGTCAAAAAATTGAAAAGAAAAAACTTTAGTGGATGAAGTGAAGGTGACCCTGGTTACAGGGCACATAGTGAACCTGAACCAGGGAATGAAATGAGTGATGAGGTGAGTGTGAGGAGCCGTATGAGAGCGCCCCGGAATGTGTGGGTATGTGAGGTGAAAGGGAAATGGTGAATGCCACCGTCTCCAAGGCCGTATACCTTGATGTCTTGATATCCAGAGAAGAAACAATAATAGGCAGGATACATAGGGTTTCAACCCAGCAGTCCTCTGCAAGCGGGGTAGGATCGCTCCCCCCTCCCGAGCATGCATGTGTGGCCCCCAGCGTCACGCCGCGCTCTTAAGAGGGATTACGTCACCACCCGACCAATAGCAACCGGTCAGGTGTTCCGAATCCCCTCCAATTGCGAGCGCCGGTGGAACAACCACATGACGGCCCGCAGACGTCACAGTAGTGACGCTGCGGTCGGCATGGGAGGCGTGGCGCCGATGCGTCGCGGCGAAGCCCGCCCCCGCCCCCAGGCGGAGGACAGGGGTGAGCAGCCGGGGCGCATCGCAGCTCCCGAAGGTGGACAGGATGTGGACAGCCCAATGGGCAACACCGTGGCCACCAAGGAGCCGGTTGTGAGATTCAAATATGGCTGTAGGTTGAAACATGGAAAGTAAGAAGAGATGGGCATTTTTAAGCGGAACCCATAATTAGTGGGAACAGCTCCCCAAGTGTCTATGAAGTGTAGACATCAAGGGGTTAGCCGCTTGTAATCAACTTGGTAGCAAACCTCCATCCCTGGGTAATACTAAACAAAAGAAAAAAGGTTGGGACTTTAAATGAGGTGACAATAAATATGCACCTCCATCCCTGTGGCGTAGAAAAATTTAAAATAATGCATTTGGGAGGCAAAAATATGAATGCAATCTACTCACTAGGGGGTGAACCTCTGGTGGAATCTAGGATGGAAAAGGACCTGGGGGTCCTAGTAGATGATAGGCTCATAATGGCATGCATTATGGGCCTAGTGCTGAGGATTTTGGTGGGCCTTTTTATGAAAATAAAATTTAAAACGCAAACATTTTTTGTTAAAACAAATCAAATTAAAGCGAAAGAGGGGGTGAGAGAGGTTGAGAGAGAGAGAGGGGGCTCATAAAGAGAGAGGGGATGAGAGGGGGGGGAGAGAGAGAGAGAAAGGGGGTGAACAAGAGAGAGAGGGGGTGAGAAAATAGGATTTTTATTACAGTTTACCTGTAAAATCCTTTTCTTGGAGTACATCATGGGACACAGAGCCTTAAGTAATTACTTAATGGGTTATAGGCCACCTTCAGGCGTTGACACTGGTAAACCCAATCAAATGAAGTTTATTCCCTATATAACCCCTCCTCCTTCCAGGAGCACATCAGTTTTTCTAGCAAAGCAATATGCTTAAATACCAAAAGAGAGGGGAGGGACCTCTGTGTCCCTTGATGTACTCCAAGAAAAGGATTTTACAGGTAACCTGTAATAACAATCCTATTTTCTTTATCGTACATCATGGGACACAGATCCTAATTACTTAATGGGATGTTCCATAGCAATGCCACTTGAGGGGTGGGAGAAACAACCCTCAGGGTACACCCAGACTTGAGGATCTATACTGCTGCTTGCAGCACACTACACCCGAAGGCGATATCCTCATACCTCCTTACATCCACCTGATAAAATTTAGTGAATGTATCCACTGAAGACAAAGTTGCGGCCTTACAGATCTGAGCCATGGAGGCTTGATGACGCACTGCCCAAAGAAGCACTATCCGACCTGGTAGAATGCGCCTTAACTTGAAACGGGGGAATGTTACCCCTTAAATCATAAGTTTGAATTATCACTTGCCGAATCCACTTAGCGACAGTGGATCTCAACGCTGTCTGTCCTTTAGGACCCTCTGGCAGAATAAATAAGACATCAGTCTTACGAATCTGAGCAGTTTTCTTTAAATAGATTTTCACTGCTCTCACCACATCAAGACAATGTAATGACCTTTCTTCCCTGGAACATGGTTTTGGAAAAAGCGATGGCAGGACAATATCTTGGTTCAGGTGAAAACCTGAAATTACTTTTGGCAAAAGCCTGGACGAGGGCGTAACACCACTCTGTCCTCATAAAAAATCAAATATGGCTCTTTACAAGAAAGAGCAGCCAATTCTGAAACCCTCCTTGCTGAGGATATAGCAACCAAAAATACCAACTTCCTTGTCAGAAGGACTAGGGGAATATGTTGTATCGGTTCAAATGGCTGTTTTTGTAACACAGACAAAACTAAGTTTAAGTCCCAAGGGCTCAAGGGAGGTTTGACGGGCGGATTAAGCCACGTCACCCCTTGTATAAAGCCCCGGACTAAAGAATGAGTAGCAAGTGGTCTTTGAAATAAGACCGATAAAGCTGAGACTTGGCCTTTGATAGTACTTAAGGCCAATTTCATTTTTACCTTTAATTGTAGAAAGGCAAGAATTCTGCCTATGATATATCTCTGAGGGTGCCAACCCTTGGATTCACACCAGGAAACATAAGCCTTCCAAACTCTATAATAATCTATAATAGTTCTGGAAGCTGGCTTCCTAGCATTAATCAGGGTAGAGATAACTGACCCGGAACGCCCACGTTTCTTTAGAATGTTTGTTTCAATAGCCAAGCCATTAAATTTAGAGACCGTAAAGAAGCTTCAAATATTGGTCCCTGAGAAAGCAGATCTGGCCGTAGTGGGAGGGACCATGGGCCCTCCACTGCCATGTTTACGATTTCTGCGTACCATGACCTTCTGGGCCATGCTGGTGCCACCAGAATTATCAGCTTTCTTTCTAGCTTGATCCTGCAAAGAAGTCGAGGCAGCTGAATAGGGGGGAATGCATAGATCAGTGAGAACTGGTCCCATGGGTCACCAACGCATCCGTTACGCATGCGAATGGATCCCTTGTTCTGGCCACAAAGTTGACCAACTTCGTGTTGAACCTGGATGCTAGAAGATCCACGTCCCATCTTTCACAAACAGCCCAAAATATGTTGGGGTGAAGAGACCATTCCCCTGGGAATAACTGCTGGCGACTTAAGTAGTCCGCCTGCCAATTCTCTACTCCCAGAATGAAGATTGCAGAAAGGCATGGAACATGCCTTTCTTCCCAAGTTAGAATATGGTTCACCTCTCTCTGTGCTGAGAGACTTTTGGTGCCCCCTTAGTGACTGATATAGGCCACAGTTGTGGCATTGTCAGATTGAATCCTGACAGGACAATACCGTAACCTGAAAGTCCAGGCCTTTAGAGCCAGACGTACTGCCCGAATCTCTAGGATATTGATGGGCAAGATTCTTTCAGTTCTTAACCACTGTCCTTGGACAGTTGTCCTTTCTATTACTGCTCCCCAGCCTAAAAGGCTGGCATCCGTTGTTACCACTTTCCAGATGACTGGACTGAAGGATTTTCCTTTCAGCAGATTCTGGGTTAATACCACCAAGTAAGGCTTTGGGCCACTCTTGGGGACAGCCGCATTGGCAAGTCTAAAGAGCTTGAATTGTTTTGTTACAAGCAGACAGGATACTGTTTTGCAACAGTCTTGAATGGAACTGGGCATAGGGAACTACTTCGAATGGAGCCACCATGGTTCCTAACAACCTCATGCAGAGGCGAATGGAGGGATTGCCATTTGACCATACCCTCCGCACCAGCTCTCTTATGGAGTTGATCTTTGCTTGAGGCAAGAACACCCTTTCCTGGGCTGTGTCTATGATCAGACCCAAGTACTCCAGCCTTTTTAGCGATATTAAGGAAGATTTCTCTAGGTTGAGAATCCAACCCAAACTTTTCAGATAGTTGGTTGTAGTGCGTACGCTTTGCTCCAAACGAGTCCCCAATTGATCTATAAGTAATAGATCGTCTATTTACGCTACGACTGTTATGCTCTGTGCCCTTAACCTGGCTAAAGGTGGGGCCAGCACTTTGGTGAACACCTGGGGTGCTGTGTCTAGCCCAAAGGGCAGGGCTACAAACTGGAAATGCTGCTGTTCTAACTCGAACCGCAGAAACTTTTGATGAGCAGGAAATATAGGGGCATGCAGATCTGCATCCCTGATGTCGATTGACGCCAGAAGTTCTCTTCCTAGAAGGATAGAAACTACCGACCTGATTGTCTCCATGCGAAAGGAGTGGATCTTCAGGAATTGATTTAGCTTTCTTAGATCTAGAATGGGTCTGACGTCTTCATTTGGTTTTGGTACCATGAAAAGATTTGCATAAAACCCCAGACCCTGCTTTTTTGTGGGGATCTGTATGATCACCCCTTGAGATATTAATCGTTCTAGAGCCTGAAACAGAGATGGTTTCTTCTCTGGATCTTTGGGAACGCTTGATCTCAGGAAACGAGATGGTGGAAAGTCCTGAAATTCCAGCTTGTACCCCTGTGTTACTGTAGAGATGACCATTCTGTCCTGAATTTCCTTTTTCCAGACTTCTGAAAATTGCAATAGTCTTCCCCTCAGCTTGGTGAGGGGGGTTGCCTCTTCATGATGAGGCTTTAGGATTCTGTTTTGCAGATTTCCTACCCCAGGGCTTCTTTTGAGCCTGGGTCTGACCCTGAGGTTTTCCTCTAGAGTCTGGCGGCAGAAGCCGTCGCCACTGCTTAGAGGCGGAAGCCCCTGCCGCAGGGGAAAGAGCCCGTTTAAATGAAGGGACATTTACATTTTCTTTTGACTGGTAAGAGTACTTTTCCCACTAGAAATTGTCTTGATATATTTATCCAAGTCTTCTCCAAATAGTCGCTCCCCATGAAAGGGGAACCCAGTTAGGAGGTTTTTACATGGTGTTTCAGCTGACCAATTTTTCAACCACAGGATTCTACGCATATGTACAAGCATAAGCGTAAGGCGGGATGCCTGGTGAACAGAATCTTTAATGGCATCTATGGCAAAACATAATGCCTTAGGTAGTTCAGCCAAATCCCGAGCTTGTTGTGTAGGAAGCTCTCTAAGGGCCTGTTTAAATTGGTCCTTTATCGCGGCGACTGTGGGCTGAGTGACGGCACCTGCTATAGAAAAGGCAGATTTTAGCAGGGATTCCAACTTATCAACTGTTGGATCCTTAAGCATCTGTGCATTGTCTACAGGACAAGTTAAGTTATTATTCACATTGGAAATCGCAGCGTCAATTGCTGGTACTTTCCATTTTTTGGAGATTTTCTCCTCCAGAGTATAGAGAATTGAAAACCTCTTAGGAAAGGAGAAAATGCTTATCCGGGTGAACCCATTCAGCAAAAATAAGCTATTCTAGTAATGCATGTGCTGGAAACGCATGCAAAGGATGGGAAGGTTTTAAAGAACCTAAGGAAGAGGCCGAGTTTTAATGAGACTCTGTTAGAGGCAACATGAAAGTGGAACAAACCATTTCTGTAAGAGATTGTATCAGCAATTTCTCAGATTGAGAAGCTGAAAAAGGTTCATTTACCATTGTTTCCTCTGCAGAGGAATCATTGGTTTACTTTTCTTCCTGATCGATTAAGGGTAACACCTCATCGTGTGCCCACTGTTCCCCTTGCAAAGCTGAAGTGGGGAAGGGGACCTAGTACGCTTCCTATCTATTTGAATGGAGGATGCAATTAAAGCTGCTAATCTTTCTTCCAGACCCTGAAGGGAGGAGGAAAGGGCATCTTCAGTCACGTATACAGGTGCTGAGATGTGAGAGGCAGCTGCACCATCAATTTGTTCCAATGGCTCATCCTGAGTTGCTATAACTGGTAATTCAGGCGAGGATGACAGCGTGGAAATACAGCTCGAGATCCCAATGCCTGGGGGTGAAACCTTTACTTTTTTTGGCTTTTGTGGTGTCTTTTTTGGCAGGCATAGATAGTCCTAAGTACAAAAACAGAGGCGCTTTACAATTTGCACTAAATCGCTGAAAATAGTCATGACTTTAAAAGCCGCTATAAAGTTCAGCCTAGTGCTGGAAAAAGAGTGTCCTTCCTGAATCAGGAATGCCAGTTTTTGCAACCCATACATGTCCCACAGCTCGTGTGTCCCTGTGTGCAGGCAGCTCGTTTCCTCCTCATCAGCAGAGGAGAGACTGACACAGATTGTATTTATCTGCTTTTAGCCTGGCGTGCGTCCTGGGTTTAGGCCCCGCCCTTCTGCCCCCTTTTTTATTTAAAATGTTTCCCGCGCCTGAGCGCGGCGTTTTTCGGGTCCCAGACCCAACACGAGGGGGGAGGAGAATCAGAGACTCCTGCAGAGAGGCACAGATATGTAAAATATACAGCCACAGTAACAAACTTTAGTGGTAAAATAGTGGGACCTCCGCATCCTCCACGGCAGGGGGGGGGGTATTGTAAGGGGGGTGCAGCGCTGCTGTCCCCCTAACCCTCTGGTCCCATCAGGGGGAGAAAAAGACATTTTTTGCAGGTTTCTTTTTTACCTTGCAAATCTCCCTCCACACGCTGTGCAGCCAGACACGGACTGAGCTAACAGTGAAGACAACAGAGTAAGGTATGTGCATAGACTCCATCTAGTGTAGATTTTAAGGCATGACAACATTTTTTTCCTTTAATGGAAGAAATACATAGATGTTTTTAATATCTAAGTTTCTTCCCTTCCCTTATCCTCGCCGCAGAATTTTGCTGAATTAACAGAAAATCCAACCTTCACCCATCACGGCGGGCTGCGTTTAGAGAACCTTCAAGGACTGGGCCCCTAAAACAGGGTTCCAGCTGCCTTGGGCCATGTACAAGCACCCCATCAGGAAGCTTTGGGTAATGTAACAAGACCTAATCCCTGGGTTCCTGGGGTCCAGCCCTACAAAGAGAGGCATTAGGCAAAACCTCGTGCTTCGGATATGAGGTCCCAGGCACCGTCCATCTTAGGCCTCAGTGGCACTTTGGATGGATCTGGCTTCTTTTTATGGAGCAATTTAAAATCCAGCATGGATCCCTCCTGGAGCTCCTCAGAGCACTTCTTCACTCGTGACCAACACCTTAGACACTGGCGAAAAAACTGACGTGCTCCTGGAAGGAGGAGGGGTTATATAGGGAGTAAACTTCCTTTGATTGGTTTTACCAGTGTCAACACCTGAAGGTGGCCTATAACCCATTAATTACTTAAGGCTCTGTGTCCCATGATGTACGATAAAGAAAAAGGGGAATAGAGAGAGGGTGAAAGAGAGATAGGGTGGTAGGAGAGAGGGGGGTGAGAGAGGGAATGGGTCAAAGAGGGGGTGTGAGAAAGAGAGAGAGAGAGAGAGAGAGAGAGAGAGAGGAGGGTGAGGGTGTCAAAGAGAGAGGGGGGTGAAAGAGAGAGGGGGAGAGAGAGAGTGAGGGAGTGAGTCTGTGGGGGGGGGGGCGCAGCATAGTACATTACATGGGGGGAGGGGGGTAATAGCACAGTACATTACATGGGTGGCACAGCACATTACATGGTGGGTACATCACATAAAATGGTGGGCAAAGCACAGCACATTACATGATGGGTGCACAACACACGACAGTGGCACCTGCACAGCACATTCAATGGTGGGCACAGCACATTACACAGTTGGCACTGCACAATACAGCACATTACGTGGTGGGCACAGCACATTATATGGTGGGCACAGCATGTGACATGGCGGGCTAGCTGAGCACATTACATGGTGGGCACTGCACATTACAAGAGGGCACTGCACAGCACAATATATAGTGGGTACTGCACATGACATGGTGGGCACTGCACCGCACCACATGACATGGTGGGCACAGCACATTAAATGGTGGACAGGTCCCATTGTGGGTACTGCATGGCATATGACATGGTGGGCAATGCACAGCACATTACATGGTGTGTACAGCACATTACATGGTAGGCACTGCATGGTGCAGCACATGACATGGTGGGCACAACAAAGCCCACAACATGGTGGGCACTGCACAGCAATTTACATGGCGGGCGCTGCATTACATGGCGAGGAACGCACACTACGTGGTGGGTACAGCACATTACATGGTGGGCACTGCATTGTACAGCACATGGCATGGTGGGCACTGCATGGCACAGCACATTACATGGTGGGTACAACACATTACATTGTGGGCACCGCATGCCATAGCTTATTACATGGTGGGCAATGCACATGACAACATGGACACTGCACTGCACAATAGATAGTAGAAACTGCACATTACATGGTGGGCACTGCTGCACAGCACATTACATGGTAGGCACAGCACATTACATGCTGGGCACAGAACATGACTTTGTGAGCACTGCACAGCACATGACATGGTGGGCACTGCACATGACATGGTGGGCACTGCAAGGCACAGCACATGACATGGTGGGCACTGCAAGGCACAGCACAACATGGTGGGCACTGCACATTACATAGTGGACACTGCAAGGCACAGCACATTACATGGTGGGCACTGCATGGCACATCACATGACATTGTGGGCACTACACATTACATGATGGACTTCGCCGCATGGCACAGCACATGACATGGTGGCACTGCAAGGCACAGCACAACATAGTGGGCACTGCAAGGCACAGCATGACATAGTGAGCACTGCATGACACATTACATGGTGGGCACTTGCATGGCACTGCACATGACATGGTGGGCACAAGAGCACAATCATTACACCCCCCAGGTCAGTTTCTACACAATCCTCCCTCCCTAAAACGTTTAGTAACCTCATCGTAACAGCATGGCAGATTTCCTTCCTCCCGGGCTCCTGCTGGTTAGGATGACATCAGCGCCCCTCCCCCAGGCAGCTGCCTGCAGCTCTCGAACACTGAGGATCTGTTTGAGTGGAACAGATTATGTGATAGGAGGCAGGCATCGGCAGAGACAGGACTTGGCTGCAGCGGCTGACACTTGTCTCCTCCATGTGTGCAATGCACAGAGGGCTCCTCTTCCTTCAGGACGGAACACAGATAAGCCACTGGCATGGGTCTATATTGAGGGAAGGGCCTGGAGCTGCAGCTCCAATATCCCCTATGTTAATCCGGCCTCACCTGGACTATGCTGTCCAGTTCTAGGCACCAGTCCTCAGGATGTACTGGAAATGGAGCGAGTACAAAGAAGGGCAACAAGACTAATAAAGGGACTGGAGTATATTAGTAATGTAGAAAGGTTGTGAGCACTGAACTTATTCTCTCTGGAGAAGAGACGCTTGAGAGGGGATATGATTTTAAATTACAAATACCGTACTGGTGACCCCACAAAACTGTTTAGTGGAATGAAGTTTAATAAGACACGTGGCCACTCACTAAAATTGGAAGAAAAGAGGTTTAACCTTAAACTGCGTAGAGGATTCTTTACTGTAAGAGCGGCAAGGATGTGGAATTCCCTTCCACAGGCGGTGGTTTCAGCGGTGGTTTCAGCCGTGAGCACCAAAAGTTTCAAAAAACTATTAGACAAGCATCTGAACGACCACAACATACAGGGATATACAAGGTAATACTGACATATAATCACAGACATAGGTTGGACTTGTGTCTTTTTTAAACCTCACCTACTATGTAACTTCTGCAATTATTTGCGCACGAGCGATGAGTGCTTCCAGCAACTCCTTTCAGCTGTTACTTCACAGATACAGAAAAAGGATACAGCAATGCGTGAGGCCATCATTGCTGAGCGAAGGCTGATAGCCACCCTGTGTTATGAGGCGACAGGGCAAGGCCTGCAGGACTTAAAATTTACCACAGGAATTTCCCTGCAGGCCCTTGACAAAATCACACCTGACACATGCAAGTTGCTGATCACTGCTCTACAGAGTGAATATATCAAAGGTAATTTGCATAGATTTTAAATACAAACCTTAACCACTTACAGACCGCCCATCGTCGTTATAAGTTGGTACTATGAAGAGGGATATCATTGTTATGACAGCAGCTAGCTGCCATAACCCCGATATCCTCTTCTTCAGCGGGCAGTCCACTTTCAGATAAAAGTGGTCTCTGTGGCGGATTCACCGCAAGATCACCTTTATCGGGGGCGGGAGAGGGGCACCTCTCCCGCCGCTCTCCGGTGTCCACCGCCACTTACAGGAGCCATCGGTAGCGGCGGAGGTGATCGGGTTCTTTTCCTTTGTGTGGTATGGAGATGAGTGAGGGGAAGATGGCCCCCGCTCGGCTCCATACCATTGCAAGGCGGAAGCGACGTCAAAAAATCACTTCCGCCCATACCTCCTAACTAGTTGCTGCCCGCCCACCGTCAAATGACGGCGGGGTGATGCGGCTCTCGTTCTGGTATGCCTCCATATGACGGTGTCCCAGAATGCCTCGGGGGGTGCGCAGTGAACACGGCCGCGTTACTAGGACTTAGCGCGACCCTGATCTCTGTAAAGAGCCGCGTCCGTGGCTCTTTAACCATTTGATCGGCTGTGTGCAATCACATCTGGTCACATGAAAACAAGGAGATGTCAGTAATCGGCGCTCCTCGCCTTACACTGACAGAGTGTGTGGCAAGGAGAGCGGATCAGCGGCATCTCCTCAAAGGAGACATCTACACATGTAATCAGGGCCACAATAATGCCACAAATCAATGCCAGCAATGAGTGCCCACCAGTGCCAGCGATCAGTGCCCACCACTGCCACCAATCAGTGCCCATTAGTGATGCCAGTCAGTGCTGGCTATCAGTCTCACCTATCAATGCCCATCACTGCTGTCCATTAATGCCCATCAGTACCGCCTATCTGTGCCGCCTTTCAGTGCCCACGAGTGCCGCCTATCAGTGCCAACTAACAGTGCCCATCAGTTAGTATCAGTGCCACATATCAGTGCCCATAAGTGCGGCATATTAGTGTCTCCTCATCAGTGCTCATAAGTGCCGCCTCATCAGTGCCCATGAGTGCCGCCTCATCAATGCCCATCAGTGCCACCTCATCAATGCCCATCAGTGCCGCTTTATTAGCGCACATCAGTGAAGGAGAAAAATTACTTAATTACAAAATTTACTAACAGAAACAAAGTAAAACATTTTTTGTTTTGTTTTTTAGTAAAAAAATAAAAAACCCAGCAGTGCTTAAATACCACCAAAAGAAAGCTCTATTTGTGTAAAGAAAATGATAAAAATTTCATTTGGGTACAGTGTAGCATGACCGTGCAATTGTCATTCAAAGTGCGACAGCGCTAAAAGCTGAAAAATGGCCTGGGCAGGAAGGGGGTGCAAGTGCCCTGTAGGCAAGTGGTTAAAGAGACTTTTTTTTTTTTTTTTTCCAAATGACATTTAATTTTTTTTTAGTGCATTGTAGTGTAAATATGAGATCTGAGGTCTTTTTGACCCCAGATCTCATTCAAGAGGCCATGTCATGCTTTTTTTTCTATGACAAGGGATGTTTACATTCCTTGTCATTGAAATAAAAGTGTACATAATTTTTTTTTAAAAAAAGAACAGTGTAAAAATAACATGCAAAATAAATAAGAAAAAAACATTTTTTTTTTAAACACGCCCCGTCCCGCCGAGCTCGCGTGCAGAAGTGAACGCATACGTGAGCAGCGCCCGCATATGAAAACTGTGTTCAAACCACACATCTGAGGTATCGCCACAATCGTTAGAGCAAGAGGAATAATTCTAGCCCTAGACCTTCTCTAACTCAAAACATGCAACCTGTAGAATTTTTTAAACGTCGCCTATGGAGATTTTTAAGGGTAAAAGTTTGTCGCAATTCCACTCGGCGTAACATTATCTTTCACAATCTAAAAAAAATTTTGCTAACTTTACTGTTGTCTTATTTTTTCATTCAAAAAAGTGTATTTTTTCCAAAAAAAGTGCGCTTCTAAGACCGCTGCGCAAATACGGGGTGACAAAGTATTGCAACGACCACCATTTTATTCTCTAGGGTGTTCGAAAATATATATATATATATAATGTTTGGGGGTTCTAAGTAATTTTCTAGCAAAAAAAACTGTTGTTAACTTGTAAACACCAAATCTCAGAAAGAGGCTTGGTCCTTAAGTGGTTAAATAATGTTTTCATTGTGGTTGCAATCAATGTCTAACAGCTATCGGCCTCTGCTTATTCCCATGTTTAAATTATAAGTTTAGTTTTATCTCTACATGTGGGGGACACATGCAAATTGCCTACCTTTCCAAACTGCAGAGAAATGTGTTGCACTTTAGCAGATACATGGGATGCCATTAATAAATAGGCTGCCCTACACCCGCGACATGCGCATGATCTGAACTGAGAATTAGAGGTGCACCGAAATTTCGGCTGCCGAAAATTATAGGCAAAAACTGTTTTTTCATTTGGCTGATAGCAAAAAAAAAAGCTACCGAAAGTGGGCGGGGTCCGCCCTGGGTGCCACCTATCGCAGGAGTGTCACCCTGGCGCGCCCCAGTCCTCCCCTCCCTCCTCGCCGTGATCTCCGTGTGTCACGGAGCTGAATTGTCCGGGGCGTAGTAACAATGTCCCGCCTCCTGTGATAGACGGCACACTGATCCAATGGCGGGACAATGAATCAGTGTGACATGATCACAGGAGGCGGGACATTGTTACTGTGGTCCAGGCAAGTCAAACCCTGCTCCATGACACACGGAGATCGCCACTCTGATCCGGGCACAGGTGTGCTGCTTATGATGGACACTGGTGAGGCTGCTGGACACAGGCAGGCTGCATATGATGGGCACTGGTGAGGCTGCTGGGCACTGGTAGGCTGCATATGATGGGCACTGGTGAGGCTGCTGGGCACTGGTAGGCTGCATATGATGGGCACTGGTGAGGTTGCTAGGCACTAGTAGGCTGCATATGACGGGCAAAGGTGAGGTTGCTGAGCACAGGCAGGCTGCATATAACGGGCACTGGTGAGGCTGCTGGGCACTGGTAGGCTGCTGGGCACAGCACTGGTGAGATGGCTGGGCACAGGCAGGCTGCATATGATAACCACTAGTGAGGCTGCTGGGCACAAGCAGGCTGCATATGACGGGCCCTGGTGAGGCTGCTGGACACAGGCAGGCCTCATATGACGGGCACTGGTGAGACTGCTGGGCACTGGTAGGCTGCATATGACAGGCCCTGGTGAGGCTGCTGGGCACAGGCAGGCTGCATCTGATGGACACTGGTGAGGCTGCATTGATCTCCTGTATCATGTCTGCAGTCTCTGACCATCTCCTGTATCATATCTGCTAGAGGTGCACAGAATGGAAATTTTGCAAATACTATTAGCAATGTGTTTAAGTTTAACCTCTTCAAATCCGGGCTATTGCCAAATGACGGCAACAGCGCTGATCTACATTACCGGGACGACGTCCCCTTTCCTCATTCCCAGTGCTCTCTCATGAGCGTGCCTCGGGGAAAATCTGTGTTGGCCGTGTCCCTTGGACACGGCCAATCACAGATCGCTGTAAACGCCCAATCACAGCGGCCGTTTACAGCGCGATTGCCGTGGCCAATGAGAGATGATCTGAAATGTAAACAATTGAGATCATCTCTCATTGCCGGCTCTCTGTCCTCACACAGAGACAGCGTGTGAGGAGAGAGAGATTCTGTGAGTAAATTTTTGACAGTATAAAAGAGAAAGTGTGCCCAAAAAGTGCCCAACAGTGCCCACAGTGACATCTATCTAGTGCCATCTGTGCCCACATGTGCGCATCAGTGCATCATCTGTGCCATCAGTGCCCGTCTGTGCCCAGTGCCCGTCTGTGCCCATCAGTGCCCGTCTGCAATCAGTGCGCATCTGTGCAATCAGTGCGCATCTGTGCAATCAGTGCCCATTTGTGCCACCTCATCAGTGCCCATCTGTGCCATCTCATTAGTGCCCATCTGTGCCACCTCATCAGTGCCCATCTGTACCAATCAGTGCCGCCTCTGTGCACATCTGTGCAATCAGTGCACATCTGTGCCGCCTCATCAGTGCCCATCTGTGCCGCCTCATCAGTGCCCATTTGTGCCACTTCAACAGTGCCCATCTGTGCCACCTCAACAGTGCACATCTATACCAATCAGTGCCCATCTGTGCCGCCTCATCGGTGCACATCTGTGCAATCAATCAGTGCACATCTGTGCCGCCTCATCAGTGCCCATCTGTGCTGCCTCATCAGTGCCCATCTGTGCCGCCTCATCAGTGCCCATCTGTGCCACCTCACCAGTGCCACATCAGTGCATATCTGTGCCCACCTGTGCCACCTCATTAGTGCAAATCTGTGCAATCAATCAGTGCACATCTGTGCTGCTTCCTCAGTGCCCATCTGTGCCGCCTCATCAGTGCCCATCTGTGCCGCCTCATCAGTGCCCATCTGTGCCGCCTCATCAGTGCCCATCTGTGCCGCCTCATCAGTGCCCATCTGTGCCGCCTCATCAGTGCCACCTCATCAGTGCCCATCTGTGCCGCCTCATCAGTGCCCATCTGTGCCACCTCACCAGTGCCACATCAGTGCATATCTGTGCCCACCTGTGCCGCCTCATTAGTGCAAATCTGTGCAATCATTCAGTGCACATCTGTGCTGCTTCCTCAATGCCCATCTGTGCTGCCTCAGTGCCCATCTGTGCCACCTCAGTGCCCATCTGTGCCGCCTCATCAGTGCCCATCTGTGCCGCCTCATCAGTGCCCATCAGTGTAACAGGAGCCATCTGTGCTGCCTCATCAGTGCACATCTGTGCCGCCTCATCAGTGCCCATCTGTGCCGCCTCAGTGCACATCTGTGCCATAAATCAGTGCACATCTGTGCTCATCAGTGTAGGCTTAGCACACACCTGTGCAATCTCATAACCACCAGCAGCCATGTCCAAAAAAAGCTTTTCCGCCAAGGAGGCATACCAAATTCTTTCCACGGCCGACGAGAGCAACGGGAGCTCTCTTTTTCGGATTCCCTTTCCAATCCGGATTCTGAGTCTGACTTAAATTACGAGCCAGTCCTCAGTAGTGGAACACTAACAGACTCAGAGGAGGAAGAAACTCGGCCTGCCAAACTAAGGCGTTCTGGTGAGGAGGCAGTGGCATCCACCAGCACCGCAGTGGCATCCACTAGCACCGCAGTGCCATCCACCAGCACCGCAGTGCCATCCACCAGCACTGCAGTACCTCGGCAAGAAAGGCCAAGTACCAGTGGGATGTCACCTCAGCCCCAAAGGGTTAGGTCCCATGCCAGCCTTCCCTATGCCCTTCAGAACCCCTTGTGGCTTCCTCCTAATTCAGGAGAAGCTAGCGTTCCCCCTTTCACTGCCCAGCCAGCAGTCCAGGTGGATACAGAGAATTTTACCCCAATTAATTTTTTTAATCTAATTTTTACGGAGGACATGTTGGCGTCAATTGTGGCCCAGTGCAACCTGTATGCACAGCAATTTATTTTGCAAAATACCACATCATATTATGCCCGTCCCTACGAGTGGAGAGACCTGACAGTGGAGGAGTTCAAGGTTTTTTTGGGCCTCACATTTAATATGGGACTCACCAAAAAAAACGAATTCCGTTCCTATTGGGCAACCCACCCCCTCCACTACATGCCGCTCTTCTCCGCGGTAATGCCCAGAACCAGGTATCTAATGATAATGAGTTTCCTACATTTCAGTGACAATACCTAGTGCCCTCCCCGAAATGATCCAAATTATGACAGGCTTTACAAAATTCAGCCAATATTAAATTATTTTTCTGAAGTATTCCCCCAGCTGTTCACCCCAGACCAACACATATGTGTGGTTCATTCCCTTGTTAAATTTAGCGGCAGGCTTAAAATTAAGCAATTTATCCCCAGCAAAAGGGCCCGCTATGGGGTGAAGGTGTACAAATTATGTGACCGAGCCACAGGGTACACATATTCCTTCATAGTGTACGAAGGGAAGGACACCCAGCTGCAGCCCCCTAATTGCCCGGACTACTTGGGATCCAGCGGGAAAGTTGTTTGGGACCTCATATACCCCCTACTGGAGAAAGGCTACCACCTGTATGTAGACAACTTCTACACATCTCTGCCCCTGTTCCACAACCTTCACCGGAAGAAGACGCCAGCATGTGGCACCGTAAAAAAGAATCGGAAGGGCTTTCCTCAAAGTCTTGTTAAAGCGGAGCGCCGCCGAAATTTTTTTTTTTTAAAGTCAGCAGCTACAAATACTGCAGCTGCTAACTTTTAAAACATGGACACTTACCTGTCCAGGGCGCCCGCGATTTCGGCACCCGAGGCCGAACCGTCTCTCCGTCCTCGGGTGCTGCCGCCTCCAACATTTCCATTCGGTGCACCCCTACTGAGAATAGATACCACTTTTACAGGACCAGTTTAAACATTTTGCCAGTTCCTTAAAAGGGAGTCTTTTCTGTTATTTCTCATATATTCATGCACGTAAAAGCAATCAGCCTGATGTAAAATAATCTTGTGTGTTATTGTTATTAAAAAAAAAATGAATTTTTAAAAACAGCTTACCTGTAAAATCCTTTTCTTAGAAGTACATCAGGGGACACAGAGCCATAGTAGTTACTATGTGGGTTATAGGCCACCTTCAGGAGATGGACACTGGCACGCCCTAAGACAAGAAGTGCACTCCCTATATAACCCCTCCCACTACTGGGAGTACCTTAGTTTTGTAGCAAAGCAATATACGTGTATACCAAAGAAGGGAGGGACCTCTGTGTCCCCTGATGTACTTCAAAGAAAGGGATTTTACAGGTAAAAATCCTGTTTTCTTTTCATACAAAAGGGGACACAGAGCCATAGTAGTTACTATGTGGGATGTCCCATAGCAATGGCAACTGAAGGGAGGGAGACACAACAAAAAAGGTAGGGCATTAAGAGACTAGAGGACTCATACTGCAGCCTGCAGTACACTACGCCCAAAGGCAATATCCTCATGACCTTTTACATCGATATGATAGAATCTGGTAAATGTATGAACTGAAGACCAAGTTGCGGCCTTGCAGATCTGAGCCATGGAGGCCTGGTGATGCACCGCCCAAGAGGCATTAACAGCCCTGGTGGAGTGCGCTTTAACATGAAAAGGAGGAATTTTCTTCTTTAGACCATAAAAGTTTGAACAATCACTTGACAAATCCATTTGGAAATAGTAGATTTTGATGCTGCCTTTAAATAGACCTTGACCGCTCTCACTACATCAAGGGAATGTAGTGACTTTTCTTCCCTAGATCGAAGCTCTGGGAAAAAGGAAGGCAGAACAATATCCTGGTTTAAATAAAAACCTGTCACTACCTTTGGTAGGAATTCAGAATGAGGCCGCAATACCACCTTATCCTTATGCATAATCAAATATGGCTCTTTACAAGACAGAGCCGCCAATTCCGATACCCTTCTGGCAGAGGATATCGCAACCAAAAAGATTTAGAACGTGGGTTTTAATAGCCAAACCCAGTAGGGTCCCCTACTGCCATCTTTATGATCTCGGCAAACCAAGATCTTCTGGGCAATGCTGGGGCCACCAGAATCACCTCTTTCTGTTCCTGCTTGATCCTGTGAAGAAGTCGCGGAAGCAGCAGAACGGGAAGAAACGCATAGATCAGTGAAAACTGATCCCATGGAAGAACCAAGGCGTCTGCTCCGCATGCCAGCGGATCCCTCTTCCTTGACACAAAGTTGTCGACCTTGTTGTTGAATCTGGACGCGAACAGATCCACGTCCGGAACACTCCATCTTTGACATATCGACAGAAAGACGTCGGGGTGAAGGGACCATTCTCCTGAAAACAATTGTTGGCGACTCAAGTAGTCCGCCTGCCAATTTTCTATCCCTGGAATGAAAAGGCAAGGAAGGTTGCTTTCTGCCCAAGCTAGAACATGATTCACCTCTTTTTGGGCTGCAGGACTTCTTGTGCCCCCTTGGTGATTGATGTAGGCCACAGCCGTGGCATTGTCGGATTGAATCCTGACAGGACAATTCCGTAGTCTGAGCATCCAGGCCTCTAGGGCCAGACATGATGCACTTATTTCTAGAATATTGATGGGCAAGGTCCTTTCTGACTTGGACCACTTCCCCTGGACAGATGCTTCTTCCAGGACTGTTCCCCAGCCTAGAAGACTGGCATCCTTTGTTACCACTTTCCAGGATACTGGTAGAAAGGATTTCCTTTGTTGAAGGTTGCTGGATATCAACCACCAATTGAGGCTCTGACGCACCTCGGGGGATAGGCGCATTGGAAAGTCCAAAGCCTGGACTTTCTTGTTCCAGGCCGACAGAATGGTGTTTTGCAGCAGTCTTGAATGAAACTGCGCATATGGAACAGCCTTGAAGGAGGCCACCATCTTTCCTAAAAATTTCATGCACAGCCGAATGGAAGGATTTCTCTTTGTTTTGACAAGTTGAATCAGATCCTTTATGGAGCTGATTCTTGCCTGGGGTAAGAATACCTTCTTTTGAACGGTATCTATGATCAGCCCCAAGTACTGTAATCTTCTTGACGGTTTTAAGGAGGATTTTCTAGGTTGAGAATCCAGCCTAGGAATTCCAAGTAGCTTACGGCTGAGATTAAACTTTGGTTTAGACCGGTGACTGATTGATCTACTAAAAGCAGATCGTCTAGATAGGCTAGAATTGTTATACCCTGAGCTCTTAACCTGGCTAAAGGAGGTGCCAGGATTTTCTACCTCGAAGCGTAGAAACTTCTGATGAACGGGAAATATTGGCACGTGGAGATAGGCATCTTTGATATCGACTGATGCCAAAAACGTCCCTCCTTGTAGAATGGAGACAACCGATCGGATTGACTCCATGCGAAAGGAACGGATATTCAAGTGCCGGTTCAGATCCTTGAGATCTAGAATGGGTCTTACCTCCCTGTTTGGTTTTGGAACCGTGAAGAGGTTTGAATAAAACCCTGAACCCTGCTCTTCTGTGGGAACCTCTGATATCACCTTCTGGGACTAGAGATGATCCAGAACTAGAAAGAGAGACTTCCTTTTCCCTGAATATCTGGGAACGTTTGATTTTAAAAAACGGGGAGATGGGAATTCTCGGAACTCTAGCTTGTACCCTAGAACTCTAGCTTGTAACCTAGAGAAATTGAGGAAGCCACCCATCTGTCTTGACAATGATCCTGCCAGATCTTTGAAAATTGTAGAATCCTTCCCCCACCCGAGCGAGCGGGGGAGCCCCTTCATAAGAAGGCTTTAGTATTTTGCTTTGCGTGCTTCCTGCCCCAAGTCCTCTTTTGGCCCTGGGACTGCCCCTGAGGTCTTCCTCTTGCGCTCAACGGTTGAGGCCGTCTGGAGGCAGATGCTCCTGGCACTGGAGAAGATGCACGTTTAAAGGAAAAATGCTTAAAATTCTTCTTCACTGGTAAAAGAGAACTTTTCCCATTAGAAATCCTTTGGATATATTTATATATATATATAATCGTCTCCAAACAACCGTTCACCATGAAATGTGAAACTGGCCAAGAGCTTTTTACACGGCACTTCGGCTGACCAATTTTTCATCCATAGGACTCTGTTACCCTGAAAAATCTATATTTAAGATTTTTCATATCTCATAGATATGATGTGGGTTAAATAAGAGTTCTGTTCGACCAAGAGTGAAAGCTTCAAATATAATAACATTTATTAGGACGCAGTTGAAAGTCTAGCTAATACACAATCATCTATCTATCGTCTTACACCAAGGAAGAAAATATTAGGTTGAAATAAAGTATTTACATGAAGGAATACAGGGTATATTCCTCAATACAGTAATCTACACAGATATTTAGTTACAAGTAAAAGGGCATTCCTTTCCCATAATTACCCATCCTTACCCAAGTTCCTTTCAGCTTGCTGGTCTATCAGAAAGAGACCGTTACCTCCCCCTTGGCTCTGAGTATATCAAACCAGGCTGATGTCTCATTGGTTGGCCTAGCTTGGATCATGATTGGAGAACTGACTCCATAAGTCGGCCCCTTTTCATGCAAATCCTTGTGACTATGCTGGCCGGGAGTTAATTGAATTTCCCCAGGGAGTTAGGTGTTTATTATGGGTTGGGCCCCCTCTAATGCATATCCCAACATGGGATCCTTTGAAAGGAGTAGGTGTAAAACAATTGAATTGGCTCTGCATTGTTTGTATATACAAGCCTTGGCCCACATTCTCTGCTCTTAGCAAAAGCTTAAATGAAACCCTTTTTGCCCGGCTTTCATAGATGCCAGCTAAATGAAATATATTCATTATTACAATATTTTACAGTTATTAATGGAGATTTCACATAAACTCATAAGGCAACAGATGGCCCCTTGTGGCCAGTTGAGAATATAACAACTCGTATGTGCGTATGTACCAGTCCTAGCATAAGCCGTGAAGATTGAATAATAGAATCTTTCATAGCATCCACCGTAAAACATAGTGCTTCTGATATGCTGGCCCATTGCTGGGCCTGCTGATCAGGAATAATCTTAAGTATCTCCACAAACTGGTCCTTTATGGACTGAGATACTCCAATCGCCGCAAGAGCTGGCTGCACCACTGAACTTGCAAGAGCAATGTTGTTCTTAAAAAGAAATTCCAACTTTCTATCTGTTGGATCCTTCAACATTTGCGCATTGTCTACAGGACAAGTCCGGTTTTTATTTACCGAGGATATCGCAGCATAATCGATTGCTGGAACCCCCCATTTCTTATAGAATTCGTCCTCTATAGGATAAAGTATAGAAAACTTTTTTGGAGGAAAAAACTGCTTATCTGGGTGTTCCCATTCAGAATACGTCAGCTTTTTTAGCCATGAATGGATAGGAAAGGCATCCCCAGATTGGGGAGGCTTTGGTGATCCCAAACCAGAGGTGGGCTCATCAATAGACTACACTACAGGAAGCAAAAAAGTTAAGCGAACCAACTTAGTAAGGGAGTGTACCAACAGTCTTTCTTGTGAGACTGATCCCTCCATATTAGGATCCTCGGAAGAGGAGATATCAGCGCCTTCCTGATCCTTTGGAAGAACTTCCTGATCCCCTGCCCCTTTCTCCTCAGTATGAGGGTCCTGAGCACTGGATGGGGATCTGCTACGCTTGGACCCACTATGGGAAGTGAACATAGCATCAATCTTCTGTTCCAAACTTAAAATGGTAGAAAAAAAAAAAACTCCTGAGTAATAAATAAATATAGGGGCTGAAGTGTCCAGCGCTGCTGCAACACCAGTCCCCCCTGGCTCACTCTGACCGGCCGCATCATTCTCAGAGGAGGATGACATTTTCTTGGACATGGATTTAGGTTGTCATAAAAACAATTGATCCTTTAGAACCCTCTGAGGTGTTCCTTGTCCCCCTTCCGCTCATAGCCTGATGCACAAAGCAGAGGCACTACCAGAAGGAATGCATACACTGCTAGAGCTTCAGTCCAGCAAAACGTCTGCTATTAATGCCCAGCCTGAACCAGTAACAATGTGTCAAAGGAAATGCCTGTGTCACCAAACCTGATAATGCCACCTCCTTGCCCTTGTGTCCCTCCATAGCCTGCAGCAGCACACAGTGTGCTTCTAAAAACTTGCCTCCACGTGCACCTGGCATCAGAGAACGCCGATGCAGTTAAGCCCCGCCCCCGCGTTGCCTACGGCTCCAACCCCTATTTCAAAAAGAAGGGTTTTCCCACGTGAGCGGCGGACTACAGGTCCTCCCAGACCCAGAGAGAGCATTGCGGGGGGGGGGGGGGGGGGGTTACAAGCTACCCAGCGGCCGCTGATCGCTTTTCCCTTTTTAAAAAAAAAAAAAACAAATCCGAGCGCTTTTACTCCACGAGGGAGGGAAATACCAGCATAGAGGGGAAATAGGCGGGGGGACAAACCCCCCTTAGGCTTATCGGAGGATCTGCTGCTCGGCCGGAGGAGGAGGAGGTAGTAGTATTCGGCTCCTGACACAGCGCTGTTTCCAGCATGAGGCGGTGAGTGCTCAATACAGCCCCCAGTAGTGACTCATAGGCATGACAACATTATTATTTTTAAAGGAGACATTCATAAGAAAATTTAAAAGATTTCTTAGAAAACTCCACTTACCTTTCCCGCCGCAAGGTTTTCTGTGGTAAACCAACAGACCCAATCTTCACCCTTCACGGTGGGTTCTGTTAAACCTTCAGGAGCAGGGGATCCTTGAGGAAACCCACAACCCTGGACCTGCAACAGCGCCCTGCCAGTAAAAACTTTTATGGCCTCACTACCAAAAAGGACTGGATCCCAGGGTCCAGCTCTCTAAAGAGAGAAGCATTCACAGGCAAAACCTAATTTCTTCGGATACGAGGCCTGGGTACCATTCAATCTGCCCAAAAATAAGACACTTTGAATGGATCCGGTCAGCATGGCTACTCCCAGCAAGGATTGCTCCAGTGGAGCTTAGCACAGCTCATCTTTACTCGTGACCAACACCTTAGACACTGGCAAAAAAACTGAGGTACTCCCAGTAGTGGGAGGGGTTATATAGGGAGTGCACTTCTTGTCTTAGGGCGTGCCAGTGTCCATCACCTGAAGGTGGCCTATAACCCACATAGTAACTACTATGGCTCTGTGTCCCCTGAAGTATGAAAAGAAACATTGTTTATATATATATATATTATATATATATATATATATATATATATATAAAGTTATATAGTGTTTTGTTATCTCTCACCAAAGCACTATGTTCCCTAGCTGTCTCCTGCTCCGTTCTTCTGTTATCAGCCCGATAACTCCTGGCAAGTTCTCCGCCACATATGATAAAAGCAGCCTGAGTTTTGTGTTGGGGAGGATGCTATAAATAGATTAGCAGAGCCCTGAACTATTCAACCATGAGCTCTGAAAGTCTCTAAATATGAGGAGAGGAGGTGTGTGCCTTTCCTCCAATCAGCTGTCTTGGCAGTATGCCCAAGCTTCACTGCAGTGCTAACCAGGAAGAGAAAATCTCCTAACACGATCTGAGCTTTCTAAAGAATATATAAAGCTGAATGCATGTAAAATGTATGTAGGAGGATTTGTTTCATCCCTGTGTATCATCTGAGGTTGTTCACTTCACTGGGTATATGTGAGGGTTTACATTGACTTTAACTTCGTGGGACAGCCATATTTCCTTACCAACTGCCTTTTGCTTTGCAACAATACACAATAACTCTCCTTAGCTGTTCTTTTTTTACATTGTAAGCCAATGAGTCAGCAGACTCAAAAGAACATACCGCCAAACTTTCTGAGACAGGAATGAGGGACACCTTCGAGCACAAAGTATGCAAGCAAAGGACACATCCCTGACATGCCCCTGTTACAAAGACCGTAAAAAATTAAGAAAAAAAAAATCAATTTAACTTAGTAAATTATTGATGCCATCCATGTTAAGTGTATCACATCCCTTACATACCAAACAACCAAAAATTAGAGGATACCTTGTGGTACTTTTAAGGTACAAATGTTTTGGTGGCATCCTACATAGGGGGATCCAGGGAGCATTAGCAGTAACCAATTAACAATGTGGAAATGTATTACATGTTGTGAAACACCAAACTAAAAGTCTAAAAAGCAACAGCCCTTAAGAATGTGAAGGGAAGTGGGAACATCAGCATACCACTAATATGTTGGATATTTTTCTGTTAAAAAAAATTAATTGGACATATTATAAAAAAAAATGGAGCAAATGGATAACACATTATACTGAATCTATTCAACCAAGCACACAGCAATGGTGTCACTTTCGTTTAGAACAGCAGAACCTTTCCGTGAACTGTTTTTGGTTTGTCAGCATGCTTTGAGGACATTACAACTTTATTTAGAAACCTTACACAATGGAGATGCTTCTCTTCTGATGACCTCCTGGAGTCTCCCCAGTGGTGGCTGGTACTTTATTTATTTTTTTTTTGGGGGGGGGGGGGCGGCAAAAAACCACCCGACCCCGTTCCGGTCTCAGTCCTGTTCGGTCGGTTCATATCTCCATGTCCTAGACACAAATTTGAACAAAGATGTTTTGACTTTACTGCACCCTTTCACATACCTGATCAATTTGATCTTGCTGCCCTTGGTAAACCGTCTCTGGATCAGTTGGAGGTCTTAAGTGGAAATCTGAATCACAAAAGTTTCCATCTCCATCCACATTGTGTAGACTTTCCCAGACAATGTTCTCTTCTGTAAGAAATCCTTGGTCCGTGACAAGCAAGTACAGCAGTCCCTAAAAATAAGTAACATTGTTTTTTATTTGCACCATCACCCAAAAAAGCAATATTATTTACTGATGGGAGGAAAGATTTATGATCAATGGGTTATAATGTAATTAATATTAAAGACTTTGCAGCTCCCAGAGAAGATTCCCTAATAGCTCTTCAGTAAAAGGTTCTTATATACAACCTTTTGGATGTTGCTTGGGAGAAGGTGTCTTGGCTGACCAAGTAATCCCGAACAAGGACAGAATGAGCTCTCTCTCATTAATGTACAATGCAAGAAGTCGAGCCACTAAACCTTTAGCATTTTGTTAGAACAGCGTTCAAATCTAGTTACAGCTGAGAATGAAGATCTGCCTGCATGGTACAGACAATTGATTATTGCAAACACAGATGCCAAGCCCCCAATGGTTCCTTAGGAAAAAATATGGAATGGTAGAGGTGGTGTGAAAACACAGCTTGTCCCTCAATGACTTCCAGTAAGCATAACGTATAACTAAAGGCAAAACTTTTTTTAAAAATTTTGGATGGAGTGGAGAGGGATTATGAGAATGCCTGGCAGGTTTTATTTATTTTTTTGCTGTCTGAGTCCCCGTTAAGGAGATTCACCCTCTCCATTTGTTCTGTTCACCATCATCACTGCAAGTGAAAGTAAAAGAAAATCCCAAATTTTGGGTTGTCCCCAAAAAAGTAATAGAGGGAAATCTTCCAACGGATACACTAGTTCTAATGACCCGGGGGGGGGGGGGGGGGGGGTCCCAAGAAATTCCTTTAATTTACAGAGATCTCCTCTCACTTCCTGTTTGGCTATGGGACAAGAAGTGAAGATAAATCTCCAAAATAGGACACAAATGGCAAAAAAAATAAAAACCTGACAGGGGTTATAACCCTGCTTTACACTATCCAAAATGAAAAAAAAAAAGGTTTTGTCTATAGTTCTACTTTAAGGCTAAACCAGTGTCTATCAGGGTATTTTTTCCACATATGGTAAAATTTGCATTCTCTTTATTGCAATTACATTAAACCCCACAAAATTATACATTTTTTCAAAGTAGAGATCCTGGACAATAAAATTGTGGTTTTACAATTTTTTTTTGTTAAACAATATTTGTGCAGTTATTTATCAAAGGCATATTTTAAGAAAGAAAATACACTAATGTATTTTCGTGCAAACAATATTATACCCAATTATTGTGGTAAAATGTAAAAGATGCAGCTGCGTTGATTAAATAGATAGCATGTCAAGCCTTAAAATTGCATGAAATGGAAAAAAATGATGGTACCCAAAAGAGTTATGATTTAAATTTAGATACACATGCTTATCCTATGCTGTGTGTTTAAAGCGGAGTTCCACCTATTTAAAAGTCAGCAGCTACAAAAAGTTTGCACTTTCCCCCCTTCCTGCCCAGGAAAATTTCCAGCTTTCAGCGCTGTCACACTTTGAATGACAATTGCGCTATCATGCAACACTGTACCCAAACTAAATTTTTATCATTTTCTTCCCACAAATAGAGCTTTCTTTTAGTGGTAGTGGAGTACCACATGGGTTATTTTTTGCTAAACTAAAAAGGACCGAAAATTTTGAAAAAAAACCCCACGTTTTTCTTTGTTTTGGTTATAAAACTTTGTTTTCTCCTTCACTGACGGGCACTGATGAGGCTACACTAACAGGCACTGATGAGGGGGCACTGATATGCGGCACTGATGGGTGGCACTAACGGGCACTAATAGATGGCACTGATAGGCAACACTGATGAGGAGGTACTGAGAGTAATTACTGAGAAGCACTGATTGGCATCTGTGAAGGGCACTGAAGGGCGTTACTGATGAGTACTGATTAGGGTTGTCCCGATACCGATACTAGTATCGGTATCGGCACCGATACCGAGCATTTGCCCAAGTACTTGTACTCGGGCAAATGCTCCCGATGCCTCCCCCGATACCTTGACTGTCAGCTGTGATCGGCGCGTGGGGGAGTTACAAGCTTCTCCCCCCGCCGGCTTTCAGCTGCTTTAGTGACATACAGCGGTGATCGCTCACAGCTGACTGTCACTGCATCCTCCTCCATGCCCCCTCCTTTCCTCTGTCCCTCTCAGCTGTCCCCTCGTTCTGCTCTTATCTGTCCCCTCCTTATCTGTCCCCTCCGTTCTGCTCTTATCTGTCCCCTCCGTTCTCCCCCTCAGTTCCTCCGTCCTCCCCCTCCTCCTTCCTTTGTGTATGGATAGAGTCAGCTGACTCTGTCCATTCACATAACTGAAACATTGTAATCTTCTGTGATTACGATGTGTCAGTTTATGAAAGGAGAGAAGCTGCGGTCTTCTCTCCATTCATTGTCAGTGCAGCTGACACTGCAGAGAAAGGGACTGGGGATTCTCTATCCTCGGTCTCTTTCTCTGTCTCAAGGGGGAGATATCAGAGGTCTGTTAAGACCCCTGATATCTCACCAAAGCCCCCCAAAAGGGCTGATTAAAAAAAAAAAAAAAAACAATAAAGAATAAAAGAAATATTATTGTAAAAAATAAAAATTGTAAAAAAAAAAAAAATAACACACACATACAACGTTCACCCCCTCCCCCCCCCCCCCCCCCCAAAAAAAAGCAAGCACTGTTAAAAAAAAAAAAAAAAAAAATGAAAAAAAAAAACACTGTCACGTGACATTAAAAAAAAAGTATCGGTATCGGCGAGTACTTGAAAAAAAGTATCGGTACTTGTACTCGGTCCTAAAAAAGTGGTATCGGGACAACCCTAGTACTGATTGGCATTGTGGTGGGCACCTCTGATGGGGGGTGCGCTGATAATCAATGTGCTGATTAGTCAGGATAACGGAGCCACATTGTGGGCATCAATCCGCAATGTGGCGGGCAGGAAGTGGTTAAAGGATAACCAAATAAATGCACATCTTTGTGCAGGTAAAACAAAATGTGCATTTATTATTTTTTATTGGGAGTCTGTAAAGCATTGCACCAACGATCTGCTGGCTCTTGCAGACTGTCCGTGTAAGCTGTCTGCTCATACCTCATACAAGCAGGCAGTTACACTCTGACATGAAGCATCAATGAGCTACATAGAGTGCTCAACAGTGCCCTGGTAGTTTATTGAGAACTACAAGCCGACAGCCACAAAGGCTGTCGATAGTTAGATGCGGGGAGAAGATCCCTGGCCTGCTGTAACAGTGGGGACTGGGGGGGGGGGGGCGGAGGAGTAGCTGCAGCAGTAACATGTTACACCCTGAACACAGGGGTAAAACGTCATAAAAGTTGAACTTGTCCTTTGAAGTGGTTCTTAAGTCTGGGTACTTGCATTTTCTGCATTGATGTAAATAACACCCCATTAACTATTCCCCCCTCACCAGACACTTACCAGACTCCTCAATCGATTTAGTGCTGTACTGTCTGCAGCAGTGCTGCTCTCTCTCTTCCTAGTCTCATAGGAAACCCTGAGAGCAGCAGGAGTCACTGGCACATGGATTGCTATGGGACATCTGCAGAAAGAAGGAGAGGACAGCGCAGACGGGGGACTGCCAAAGAGTTAACGGATTGGGATCTGTGCAATTATGTTTCACAGAGCAGGTATGTTAAAAAAAAAAGAAAATGTGTCTTTAGAACCACTTTATCTTTATTGGTATCACAAGGGAGCTAACAAGCCCCAGACCTGACAGCATCGGGCAGGTGACAGGTATGCTTTAGGAGATATCAGGGCTCTATCAGACAATGGGGGTTATTTACAAAAGGCAAATCCACTTTGCACTGCAAGTGCACTTGGAAGTGCAGTCGTCGTAGATCCGAGGGGGACATGCAAGGAAAATAAAAAACAGCATTTTAGCTTGCACATGATTGGATGATAAAATCAGCAGAGCTTCCCCTCATTTCAGATCTACCCCTCAGATTTACAGCGACTGCACTTCCAAGTGCACTTTTAGTGCAAAGTGGATTTGTCTTTCGTAAATAACCCCCAATGTCTCTCCCTGTCATCCACTGCAGTTAATCAAGCACCAATTGTTACATATAGTTACATAGTAGGTGAGGTTGAAAAAAGACAAGTCCATCAAGTCCAACCTATGTGTGTGATTATATGTCAGTATTACATTGTATAGCCCTGTATGTTGCGGTCATTCAGGTGCTTATCTAATAGTTTTTTTAAACTATTGATGCACCCCGCTGAAACCACCGCTTGTGGAAGGGAATTTCACATCCTTGCCGCTCTTACAGTAAAGAACCCTCTACGCAGTGTAAGGTTAAACCTCTTATCTTCCAATTTTAGTGAGTGGCCACGTGTCTTATTAAACTCCCTTCCGCGAAAAAGTTTTGTCCCTACTGTGGGGTCACCAGTATGGTATTTGTAAATTGCAATCATATCCCCTCTCAAGCGTCTCTTCTCCAGAGAGAATAAGTTCAGTGCTCACAACCTTTCTTCATAACTAATATCCTCCAGACCCTTTATTAGATTTGTTGCCCTTCTTTGTACTCGCTCCATTTCCAGTACATCCTTCCTGAGGACTGGTGCCCAGAACTGGACAGCATACTCCAGGTGAGGCCGGACCAGAGTCTTGTAGAGTTGGAGAATTATTGCTTTATCCCTGGAGTTAATCCCCTTTTTAATGCATGCCAATATTCAGTTTGCTTCGTTAGCAGCAGCTTGGCATTGCATGCTACTGCTGAGCCTATCATCTACTAGGACCCCCAGGTCCTTTTCAATCCTAGATTCCCCCAGAGGTTCACCCCCTAGTGAGTAGATTGCATTCATATTTTTGCCTCCCAAATGCATTATTTTACATTTTTCTACATTAAACCTCATTTGCCATGTAGTTGCTCACCCCATTAATTTGTTCAGACCTTCTTGCAAGGTTTCCACATCCTGCAGAGAAGTGATTGCCCTGCTTAGTTTAGTGTTGTCCGCAAATACAGAGATTGAGCTGTTTACCCCATCCTTCAGGTCATTTATGAACAAATTAAACAGGATTGGTCCCAGCACAGAACCCTGGGGGACCCCACTTCCCAACCCTGACCATTCTGAGTGTTCCCCATTCATCACCACCCTCCGAACTCGCCCTTGTAGCCAGTTTTCAATCCATGTACTCACCCTATGGTCCATGCCAACGGACCTTACTTTGTACAGTAAACGTTTATGGGGAACTGTGTCAAATGCTTTTGTAAAATCCTTCCTTTATCTAGATGGCAGCTCACCTCCTAATAGAAGGTTAATAGATTGGTTTGGCAAGAACGATTCTTCATGAATCCATGCTGATTGTTATTTTCATTACTAAAATCTTGTATATAGTCCCTTATCATCCCCTCCAAGAGCTTGCATACTATTGATGTTAGGCTAACTGGTCTGTAATTCCCAGGGATGTATTTTGGCCCTTTTTTAAATATTGGTGCTACATTGGCTTTTCTCTAATCAGTTGGTACCATTCTAGTCGATAGACTGTCAGTAAAAATTAAGAACAATGGTCTGGCAATTACTTGACTAAGTTCCCCATGTACCCTCGGGTGCAAGCCATCTGATCCCAGTGATTTATTAATGTTAAGTTTCCCAAGTCTATTTCTAATTCTGTCCTCTGTTAGCCATGCTTCCTGTGATGTGTCATGAGAACAAACACTGCAGTTCTGGTTACTGAAGCCCCCC
Source organism: Lithobates septentrionalis (assembly GCA_037952835.1). Taxonomy (NCBI): domain Eukaryota; kingdom Metazoa; phylum Chordata; class Amphibia; order Anura; family Ranidae; genus Lithobates; species Lithobates septentrionalis. Next base: position 858,153 of record JBBDGP010001641.1, on the reverse strand, counting down.
GATTCCCTCATGAAGACTGATGAGAAGAATAAATTTAATACCTTCGCCATCTCCCCATCCTTTGTAACCAGATGTCCTTCCTCATTCTTTATGGGGCCAACATGGTCTGTTCTCCCTTTTTTACTGTTTACCGTATATACTTAAAACAATTTTGGGGATTTTTTTTGCTTTCCTCCGTTATGTGTCCTATCTTAGCCGCCCTAATTGCACCCTTAGGTATCTTGTTGCATTCTTTGTAAAGTCTGAATGCTGATGATGATGATCCCTCAGCCTTGTATTTTTTGAAGGCCTTCTCCTTTGCTTTTATATGCATTTTTACATTAGTTAAGCATCCAGGACTTTTGTTCACTCTTTTAAATTAATTTCCCAATGGGATGCACTGGCTAATGCCTTTATTTAATATGCTTTTAAAGCAAACCCATCTCTCCTCCGTGTTCTTTATTTCTAAGATTTTATCCCATTTTATATCTTCTAGCAAGGTTTGTAGTTTCCCATTTGTGTGATTTATACTGAAGCTTGATTAGCTACATCTACAACCAAGGAATTACAGCTATGAACTTGTAAGTGACATAATACACATTGATTCTGGGTTCATTAGTCGCAAGGGGGGTATGGAATTGATATTCTCCAATCACCTTCTGCTCTCACTGTAGGAGACATTTTCCACAGTCCTGGGCTCCCTGGGGGAACAGGAGAGCCCAGGAACCATTGTGGACGCCACCAGCAGGGTGGGGATTACACTTTCAGAGCCCCATAAAAGTGATCTAGCTAGATCTGGAGCTGTGAGCTTGCTTTAACCCCTTGTATACCAGGCTGTTTATAAACATACCTTGGTGGACAAAAAGTTAGGTTTAGGTTTTTTTTAATCAGCACAAGTTATTATATTCACATCAAATAAGAAATGTCCCTTGTGCTTGAGGCTGCTCTCTTCACTTAAATCTTCAGTCCTCTGCCTCCCCACATACTCTCCCAGTGGGCAGTGCCGCCCTTTCCATCCCTCTACTCCATTCATAAACGCTGTTCTATAGCTTCCCTCAATAAAAAGCGCTCTATGACTGGAAGAGGTGGACCTTTCATTTATCCTCTCATCCTCCATTTACAGAACACCTTTCATTGCCAGAAGTTATAGGACAAATTCTACCTACTATATATTTGTTACAAGTTCCCATGCAGTATAATTTTTGAGCATTTTTCATGTGCTTTTTTCATACTTTATTTGCTCTAATTGAAGTCTAATTGTAGACTTTGTCGCACCAAAAGAAGTGCCTGCATATTGCATAAGTGTGAACAAGCCCCATAAGCAATAACAGGAATCGTTCTGTTGTGCATTTTTGTGCAATGGCCACGACATGGGTGAATGGGGCTTTAAAAATTGCTAGTTACCTTTTTACTTGCTTAAAAATCCTACTTAGCTTTCCCCTTCTGTATATTGTCAAAGAGGGTATTGTTGCAGTTACACCATGGTGCTAGAATTTCATTAATATGACTGGTACTAAAAATAAAGATTTCATGTATTATGACGTAAGCAAAGGTTAACTTTCACCCAGAAATAACAGATCCTCACCTCTGACAAGCCATTTATAAATAACTGTAGGGATCCAATTCTACTGCTTGCAGTGCTTGGTGAACTGAAGTATCCGTGTCTGAATGGATACACGGAGCTCTGACTCGACTTGGGTGCCCCCTGTAGCAAGATGCTGGCTGAGGGGCACTCAAAAGAAGGAAGGGCCTAGGAGCAGCGAAGAGGGACCCAAGAAGAGGAGGATCCAGGCTGCTCTGTGCAAAACCAACTGCAAAGAGGAGGGAAGTATAACATGTTTGTTATTTACAAAAAAAAACAAAAAAAAACAAGCCCTTACAATCACTTTAAGTATGAATATGTGCAAAGCATTTCAACAAGGAGCGTCAGTAAAATGTTACCATTTAGAAATATAGTGAAATGGAAAGAAATCTGGAACCTGGGGAAATTCTTGGGAGTCTCGGGTTCAGTGGGTAGGGCTGAAATTAGGTTGTAGAATATTCTGGGGTCATGGATGGGATCTCAGTCCCATTTGTATGAGGCACCTGCAAAGTCTATAGATGTGTAAGCTCCAGCCAATACTGTTTGGTAGGAAGTGAAAGAGCCATGAATCCCAGTTTTCCTAGAACCAGGACATGGTATCCAAAGGTTATCTGGGTTTTCCATTGGATAACGTTCAGTGGATGCTGGATTTGACTTCAGCTAAAGCAAGTGAATATAAGGCCATGCTTCTGCAATAGTTTGTTTTGTTTCCTAGAAAATATGGGTCGATAGAGTAACTGATGTTTGGCAATACCTTCCATTTTCAGGTTTAGGAGTGGTTCACAAGGGTTTATGTTAACAGGAGTTTGTAGCAAACTTTCCTTTCTAATTCTTAAATGATATGCGAGGTCTACCATGTGTGCAGAAATGCTTCTGGTTGCAAGTAACTCTGGTCAGAGGCCTGGTGCTACATGTGCTAGGCGAGTACCAGCGGAGTAGTACTCTGCATTCCCCATATCATAGCCTTATTGGCATTCTGAGAGGTAGATTTGCTGGTACACTATATTTGGGAACACATCTTGGGTTCCAGGGTGACATTTACATCAGCTGCCCATGATTTTGCAATGATCTCCTATCCAAAGTAGGTAATCCACGCAGAGGGGGTCACAGTTAATTGCTTCAAGAGACAAACTGAGTGAGAATTCCTTAGAAGCATGATACTTGGTGTGAGTGGCCAGTTGTGCAGCCTGATAAGTGTGGGACTCCATTGAGTTCAGACTGGTGCAGCGTGTGTCCAGATAATTGCAGCCTAGTTTCCATATAAATTACAAAGCCTGGCACTGCAAGATTCTCACTGCAAGAGAAGGAATCGGGACAAGTAAGATGCAGAATAGGTTGAGTAGTTTCAATAAGTACATAACTTTTATTATGGCTATTTGGCCCAGCCAGGAGGGCAGTAGGTACCCCAGGCCATGTGAAGGGCTTTAGGTATATTCCCAAGTAGGGGAGTTGTTTAGGCTCCCACAGGCACAGAAAGGAAGATTCAGAGGTGTAAACCAGGTTTGTTGGTAGAAAGACGTTGAGAGCTTTTAACTTTTTGTAATCCATGTGAAGGCCCAATAAGCTTAATAACATGCTTTAGAGTGGTGGCCAGGTCAGCTAAAGAGATTGAGAAAGTTGTAAGGGATAAGATAGCATTAGTAAATAGGGTGCGTTTATGGTGGCGTCTGGCAAGATCAAAAACTACTATACCGGGATATTTCCTAATAAGTTGTGCCAGTGGCTTAGCAGAGAAAGAATCAGTGGATGAGTAAAGTTTGGCTAGGTGTAAGTGTCATGGCCTACGCAGAGACAGATCAGTTTTTGCGTCGGGTCTGTGTTGTGCAGGCACTCCAGGAGGGAGTTTTGTTCATTCCCCTCCAAGTAAAATTTATGCTTAATCCATCCAAGAAACTGTTTGTCTGCAGAGAGGTCTTGATCTTAACTTACGGCTTGATCAAGTTTATCTTTGTTCTGTTCTGGGGTAGGGGACTGCTGAAATTCTCTGGTCTTATCTTAAAATTTGCGTGCCAACCAGAGAAGCTATTTAACTGTCTTTTGTTTGAGACTTGAGTCAAGTTGGATACATTTTCCCCGTATGACAGCATTCTGTAAAGGGGTACAGTTCCTATTTCATTGCCTCCTGTATTAAAGTCTTTGTGTAAATAAAAACATCAGACAGAGGCTGCCTAACTCCTGTAAATGAATGTGTTTCTGAGTGTGACATATCAAACAGTTTTGACTTATGTTTTTTATACTCAAAGTATCCCAATTCTGATGCAAACCCATGTTTGATTCAATAATTAGTAACACATGGTGTAGCACTAAAACAAAATATTGGCATATAAATCGTGTGCAAAATAAATCATACAATGCAATAATTAAACCACATTCCTAGATTAAAGTGCCAAGTGCAAAGACCCACTGCCGCTGGCATGTGTGTCCACATCATCTGGTAAGAGTATTTACCCCCCTAATTGGGCTGAGGACGCACTATCCTGGGTGATCCAATTGTGGCTTTCCAGGTTTCTTCATGCACCTTCCCCTCTGTACTGGACCTCTTTGTTTGGATCCCTCCTCCCTGAGTGGACTGTTCTAGTATATTGTGACGTTAACACACCACTATATGAACTTTACTCACTATTCAATTATTTGGAGTTTTATCACTACTTGAACTCTATTCACAATATCATTATTTGTATTTATTTGGTCGCTCAGTGACTTTTTTGCACCTTTGCACTTAGCACTTTAATCTAGGAATGTGGTTTAATTATTGCATTGTATCATTTATTTTGCACATGATTTTATGCCAATATTTTTTTTTAGCACTATATCATGTGTTACTATCTGTTTTAATTTGTCGAATTTTGTGTTAGCTGCTTTGATTTGTAATTTCCGGTTAGCACAGTAATCTCATCCTATTTACACTGATATTTGGATTCAATAATTACCTGATATCTGCCATTGTACAAATAAATGAGAAGGTCCGCACAAAGCTATTCCCTACTGTGTGGTTTTAATCGACAGGTTACTGATTTTGAAGTGATCCAAAATACCATAGATTAAATTGAACCCTGGAAATTGCCTGAAGGCATGTTTGTGGTCAACATGCCTACAATTCAGCTGTATCCTGTCTGACGCCTTTCCTTTGGTTTTCAACAAAATCACATTTACTTGTGACTTACATTTTCCAGAGAGAATTGAATTAAAATGGTTCAACAGGTTTGTTTAATAGGCCTGTGCAGAGAATAGACTATTAAACTGACTAGGCAAATGACCTACTAAAAATATACCGTATATTGTCAACTTTAAACAGCTTGTGACAATACAAAACTAGGTAAATATAATCCAACATAACTACTTCATGCAAAACGACGTACCCGTACGTCAGTACTTTGACGCTAAATACTGGGGTTATGGCAGCAGCTAGCTGTGCTGTCAGAGGAGAGGAGCCATATCGCTTGTTCCTACTAAGTAGGAAAAACGATATGGCTCCTCTCCTAGTCAATCCTATCCCCATACAGTTAGAACACAGTGAGAGAACCCACAATTAACCCCTTGATTGTCCCCTAGTGTTAACCCCTTCCCTGACAGTGACATTTGATTTGATTTTGGATTTGTACTGCGCCGAATGTGCTCCGTTAGGAGTGCGTCTATGCCCACAGAGACCCTAAAGTCAAGTTGAGATTTTCAATAGAACGTTAAAAAAGGAGCCTAGAGTGCCCAATATGAAAGAGGTAAAGTGAAAAAGAGAAAAAAGGGGGGGGGGGTAACCCTCCAGATGGGGGAGGAAAAAAAGCATACAAAATCCATTATTTTTGCACGATTCCTATTCTTCATCAGATTATCCGTAGGCCTGGATAAAGAGGAAGGTTTTTAAACCCTTCCTGAAACTTAGGAGGGAGGGTAAGGACCTTAAAGGGGGTTCCACAGCTTATTGCCCTTTGTAACCAGGCGTCTGTTACCAGTAAATTTTAGTCTGCTGATTATTGTTTCTGTGAGAAGTTGGCCTATCAGAGTGGTCCATGGTGAGAGGCCCATTCAGACAGATAAATTGGGCCCAGTTTCTGGTGTGCCTTATACATTTGGCACATTGCCTTGAATAGTACTCGCTTAGCGATAGGAAGCCAGTGCAGTTTTTCCAGCACGGGAGAGATGTGGTCTCTTCTGGCACATCCGGAGACCAGGCGAGCAGCTTGGTTCTGAGTTGTTTGCAATTTTCTTTGCCACTTCAATGGAAGTCCAAGAAAAAAGATGTTAGAGCAATCCAACCGGGATTGCACAAGACCTTGTACAAGAGTTAGCCGGTTTTCGCACGAAAACAGATCTTTAATTTTCCGGAGTCTCTGTATATAGAAGTTGGAGTTTTTGATACAGAGTTTTGCGTGAGGTATAAATGACAGGCAGGAATCAAAGATGACACCTAGATTCCTGACCTGTGTTGCTGGTGTTGGGATGGGGCAGAATGAAGTGGGCCAGGCCAAGAGAAAATTGGTGGTTGATTGAGGGCAAACCAGCATCACCTCGGTCTTTGCTTCTTTAAGGCTTAGCTTGTTATCGCCCATCCATTTTTTTTTTTATGTGAAGGAGTCCATTTCTCAGTTGTAGGTGCATATTTATACAGTAATCGGTGCATTTTTATAGCACTGATCGCTGTATAAAAGCCAATGGTCCCAAAAAAGTGTCAAAAGTCTCCGATCTGTCCGTCGCAATGTCGCAGTACTGCTAAAAATCACAGATCACTGCCATTACTAGTAAAAAAAATAAAATAATAATAAAAATGCCATAAATCTTTTACATAGTTTGTAGATGCTATAACTTTTGTGAAAACCAATCAATATACGCATATTGTAATTTTCTTTAGCAAAAATATGTAGAAGAATATATATTGGTCTAAACTGATGAAGAAATTAGTTTGTTTTTTTTTTAATTTTGGGGGATATTTATTATAGCAAAAAGTAAAAAATATTGTTTTTTTTTTTGTTTCTTTTTCAAAATCGTCGCTCTTTTTTTGTTTATATTGCAAAAAATAAAAACCGCAGAGGTGATCAAATACAACTAAAATAAAGCTCTATTTGTGGGAAAAAAGTGACCCATTTTTTTAAAAGTCAGTGTCAAAATAAAAAATTAAAAGTAAAATAAATGAGAAAAATATATATTTTTTTTAAAGCGCTCTGTCCAGATGAGCTCGCTCGCAGAAACGAACGTATACGTGAGTAGCGCCTGCATATTAAAACCACACATGCGAGGTATCGCCGCAATCGTTAGAGTGAGAGCAATAATTCTAGCCCTAGACCTCCGCTGTAACTCAAAACTGGTAACCTGTAGATATTTTTAAACATCGCCTATGGATATTTTTAAGGGTAAAAGTTTGTCACCATTCCACGAGCAGGCACAATTTTGAAGCGTGACATGTTGGGTATCAATTTACTCGGCTTACCGCATCTTTTCACAATCTAAATTAAAATTGGGCTAACTTTACTGTTATCTTATTTTTTAATTCAAAAAAAGTGTATTTTTTCCAAAAAAAAGTGCGCTTGTAAGACCGCTGCGCAAATACGGTGTGACAGAAAGTATTGCAACGACCGCCATTTTATTCTCTAGGGTGCTAAATATATATATATATATAAATAAAATTTTGGGGATGCGAAGTAATTTTCTAGCAAAAGAAACTGTTAACTTGTAAACACCAAATCTCAGAAAGAGGCTCGGTCGGTCCTTAAGTGGTTAAATAATGTTTTCATTGTGGTTACAATCAATGTCTAACAGCTATCGGCCTCTGCTTATTCCCATGTTTAAATTTTAAGTTTAGTTTCACATATCTACATTTGGGGGACACATGCAAATTGCCTACTTTTCCAAACTGCAGAGAAATTGGTTGCACTTTAGCAGATGCATGGGATGCCATTAATAAATAGGCTGCCCTACACCCGCGACATGTGCATGATCTGAACTGAGAATTAGAGGTGCAACGAAATTTCGGCCGCCGAAAATTATAGGCTGAAAACTGTTTTTTCATTTGCCAGAGTGTTAGAAAAGTAAATAAATAACGTTTAGGGGGTTCTAAGTAATTTTCTAGCAAAAAAAAACTTGTAAACAAGTGTAAAAAAGAGGCTCCAACCTTAAGTGGATAGTAAAAATCCTACTCCAGGAAGCAATGAAAATGTAAAGCCATGAAACAAGCCACTTACAACTGCACTTGTATTTCCTTTTGTTTCTTTGTTTTAATATTTACATTTCATGTCGAACACTGTTGTTTATGTGATAATTTGATGGAAGGATCCGAGGAGGTATTTTGGCAGAGAGCCTTTTCAGCATTTTATTGTGCAGCAGTAAGTCAGAAAGAAGCAATTATAGCTTTGAAAAATAGCGTATAATTCACAATTTGCAGGGTCTGCTCAGCAGAAACGGGCTCCATTATATAGGTCGTTTGCAGCAGAAAATGGCTCTTGCAGTATTAAAACAAAACTGCAGAGAATCAGAGTCCATGAGCTAAAACAGCACTTATGGTTGGCAATGGCAATTCTCCTTCTGTGGCAATGAACACAATGATATAATAATACACTACCCCATCTACAGTCAATTATAAGACTTTCAGTTTTTGTTTTCAACCAGTAAAATTTCAACTCTTTATTCTACAAAAAATGTATATTATTATAATGGCAATCAATGGGGATGCCTTTCACAGAATCAGTTAATTACAGAGCCATTTATTTCTTGCTAAGGTGAAGTTGGGGAATAGTGGTCTTTTATTATAAAATAAAACACACAGCACAGAATATAGACAATGGGAATAAGCACCACTATTGCCTTTGCACTTGTGTTTAAATTAGGTATAGTATGTTCTGGGTAAAAGAACTTTTGTGACTATACTTACCTACAATTATATCTGGAAAGACTAGTCTAATTGCCAGTTTTGATAGTGCTACTCAATTTTGTAAGATAGTCAACTGCCAAACCTAAACAACAGCTTGAATTATACAAAAGCAAGCTCTATCATTTACAGGCAAATAAGGAAAAAGTTCAGAAGTGAAAGCAGCCCTACAGAAATATTTTCCTATACTCAGTTGACTGTTGGTCCAGTAATCCAACTGACAGTGCAGGCAGCCACTTGTAAACCAGTTCCTGTCTTTCTAATTCTACTGGCCATAGACATTTAAAAAAAATTTACATTTTTTTTTTTTTTTTATAAAGTGCTCCTTCACCTCAACCTGCACAGAAAAATTAGCAATTTTCCTGTGCAGGTTAGAGTTTTTACAATTTTAACAAAAGTGATATTTTTGTCATGTACTGCAGTTGTGGTGCGTAAAAATGCACAAACATTCATTGAAACGTAGAGCTCTGATGCAAAAGAATGAAGACATTCTGCCTTTTTCTGCACCTCTGCACGCCAAACCTCTCCACTGCAATGTATGAATGGGGCGTATAAACAATTGTTTTTTGTGTGCCCTTGCATAGACCACCATTTTTAAAGTGTAGAATAACAATGAATGTCAGGAGCACTTTGTGATCACTTAACCACTTCAATACCAGGCACTTAGACACCTTCCTGCCCAAGCCAATTTTCAGCTATCAGCGCTGTCGCAATTTGAAAAACAATTGCGCAGTCATGCTACACTGTACTAATTTTTTATCATTTTGTTCCCACAAATAGAGCTTTCTTTTGGTGGTATTTGATCACCTCTTATTTTTTGTGCAACAAATAAAAAAAGACCGAAAATTTTGAAAAAAAAAAAGTTTTTCTTTGTTTCTGTTACATTTTTTGTAAATAAGTACGTTTTTGTCTTCAATGATGGGCACTAATATGGCTGCACTGACGGGCACCGATAAGGCGGCACTGATGGGCACCAATGAGGTGGCACTGATGATGGGCACTGATGATGGGCACTAATAGGTGGCACTGGTATGCAGCACTGATGGGCACTTATAGGTGGCACTGATGGGCACTCATAGGCAGCACTAATGGACACTCATAGGCGGCACTGATGGATACTTATGGTTGGCACTGATGGGTACTCATGGGTGGCATTGATAGGTGGCACGTATGGGCACCGATAGGTGGGCACTGATGGGCACGTATGGGCACCGATAGACACTGGGTGGCACTGATGACACTGATGGATGGCATTGCTGGGCATCACTTAATTATGTTGCACAATGGTGCCAGTCAGTGCCCATATGTGGGCGCTGATTGGCACAGATTTGGCATTTATTTGCACATGTGGATGGCCATGGGGGATGTACCTGGCCATCCACATGTTATGTGCCTCCCTGGTTGCTTCCCTGGTGGTCCAGTGTGGGCATCCGAGGGGGGGGCTGCGCTGATAAACAATCAGCGTAGATCCCCCTGTCAGGAGAGCCGCCGATCGGGAAAAGTGAGTTAGGAAAAGCCGATCACCAGCTCTTCCTGTTTACATTGTGATCAGCCGTGATTGGACACGGCTGATCACGTGTGTATCGGTGTGTCAAAATGACACACCGCACCACCGATCGCCGCGATGCGCGCCCCCCACGGGCGCGCGGCGGCTGTTATCCTGAAGGACGTCATATGACGCCCAGTCAGGATAACGGAACCACCACTGGGCCGTCATTCTGCTATAGGCCGGGCAGGAAGTGGTTAATGCACCTTGTATAATCAAATTGAAGTTCAATCTGCTTATATTTTACCTTCCCTGGTTCCTCATTTCAGCATCAGCACGCTAATGAAATTTTAAAAATATAACTTGTCTTCTCAACATTTTTTTTTTCAGTGCCTGTAGTTTTCCATGCTCCCCCAAAAAGCTATACTTTCCATGAAATACTGTCTCCTGCCTGATAAGCCATAGTGGAGGCAAATGTTTAACCACTTCAGCCCCAGAAGGATTTACCCCCTTAATGGCCAGGCCATTTTTTGCAATACGGGACTGCATCGCTTTAACTTACAATTACGTGGTCGCACGACATTGTACCCAAACAAAATTGATGTACTTTTTACGCACAATTAGAGCTTTCTTTTGGTGTTATTTGCTCACCTCTGTGGTTTTTAGTTTTTGCGCTATAAACAAAAAAAGACCAACAATTTAAAAAAAAAAAAAAACTAACAATATTTTTTACTTTTTGCTATAATAAATATCCCCCCAAAAAATATATAGAAAAACAAATTTCTTCATCAGTTTAGGCCAATATGTATTCTTCTACATATTTTTGGTAAAAAAAATAAAAAAATAAATTAAATAAAATCGCAATATGTGTATATTGATTGGTTTGCGCGAAAGTTAAAGCGTCTACAAAATAAGGGATAGATTTATGGCATTTTTATTATAATTTTTTTTTTTTTAACTAGTAATGGCGGTGGGGGGAGTGAACTGACTGGGAGTAGAGAGATCGATATCCACAATCACTAGGAACAGATGAAGATCACACCGTACACCCCTGACAGAACAGGGATCTGCTTTGTTCACATTGGCAGATCCCTGTTCTGCCTCTCTGTGGAGTGATCGCGGATGGCCGGCGGGCATCGCAGCCACGCGCATCGGCGAGTGCCCACTGTATCTATTACACAAAGCGCCGTACCGGTACGGTGATTCTTGCAATAGAGCTGCCCTGCCGCAGTATAACTGCGGCGGCTGGCCGGCAAGTGGTTAAACAAATCTAAAATGTCCCATGCTGGTAGGTTAATTGGCTCCTGTCAAAATTGGCCCTAGTATATGTATGTATAAAATGTGTGTTAGGGACCTTAGATTGTAAGCTCCTTGAGGACAGGGACTGATATTAATGTATAATAAAGATATAAAGCACTGCAAAAATTGACAGTGCTATATAAGTATCTGTAATAAATACATTTAAAAAAAAATACATTTAAAGTGTTTGTTACTGCAGCATTTCATATTCCTGATATGTACCTGCTGTATCATGTACTTCTATGAAAAAGTATCCTGTTCTCTTTGTACTGCTTTCTGTGAAACCCTTGGTGATCCTGCCAGTCTCTCTGCTTTACTATCAAAAACTGACCACACTGTGCTGTAAGCTTAGCCTGCTCTCCTCCAATGATCAGACTTGTCCTGACCCCCCCCCCCCCCCCCCGCACAGCCATTTACTGGGAAGCTCTGTGTACTGTTGCTTCTCCTCCCCCAGCTCTTACGCAGCTGAGAACAGAGGGAGCAAAGGGAATGTGATAACGTAAAAAAGGGGAGGGTGGGGGAGTATTTATAATGTTTTTTTACACAAATGTTTTCCATTTTTTTTCAATTTTAAACTGAATGGACTGTTTTACAAGGTGATCATTTACAATCACTTTAATAACTATGCAGGAGTCCAGATAGTGCTCTGACCTTGTCCCTACCTAGCACTACCCCCTTGGCTAAGTCTCATCAATGGTCAGAAATGCGTCATGTCTGTTGGAAACGTTTGCCCCGCGAATTCACACATCTGGAAGAAAGATATAAATCACCATTTCTATTTCAGAAGTAAAGTGACTGTCCATACATGACCCAGCATACCAATCTGCTCCATCTCTACCTCATTTCTCTCCACTCCCTAGGCCATGACAAGGTCTATAAACATAAAAACGTGACGGCAGAAAAAAGACCAAGTTGCTCATCGAGTGTGCCCAGTTTTTGGGGGTTTTTTTGTTAACTTTTTTTGTCTGAGTATAGATCTATGTTTAAAACCATTTATAGTTGACTGGCTTACTACCTCTGCTGGAAGTTTATTCCGAGCATTAACCTTTCAGTAAAATAATACTTTTAAGATTAGTTTTGAACTTTCCTCTGGTTAGTTTGAGGTCATGTCCCTGTGTTCTTGATTTTGGTATTAAAAAAATACTGCCCTCTTGAACTTTATTCACCCACTTGATGTATTTAAAGGTTTCAATCATATCTCCCCTTTCCTCCAGACTGTATATATTAGGTTCCTGAAGTCGCTCTTGATATGTTTTATCCCCCAGACCTTTCACCATTTTTGTTACCCGTCTACCCCTGCATCCTCTCTCAGGGAAACATGATTATCGGCTGCTCTCTGCATTTCCTGCCCTTAGCAACCTGCTCTACTTCCTTCCTAGCCAGCCATAACCATCTTTACCTGTGTCCCCAAATCATGTTCAGCCCTACTCTACCTAATCTCCAAATGGTCCACGATTAGATCACTTCCTCCATTTATTGTCCATGATCATTTGACTCCTGTAAACACAGATGCACAGCTTCACAATCAGCTTACTATGTCTTTCCCCAATCAATTAAGTGAAATGGCACACCAAATAGTATGTGCCCAACTAAACTATTCTCTGTATGAGCTGTAATGTACACCAGTATGTTGGATTACTCAGAGACCCAAAACACTCAGTCTAAATAAACCATTCATAAACAGCCACAAAAACCACAATTCTACAAACACAGGGACAAACTGTTCTACTTACCACATTCTGCACTGAACATGGAGGTGTCCCAAATGTATCCAAGTCTCCATCATGGCTTCTGACCTGTATATAGCACACTATCCCCAGGAGTACAGGTTTTTTCCTGCTCTCGGGTGTCTGAGGGGAGATGTAATTGTAATGTTTTTTTCCGATCCCCTCCCTTCTGTGACACCTCCAAGTCCATAGATAGGTCAGTTACTCTGGTTTTCCGGGTTCACTGGAATTAGGAATATTCACCTTTACATTTTTGAGTCTGTACTATAAACGGCTACCCTGCCCTGGGTGTGATAGGTTCTTGTTATCTGATTAATAGTCCCAGTAATTATTTTTACACGGTATGCCTCTAGTTTGTATCCCCTAGGGGGCAGTGATGCTATCTGCTTTTTTTTTTGTGGGGGGGCATTTCCGCATCTAAAGGGGGGCACTTTTTTGTCTACTGTAAATGAATGGTTTATCATAGTTGGTAAAACGGATTTGGTCTGTTGGGCACATTGTTGATATTCTTTTTCATTCAAATATGTGTCTCTCTTGTAAGCTCTTTCCGTTATGCAACTAGTAGGGGTATGCCACTGTTTGGTTTCTCATGTTACCCCCATACTCACCTCCTGTGGTCCTGACTGTTGTCACGTACCTGGGTAGTGAAAATTAAGTAGTAAATGACTACACAACCTATTTCTGTTATCTCCCTCATCTTGGACAGCCAAACTTTTTTGTCCCATCCTTCTTCTCGCTTTGACTTTTCACCCCCCCCCTCTTCTTCCTCTTTTTCCCTTAGCCCTCCCTCTCTCTCTCCAACCCGCCCCCCCCCTTTTTTTTCTTTTTTTTGCACACCCGTTTTAGTGTCCTCAACTCTGATCTTCCTCACCAATCAAAAAAACGAGTGAAAGCTTTCCACTCTTTTCAGTCTTGCTACTCTGATGCGGTTTGCTTACAGGAGACCCATTTTCTGTAGAGCTCAGTCCCAAAGTTCTTACATGCTTTGTGAGGAATTATCTCAGGAGTGGGCTGTGCGTGACTCCCTGGATGAGTTCACAGTATGGTTAAAAGCACAGCAGACAACAGGATCTTGGTAAAACATAAGCGCTGTTTATAAAGTCAGTGTCCATACAGGCATAAAAACAACAGCAAAATAAAACTAAAAATAACACAAAAACAGCACAGAGTACTCAGACCTGCTTCAGCTGGGCTCGTTAACCCCCAAGCAAGCTCACTACACAGCACAAAAAGAAAAAAACTGTCTGTGTACTGCTTGAATTTGGGATAAATATCTCCCATCCTGGACACAACCAGTAGTTTTTCCAGGTCTCTTGTCACAGCCTCCAACTGTCCCAATTTTACACAGCCTCTGCGAATACAAAGCAGCAAGGAGTAATAGCAATAGCGTAATAGCTTTTCGTAACTCGGTTACGAAAAGCAATAGAGTAATAGCTCTAGTAAAAAAGGGGGAGGGGTATGCCTATATATCAAGAATAATGTAAAGTGAATGTGAGAGATGACATCACTGAGGGAGCTAGGGAGGAGGTGGAATCCTTATGGGTAGAGCTCCAAACGGATGAAGCTAAGGGGAAAATAATACTGGGAGTATGCTATAGGCCCCCTAACCTGAGGGAGGAAGTGGAGACGGATCTCCTATCACAAATTGGATTAGCAGCAAGGATGGGAAGTGTTATCATAATGGGGGATTTTAATTATCCAGACATAGACTGGGCGGAGGGAACCGCGCATTCATTTAAGGCTCGCCAGTTCCTTAATGTCTTGCAGGACAATTTTATGGGTCAGATGGTAGACGCACCAACTAGAAAACATTACTGGATCTACTGATTACCAACAATACAGACCTGACCACAGATGTGGAAATACGTTGCAATTTAGGTAACAGCGATCACAGGTCAATTAGTTTCAGTATAAATCACACAAATAGGAAAAATGAAGGGAACACAAAGACACTGAATTTCAAAAGAGCCAACTTCCCTACACTACAAACCTTGCTAAAAGGCATAAATTGGGATAAAATATTACAAACAAAGAATACGGAGGAGAGATGGGTTTGCTTTAAGAGCATATTAAATAAGGGCATTAGCCAATGTATCCCATTGGGTAATAAATTTAAAAGAGCGAACAAAAATCCTGGATGGCTTAACTCCAATGTAAAAATGCAAATAAAAGCAAAGGAGAAGGCCTTCAAAAAATACAAGGTTGAGGGATCATCCTCAGCATTCAGACTTTATAAAGAATGCAATAAGAAATGTAAGGGTGCAATTAGGACGGCTAAGATAGAACATGAAAGACACATAGCGGAGGAGAGCAACAAAAATCCCAAGAAATTCTTTAAGTATGTAAACAGTAAAAAAGGGAGGACAGACCATATTGGCCCCATAAAGAATGAGGAAGGACATCTGGTTACAAAGGATGGGGAGATGGCAAAGGTATTGAATTTATTCTTCTCCTCAGTATTCACGAGTGAATCAGGGGGCTTCAGTAACCAAAACTGCAGTGTTTATCTACATGACACAACACAGGAAGCACCTACATGGTTAACAGAGGACGGAATTAAAATTAGACTTGAGAAACTTAACATTAATAAATCACCGGGACCAGATGGCTTGCATCCGAGGGTACTTAGGGAACTCAGTCAGGTGATTGCCAGACCGTTGTTCCTAATTTTTACAGACAGTCTATTGACTGGAATGGTACCAGCTGATTGGAGAAAAGCCAATGTAGCACCAATATTTCAAAAGGGCCCAAAAAACATCCCTGGGAATTACAGACCAGTTAGCCTAACATCAATAGTATGTAAACTCTTGGAGGGGATGATAAGGGACTATATACAAGATTTTAGTAATAAGAATGATATCATTAGCAGTAATCAGCATGGATTCATGAAGAATCGTTCTTGCCAAACCAATCTATTAACCTTCTATGAGGAGGTGAGTTGCCATCTAGATAAAGGAAGGCCCGTAGACGTGGTGTATCTGGATTTTGCAAAAGCATTTGACACAGTTCCCCATAAACGTTTACTGTACAAAATAAGGACCGTTGGCATGGACCATAGGGTGAGTACATGGATTGAAAACTGGCTACAAGGGAGTGTTCAGAGGGTAGTGATAAATGGGGAGTACTCAGAATGGTCAGGGGTGGGTAGTGGGGTTCCCCAGGGTTCTGTGCTGGGACCAATCCTATTTAATTTGTTCATAAACGATCTGGAGGATGGGATAAACAGTTCAATCTCTGTATTTGCAGACAATACTAAGCTAAGCAGGGCAATAACTTCTCCGCAGGATGTGGAAATCTTGCAAAAGACTTGAACAAATTAATGGGGTGGGCGACTACATGGCAAATGAGGTTCAATGTAGAAAAATGTAAAAAAATGCATTTGGGTGGCAAAAATATGAATGCAATCTATACACTGGGGGGAGAACCTCTGAGGGAATCTAGGATGGAAAAGGACCTGGGGGTCCTAGTAGATGATGGATGATGATGCAATGCCAAGCTGCTGCTAATAAAGCAAACAGAATATTGGCATGCATTAAAAGGGGGATCAACTCCAGAGATAAAACGATAATTCTCCCACTCTACAAGACTCTGGTCCGGCCGCACCTGGAGTATGCTGTCCAGTTTTGGGCACCAGTCCTCATGAGGGATGTACTGGAAATGGAGCGAGTACAAAGAAGGGCAACAAAGCTAATAAAGGGTCTGGAGGATCTTAGTTATGAGGAAAGGTTGCGAGCTCTGAACTTATTCTCTCTGGAGAAGAGATATGATTTCAATTTACAAATACTGTACTGGTGACCCCACAATAGGGATAAAACTTTTTCGCAGAAGAGAGTTTAATAAGACTCGTGGCCACTCATTACAATTAGAAGAAAAGAGGTTTAACCTTAAACTACGTAGAGGGTTCTTTAGTGTAAGAGCGGCAAGGATGTGGAATTCCCTTCCACAGGCGGTGGTCTCAGCGGGGAGCATTGATAGCTTCAAGAAACTATTAGATAATCACCTGAATGACCGCAACATACAGGGATATGTAATGAAATACTGACACATAATCACACACATAGGTTGGACTTGATGGACTTGTGTCTTTTTTCAACCTCACCTACTATGTAACTATGTAATAGCTTTTCGTAACTCGGTCCATTTCTCATGTAGCAAATTTCTAACTTTGAGGGTAGGTACATAGTTCTTGTGGGCTCAATCTACAATAACCACATTACATTTGCCACATATAATGCCCCCGATTCAGGCCCCTTATCACAGTACAACCTTGTGGATGTTTGACGGGAACAACATCTTTCCACTGAATCCTATATGTTTTACTCCAATCCCCAGAATACCTTCTCCCATATAGTTCACATTGTTGTATACCATAGCCTCCGACCCCAGGCAAATAACACCTTAATTTCCCCTATCTCGTGGTTTGATCATAATGCAGTTGGTTTAAGGTTTAACTTAACATTAACTTCTAGAACTGGTGTGACATACTCCCTAAGAGACATCCTTCTCTCAGACCCACAGGTCTGGTGAAGGGGTCCTGTAGGGCTCTGAAGCGTCGCTGTTTTCTGCGGTGATGTGATCATTCAATAAAGCATTGGACAATTTTATGGAGTTCCTTGGTGTGCTGGTGATATAACTCTTGCCTTGAAGTCCTGGTTTCCTGTCAGTGGTCGCTTCAGCACCCATTCACTCTTCAGCCATATTCAGGAACAACTACGGTCTATGACTCGACTGCGGTATTGGCTGGATATTTTGCGGAAATATTTCAAACGAAATGATCAGCCAATCAGTTAATTTGTAATGGTTTGGGAGGCTTACAAACCCACCATTTGTGGCGCACGTATCCAACTGTCCTCACAATGTAAAACAATTGAGAAGCTCATTGTGACAGAACCGTTCAGCACCCAGCTTGAATGCTTCCATCAGTATACAGCTTCCTCCAGTCTGGACATAGGAACCAGATATTATAGCTGACCATACA
This sequence comes from Lithobates septentrionalis, assembly GCA_037952835.1. Lineage (NCBI taxonomy): Eukaryota > Metazoa > Chordata > Amphibia > Anura > Ranidae > Lithobates > Lithobates septentrionalis. The sequence goes on along the minus strand of JBBDGP010001641.1, from coordinate 840,249 downwards.
AGACTAGCCAACAACAGCTTGTATGAGAACTGGAACACTTTATTGAACACTCACACAGAATTTATATAGCACACAATCAGGTGAAGGGTGGATTATATTACCCTAACAATACAATTAAACTAGCCACGCAGACAATGTTGTGATTAAGATCTCACTCCAGGGTCAGACTGCTGGCACCAAGCTCACAACAAAGTATATTATACATTATCATAAGTATAAACACATAACACCTTAATAAACAGACAATAGCAGGAGACCCCCAGTAACATACCGTCCAGCTCCTACATTGGAGTACTTGGAACAGAGGCCAATGTGACCAGTTCTTTCAATGAACATGTAAAATTCTGAATTAAACAAACCAGGAATAGTCTTCAGGGCAAATACAAGAAACAGTCCCTCAAAAATATAACAGAAAGAGAAATATTGCAATAACAGGATGAATGTGGGATGAAAAGGTCCCTGCAGCCAGTGTCTGTGACAGTCCCGCCCCCCCCATCCCACAGTCTGGCAGACCCAGTTAGATCCAGGACGGGTCAGCTTGGGGCTGTCCAGGATCATCTTATAGATCTGTTTGGCGCGAAAGCCCATCAGGATGGTAAAATTGTAAGACTGCAGGGCCAAGCTCCATCGTAACAAACGTCCATTATCCCCGGAGACCCGTTTAAACAAGATTAATGGATTGTGGTCAGTGAGCACCTTAAAAGATCATCCATAGAGATTAGGTTGGAATTTTTTGAGGGCCCACACCAGCGCCAAACACTCCTCCTCCACGGCTGCATAACAGACTTTCCTGGGTAGCAGCTTCCGACTGATGTAGGACACTGGGTGCTCACCACTATTAGGTCCCACTTGGCTCAGCACTGCCCCCAATCCGAATGTAGAGGAACCCATGTGGGCACAAAAACATTTGCTTGGGTCAGGGACAGCTAGAACAGGAGCCAAGGTTATTGCAGTCTTTGAGAGTTGGAAGGCAGCTTCACAAACTCTGGGGACCACAGTACCTGTCGGGGAAGGTGCTTCTTAGTAAGATCTGTCAGGGGCTTATCGATGGAACTATATTCCGGGACAAACTTCCTATAGTACCTGGCTGTGACTAGGAATACCAGGACCCGAGTTTTAGTACGGGGGTAGGCAAGTTGTCGACAGCCTCAACCTTTCTTTTTTTTTTTTTGTGAAAATCTGTTTATTAAGATATAAAACATTTAACAGAAAAACAACATACACTGGTCATGACGAGTGTTAACTTTGGTACATACAGAATTATGATATAAGGCAAACAGTTACATGAAGCACAGCAGGGAACTTAGGGTATCACGATGGTTGCAGCAGGCTGGCTCCATGGGTAGGAGGACAGCGTGGAGCTAAAAAGTGCATCTCAGAAATATATGTTACATTCACAATTGCAGATTCCTATTCATTAGCAGAAGTTAATGGGTTAAGGTGTGAGTCTGAGGCTGTGGCGGAATTTGCCAGCCATTTGGACTAAACCTGGTCATATTTTTGAGGGCAACCCCTATTAGCATAACAATCTGTGTAAAGAGGCAGGCTGTTGTTGACCAATTGTTTCCACAGGGAGAGAGGAGGAGGAGTAGGCTTACGCCAGCTGAGGGCTATGGCTTTGCGGGCGTAAAAGAGAAGTAGCCCGACCAGGGTGCGGCTTGCCACAGTGGGAATTATTTGTTCTATCAGGCCCAATATACATATTGCTATGGAGGGTTGGAGCGATATGGTGGTGACCTGTGTTATGACCTTTAATATCTCCTTCCAATATTTGACAATGGCTGGGCAGGTCCAAAAAATATGAGTAAAGTCACCAGGTAATGTTCCACAATGTCAGCATCCTTGGGGGGTGGCGGGGTTCATTTTGTGTAATCTGTGTGGGGTAAAATATGCAAGATGGACCATCTTGAACTGTATTAGTCGGTCCCTCAGGGAGACCAGGGTTCTGAAAGGGAAGTCCCATATGTCATCCCAATCGTCATTGTCAAAGTCGGGAATGTCGTGTAGCCATTTGTTTCTGATTTTTTCCAGAGTAGGGAGGGAGCTCATTATCAAATGGGAGTAAAGTCACGAGGTGGGCTTATTTGCACATCCGTACCTGAGGAGGTCCTCTAATGTAGATTGGACGATCTGAAGGGGAGAACTGGAGAATTGGTGACTGAAGGCATGGGGGAGTTGTAGATATCTAAAAAAATTGCTCTGCGGGATGTTGAAATCAGAGATCAATTTGGGGAGTGGGGCCAGAGATTGATTGGAGATTACTTGGTTCACTGTTTTAATGTTGAACTTAGTCCAAGCGTGGGGTTCAGGCAATTTGCAAATATGCTCCAGGGTGGGGTACAACCACAAGGGGGCAGCTGGAGAAAATGCATTTTTAGGGTAGCTTTAACTTTTTAAGTCCCACCCCCCATGCACGCAGCGTGGTGTGCATGGAGAAGGTCAGTGGGTATGGGGCTTTTGGGCCACGGAAAAGTAAAAATTTCAGCGCTTCCAACGATTTCACCACCGCCACCTCAACCAAGGTGGCGGAGTTTGTCGTATCGGGATTGAGCCACCAAGCCGCTGTAACTAGCTGGGTGGTCAGGAAATATTTATATAGGTCAGGGCAGGCCAGTCCTCCCTGGGCGTACAAGTGTTGACCATCCGTATCTGGGGAACTGGGTTCCCCAGATAAAGGAGGCGAAGAGGCTATGTAGCCGAGTGAAATAGGATTTGGGAATCCATTGCGCAGATTGGCGAAGTAGGAAGGTAAATTTGGGTAGAATTTTCATTTTTATCAGATTTATCCGACCTAGCAATGATAAGGGTAGTGACTCCCATGCCTTCAGTCTCAGCCGTGTCTCCTGAACCATGGGGATAGGTTCAGGGGCAAGAAATCTGAAGCCTGCCTTGAGACTACCACCCCAAGGTACTTGAAGCTCTCAACTCATCGTAGGGGTATATCGGAGGGGGCGGTGGTACGAGCTGCAGGGTCTATAGGGAACAAGAGAGACTTTGACCAGTTAACCTTGAGGCCTGTGACAGTGGAGAATGAGTTCAGAATCTACAGCGCCCCTTTGAGCGAAGACTCTGCATTGTTGAGGAAAAGAAGGAGGTTGTCCGCATACGGGGCGACCCTCTCCTCAAGCCAACGTGCCGGCCCTTGATGTGCAGGGAGGTGTGCAGGGCATCTGCCAGGGGTCCCAACGCGATGGCGAAAAGGGCCGGAGAGAGAGGGCAGCCCTGTCGAGTGCCTCTGGACAGAGGAAAGGGCTGTGACAGACCACCCCCCCAACTTGATAGCTGACGTGGGGTGCTTGTAGAGTGTCTGTAACCACGTAATAACAAGGGGTACCCCATTTTACAGAGGACCTCACACAGAAAAGGCCATTCCGCAGTGTCGAAGGCCTTCTCTATGTCTAAAGAGGCCACCACCCAGGAACCCTCATTGAGGTGTTGTGCATGTATGTTGGTGAATAAGCGTCGTAGGTTGACATCAGTGGCTCTGTTAGCCATAAAACCAGTTTGGTCAGATGGCAGTAGGGGTTGTAGTCTCATAGTGAGCAATTTGGTAAGAATTTTGAAGTCTGTGTTAAGTAGGGCGATAGTGTTACTCCACCAATATTGTGTATCCCAATCAGAAAAGGGACCTATTTAGTCCCAATCTAAAAATTCTTACACATATAAGGAAATGATAGACAACTTGCATCACAATGTTTGAGCCTGGGTGCATTAGAAGTCATCCATGTAATAAGGTAAAAAAAGTCACTGAAAAACTCTTATCACCACAGATTCTCTAAACAGATAATGCTGCCAATCAGGAAGTATTCATAATATAAAATGTATTTTCTTCACTAGTTGATTTGTGACTTAACCACTTGCCGACCGCCTAACGACGATATACGTCAACAGAATGGCACGGGCAGGCAAAATCACGTACCTGGTACGTGATTGCCTTCCCGCGGGCGGGGGGTCCGATCGGACCCCCCCCCCCCGGTGCCAGCGGCGGTCGGCTTTGGTCTGGGAGCGTTTAGAGATGAGGGGGAGGCCATCCATTCGTGCCCTCCCCCCTCGCGATCGCTCCCAGCCAATGAGAATCCTCCCCTGCCTGTGTGTAGTACACACAAGCAGAGGATGTGATGTCATCTCTCCTCGGCTCGGCAGTTTCCGTTCCGGCGCCGAGGAGAGAAGACATCTGAGTAAGTGTAAAACACACACACAGTAGAACATGCCAGGCACACTTTACACCCCCGATCCCCCCCAATCGCCCCCCCGATCACCCCCCCCCCTGTCAAACTGACACCAAGCAGTTTTTTTTTCTGATTACTGCATGGTGTCAGTTTGTGACAGTTAGAAGTGGAAGTTCAGTTAGTATTAGCCCCCTGTAGGTCTAGGGTACCCCCTAACCCCCCCTAATAAAGTTTTAACCCCTTGATCACCCCCTGTCACCAGTGTCGCTAAGCGATCATTTTTCTGATCGCTGTATTAGTGTCGCTGGTGACGCTAGTTAGGGACGTAAATATTTAGGTTCGCCGTCAGTGTTTTATAGCGACAGGGACCCCCATATACTACCTAATAAATGTTTTAACCCCTTGATTGCGCCCTAGTTAACCCTTTCACCACTGATCACCGTATAACCGTTACGGTTGACGCTGGTTAGTTCGTTTATTTTTTTATAGTGTCAGGGCACCCGCCGTTTATTACCGAATAAAGGTTTAGCCCCCTGATCGCCCGGCGGTGATATGCGTCGCCCCAGGCAGCGTCAGATTAGCGCCAGTACCGCTAACACCCACGCACGCAGCATACGCCTCCCTTAGTGGTATAGTATCTGAACGGATCAATATCTGATACGATCAGATCTATACTAGCGTCCCCAGCAGTTTAGGGTTCCCAAAAACGCAGTGTTAGCGGGATCAGCCCAGATACCTGCTAGCACCTGCGTTTTTCCCCTCCGCCCGGCCCAGCCCAGCCCACCCAAGTGCAGTATCGATCGATCACTGTCACTTACAAAACACTAAACGCATAACTGCAGCGTTCGCAGAGTCAGGCCTGATCCCTGCGATCGCTAACAGTTTTTTTGGTAGCGTTTTGGTGAACTGGCAAGCACCAGTGGCCTAGTACACCCCGGTCATAGTCAAACCAGCACTGCAGTAACACTTGGTGACGTGGCGAGTCCCATAAGTGCAGTTCAAGCTGGTGAGGTGGCAAGCACAAGTAGTGTCCCGCTGCCACCAAGAAGACAAACACAGGCCCATCATGCCCATAGTGCCCTTCCTGCTGCATTCGGCAATCCTAATTGGGAACCCACCACTTCTGCAGCGCCCGTACTTCCCCCATTCACATCCCCAACCAAATGCAGTCGGCTGCATGAGAGGAATTTTCTTTATGTCCTCCCGAGTACCCCTACCCAACAAACCCCCCCAAAAAAGATGTTGTGTCTGCAGCAAACGCGGATATAGGCGTGACACCCACTATTATTGTCCTTCCTGTCCTGACAATCCTGGTCTTTGCATTGGTGAATGTTTTGAACGCTACCATTCACTAGTTGAGTATGGGTACAGCATTCCACAGACTAGGCACCATTTCACAGGGTCTCCCAAGATGCCATTGCATTTTGAGAGACCCGAACCTGGAACCGGTTACAGTTATAAAAGTTACAGTTACAAAAAAAAGTGTAAAAAAAAAAAAACACAAACAAAAATATAACATAAAAAAAAAATAGTTGTTTTATTGTTCTCTCTCGCTCTATTCTCTCTCTATTGTTCTGCTCTTTTTTTACTGTATTCTATTCTGCAATGTTTTATTGTTATTATGTTTTATCATGTTTGCATTTCAGGTATGCAATTTTTTATACTTTACCGTTTACTGTGCTTTATTGTTAACCATTTTTTTGTCTTCAGGTACGCCATTCACGACTTTGAGTGGTTATACCAGAATGATGCCTGCAGGTTTAGGTATCATCTTGGTATCATTCTTTTCAGCCAGCGGTCGGCTTTCATGTAAAAGCAATCCTAGCGGCTAATTAGCCTCTAGACTGCTTTTACAAGCAGTGGGAGGGAAATGCCCCCCCTCCCCTACCGTCTAAGAAACCGGAAGCTACGAGCATTTTATGACTTACATTTCGCCGGATGTAAACAGCGCCATTGGGAAATTGGGGAAGCATTTTATCACACCGATCTTGGTGTGGTCAGATGCTTTGAGGGCAGAGGAGAGATCTAGGGTCTAATAGACCCCAATTTTTTCAAAAAAGAGTACCTGTCACTACCTATTGCTATCATAGGGGATATTTACATTCCCTGAGATAACAATAAAAATGAGTTTAAAAAAAAATATGAAAGGAACAGTTTAAAAATAAGATAAAAAAGCAAAAAAATAATAAAGAAAAAAAAAAAAAAAGCACCCCTGTCGCAAGCGTCGGTCTGGCGTCAAATGTAAACAGCAATTGCACCATGCATGTGAGGTATCACCGAAGGTCAGATCGAGGGCAGTAATTTTAGCAGTAGACCTCCTCTGTAAATCTAAAGTGGTAACCTGTAAAGGCTTTTAAAGGCTTTTAAAAATTTATTAATTTTGTTGCCACTGCACGTTTGTGCGCAATTTTAAAGCATGTCATGTTTGGTATCCATGTACTCGGCCTAAGATCATCTTTTTTATTTCATCAAACATTTGGGCAATATAGTGTGTTTTAGTGCATTAAAATTTAAAAAAGTGTGTTTTTTCCCCAAAAAATGCGTTTGAAAAATCGCTGCGCAAATACAAATGAAAAAAAAAATGAAACACCCACCATTTTAATCTGTAGGGCATTTGCTTTAAAAAAATATATATAATGTTTGGGGGTTCAAAGTAATTTTCTTGCAAAAAAAATTTTTTTCATGTAATCAAAAAGTGTCAGAAAGGGCTTTGTCTTCAAGTGATTAGAAGAGTGGGTGAAGCTTCTAAATGTTGTGCATAAAATGCCAGGACAGTTCAAACCCCCCCCCCCAAATGACCCCATTTTGGAAAGTAGACACCCCAAGCTATTTGCTGAGAGGCATGTCGAGTCCATGGAATATTTTATATTGTGACACAAGTTGCGGGAAAGAGACAAATTTTTTTTTTTTTTTTTGCACAAAGTTGTCACTAAATGATATATTGCTCAAACATGCCATGGGAATATGTGAAATTACACCCCAAAATACATTCTGTTGCTTCTCCTGAGTACGGGGATACCACATGTGTGAGACTTTTTGGGAGCCTAGCCGCGCACGGGACCCCGAAAACCAAGCACAGCCTTCAGGCTTTCTAAGGGCGTAAATTTTTGATTTCACTCTTCACTGCCTATCACAGTTTCGGAGGCCATGGAATGCCCAGGTGGCAAAAAAAAACCCCAAATGACCCCATTTTGGAAAGTAGACAGCCCAAGCTATTTGCTGAGAGGTATAGTGAGTATTTTGCAGACCTCACTTTTTGTCACAAAGTTTTGAAAATTGAAAAAAGAAAAAAAAATGTTTTTCTTGTCTTTCTTCATTTTCAAAAACAAATAAGAGCTGCAAAATACTCACCATGCCTCTCAGCAAATAGCTTGGGGTGTCTACTTTCCAAAATGGGGTCATTTGGGGGCGGTTTGTGCCACCTGGGCATTCCATGGCCTCCGAAACTGTGATAGGCAGTGAAGAGTGAAATCAAAAATTTATATCCTTAGAAATCCTGAAGGCGGTGATTGGTTTTCGGGGCCCCGTACGCGGCTAGGCTCCTAAAAAGTCCCACACATGTGGTATCCCTATACTCAGGAGAAGCAGCTAAATGTATTTTGGGGTGCAATTCCACATATGCCCATGGCCTGTGTGAGCAATATATCATTTAGTGACAACTTTTTGTCATTTTTTTTTTTTTGTCATTATTCAATCACTTGGGACAAAAAAAATGAATATTCAATGGGCTCAACATGCCTCTCAGCAATTTCCTTGAGGTGTCTACTTTCCAAAATGGGGTCATTTGTGGGGGTTTTGTACTGCCCTGCCATTTTAGCACCTCAAGAAACGACATAGGCAGTCATAAATTAAAGGCTGTGTAAATTCCAGAAAATGTACCCTAGTTTGTAGGCGCTATAACTTTTGCGCAAACCAATAAATATACACTTATTGACATTTTTTTTACCAAAGACATGTGGCCGAATACATTTTGGCCTAAATGTATGACTAAAATTGAGTTTATTAGATTTTTTTTAGAACAAAAAGTAGAAAATATCATTCATTTTTTTTCAAAATTTTCGGTCTTTTTCCGTGTATAGCGCAAAAAATAAAAACGGCAGAGGTGATCAAATACCATCAAAAGAAAGCTCTATTTGTGGGAAGAAAAGGACGCAAATTTTGTTTGGGTACAGCATTGCATGACCGCGCAATTAGCAGTTAAAGCGTCGCAGTGCCAAATTGTAAAAAGTGCTCTGGTCAGGAAGGGGGTAAATCCTTCCGGGGCTGAAGTGGTTAAAACAAGGAAACACCGTAGAAAAATTGATTTGGGATAGAAAGGTTCCTCCACCTGAAAAATGACTGCCTCTTACCTGCTGCACAGATCTCTTTTTAGGGAGATCACATCCACTTTAGGCTTATAACCCAGCCAAGGTCTCTGTGTGTATCTACCAGATGGCACCTCTCCTCCTCTCAGATCGTCCCTGAATACCTCACGATCAGCAGATAGCCAAATTAAAAAGAAAAACTACCATAGTGTAAAATTGTATGCATTTTATTAATTATAAATAAGATTGCACTTACAAAATAGTCGAAAATTAGCGCCTGTAAAACATTCGAGCTGGCCAGCTCTAAAGATGTTCGCCCGTTGCTACCGGGACTACACGTTGTAATGGTGACGTCAGCATGCCACTCTTCCCTACGCCGTTTCGTTAAAAGGTGACGTCGTCCAGGGGCACAGGCGGCGTGCTGACTCGCCACCTTTTAAGCTCCATAACAAAAAGGAGACGCCCAGTCCTGAGCTCCAAGCGTCCCCATTATACAAGCCACCATCTTGAAATATGGCTACTGCCCTTACTACAGGGGGAACTGCAAAGGACAGCTAGTTAAAAGATCATGCAAAATAATATTTAAAATCATCCAAGTATGCGGCAATAATATCCCATTGACTTTAACTTCGAGTATACCATAAAACTCGTGGAGTTCAGATAATTATTTTATTGCACTAAGATCGTTCCTAGTTAATCAAAACCAGAAACTTAACCTGAGTGACCTCTAGTGGTCAATCAACATATGACATATTACTTTACGCCCTATTGTAATAATTGATTGCCACTAAAAATAAAAAAAATATATGCAATAAAAATGTGGTTGTATCGAAAAAAGAAAAAATGTAAACTGTAAGAAAAATTAAAATTCCTCTGTTCGTACAGCAAATACACTCTTCCTGGCGGTAGATAAATACAGTGCTCAATAGAGGGGGGGTTCCTTGGTTAGAGAATTGTCAAAATTAGAGATGGCCTGGATCCATAGGGTACGATGTTACACTCCATATAGCCTTAATATAGACAAGGATGTCAACGCTTTTATAGATAATGGATAAACAGATATTAATGTGAACTAGACCTGAGCTCCCAGTCGACCCCTGGTATAAGGATGAACATGTCCCTCTACTTAAATTTAAATATTTCAGCGGATATTAGGCTGTACTAGCAGGGACATATGTGAATGGGTAGGTCCCCCATATAGGTCTGAAAAATTTTTGGGGGAAAGATTACCAATATAACTTTGTAGTTGGGGATTCTCCCTCGTCCTTTTATCTTTTATCCATCTACAGTAAATAATTAGAATTTTAAATTATTGTATCAACTAAAGGAATTGGTTCATATTTTTTCATTTTTTCCTTTCTTTTTCTATTTTTCTCTTTTTGTACGAACAGAGGAATTTTAATTTTTCTTACAGTTTGCATTTTTTCTTTTTTAGATACAACCACATTTTTATTGCATATATTTTTATTATTTTTAGTGGCAATCAATTATTACAAGAGGGCGTAAAGTAATGTCATATGTTGATTGACCACTAGAGGTCACTCAGGTTAAGTTTCTGGTTTTGATTAACTAGGAACGATCTTAGCGCAATAAAATAATTACCTGAACTCGAGTTTTATCGCATACTCTAAGTTAAAGTCAATGGGATATTATTGCCGCATACTTGGATGATTTTAAATATCATTTTGCATGATGATCTTTTAACTAGCTGTCTTTTGCAGTTCCCCCTGTAGTAAGGGCAGTAGCCCTATTTCAAAATGGTGGCTTGTATAATGGGAACTCTTGGAGCTCAGGACTGGGCGTCTCCTTTTTGTTATGGAGCTTAAAAGGTGGAGAGTCAGCACGCCGCCCGTGCCCCTGGACGACGTCACCTTTGATATAAGGGCGTAGGGAGGAGCGGCGTGCTGACGTCACCACTACACAACGTGTAGTCCCGGTTGCAACGGGCGAACATCTTTAGAGCTGGCCCGCTCAAATGTTTTACAGGCGCTAATTTTTGACTATTTTGTAAGGGCAATCTTATTTATAATTATTAAAACGCATACAGTTTTACACTATGGTAGTTTTTCTTTTCAATTTGGCTATCTGCTGATCGTGAGGTATTCAGGGACGATCTGAGAGGAGGAGAGGTGCCATCTGGTGGACACACAGAGACCTTGGCTGGGTTATAAGCCTAAAGTGGATGTGATCTCCCTAAAAAGAGATCTGTGCAGCTGGTAAGAGGCAGTCATTTTCCAGGTGGAGGAACCTTTCTATCCCAAATCACTTTTTCTACGGTGTTTCCTTGGTTTAAGTCACAAATCAACAAGTGAAGAAAATACATTTTATATTATGAATACTTCGTGATCGGCAGCATTATCTGTTCAGAGAATCTGTGGTGATAAGAGTTTTTCAGTGACTTTTTTTACCTTATTACATGGATGACTTCTAATGCACCCAGGCTCAAACATTGTGATGCAAGTTGTCTATCATTTCATTATATGTGTAAGAATTTTTAGATTGGGACTAAATATGTCCCTTTTCTGATTGGGATACACAATACTGGTGGAGTAATATTATCATTATCCATATGGTCTCATAATGCGCGTTTTTTCCTTTTGACATTTTACCCATTGTGTGTATCTCACATTCAAACTGAAGCAAGACCTAATTTGTTTTTTGTTTTTTTTATATTTTAATTGAAGGGTTATTCAGACAGCGCTGTGTTTCCATTTGAAAGAGTAGGGCGATAGGCCTATATGAGGCGCAGGATGTGGGGTCCTTAATGGCTTTGTGGATTAGTATTAAATGTGCATGACTCATGGAGGGGAGAAGGGCGCCCTCTGTCAGAGAGTGAGAATAGAGCTGGGCCAGTTTGGGGGCAAGCAGGTCCCCGTGGGTTTTGTAGAACTCTATAGGGAGACCATCTGGGCCTGGGGATTTTCCGGCGGGAAAGGATATGATGGCCTTCAAAACCTCCTCCGGGGTAATGGGTCTCACCAAATTTTCTCTCTCGGCATCGGAAAGTCAGCCGAGTGCCAGGAGGTCCAGCCAAGGTGCTAGATCCTGTGGCCTGAAATCCGAGGGCAACACAGAGGTGTAAAGGAAGCTATAGTATTGCCAATATACGTCTAATATGTCCTGGAGAGAAGAGACCGATTCACCCGAAGGAGACACTATGCTGGGTATCACCGTCAGGGGCAGGTCATGTTGTGCTAACATTGCCAGGAGGCGACCGTTTCGGTCCCCCTGTTCGAAACGGTCGGTGGGGTCGGCCGCTGTCACGAACGTATGTCCCGTTCCAGAAGGCGTGCGCCTATGCGCATGCGCGAGTCACGGACCGCTCGTACGAACGTGCGCATGCGCGTTCGTTAAGACGCGCTTTGGCGCCCAATAGCCTTTAAAAAGATGCTCAGTGGCGCTGCCTCTTGCGGTTTGATCTGCTTCCGTTCCCTGTGTTCCTGATTGTACCAGTACTCTGTTCCTGTATTCAACCCGGCTTCCTGACCCTGCTTATGTCTCCAATCCTGACCTCGGCTAGTTTGACCCAGCTCTGTTACCTGCCTGATTGCCTGTTGCCAAAACCCAGCCTGGACTTTGACTACTCTCTGCTTGCCGTTTCTGCTGTATTCCTTGATGTGTATGACCCGGCTCGTCTGACTCCGCTTCTGTCTGCAAACCTGCATCTGCTGATCTGCAAACCTGCATCTGCTAACCTGTATCTGCTGATCTGCAAACCTGCATCTGCTAACCTGCATCCGCTGCTCTGCAAACCTGCATCTGCTAACCTGCATCTGCTGATCTGCAAACCTGCATCTGCTAACCTGCATCCGCTGCTCTGCAAACCTGCATCTGCTAACCTGCATCTGCTGATCTGCAAACCTGCATCTGCTAACCTGCATCTGCTGATCTGCAAACCTGCATCTGCTAACCTGCATCTGCTGCTCTGCAAACCTGCACCTGCTGATCTGCATCCGCGACCACTTCAAGCAGTAAGGACTCAGGCACCTTTACCTCACTGTGCTCTTACCGCCACTGTTCCCACTCCAGTGGTCTCCGAGCCAGGGTGGTACGGGAGGTCTCCCTCCACACGTCAGGCTCACATCCCAGGTACGTTACAGTATCAAACCGCCATGTCTGAGCCTGCAGGAGGGACCTTGCCTATGGACTTTGTCTGTCAAACTCTCACAGCCCTCACTCAGGTCATGGAGACCCTGCAAAGCAGCCTCGTCCGAATGGAGGGGCGGACACAAGAATTGACCATCTTGGCAGACCCCTCTCCCGAGCCTAGGGTGCCTGTTCCTGAGAAATTCTCTGGAAATCGTAACCAATTCCGGGCGTTTCGTAATGCATGCGAACTTTATTTTTCATTGCTGCCACGGACTTTCCCATCCGAAATTACCAAAGTAGGCTTTGTTATTACCCTGCTGCAAGGGGAGCCCCAGGCCTGGGCCCACCACCTACTCGAAGTCCGCCATATGGATTTGAACTCTTTATCATCCTTCCTTAATGCCATGGCCCGACTTTATGACGACCCCCAGCGGACCTCCACCGACGAGGCTGCCCTCCACGCGCTCCAGCAAGGCCGCCGAGCGGCAGAGGACTATGTAACCGATTTCAGACGCTGGAGCGCGGACACTCAGTGGAATGAGGCTGCTCTCCGACACCAGTTTCGTCTCGGTCTATCTGAAAGTTTAAAGGACGAATTGGCCCGGGTTGATGTTACTGATACTCTAGAGACTTTAATTACACTATCCATCCAGATAGACCGACGACTTCGGGAACGCAGAGCAGAGAGGTCTTCTCAGCAGCTCCGCCCAGCTTGGATGCTATCCCGGATGCCAACTTCCATGCACTCCATCAAATCAAAGCAGCCTGAATTGATGAAACATTCCCTGTCCGCCCAAGAACGACTTCGTCGGCAGCAGAACTTTCTATGCCTATACTGTGGAGAAGTTGGTCACTACATCTCCTCTTGTCCTGCTAAGATGCGCAAGTTCCTGGCTTCCTCTTCTTCTAATCATGCACCTTCTACTGCCAGCGCCACTCACCTGGCCATACCAATTTCATTTCAATTGCCGGAAAAAACTATACCAGTGACGGCAATAATAGACTCAGGGGCATGCAGTTGTTTTATCAATTTAGACTTTGCTACCCAACAACGCATCCCCCTTCAGCCCAAGGCCCAGGGACTCTCCATCTTCCTGGCAGACGGGTCCCGCATTAAATCTGGAGTAGTGACCCAGGAGACCCCTCCTTTGCCTGTAATCACCCTTGTGGATCATAAGGAACTGCTGAGCCTGAATGCTATTTCCTCTCCTTTGTTTCCAGTCATCCTTGGCTTACCTTGGCTTCAGGCACACAATCCCCAGATCGATTGGGGAACCGGAAGTGTTAGATTCCAGTCACCTTACTGCCTGCACCATTGCGTGCCATCATGCCCCAGTACCTCTGGTCCGTTGTTATGCCTGGAACCAGATCCTGAAACTTGCTCTGCTGTGCCCAAACAATACCATGAGTTCTTGGACGTTTTCAGTAAACGTGGGGCCGAAGTTCTTCCACCTCATCATCCATACGATTGTCCAATCAAGCTTCTTCCCGGTGCGGAGATCCCTTTCGGACGTATCTTTCCTTTATCTGAACGGGAACTAGGGGTACTGAAGGAATACGTTGATGAGAATCTTAAGAGAGGATTCATCCGCCCTTCCACCTCTCCAGCAGGAGCAGGAATCTTTTTTGTGGAAAAGAAAGACCACTCTCTCCGACCCTGTGTGGACTATCGGGAGCTGAACAAGATCACGGTTAAAAACCGTTACCCTTTGCCCCTGGTACCTGAACTCTTTCAAGGACTTAGAACCGCCTCTGTATTTACCAAATTAGACCTGCGGGGGGCTTACAACTTGGTACGCATCCGTGCAGGGGATGAGTGGAAGACTGCCTTTCGTACTAGGTTCGGCCATTACGAATATCTAGTAATGCCTTTTGGGTTATGTAACGCCCCAGCCACATTTCAGCACCTGATTAATGATGTTTTTAGAGACTGTCTGGACATTTATGTAGTTGTCTATCTAGACGATATTTTGATTTTTTCTTCTTCCCTCGAGCAGCATCGAGTACATGTCAAGAGTGTACTCTGTCGCCTTCGTCAACACGGACTATACGCAAAACCAGAAAAATGCGAGTTTGAGCGACAGAGTATCCAGTTCCTTGGTCTCGTGATATCAACAGAGGGATTCAAGATGGATCCTCAAAAAGTTGCAGCCGTTCTGGATTGGCCTGCACCTTCAGACAAGAAAGGGGTGCAGCGCTTTGTTGGTTTCGCAAACTTTTATCGGAGATTCATCTAGGGCTTCTCTGCTATTATCTCCCCAATCACGCAGCTGACCAAGCAGAATGCTCGGTTCCAGTGGACTCCCGAGGCACAGACCGCCTTCACAGACTTAAAGAGACTTTTCACATCAGCTCCTATTCTGAGTCATCCTGACCCTGCGCTCCCTTACCTACTTGAAGTAGATGCCTCCGAGACGGCGGTTGGAGCTGTCATCTCCCAACGCCAGGGTCTCACGGACTTGATGCACCCCATAGCTTTCTTCTCCCGGAAGCTCACCCCATCCGAAAAGAACTATGACGTTGGGGACAGGGAACTACTGGCCATTAAATCGGCTCTTGAGGAGTGGAGGTATTTGTTGGAAGGAGCAGCGCACCCCATACTCATTTATACAGATCATAAGAACTTAGAGTATCTGAGAGCTGCCAAACGTCTGAGACCCCGCCAGGCACGATGGGCATTATTTTTCTCTAGGTTCGCATTTCATATAACTTACCGGCCTGGCTCCAAGAACACCAAACCGGACGCTCTTTCTCGCATGTTTGATGATCCGAAGGAAGTACCAGCTCCAGACACCATTCTATCAGAAGGTAACTTTCTACTTCTGCAAACTGATCTCATGTCCAGCTTGAAGCAAGCCTCTGCAGGTGTGTCTGGCCCTCCCGGAGCTACTCTGCTACTCAAGGATGGTCTCCTGTGGAGGAACAGCAAGATCTTTGTGCCTGAAGAGGTCCGAGTCACAGTGCTGAATTTGTGTCATGATCATCCTCTGGCAGGCCATTTCGGAATGCATAAGACTCTGGAGCTAGTCCAACGTACGTTTTGGTGGCCGGATCTTGAGAAGAACTGCAGGGAATATATAAGCTCTTGTGCCACCTGTATCCGTAGCAAGACCACTAGAAGCAAGGCCTGGGGTCTACTCAGACCTTTACCAGTCCCCGACCGTCCTTGGAAGATGATTGCCATGGATTTCGTAGTGGTACTGCCTCCGTCAGAGGGTTATTCAGCTATCTTAGTCGTGGTTGACCGTTTATCCAAGATGGCCCACTTTGTTCCATTAAAAAGCACACCCTCTGCCATGGAAACTGCCCAAGTCTTCATTAGAGAGATAGTAAGGCTACACGGGGTTCCTGCGGACATTGTTTCGGACAGAGGGGTGCAGTTCACCTCTCGTTTCTGGAGGGCTTTATGCAGGGCTTTGATGATTGAACTGTCTATGTCCTCGTCCTATCACCCTCAGACAAATGGGCAAACTGAGAGGACGAACCAAACGCTCGAGCAATATCTCCGATGCTTTACCTCCTTTGTTCAGGACGACTGGGTATCATTACTACCTCTGGCAGAATTTGCCTTTAATAATGCCAGTCATTCGGCTACAGGTCAGTCGCCATTCTTTGCCAATTACGGGTACCATCCAACCTTCCTACCTGATCTCATCCCGGATTCAACAGTCCCAGCAGTCCAGAGTATTGTCGATTTCCTGACTCGTAATAGCAAGATATTACAGGAAGCCATGACCAGGACACAGGCAACCAATAAGAAGATGTTTGACAGGAAGAGGAGGGGGGAGTTATGTCTGCAACAGGGCGATCAAGTATGGTTATCCACCACCAATCTTAAGATGGCCTGCCCTGCAAGGAAATTGGCACCCAAATTCATTGGTCCTTTTCCAGTAAAGCAGAAATTAAATGGTGTTTCCTATGAACTTGTCTTACCGGAGTCTTTGAAAATCCATCCAGTATTTCATGTTTCATTATTGAAACCTACAGTGCCGGATCCCTTTCCTGACAGAGGATCAAGACCACCTGAACCTGTGATCATTGACGGAGATGAGGAGTTTGAAGTAGAGGCCGTCTTAGACTGCCGAAGAAGAAGGAATCAGCTACAGTTCCTGATCAAATGGAAAGGTTATGGTCTGGAAGAAAATTCCTGGGAACCCCAACGGAACATTCATGCTCAAGAATTGATCCAGGCCTTTTTCCGTAATCACCCAAGAAAAGAGTTCTCTTGGGCACCCGGAGGTTGCCCTTAAGGGGGGGGGCACTGTCACGAACGTATGTCCTGTTCCAGAAGGCGTGCGTGAGTCACGGACCGCTCGTACGAACGTGCGCATGCGCGTTCGTTAAGACGCGCTTTGGCGCCCAATAGCCTTTAAAAAGATGCTCAGTGGCGCTGCCTCTTGCGGTTTGATCTGCTTCCGTTCCCTGTGTTCCTGATTGTACCAGTACTCTGTTCCTGTATTCTGACCCGGCTTCCTGACCCTGCTTATGTCTCCAATCTTGACCTCGGCTAGTTTGACCCAGCTCTGTTACCTGCCTGATTGCCTGTTGCCAAAACCCAGCCTGGACTTTGACTACTCTCTGCTTGCCGTTTCTGCTGCATTCCTTGATGTGTATGACCCGGCTCGTCTGACTCCGCTTCTGTCTGCAAACCTGCATCTGCTGATCTGCAAACCTGCATCTGCTAACCTGCATCTGCTGATCTGCAAACCTGCATCTGCTAACCTGCATCCGCTGCTCTGCAAACCTGCATCTGCTAACCTGCATTTGCTGATCTGCAAACCTGCATCTGCTAACCTGCATCCGCTGCTCTGCAAACCTGCATCTGCTAACCTGCATCTGCTGATCTGCAAACCTGCATCTGCTAACCTGCATCTGCTGCTCTGCAAACCTGCACCTGCTGATCTGCATCCGCTGCTCTGCAAACCTGCACCTGCTGACCTGCATCCGCGACCACTTCAAGCAGTAAGGACTCAGGCACCTTTACCTCACTGTGCTCTTACCGCCACTGTTCCCACTCCAGTGGTCTCCGAGCCAGGGTGGTACGGGAGGTCTCCCTCCACACGTCAGGCTCACATCCCAGGTACGTTACAGCCGCGTAGGCCTCAGTCTGGGTATCTACCTTGTTCTGTAGCTCAGTTGTGGTAGCGGCTTGTTCTCTACGGATCCCAGCTATTGAGGAGATGTATTGACCTCTAGTGAAGGCTTTGAGGGCGCCCCAAGTGACCTCTGGGGAGGAGGACCGTGCATTAAGTTTCCAGTATTCGGTAAGGCGAGGTGGGATAGTATTGGTCAAGTCAGCGTGGGAGAGCCAATGGGTTCCCAGGCTCCAAGGGGCAGAGGTCCGGGAGGCAGGGGATGGGATGCTAAGGAGGAGGGCAGTGGTCTGACAGCCCACTAGGTAGGTATGTGGCGTCTAGCACGTCCGACATCGTGGCCGGATTGGCAAAAGCTAAGTCAATGTGTGAGGACGTTTTGTAGGTGGCGGAAAAGCAGGAGTAGGCCCTAGTCGAGAGGTGTTTCCACCTTCAGACCTCGGTCACTCCCATTGCTTGTGCCCAAGTGGATAAGTCTGAGGAGCATTGTTTAGGGGGGGGGCTGGTCTGTCTAAGTCCGGAGCTAGGATGGCTTTAAAATCACCCATTAGTAACAACCTGGCGGGGCAGTATGGGGTAACCCCTTCTAGGATAGAGTATAAGGCGGATGTTGAGAAGGGAGGAGGGATGTATATATTTACCATATATCTCGTGCCCCAAACTGTGAAAACCACTATCACGTGTTTGCCCTGAGGGTCGGTGTGAATCTGTTCCACTACGCATGGAAAGGATTTGCTGACCAGCACCGAAACCCCCCTGGCATAGGTGGAATAGGAGGCATGACAGGCTCTCTGGATCCACGGCTTCTTTAGTGCCAATAGTTTGCTTCTCATAAGGTGCATCTCCTGAAGCAGTATCATGTGGGGGGGGGGGGGGGGGAGTGTAATTTGAGATATTTAAATAGTACTGCTCTTTTAAATTTGGAAGTGAGCACCCAGACATTCCAGGATAAGATATTAAAAGTGGACATTGTTAACAGCCCTTATCTGATGGCATCCCTGGGAACTTAGGAGCTATACCCAGAAAACAACAGTTTAACCCCCTACTGGCTGGAACCCCAACAAAAATATCCAGTCAGTTTTATACCCTGAATTCAACTTAAACTATTGCTATTATAAAGTCCCTCCAGGTGAGTGCAGAATAGCGGGTCAATAACTCAAAATTCCTGGGATGACCCCAGCTCGTGTTCAACTTATAAAAGTAGGCAAGGGTGGGGGGACGTGTATCTGCTCACAATGAGAAGGACTGGGCTGTCTGGAACAATGGTGTAATTCCTCCAGATATCGGAGGACCTCCCGAAATGTGGAGAGCACCAGGTCAGCCTCTTCTCAGAAACAAACAAACCATGAAGTTCAAATGTGAGTCACGTGTAGAAGCACATTTGGGGTGGCTCCGGTATTTGTCGAAGGTTAAGTAGGATGGAGCGAACAAGGATATGTATGATCCCTGCATCAGATAGATTAATAAGAAGAATTATTTATTGTAGGGTGATCAGCCAGTCGTCTGCGTCCGCAAGGTTGTCAAAGAAACCGATCGCCCCGTCATGTTGGACCCGCAGGCAACTATTCTAAAGCATGCTGTATTTAATGCTCTTATCTCTGAGTCTTCTGCGAACATCATTGAAGGTTTTCCTCTTTCTCTGCAAGTCAGCCCAAAAGTCGGGGAAAAGAAGAATAGAGGTGTTGCCATATCTGAGATTGGGATGTTTACGGGCTTCAGAGAGAATCCTGTCTCTGTCCTTATAGTTGAGGAAGTAAACCAGAAAAGGGCGGGGAAGATTCCCTGGGATGGCACGGCCCGTGGGCACACGATGAGCCCTTTCAAACCACGTAAGTCGGGGGGACATCCGTAAGGCCCAGGAGAGTTTTAAAGAACTCCTCCACTAACGAAGCAGGGTGATCCCCCTCTTCTCTGTCAGGTAGAGCCAGGACTCTGATATTACTGCACCTCAATCTGTTTTCAGCGTCGTCAGATTTTGCAACAAGGGACTGTACTGTGCGTTGCAACTCAGCGATGGAGGCGGCATGGGTAACTAAGATGTTCGGTGGCTGACACTCTGGTTTCAGTTTCGGTCATTTTCCCTCTTATTTTGTAAAGTTCGTTCCGAATTAAGTTGCACTCCTCAGCAAGATGGTCAATGCGCACCATCAGCGAGGTCATACTCTGCTCGATCGCCACAAGGATCATGGCCGTGCTGTCTTGAGAAGGTGGGGTTGACTTTTCCGCCATCTGAGTTTCTTTAGGCTCCGACCAATCAGAACGAGAGCCGTTTGCGGGGAAGCGGGCGGTGGCGGCCGGACCGGACTGTTGGTCTTAGTGGTTTTAGAGTACCTCTTCCCCTTTTTGGAGGAGGAGGACATCTGGTATTTCACTCAGGGAGACCGCTATGAGGGACAATCGTCTGTGCCAGATGTATTACTAGGAGGTAGCTGGATGCCACCCAAGCTGACCATAGACCTCCAGCCTCTGGCGTTCACACTGTGGACAGGCAGTCAGTGCTCACCAGTAGCCTCCCCCCTCACAGCAGACACACAGGCAGGGGCAAGGCAGTAAGGACGTGGGGCTGGGAGTGCCAGGGTGTGGAAGGCCCAGAGCAGTGGGACAGAGGCAGCAGCAGAGAGGACACACTAGGCCACAGGATACCCCAGCTCGGACAGGCAGTCATTGGCAGCACACCAGGCTGTGGCAGGGACTTGGAGGACTGACAGGGTGGATGAAGAAAGGAGGCCTGCATCTCTGAGTGCAGGCCAGACCAGCCGCGGTGCCTCCTCTTTGGATATCAGCTACAGGAAACTGCGGGGATCCTCAAGCCTCACTAGGCCGGACCAGGCTGCGGCCGCTAAGGATGTCCCTGGATCTCGGCTAGGCCTCCGGACCGTGCCAGGTGGGTGGATGGATGGTATGTGGGGACGGATGAGGGTCCCCTACCCCCACATCTGCCAGGATCGAGTTTCCCCCGGGAGGCCTCAGACTGGCAAGATGGCGGTGGCCACGGGTGTCAGGACGCAATATCTCTCGGATGATCACAGGCAGAGCCGCTTGGAAATAATGGAACAGGACACTGCGGGGCACCAAGATGAGCAGGCTGGCAGGGTTTTTTGCTCTTTACAGGTCAGCAGATGCACGGATGGCGGCGGATTACAGTCTGGATTCCTGGAGCTCCTCGCAAAAACGTCCGCCGCTGCTCACATCAGGACACTCCCCGACAGCCTCAACCTTAGCGGGATCAGGTGGTTGTTGCCCACTGCCTACTCGATGTCCAAGGTACTGTACTTCGGACATCCCTATGCTGCATTTCTCTTGCTTGAGGGTTAGTCCCACAGCCTTGATGCGGTCTAACATGACACCCATGTGAACCAGATGGTCCTCCCAGGTATTACTGTAGATGGCAATGTCATCCAGGTATGCACAAGCATAGTCCAGGAGGCCATCGAGGAGTCGATCTACCATCCTCTGGAAAGTCTGTAAAAGGAAAACAAATACCTTCGCGCTAACTCAAATGTGTAAGCTGCTAACACTGCAAATAGAATTTTTGCTGTAGACCAAGAAATGTATAAATAAGTGCAGCGCTATACTTTTATAACGTGAATTGACAATTGTGCATATCAACATAGAGAAATCCTAAAGTCCATTTTCTATAAATCAAAGTCCATTGTAAAACATGGAAATCACCACGTGAATGTATGACTGAAATAATAATTAAGCGATCCCCAAGGTAGTGGAGGCGTACCGTAGATATTGGACCTAAAAATAGCATATGCTACATAGGTCAACATAGGCATTTATTGCCCAATGGCAATGATACACAGAATCCGTGCCAAGGGAAAGTCAACGGTCCTGGAAACTTGCTCAGGGATTATGTGCAAAAACCACACTTGTGCAGATACCGCCACCCATATGAATGGAGGCTTACCAAAAGGTTGGGACCCAAAACAGCATATGCTGGATGAGTCAAACAGGCTGGGAATTGCCCACTGGCAATGGAGAGGAGATCTCAAAGATACACTAGAGAAGAAGTCCTGGGGGTGCCTCATCTCCTCCACGTGGAAATTAAGGATATCCTCGAACATGCCCCACATAGAATAAAAAAGGGGCCATATAGTGTAATACCGTAAAATTAAGGATTTTTATTAAAAGAAAGACACTTACATTTAAGAAGTACCAAAGCGCTTGTATACAATAAAAAGGCAGCAGTAGAGTCCTCCCGACGCGTTTCGTCTCATAGGACTTCGTCAGGATTCCCGGAGCTCCTCGCAAAAACGTCCGCCGCTGCTCACATCAGGACACTCCCCGACAGCCTCAACCTTAGCGGGATCAGGTGGTTGTTGCCCACTGCCTACTCGATGTCCAAGGTACTGTACTTCGGACATCCCTATGCTGCATTTTTCTTGCTTGAGGGTTAGTCCCACAGCCTTGATGCGGTCTAACATGACACCCATGTGAACCAGATGGTCCTCCCAGGTATTACTGTAGATGGC
Source organism: Lithobates septentrionalis (assembly GCA_037952835.1). Lineage (NCBI taxonomy): Eukaryota > Metazoa > Chordata > Amphibia > Anura > Ranidae > Lithobates > Lithobates septentrionalis. The sequence continues at coordinate 818,116 of JBBDGP010001641.1, read as the reverse complement.
AATATCATCCAGGTATGCACAAGCATAGTCCAGGAGGCCATCGAGGAGTCGATCTACCATCCTCTGGAAAGTCGCCGGAGCATTTTTCATCCTAATGGACATCACTTTAGACTATAGGCTGAATGGGTTGGTGAATGCTGACTTTGGAGTAGATTCCACATCCAGAGGAATTTGCCAGTACCCTTTGCATAAGTTTGAGGGTTGTCAAGAATTTTCCCTGAGCGATGCGATCTATGCTGGTACAGTCATTTAGTCAGCGACAGTCCATGCAGAAGCGAGTCGTGCCTTCCCACTTCGGTATGAGGACCACCGGGGAAGCCCAGGGGCTGCTGGACAGATCGCTAACTCCCAACTAGAGCATCTTCTTAATCTCACTACACATCCCCCCTCTCACTGCGTCAGGTACCCGGTAAGCCGCCTGTCTTAAGGGCGGCTGTCCCGGGGTCCCCACTCCGTGCACTGCCATAGTAGTATACCCGGGGACTGGGACTGTGGAGAACATTTCCCTTCTCTGACTAATGACCTGTCTAGCCTGTCCTCTCTGCATCGGCCCTAGCTGGTCTTCAAGCTTAATCGTCTCCATCCCTGCAGTAATCATATTTCACTCCGGGAGTGTACCCATTTTACTATCCTAACCTTGAGGCTCTCGACACTGAACATCAATTCCATTGAGAACCTTCCCTCTCCTTTTGTATTACTTCCCCCTACCAATATAATGCCACTCACCCACCCCCACCCCTCCTTTTTTTTATTACTCTCTTTTAATTCCTCATTCCTTTCTCTCCCTTCTCTATTCTACTGTGTGGTCCTCTCGTTGTCTCCACTGATCATATGTGATGAAAAACAGATATAAAAGCTGCGCTCAAAGGATAATAAATAATTAATGAATAAAATTTGTGAAAAACATAAAAAAGCGGCCAGCACCAAAGGTCTAGTCCCAAAAACCCCAAATGGAATGAATATAAAAAAGATGCGGCGCTAAAAATTATGAAACAAAAGACAAAGGGAACAAGAGCTAATGACAGGTCTGATCCCCATCCAAACTAATATAAGGTATAGTGAAGTAAATAAAATGCACAAAATAAATGGTGCTGCAATAATTGACAATTGAATATATATAAAATAAACACTAATGTCCAATAGAGTAATATATATAACAATACTCAAAAAAGAGAGAAAGAGAAAAAAAACCCAAGATATAAAGTCCAAAAAATATCAAAAATAATCCGTGATGTGAAAAAAGAAGATGTGCCAAAGACAGATGCAGGTGAAGAAGTCCTCCGAATCTTGTCACACACAGAATGGATAATCAAATGCGCTTACCAGATCCTGGTGACTGCTATTACGGCAGTCTTAAACAGCACAGGGAAATCGGTCTCCCCACAACCTTGCCATGCAGCGACTGTAAGCAGCGGATTATTCTCAAACGTGTAAAACAAAAGGACAATCCATAGCGTAATATGTCCAAACAAGGAATTTAATAAAAAAGAATTGCACTTACACAATCAAGATGAAAAACCAGCGTTTCGTCACGATGGGACGTCGTCTGGGGATTGGCCAATCCCCAGACGACGTCCCATCGTGACGAAATGCGTAGGGGGAGCCTATGACGTCATCACGTCCGTTCTCGGTTGGGCTTTGCACGAACCCAGGAAGTGGAGGAGGCAGACGGAGACGCCGACATTTGCTTATTATGACAACACGCTGGTTTTTCATCTTGATTGTGTAAGTGCAATTCTTTTTTATTAAATTCCTTGTTTGGACATATTACGCTATGGATTGTTCTTTTGTTTTACACGTTTGAGAATAATCCGCTGCTTACAGTCGCTGCATGGCAAGGTTGTGGGGAGACCGATTTCCCTGTGCTGTTTAAGACTGCCGTAATAGCAGTCACCAGGATCTGGTAAGCGCATTTGATTATCCATTCTGTGTGTGACAAGATTCGGAAGACTTCTTCACCTGCATCCTTACCTGCATCTGTATTTTTCACATCACGGATTATTTTTTATATTTTTTGGACTTTATATCTTGGGGTTTTTTTCTCTTTCTCTCTTTTTTGAGTATTGTTATATATATTACTCTATTGGACATTAGTGTTTATTTTATATATATTCAATTGTCAATTATTGCAGCACCATTTATTTTGTGCATTTATTTACTTCACTATACCTTATATTAGTTTGGATGGGGATCAGACCTGTCATTAGCTCTTGTTCCCTTTGTCTTTTGTTTCATAATTTTTAGCTCCACTGATCATACCTTGATACTTTTTTTCCCCCCATTTCCTGTCTGCCTACCACTGGAGTAAACCATTACATATACCCAGTAAAGTGACTGGCCTAAGGTGATACACAGAGATTCAACAAATACTCGTACATAAATTGTCCCTCTTTATCTGCAGCCCTCTCTTCTCGACAGCACTTCAAATTGTAGAATGTAAATAAAGCTTGTCTGAGCGTTCAGAAAAAAGGGCGGAGGGCTGACGTTATACTCTGCAGAGCTCAGTGAGCGGAGCTCTGAGAACTGATTGGAGGGAAGAGACAAACCCCTTTTCACACAGCACACAGGAACAGAGCTGAGGCTGTCAAATCAGCTGGAGATCCCTCCCATCAGCTTTTTTTTTTTTTTTTTTTTTTTTTGGTGTCAGGAAAACTTGTCAGAAATGTTTCATGCTGATAGCAGAGGAATGAACCAGCAGATAGGAATGACATTTAGTTCTCTTAAAGTGATTGTAAAGGCTCGATTTTTTTTAAAAATAACATGTCATGCTTACGTCCTCTGTGTAGTGGTTTTGCACAGAGCAGCCTGGATCCTCCCCTTCTCGGGTCCCTCTTTGCTGCGCCTAGCCCCTTCCTCCTTTGAGTTCCCCTCAGCCAGCAGCTTGCTACAGGGGGCACCCAAGCCGAGTCAGAGTCTGTGTATCCATTCAGATGTGGAGCCCTGACCTGGCCCTGCCTGTCTCCCTCGATTGGCTGACTGACTTTGACTAACAGCCGCGGGAACCAATCAGGAGGAGTGTCTCTGCCAATCAGGAGGAGTGTCCTGGATGGCTGAGGGGATCGTGGACATTGCCGGAGAGAGATGGGGCTCAGGTAAGTATTAGGGGGGTGCTGGGGGGGTTGCTACACACAGAAGGTTTTTTATTTTAATGCATAGGATGCATTAAGATAAAAAAACCTTCTGACTTTACAACTCCTTTAATTAAAACAAGCACACACTATAGAGGGACATGTTTTGTTTATATTTCACGTTCGAGGTTTACAACCACTTTAAAAATTTTTTTGCCTAATTCCAGTCCCGAAATGAAATATCGCTGGGAACACTATTTCTAGTACACATTCTGGATGCTATAACGGATTAATAACTATCCCATTGTCCTAAATGATAGTCTTATGTTGCTTTTTACTTATGTTATTTTATGCGCAACATAATGACTACGTACTGTTCTGTTCCACATTTTTATTATCTGTAAATTACTGTAAATTCAATACAAAGTATAGAAACAGAAAAAGCCTATTGTTTGGGAGGCAACACAGCATTCCCATTGTAATGCATGAAACATGTAAGTATTGGTAGTACAACCCCTTTACATTAAGACATTTACAATACCAAACTGGAGTGTGAACTTCACATAAAGATAAATCTTCAAAGCTGGCACAAATAAAGTGCTAGAATAGTGCTAAAATACTCCTGAATGCAGTTTAAACATTACAATGCACATATGGCTCAACATGATAATGCTCCTAGGGTTTATATATTTTTTGGAGAGTAAATGCAACTAGAAATACACCTAGCTGAATGATATTCTATAGAAGATTAAACACATATTACCAACATACAGTAAGAAACAATCAGGGACAGGGAGGACCAGAACATTGCCTCGCTTGCAACGGCCCTAAAAATAGGAAAAACTGCAGAAGAGACAAAGTAGTCTGTCCCATACAAGCTCATGTTCTAATGCACATGATTCACATACGTGGACTGCCTCGCAGTCCCGCTCATAGGCCTGCGCACATTTCTACTGTAAGAGAGGACAAGGAAGGCAAAATGTCCATGTGCCACACAGAGCTCAACCACCTCTGTATTCTGTTACCGTGTCAGGTCTACATTAGAGAATAGAAAAATTTCAGTAGTAAAATGGCAATTGTACCCACACAGTGGTTGGCTGGCTAGGTAGCGATCAATCCCAATTCAATCCTAATAAAAATGAGGGATCCAATTCACTGCATCAGAGAATATAAAAGACAGGATACAATCCTATAAGAGAAATTAGAAAGGCTCCGAAATAAGAGTTTACCTTCCCAACCATACAGCCCATTTCATGCAGCAGCTGACGTCCACAAAGTAGCCATGCTTGTCACTCACAACAGAAAGTCTAGAAAGATGGGGTCAGAAAAACTGCCACGTCTCTAGTCCCAATACTCATTCAGGAATCCCTTCTAACACTGGTCTGACCTGAATAGCTGAGACGCGTGATAACTACACAACAGAGAGAGAATGTCAGGAAAACTGCCACATTTCTTGTCCTGATACTCAGCCAGCAAACCCCAGATACTCTGGCCTGATCAGAATAGTGGAGTTTTGTGTTAATAGAAAACAGTTTGTTACTGCAGTTCTCTCCAAAATGCTGCACAGGAGACAGCCACAGTACATGATGAATCCCTAGCATGGCCATAGTGATTTCACGTACTCAAAACCTGTCCCAGCTCTGGTCCCAACATACAATAATTCTCAGACAATGCTGGTCTGACCTCCGCTATGAAATCCTCACAGGTGGCTGTCATCACTAGGAGAACAGGTCCATCACAGAGAGAACACCAGTACGGAAACTGGGAAAACCTGCACCCAGCAGATTGTAGAGGCTTCCAGGATTTCATCAATTTATCTTCTTAGCTAACTGGAGAAACCATCCAGGATTATTATATCCAACATTAATCTACAAGCACCAATGGCTGACTGGAGAGACTGCCAGAATTTTATATACCCAGAATGAACCTATAAGTACATGCAGTTGATGGTCGTAGAAATTCATCCAGAAAATTTTCAGAGCTGAAGAAAACACATTCATTCTCCTGTGGATAATAACAAAAACTAAGGCACGATGCTGTGCCAGCTTTTATTGTTGGCAGCGTCCCTTTTTCGAGTAGGGGGCAGCATAACCTGACAGTCTAATAATGCTGGCGTCTCTTAATGCACGATAAAGACAATATGTTTTCTTTTGGCAGTTAAATATGACATAACATTTTTGAACTTTTTTCAAGCTTTCCACTCCTTTTCACATGTTGAGATGTCATCTCCTGTTGAAAAAAAAAAATCCTATTCACAGATATCAATATCTCCAGTTGCAATTTGCACACAGAACTGAATGACTCTTCTGACTCATCCCTAATCAAACAGCTCAGTCCCAGGCTGCAATCCAACAAAGACAGGCGTTTTTTTTTTTTTGTAGTGTCTCTGTAGATAACCCATAAAGCTCTGGAAATCTTTTGTCATGTATTAAAAGTGTTTAAACAAAAAAAAAACAATATAAATAGAATTGACCCAATTTTTTTATAGATTCCCTTTAAGTGCACATTACTTAACTTGTTAGACCATATCCATTGCAATAAAACAATATAAAAGTCCTACCTTATATTTGGTCATAGTGCTAAAATGATTGTTCCTGAAGAATACACATAGCTCTCCCTCCTGAAGGGTTGATGTCAGCTCACTTAGCCCGTGGTAAGTCAGCTGTGTGGCTGTGCCATTTAAAAACTGTTCAGCTACATAGCCTGAAAGAGAATGAGCAATGCAATAATTAGATCAGTTCACAGTAAACACGAAATATCTTTATATCTGCAACTTGAACTGTAACACATTTAGACAAACAGATTAAAAGCACCCCCACACTCTTCCCCAAAGCAGTGGTTTAGTGTCTCACTGACAAAAACAACCTTCTTCATCTCCTGCCAGATTAAAATTAGATACAATAGTAGCCAAGACTCTTTTGGAAAATCGGTGGATCACATAGGCAGCATCTGGAAGGTCTCAGGTGGATAATTTACCAAACATTTCTGTGTGTACTGTACCTTCGAAGACCTCAGGGGCTACTGAACTAGGCTCTCATGTTTTGCCACTGTCTATTCTGCAGACATGAGTAAAGAATGCATCTTCCATTGCACTAAAAGCTAATGCCTCCTGGGCTGATGATGTGCCTGCAGGTGCACAAGTGACCGTTATGTGTCTTCCCACAATTTAGGGCTTGGTGCTTATATGTTGCAGTTATCACTATTGGGACTGAAAGTGCTACATGCCATCCACTTGGCAAAAGATTCTCAATGGGAGTCAGGGAACATAATGGCAGGGTTTTTTCTTCTGTTGGTTCTGAAGGATTCTTTTAAACAGGGGCGGACCGTCTATTAAGGGCGCACTGGTGCCGCCCCCCCGCCCATGCGTCCGGTCCCTTTGAGGACACCGGCGCATGGATTCCAATGAGATGGGGCTGTTTTTTTGAAGCACTGATCAGAGCCAGAGGATGGGTGGTTGTTTGCCGCCACCCCCCCCCCCCCCCCCAAAAAAAAAAAAAAACACCAGCCGCCACTGCTTTTAAAGAAGAAGTACAGCAAAAGCTGCACTCCTGTTACCGGTTTCCAGTCACTGTTAGTACTTCGCAGAGAAAGGAAAGTCATTGTCTTTACACTTTAAAAAGACTAGAAAAAACATCCTCTGTACTGCACGTATCTAAAATAAAATCAAATTTGATTCAAAGTCTGTTTTATTGAAGAATTAAGCTGCCTGTGGATGGTGCCAAGTCAGCTGGTGACCACACTGTCTGGACAGATTGGGTCTAAGAAGGCATGTCAATGCATAAAGTGGCATTTGAGACGGAACTTAAAGCGGAGTTCCGACAAAAAAAAAAAAAATTAAAAGTCAGCAGCTACAAATACTGCAGCTGTTGACTTTTAATAATCGGACACTTACAGCATCTCACAAAAGTGAGTACACCCCTCACATTTTTGTAAATATTTTATTATATCTTTTAATGTGACAACACTGAAGAAATGACACTTTGCTACAATGTAAAGTAGTGAGTGTACAGCTTGTATAACAGTGTAAATTTGCTGTCCCCTCAAAATAACTCAACACACAGCCATTAATGTCTAAACCGCTGGCAACAAAAATGAGTACACCCCTAAGTGAAAGTGTCCAAATTGGGCCAAATTAGCCAGTTACCCTCCCCGGTGTCATGTGACTCATTAGTGTTACAAGGTCTCAGGTGTGAATGGAGAGCCAGCAGGTGTGTTAAATGTGGTGTTATCACTCTCAATCTCTCATACTGGTCACTGGACGTTCAACATGGCACCTCAAGGGCAAAGAAATCTTTTGAGCATGTGAAAAAAAAAAAGAATTGTTGCTCTACATAAAGATGGCCTAGGCTATAAGAAGATTGCCAAGACCCTGAAACTGAGCTGCAGCACGGTGGCCAAGACCATACAGCGGTTTAACAGGACAGGTTCCACTCAGAGCAGGCCGTGCCATGGTCAACCAAAGAAGTTGAGTGCACGTGCTCAGCGTCATATCCAAAGGTTCTCTTTGGGAAATAAACGTATGAGTGCTGCCAGCATTGCTGCAGAGGTTGAAGGGGTGGGGGGGTCAGCCTGTCAGTTCTCAGACCATACGCCGCACACTACATCAAATTGTTCTGCATGACTGTCGTCCCAGAAGGAAGCCCCTTCTAAAGATGATGCACAAGGAAAGTCCGCAAACAGTTTGCTGAAGACAAGCAGACTAAGGACATGGATTACTGGAACTATGTCCTGTGGTCTGATGAGACCAAGATAAACGTGTTTGGTTCAGATGGTGTCAAGCATGTGTGGTGGCAACCAGGTGAGGAGTACAAAGACAAGTGTGTCTTGCCTACAGTCAAGCATGGTGGTGGGAGTTTCATGGTCTGGGACTGTATGAGTGCTGCCAGCACTGGGGAGCTACAGTTTATTGAGGGAACCATGAATGCCAACATGTACTGTGACATACTGAAGCAGAGCATGATCCCCTCCCTTTGGAGACTCGGCCACAGGGCAGTATTCCAACATGATAACGACCCCAAACACACCTCCAAGACGATCACTGATTGCTTAAGAAGCTGAGGGTTAAGGTGATGGACGGGCCAAGCATGTCTCCAGACCTAAACCCTATTTAGCATCTGTGGGGCATCATCAAATGGAAGGAAGAGGAGCACAAGGTCTCCAACATCCACCAGCTCCGCGATGTCGTCATGGAGAAGCGGAAGAGGACTCCAGTGGCAACCTGTGAAGCTCTGGTGAACTCCATGTCCAAGATGGTTAAGGCAGTGCTGGATAATAATGGTGGCCACACAAAATATTGACACTTTGGGCCCAATTTGGACATTTTCACTTAGGAGTGTACTCACTTTTGTTGCCAGCGGTTTAGACATTAATGGCTGTGTGTTGAATTATTTTGAGGGGACAGCAAATTTACACTGTTATCCAAGCTGTACACTCACTACTTTACATTGTTGCAAAGTGTCTTTATTTCAGTGTTGTCACATGAAAAGATATAATAAAATATTTACAGAAATGTGAGGGGTGTACTCACTTTTGTGAGATACTGTACCTGTCCCAGGGTCCAGCGATGCGGGGGAATGAAGCCCCGCTCGCCTCCCCCTCCTCTCTGTGGCCCCAGCATTGCCACTGTGGGCGCCCGGTTGTAGCTTCACAGCCGGGCACGCACTGCGCATGCGCAAGCCGCACTGCGCATTGTGACTGGCCGGGCAATCATCTGGGACCTGTGACGTGTCCCAGATGACTGCCGAGAGGGTGGGGGGAGAGGTTAACTTACTTCCAGCGCTGGAGTGCCAGGGGAGGAAGTGGGAGCTGGGACCCTCTACAAAGAGGGTTTCCTCTCCCCCCAAAAATGGGGATGCTACTTTCTCATTAGCTACTGAGGAAGTACTACCTAGGGACATAATGAACATAGGGGAGGGAGCCATGCCATTGACATCATCTTGCAGAAATTTAGAAGGCTGAATACTGCAATGTTGAGTTTGGCTTGAATAATATGGTTGTAACATAGCACTAGTGATAGCACTTTATGTGCTCTTGTCTTGTAAGTGTTTTTAACACTTTCTTAGCATCATTAAACATAGTATACGGAGAACACCATTTGTCCCCCTTTTTATCTTTGCATGTTTTATGAATTTGAGAGGTGCTTCTAGTGGAGGAGCGTTGGAAGCGTGGCCCTTACCTTGGCATTAACCCAATGAGTGAATGAGGGCATTTTTATCTCATTTTTCATTTACAGGTCAAATTTAGAGGCGAGTTTCTATATATGTTACATGTGGTGGAGGCACACAAGATAGTGTTTGTACTGTGAATTTGGAGGACCCTATGCACTTTATATACACAGTGATGATTGAAGATTCTTCTAATGGACTATACATGTGTCAAACATTATTTGTTTGAATTTTATATAGGTTGCACTACACTATAATTTAGTTTTTGTTATAGAGGTTGAGTTGTCACAGACAGCTCTGGGTGTCGTACTAATGATTGGAAGCTGGGAAGACTGGCTCCCAATCACATAATCGCTGTGATATCCAGTGAGTTGCAATCACAGTGTTCGCTCTGTAAACCCTGCCCCTATACTTACTTTCTCCTCTGAATGGAAGCCAGAGAAGAAAGCCTCCTACCCAGAGGAGAAAATTTTAAATTAAAAAAAAAAATAGAGTTAGGTACCTGGTAACTCTTTTTCTAAGAAGTCTTCCAGGGCAGTATCCGAGAGATAGGCTCCTCCTCCCTAAAACAGGAAACACATTAGTCCACCATTATAAATTTCACAGTCTTACCTGCGTGCCTCAGTTGTAATAAAGCACCAAAGGAAATCACAGTTAGCTTAAAAGCTCCCCCCTTTTGTATCTGATATTTGTTCTTCCAAGGGTGGGAACTAGTGCTGCCCTGGAAGACTTCTTAGAAAAAGAGTTACCAGGTACCTATCTCTATTTTCTCGAATCGTCTTCCAGGGCAGCATCCGAGAGGATGTATCAAGCAATACTTACTAGGGTGGGGACAGAGACTGGAGCACCTTGCGACCAAATGCCTGGTCTTGGTTGGACAGCTGGTCTATACAATAGTGCCTTGCTAAGGTACTGAAGCTCGACCATGTCGCTGCCCTGCAGATCTGCTCCGGAGTTCCCCCTGCTTTCTCTGTAACCGAAGTTGCCTAGGCTCTGGTTGTGTGTGCTCTGATCCCGTCAGGAGGGATGAGGTTTTGTGCCTCGTAGGTCGTCTGTATGGCCATTCTTATCCATCTGCTGATGGTATTCTTAGAAGCTTGCTTCCCCTTGTTGACCCCCGCATATAGGACAAAAAGAGAAGTTGTTCTTCCACAGTCCTTTGTTCTTTCGAGGTATGTCACAAGTGTGTTTCTTACATCTAGTTTGTTGTAAGTGTCTCTTTTTTTGCTATCCATGCTTTTTGGAACTGAAGGGATGATGATATTCTGTGTTCTGTGGAAAGTTGAAGAGACCCTGGGTAGGAAAGCCGGGTCTGGCGAGAGAATTATCTTGTCTATATGTACAAGACAGTATGGTTCCATCATATACAGGGCTTGGATTTCGCTCACTCTTCTGGCCGACAATAGGGCCACAAGAAGTGCTGTTTTTAGAGTGAGGTTTTTGTCTGAACCGTTTTCTATCGGTTCGAATGGAGGGGAGAGAAACCCTCTGAGTACCGTGGACATGTCCCAAGTTGGCGTTCTATTTATTTTAGCCGGTCTGGCTCTTTTGAGTGACATCAGGAATCGTTTTATTAGCGGATCCTCTGCGAGTCTGGTGTCCATGAACGATGACAGTGCTGCCACTTGTACCTTTAGTGTGCCCAGGGAGATATTTTTATCTGCCTCGTCTTGTAGGAATTCCAGAATTGTTGGGATTATCCCTCTGCTGGAAATTGGTTTATTTTTGTTCCAGGAGACTAACTTTTTCCTCACTTTTTCATAGATTGCTCTAGTTACAGGTTTCCTGCTGTCTAAGATGGTATTAATCACCTTGTCTGACAATCCCTTATTCTGGAGTCTTATCCTTTCAGTAACCAAGCCGAGAGTTTCAGGATTCTGTGGTTCGGATGGTTGACTGGGCCTTGTGATAAAAGATCTGGCCGGTCCGGCAATGTTAGATGGCGTTGGATGCTGAGGTTCTGTAAGTGGCTGAACCATGCCCTTTGGGGCCAGTATGGTGCTATTAGTATCACTGTAGTCCTCTCTGTCTTTATTTTTTGGATCACTCTTGGTATTAACACAGTTGGAGGGAATGCATAACACAGTTGCCATCTCCAGTTTTGACTGAAAGCATCTATTCCGCTGTTCCCATCTGTGGGATCTAGTGAGAAGAATGTTGGTGATTTTGTGTTTGCTTTGGAGGCGAACAGATCTACCTCGGGTATCCCCCACATTTGAGTGATTTGTGCGAAAATCGATTGGTTCAGTGACCACTCCGTGTGTTTTACGGTCTTCCTGCTCAGAAAATCCGCCAGTGTATTGTCCGTTCCTTTCAGGTGGATTCCTGATATAGAGCTTATGTTTAGTTCCGCTCATAGTAGGATTATTTTCGTCATCAAGCTTTGGGACTTTGTCCCTCCCTGCCTGTTTAGGTATGCCACCGTTGTGGCATTGTCCGATTGTATTCTTATGTCTCTCCCCTGTATTGCTGGTTTGAATGCTTTTAATGCTTCTTCCACAGCTTTTAGCTCTCTCAAGTTTGAGGAGGCTTGGGACCATCTGGGACTCCATTTTCTCCATGGGGTTGCTTAAAGCACCTGCATCGTCAAAAGCCAAATCCGATTTATTTGTAACTTTTGCCAAAGACTGCATCTACTTTGGGGCATTTAGCCCAGGTTATGGTATCTGTTTCTGCAAACGGATATCTGCGTTTGACCGCTGCTGGTTCTTCTCCGGGTCTGCCTATTCCTTTTTGACAATATCTTTGAGAGTCTGGTGTACAGGAAATGTTCTAGGCTTTCTGGGTTGTAGCCCTTTGTACATCTTGTCGTGTAGTGTGAGCTCTGCGGCTTTTGTCTCTTTAATGCCCAGTGTGTCGGCTATGGCTTTTAACAGGCTATCTGTGTCTTCTGAGGGAAATAGATTGCCTTCTGAGTCCGGATCTTCCTCCTCTGATTCTGAGCAGAGTCCGTCCTCTGATTCGGATTGTTCGGATTCCTCCGAGTCCTCCTCTTGTTCCTGCTTTTTTGTCAGTTCCTTATTGCCTGAGGGCATGAGGTGAGCAGATCTCTCAAGTAACCTTGCGACTCCTTGGCCACCATTTTGTCTATGCATTTTTGGCATAATGTTTTTTTCCATTCTGGTGAAAACCGATGGCTGCACGACGCACATGCTTTGCCGCTTTTCATTTTCTTTTCCTCTAGGGTTCTAGCCTGAAATCAAGCATAAAGAGACCCTCATGAGGAAATGAGGCTAAAGACTGCGCTTTAGGCATAGACTTTGCAGTAAGGTATAAGACAGAAGTGACCCTGGAGTATTCTGGCTTACCTTGGAGCCGTCCTGACTTGCAGGATCTGCAGGGCAGGGTGGAGCAGGGTGGAGAAGCGTCAGACATGGTCAGCCACCCAGAGCCTCTGAACGGAGAGGCTTTCTAACTGCTTCCTGCTTGAGCTCCGGCCCCACCCCCAGCTGACCCTGTGCAGGTTGGTGGATACATCTGCACATACTACAGTGCTGATGACCTCCTTCCTGAAAATTTATTAGGGAGAGGGACTCTGCTGTTTTTTTGTTTTTTTTTAAATACCCTTTTTTTTTTTCGAATTTCCCGCCGCCCGGAAGTGATGTCACCCACGTGCCGCTCTGTAATCTTTCCTAGAAGTCTCTTGGACACCCAGAAAATGGCCGCCGAACGGAACCATGTGACCAGAAGTGGCGACGCCGCCATCTTGGTACACCCAACCGGGCCTCCACGAGGAAAGGCGCTTCCGCAGAATGCGGTGGAACGCCGAGGACCCGAGGAGAGAGGCAACAAGCAGGCTCGCACGGGCGGACGGTGACCAGATGAAAAAACAAATTGACACCTACCGCGCTATGCCGTCTGTAGCATCCTAGCTGAGTTCTCAGGAGTCATGAGGATTATTTCCATGGGTTGATTTAATAGCATGTCCCTTCAGCCTGTAGTATGGGGAGAAAAATGCCAGTGCATTTGTATCAGCTTGAGGGGATGATTGCAGACCCCTCTGTAGGGGTGAAATCTCAGGCAGAGCAAACCCTTTTTTGCTCAAATTTGCTGCTCCTGCTCGCCCTCCCAAGGCCCGCTGGGCTGAATGGGATGCTGGCAGGGGGTCTCCTGCAGGTAGCACAGAGACAGGTTTAAAAATAACAAACGTTTCTTTCAGCTCCTGTGGGTCCGGAGGAAACACAAACAACTGAGGCACGCAGGTAAGACTGTGAAATTTATAATGGTGGACTAATGTGTTTCCTGTTTTAGGGAGGAGGAGTCAATGGTCAGGGTCAGTGTGTTTAAGTTAGGACAGAAACTAAAGTGGAAGTCTGGTCAAAACCTACCTAAGCCTAAACCTGCCCCCACCCCCATTCTAAGTCCTATACCAATTAGTCTGTAAACTGTGTATACTTACCTAATCCAAGGTCCAGTCATGTGATCTCCCCAGCAGCTAGCTTCAGGGGAGAGGAGAGAGCAGTGACAATAGCTGCAATGCCAGTGCGGTGACAACACCTATAGACTTACAATGGGGCATCCATGTGTGAATGGACACACAGAGCCACAACTCAGGAGCGTGCCTGCTTGGGTGCCCCCAGAGCAAGCTGCTTGCTCTGGGGGCACTCAACAGGAGAAAGGAGTAAGGAGCACTAGTGTGGGACCAGAGGAGAGGAGGATCCAGGCTGCTCTGTGAAAAACCACTAGACAGAGCAGGTAAATATACCATGTTTGTTTTTGTTTTTTTTAAAAAAAAGACTTTAATATCACTTTAAGCTTAGTTAGACTTCCACTTTAAACAAAACAAAAAAAATCAGGAGATATCCATTAACATTTTGTCCAAATGAAAGACTTAGGCAGGCCATATATGGGTCGAATTTCGAAAAGAATTTTCATTCGAATTTCCCACCATTAGTGGGCTGCATCTCCAATGCTTTATCACTGGTATGTTAGGCAGCCCATTAAACAATAGTGGGGTCAGAGAATTCATACTTCAAGTCAAGTGAAGTTAACAGGTTATCAGGGTGTTCTGGATAAAATACTATGACCTTTAAAGGCATTCTAGGTGCCTGCAGAATAGGTTCTCATGTTCAATAATTTTTATTGCAGGTACTATATATCAAAAATATAAAGTAATACAAACACACTGCAGAATTTGTTCAAATATTCACTTGCATGCTATTAATAACTTTTTCCAGAGAAAGAGATAAAGCTCAACTCCAGACAACCAAATATTATCCCTTGCAGTGGGGCTGTGGCCCCACTGCAGGAGTTAATGATTTGTTTAGGTCTAGGGGACCTAGGCAAACAGAATTTACTTACCTAATCTTCTAGTCCTCCTTTTGGCTAAACCAGTCCCTGCAGCCCTTTCTCCCTATGTTGTAGTGGTCTAAGGTCCTGGTATCATAAAAACCAAAAGCAGGGTCCATAGCCAGTATTGAATGTGTTGACGCCTAGTGACAGTCTGTCACTGGACTGTGGAGGAGCGCCATCTGCTGGGGGAGCAGAGGATCAAGTAAGTAAAAGTGTTTTTCCTCTCCCCTGAAAAAAAATTAAAAAACCTAGCAATTAACCCTTGCAGTGCGAGCACAGCCCACTGCAAGGGAAAATTTTAAAGCTCAACTCCAGCTTTTGCTACACTTTACACAGCTTGGCACTCACTAACATGTAAGGCCACTGGATGTGCAGTATAAACTGTATGTAGCTGGGGCTACATACAGCACTGTGTTTTGGGTTTGAGTCGAGACTTCTTGTCTCATACCCATAACACACTTGTGTATCTGATCAGGGCTCAGCCAATCAGAGAAAATGATGTATTCTAGCAATAAATACAAAGCATCCTCTGAATGGCTGAGTCAGAGGTTGTGACATCATCAGCCCACCTCTCTAACTCAGCCAATCAGGGAGCGCCGATCAGATAGACTCTAATGTGTTCTATGAGACAAAAAGTCTGAGATTGAACTCGGAATACAGTATGGTATGCTGTATGTAGCCTCAGCTACATACAGTGTATACCACACATCCACATGGCAGTGAGGGACATAGTTTGTTTGGCCCAGCTTGGCCAAACAAACTATGTAGAGTGTAGCAAAAGCTGGAGTTCAGCTTTAAATGTTCCCAGAGTGGGGCTTTAATGTGGGTTTATGTTTAGTGTACTTTTACTGCGGCAGGGCAGCATGGTTAGGCAGGATCATGTACATGTATGCGATGCTGCCTCTTCTGGGTTAGGAGCGTACAGTGGACCACTCTCACGACTGCTGTGTCCACTGGACCCAGCAGATTGTGGCGCCCGGCACCTGGCCGATTATGTGATCGCTGTGCGATCACATGATCACAATGTTAACAAAGCTGTTATGAATGAATTTCATTCTTAACACTTGTGTTTCCTACAGTGATGCTGTGATTGGCCCAGAGCTATGACATGGTTCCTGGGCCAATCACAGCACACAATAATAAATCACAACTGTGCTAGCCAGTACATTTCAAATAGTTTTACAATTTGTTTTTTCTTCACCAACTAGCTCTTAGGGCTGGTTTGCATTTGTGATTGGGGGGTGGGGCATTCAAACCCCTCAGCTGAGG
The DNA here is from genome assembly GCA_037952835.1 of Lithobates septentrionalis. NCBI lineage: Eukaryota > Metazoa > Chordata > Amphibia > Anura > Ranidae > Lithobates > Lithobates septentrionalis. Next base: position 802,323 of record JBBDGP010001641.1, on the reverse strand, counting down.
TGCGTTTATACCATCCCTCAATCGCTCCCACTTTTGATGCAGAAGCAGCAGCTGGGGGTGTACACATGCAACAGCCACAATGCTTTGTCTATACTATGTAAATCCTCCACCTTACCAGTGCCAGGCCATTACATTTTCTCCACCATGCTTTACAAAAGGGATAGTGCACTCCTCCATCATCTTTTCATTTGCTATACATCTTGCATATGTTCAAAGACGATTTAAGATTTGACTTTCTCTGATACTCTTACTCTAACGCCACTGTCCCAAAATCATCCTTTCACTGCTGCAAATAATGTTGGTATTTAACATACAATTTAAAGCTGAACTCCATGATAAAGCATATACTGGTCTTGTAAAAAAAAAAAATAAAAAAAAAAAATAAATAGCACACAAGTAAATTAGATGCAATCTATGCTTAAAAAAACCTCACACACAGTGCGGCAGGCAGGGGGCATGGCTACACGTTTCTCTCAAAAAGAGAGAAAATCTAAAATTTTACGTTTTCACCAAAACAGGAATACAGGTGAAATCTACCAATGGGGGACACCTGTTCCAGTTACAAAGTAGAGAATTCCCCTTACTTTGTATTTCATCTTCCATTCTTGTTGTGTTCCTGAAAGCAAATCTCCCTAATTTAAGGGGAGCTCACCTACCCAGCATGGCTCTAGTACCTATGTGCAGTGTAGGTAGCTCCGCTTCTCTAACGTGTAGGGAGTTCACTGGTTGGCATCTGTGCACCCGGGCACAGTACAGCTTACTACGCGATGCCCCATCCCATACTGCACCTGCATCTCCCCTCTTCCCGCCATTTGTGCAGGGCAGGCAAGGATCTGTGAGAGCTATCGAGAGGAAAACCATTCTTGTAAACACAGAAGGCTTCTGGCTTTACAAGTGACAATGGTGAGCGGAGGGCGAGAGCTGAAGGTGGCGGAAAAAAAGCCCTGGGTTGCGAGGGTGACATGAGATGGCCATGTTTGACATGTGATCTAGAACCTTTGCTCTACAATGCTTGTAGTCATACTGAATTGCTCTGTATGTTTGAACTTACAGAGAACTGCGACATGCATGGGCATTTTTTCCAATAATTTGTCAATTTTTATTTTGAATTGAAATGTAAGTAAAGTAATCAAAGTCACTCACCCACCTTCACTAACCAGCTCACTGTTGTCTGACTGCTTGCATGAAATAATCTTCTCTACCAACTGGTTGTAGCTGCAGTTACTGACTGCCTTTACAACTTCAGAAATCTGAGAGATGAAAAGTGTAATCATAATTAGAAAATGTACTGAAACTGTGTACAGAGACTCAATGTGTGATTCACATTCACTGATAAACTTGAGGTGACATGGCATGAAAGTTAAAATTATTAAAAAAAAAAAAAACCTGCTGGGAAAACATTCAATTTTTTTTTAAATTTCGAAGTTTGAAAAAGAGATTGCCTTTCACTTACTGTTGTGACTATAGAAAGTGTACAGGCACAAGAAGTGTTTCACCATTTATGCATCTCATTATGTTATTTGGTATAGAGATATATAGATATTCATAACATCCTATTTTCACACAAAGTTTAGGATAGAAAAAAAAAGAAATAAAATCAATCAGAAGGCTGCATATACATTTCTTGGGCTTCATGAGCATCACAGGAGCCATGTTACCTGTGATGTTCACATATGCAAAGACAGGGATGAGGAGGCAAAGTTAGGATCTAGTCTGCCCTTTATCATGCTTTACTATTGGACCTTAAACATAGTGGGTGGTCTCAATAGCCAATAATGAGAAGTGGGAGAAAGGTGGGACCTTCCCCTAGTATCTGCATATTACAGCTTTCATAGTTATGGGGCTTTGAAATTTCATTCTAAAGCCGCGTACACACGATCGGATTTTCCAACGGGAAATGTTCGATGACAGGCTGTTGGCGGAAAATCCGACCGTGTGTATGCTCCATGGGACAACTTTTGTCGTATTTCCTGGACAAATGTTGGCTAGCAGGTTTTAAAATTTTCCGTGGACAAATGTCTGTTGTCGGATTTTCCGAGCTCGTGAACACAAGTCCGTCGGACAAAAGTCCAAAGTACAAACACGCATGCTCAGAAGCAAGGATGAGCCAGAAGCGGTCATTCTTGTAAACTAGCGTTCGTAATGGAGAATTAACATTCGTGGCGTGGCAAATTGTGGAATCTCCAAATGAAGCACAATTCTCTTCTTCTTTAATGGGATAATAATGAAGCTGGTGATACTGATGGAGTTATTGCAAACAAATTTTCAAAGGCTTTTTTTTCCTAGTGATATCAAGAATATTATTACTTTTTATTAAACTTATTAAACTTTTTTTTTTTATTTGAGCAAGTTACCACAACACCATTATCCGATAGTTTTTAAGATCAAAGATTGAACTATGTTGATGTCCCTTGTCAATTTTACATTGTATTTTTTTAAATTTAACTGCCTACTCCCAAAATGTCATTTGAAGTAAAACGCATAGCCAAGTATTATTCTACACAATTTTTTTATTGTGCATTAAAAAAGAAAACAAATAAAATTAGACATGTTATCTGCCCATAGAACTTAACCAAAAAGTGCATTCTATGCATCCAAAGATATACCAAATCAAAATCATTATTCAACCAGAAAAATAATGTCAAAGCAATAACTCCAAGGCCAATAATAAATAACAGGTTATCTCCTCCGATTCCGCAACATGTCTGGTTGACGAACGGCCGTTCAGAAACAAACTGAAAAGCACAAAATGAAAAGCGCAAAATGAAGAGCGAGAAATGAAAAGCACAAAATGAAAAGCGCAAAATGAAAAGCGCAAAATGAAAGGCATGTATCAACACTCACCAAACTTCTACTAACACGAAATTAGCAGAAGGAGCCCAAAGGGTGGCGCTAAAGAGCTGAAAAAACATGTAGTACGTCACTACGTTCGTGATTGTTGGCCAACAATTGTGTGCCGTGTGTATGCAAGACAACTCCTTCGAACAAAAGTCCACGGTTTTGTTGGCCAACAATCCGATCGTGTGTACGAGGCTTAAGAGAAGAAAAGGTTCAAGCAAGCTCCTGAGCTTGCCTTCTTTTCAGTGCCAGTGCCAGAACCTCATACTAAATATGAATGAATTCAAATGAAAACACAACCTACCTAAATTCTGCCCTCCTATGGGCAATAAGCGACCAAGACAAGCAGGTACATAGATATTGTATATGTTTTATATAATATCTATCATAATACATTCTGTGGTGGTTGCGATTTATTCAATAGGGAATTTCAAATTTATAATTTCATTCATATTGTAATTCCATAATGGCCTTGCACTATATGATTGCATTATATATAAACAGTATACAGTATAGTGCATTTACACTTAACATATTACTAAACCCAGGACCCTACATTCACTATATCTGGTCTTCCACACTACGCAGAACATGGAAAAGCAAATATTTTAGTAAATATAAACTGCTAAATACCTTTTTTTTCCATCAGCAGTTAGAGCAGTCTTGTGACTTCTATCAGTGTTTGGTTATAGCTTGTAGGAGAAGTTTTCATTCTCCCATGATTGTCCAATGAGAATGCAGGACCCCTGATCCTCTGTCTGGACAGTGCCGATTGGCCCTGTGCTGATCATATGCATCCTCCCAAGAAAAAAAAACTCTTGCAAAACACATCAAACTGAGCATGTGCAGCCTGACCAGGTTAAGTTTTGGAGACCGTGGAAAAAGGGGAGGATCAAAGAAGACAGGATCAAACAGCCTTTTTACACAATGCAGAGGATTAACCCCTTAGGTTCCACCGTGAGTATAACAAGCATGCTTTACTGCATATACACACCGATATTACTGTTGTGGGTATAGTAACACTTTAACTGGATGCTTATTCATTCCACTACCTACTGTGGCACACCAGCGGGTTTGCTTCCGAGCCACACTGACTGCGTCTATAGACACAGACAGCGTGGCTTGGCCTCGCCCCCGTTCCCTCATCACAGGATTTGACTGACAGCAGCCAATAGCTCCCACTGCCTCAGCAATGCATGTGAGAGTGGTGAGAAGAGGAGAGAGCCGCTACAGACGGGCACAGCACTAGATTGATACAGGACTCAGGTAAGTATGAGGGGGGTAAGAGGGCCATACACATCCTGAAACATTTTTTTCCTCAACCTCTTGCCGACGACCAGCTCGCCGTTTGACGATGGCAGAATGGATCTCCTGCGCGAATCGCCGTAGCTGTACGGTGGCCGCTTTAAGGGGTATAGGGGGCGCACGCGCGCGGCAGCCATGTCACTGAGGAGCCGATGCACAAGCCCGGCGGCCGCGATGTCTGCCGGGCACCCGCGATTGCTCCTGTCAGAGCCAGAACGAGGATGTGTGTGTAAACGGTCTTTTTTTGTTTATAGCGCAAAAAATTAAAACCACGGGGGTATTTAATACAAAAAGAAAGCTCTATTTGTGGAAAAAAAGTACATACATTTTGGAAGGGGGGAAGGGGGTACATTCTTCCGGGGCTGAAGTGGTTAATGCAGGGAATGCAGTAAGGTAAAAAAAGGTTTAGGACTTACAACCATTTTAAAGCTAAATTCCAGCAAAAAAAATATTTTTGGACATTTGCAATGTAAAAATAAGATACCACTGATGTTCACCCCAAAAATAAGGTACCATTGATGTGTGCCCAAAAATAAGATACCACTGATGTGTGCCCCAAAAATAAGATACCACTGATGTTCGCTCATGTGTGGCTGCTGCTGTAGTAGCTAAAACTGTAGTAGCTAAAATCATTACTCTACGTACACTAGAGTAAGCACTGAACATCCAGCTCTGTGATTTACAGTTCTAACTATAGTACAGTTCTGATAGTGGGTTTGCTTGTTCTCAATTTCAGCCATTCAAATAAAACTTATTGTATTCTTTTTACTGTATACAAAGCATTTGGTAAATGAAAGCGGTGCGGATGAAGGTCACAATCTACCTTCCTCCATTCACTGAAGGACCTGTATTCAGTGAAAAGAATACAAGTTTTTTGAATGGCTGAGGTGGAGAGCGAGTGACCAACTATCAGTTGCCGGATGCTTGGTGCTTACTGTAGTGTACCCGTTCAACATGCATAATGGTCATGAATACCACAGCGATGTGCCTGAGAGCTGCAGCACTGCTCTCTCTCTCTTCTCACATGCTCAGAGACAGCAGCGGGAGTTATTTGCTCCTGTTGTCAATCAAATCCTAAGGAGGAAGTGGGGGCAGGGCCAAGCAGCACTGTGAATGTCAAAAGACACACAAAGCCCGGCTTGGGAGTGAGCTTGCACAAGCGCCCCATACCAAGTGGCTTGCTATGGGGGCACACAGGAGATAGGATGAGCCGAGAGCACCGGTGGAGGACCCCAGAAGAGGAGGTTTGGGTCTGCTCTGTGCAAAACCATTGCAAAGATCAGGTGTGTATAACATTTTTATTATTATAAAAAAAAACCTTTACAGTCACTTTAAGACAAAGAGTCTTTGGTACAGAATATCTTCAACATCAATAAGGATGACCTAAGCAGTGCCTCCACAAGTGCTCAGACACGAGACTGATATGGAAATTACTCTTATTACAAGAAAATTACACGTTTTGGGCTTTCATTACCTTTTGAAAATACGATGTAGGATGAATATCACAGTAAAGATATGGAATAGCAATTTTCAATTAAAAATACTATTATTATAAGTCTAAGCAGATATTCACAAATATGCATGGCCTTGTCTATTCACGTATGAGAGCATACAGAATAAAATACACTGCCATGTCCATTAACACTTCTCAGTTAGAATTACACTTAAAAGGTGTACCTATAGGTAGTGGAAATGTCTCCTAAACGTGCTCCGTTTAGGAGATATTTCCCGTAAACTGCGCTGATGATCTCATTGGCGCATGGGCTGTGAAGAAACGGATCTCCATGCCGTGGGAGTGACATCACGCTGCTCCGGCAAGTCACAGAGCCAAAGTCCACATCCCTGGAAAGAAGAGGGCAGAAGATGGATGGGGACACCACGTGCTTCGTTTGCAGGTAAGTGGCACATGATGGGCTAGTATGTGATGCATGCTAGCTCATTATGCTTTTACTTTGCAGGGTTTGCAGGGGAACAAAGAGGAAGTAAATCAGGGTTTACTTCCCATCAGGGTTTACTTCCTCTTTAAAGGAAGATCTTTAGTAATGAGGACACAGTAACTGAAATTATCCAGCTAAACATATTAGCATGCCATGGTGTCCTGCTTTATCAGTTAGGCCCCTTTCACACTTGTGCAACTTGTCCCTTCGACTTGGGACTGCAAAGTCACATTACAAGTTGTACCCCATGATTTCCAATGAGGAGCATTCATATCTGTGTGACTTCAAGTCGCACCGACTTCAAAGTAGACCTCAAGTTTACACAGGCATTCCCTGAAATTGTGACAAATTCGCATTAGTGTGAAAGGGGCCTTACCTGGCACTTCCATTCTGTACTACTGCCTCTAGAAATTTCTGCTAACAAGAAAAAGCTTTCAAATAAAGCCATAAAAAAAAAAAATCAGTATCAAACCATTTTTTTCTTTTTCTATTCAGTTATTTTGGTAATGACTCAAAACTTAAACATACCTCTGGATCCACTAGCCATCCGTGGTAAAGTGGTATATCAAGAAGGTCAAACACAATGCACTCAGGAGTGTACTCAAACACCCTCACTCCAGTGAACTTCACATTGACATCAAGGCCAGTCTGTAACTTATGTAGAATAGCCATGGCATCACTCATATTCTGTAACATAAGAAAAGATAAATGCATGAAAGCTCATATATATCATTTATACTGTATTTTCTCATGATGCAGGCTCTGTGGCTCATAAGTCATTCAGCCAAACTCTGTCACTTTGGGGATGAAAATTTTATAATAGCTGGAAAAGTTGTAACAAATGCTACCTATGTCCTTTAAAATATACCGGTCACAAACCAGTAAATCAAACCAAGCACAATGTGAAAAAAAATAACAAGCAGATGTTACTTTCCATAAAAGTAGCACATAAAAAAAAAAAAGAAAGAGATATAGGCAGCTACATGTTAAATGCAGATTCCCACTTTACCTGTAAATTTTGAGCTAGAGCTTAGTCTTGGCCCTAAGCCCTCTTTCATACCAATGCAATTGGTCAAGTTCAAAACAAGTCGCATCCTATTTTCGAAAATGGAACCATTCAAATCGTTGAGACTCAAGTCACAGCGATTTCAAAAGGTTCCTGCACTACTTTTCAGCGATTTCATTGCGACTTGCAGTGAATTTTCTTAAACAAAGTTGCAAGCTGCAATGAAATCGCTGATCCAAATTACACTGATCTGCAGCTTTGAAATCACGCTGATGTAGCATGATTTCAAAGCTACACTAATGTGAACCAGTCTCCCAACAGGTCTTTCAGTGCAACAGACCACCTCCTTATTCATTATGAAAAGTGGAAGAGTAATTTATTATGAAAAGTGGAAGAGTAATACCAGCTCTGGAAAAAAATATTTATCTTTTGAAATACATGGTAATCCAACTAAATTATATTTAGTTTGTTTGCTGAAGCACTGTGTATCTAACAACTGTCATTTTCTTTAATTAAAATAACTACCGGCGTATAACACGCACTTTTTCTCCTTAAAATCAGGGGAAAATCGTGGGTGCGTGTTATACGCTGATCCCCGCTATTTTGTGATCTGTCGGAGCGATCGCCGCCGACATTCACATAGCGTGTATTTTTAAATATGGCGCCGTGGAGTTCGGAGGGACACAGTCACTGGGCGGAGGCGAGATACACATAGCCGAGAGTTCTCGGCTCTTCTCGGCGCCGTTCACAGTCCCGCCCAGTCCCGCCATTGGACCTCTGTTATGTCCATCATAGGGACTGGGCGTGACTGTGAACGGCGCAGAGAAGAGCCGAGAACCCTCGGCTATGTGTATCTCGGCTCCGCCCAGTCACTGTGTTCTCGGCGGCGCTTGTTCAGCTGAACGAGCGCCGCCGAGTCCCTCCGAACTCCGCGGCGCCATATTTAAAACTACACACTAAACTTGTGTATGTCGGCGGCGATCATGTACACTGGGGACAAGGCTGCACTGACCACTGAGGACAAGGCTGCACTGACCACTGGGGACAAGGCTGCACTGACCACTGGGGACAAGGCTGCACTGGGGCAAGGCTGCACTGGGGCAAAGCTGCACTGACAATTCTGCACTGGGGCAAAGCTGCACTGACAATTCTGCACTGGGGGCAAAGCTGCACTGACAAGGCTGCACTGGGGCAAAGCTGCACTGACAATTCTGCACTGGGGCAAAGCTGCACTGACAAGGCTGCACTGGACACTGGGGCAAGGCTGCACTGACAAGGCTGCAGATGGACACGATAACGCTGCATTGATGGGCATTTAAATGTAAGTTTTTTTTCCTTAAACTTCCCTCCTAAAAGTTTTTTTCCTTAAAATTCCCTCCTAAACTTGGGGTGCGTGTTATACGCCGGCGCGTGTTATACGCCGATAAATACGGTATTTTTATCTTTTTTATTCATTGAAGTATCTTAGTGTCGCTGATCTCCAGCAGTCTTTTTGTAGACATTGCCTGTCTACATGCACTCCAGAGATGGTTGCACAGCATTTCTCAGGGTGGGTTTCCTGATGGTGATAAGAATAGACCATGCCTGTACGACGTATACTGAACTAGCCACTTGCAGTCTCCAGTAGAAGTCTGTGGGACAGGGTGACATTGTAGGAGCACAGGTTAGAAGCAGAGTGTTATCACCATTCACATTTTACCTGTCAGGGAATCAACACTCTTTGAAGATACTGGCTGGTTTCCCACCTATAAACACCTTCTATAAAAGCTTTGGATGGAAAATTAAAATTCAACAGATCATCCACAAACATCACTGAGTAAGTTTGAAGGACCCTGGTCATTTGGTGGAGGATAGGAGACACTATCCCTGTTGGAATTCAACATGAATATCGTATTTTACATATATTTCCTTACTTTGCCTAAGAGAAGCCAGACTCCCATGGTTTTTGAAAAGACTGAAAGTTTCACACTTCCGGGAGGACAGGATGTGGCCTCCCAGGTTGGAATGTAGCCTGGTTAGCTCCCATTGCGCATGACAATGCTTGCTCCGATCTGTCTATGGGAATTTCCTGATTAACTGCTATCCGCACAGGCTTCAAAGGCAGCTAAACTGACAGGGATGATGGATGAGGTGAGATACAGGAAATCAAGGGCCCAGGTGTTTGTAGAATTTGACATCGGTTGGATGATGGCAATTCATGGACTAACACTGCCCCCCAAAGGACCGCTATGGCAAGACGGTCCATATGATAGCCTTTTGAGGGAATGCCCCAGAGACACTGTGATTCATCCAAAGGCAAAGTTGGGCAGGCAAAAAGGGGGGGGGGGTCTGGATGAGGTATGTTTGTTAAAAAGAAATGTTTGCCAGAGAAACACTCTCTTTAAGACCTGAGGACTAGCCGAGGAGGATATGCTAAGTATCAATCTTGTATTGTGTTATGATTGTAGGCCTTGTGATATTGCAATTTCTTGTAGTATCTTTATGTTAGTTTTCCTAATTCTGCTGTTTTAGTACATCCCTATTTTATTGGGAAATAAATGTAACTTGTTTACTAAGCAAAGGTGTTTGTTATATCATTGTGCTTATCAGACTCATACAGATTAGCTACTATAGGGATTAGACAAATTAATACACAGATATAATATTAATAATTATATCGATTATTTCAATTGGCACCCAGAGAGTGTGTGAATTTTATTTTTACACAGAATCCACAAAAACCTAATGTATTTTTTGTCTTGAGTCCCTGTAAGCATAAATCCTCAAATACACCCAGAACTGAAAATCGTCTCTAGAGTGGACAAGATTGGCGCCTGCTCGCGAATTCTGAAACCACGCTTGGATAGTCATGAAGATTCTGTGAAATATTTAATCAGGGAGACGGACGCGTAGAACCTGGTGAGATCTTCGGCTGATATATGTATATATGTTAAACGTTTGTATCGTTAATGTGTTTTAGGCCTGTAACCAGTGAAAGGTGCTGGTGAGTGAAGGGATTGATCATCCCTGGTACTGATATAGCCTGCAGATTGACAGGATAAACAACACATCTTTGAGGAAAAAGTGGGAGAAATATAGATTTTTTTTATTATTTTTTTATTTTTTACATTTTTTTTATTAATTTTCATTTTTTCATTTTCATTTTTTTTTAGTTATTAATTTTATTACTAGTGTATTTTTTTATTTGGTCCCCACGTGAGTGTGAAATAGCGCTCTGTTCCAACAGAAGTTCAATGTGGCCTGCGATCTAAGGGGTTTAAAAATCAGTGGGAATATAGTGAGGCATTGACTAAGAGTGTGCCTGGTATATTGTAGGCTGTAGAGCTGCAAGGAACAAAGTTGTTTTTAAACGGCTTTTGGATTTGTTTTTGTTTTTTTGGGTTTTTTTTGTTTAATTTTTTTTTTTCTCTTGGTTGTGGAACTACAAGTGAGAGTTTGCTTTCAAACAGTTTTATCTGTGTGTGTTTTGTTGTCTAGCTCAGTGTTTGTCAACTCCAGTCCTCAAGGCACACCAACAGGTCATGTTTTCAGGATTTCCACTATTTTGCACATGTGATTTGATCAGTTTCACTGCCTTAGTAATTACCACAGCTGTTTCATCTGAGGGAAATCCTGAAAACATGACCTGTTGGTGCGCCTTGAGGACTGGAGTTGACAAACACTGGTCTAGCTGTGGGCATTGTGTAAGCAACTTCAGTGTAGCTAGGTGCGAATTAGCATAGCAATGGAAGCCATTGAAGGTTTTGTTAACAAGTATGGTTGTGTTAGATTTGAGTCTATAAAAGAGAATGCATTAACACACCAATACAATGATCTATTAAAACAATCCAATACCCATAATGATGCCATAAAGCATAAAAAATCTTCCAAAAAAGGCAAGAAACAGAGATTAGCCAATGCTGTATGCGTGTTGTTAAAGATGAAAGAGATTGCGGAGCAAAAAGAATTGGAGTGGTACAAAGATAGAACAGAATTAATAGCTAAGGTAGAAGATGTGAGCAAAGGTGTTTCTGCTATAGCTGCGAATACAGATTCAAACGTTTGTGAATGTGATGAACTGAGGGATGAGGTTGAACAACTGGTAATTGAGAATGGTTCATTAGAGCAGAAATTGGATGAACTAGAGGAAACGTGTATGTTAAGGGAACAATGTATCGCATCTTTAGGACAAAGAGAGCCCGGTAATGAAACTGCGATAGAAATGTTTAAAAGAGAATTACAAGAGTGTAAAAATCAGCTAGCCCAAAAAGATCATACAATTTTATCCTTGAAAGCACAGGCAATGGAGAAAGTGCACAGCCATTGTTGTGCTAATAGGGATACACATCCCTTTGTGACACAGGAGTTGGGAGACAGGAGGCTGATCGAACAACAGCCAATATATTCGGCTGACAATCCTAAAGAATCCCCGAATCAAAGTTCTTCCCTCTTCACTCCTGGGCCAGAAAGGACTGGGCAAGGATTAGGAATTATAAGAAGGGAGGGTAACACCCAATCCACGCATCTCCCCTATACCTCATATTTCATGGCTGAGTTAAAGGTAATTTCATGGAACGTTCGAGGGCTTAATACTGCTGTTAAGCGTTCCCTGGTGTTTCGTTTCCTTCGCTCCCACAACCCGCAGATCTGTATTCTCCAGGAGACACATCTGCCGCAAAACAAGACGGTATGCCTTAGGAAAGCCTGGGTGGGCCTTAATTATCACTCCACCTTTTCCACCTATGCCCGAGGGGTTAGCATCCTGGTCCACAAGACATTACCATTTAGGCTGATTGAGGTTAAAACAGATAAAGAAGGGAGATTTGTTGTTATACATGCTAATATATATGATAAAAATGTGGTACTAGCTGGACTTTATGTTCCCCCGCCAGCATCTGGCAAGGTCCTTCATGAGATCATGCAAATAGCGGTGCAATTTGATACCGACTTGGTATACCTCTTGGGGGACTTTAACATGGTTCCACTGGTGGAACTTTATCGGCTACAATCCTCGGCTCGGGACACTCTGGACCTCAGGCAGTGGGCGGAAACCTTTGCCCTCACTGACGTTTGGAGGCACCTGTACCCGGCATTGAAAGTTTTCACCTGCCATTCAGCCTCACACAAAACGCTGTCTAGAATAGATCTTGTCTATGCTTCGGGCCCTGCATTACAATATGTACATGACCTATCTGTGCTTCCCAGGGGAATTTCAGATCACGCACCATTGTGCTTGACACTGACGCTGTCTGTTCCACCAGGGACTCGCCTGTGGCGCTTATCCAGATTTTGGGCTAATGATGAGAGATTGTTGGAACCCCTAACGGCTTCTATTTGCAATTTCTGGACAGACAATGCTGAGTCAGCTGCCCCTTCTGTTGTATGGGACTCCTTTAAAGCTTGGGTACGAGGGGAATATGGGCATAGTATGACTCGGCTTAAGCGTGACTTGACTCGCTCCATAGATGAGCTGGAGACACTGGCAGGCAGGTTGGAGGCTGAATACGTTTCTGCTCCTGGGGAGGACCGATATAGGGCGTGGAAAAGGGCTCTGCGAGACCTATCCACCACTAGGATGGCCCAGACGGACAAGGCCTTGCTATACTCCGCTCAACGCGTGTTTGAACATGGTGGTAAAAATGGGAAGCTCCTTGCATGGCTGGCTAAAGGAAACATACCTTCAACCGCCATAGGCTCCATTAGAGACAATACTGGCCAGATCCTTACTGCCCCTGGTAATATTAATGACCGATTTCGGGAATACTTTCAAGAGGTTTACTCCTCTAGAGATGTCGCATCGGATTCATCCATGCTCTCATTTTTTGATTCCCTGTCTATCCCTGTTTTGTCTGAGGAAGCAAGGGAAGGTCTGGAGGCTGACGTCACACTTGACGAAATCCAGGTTGCCATGGGACACCTCAAGTGAGGGAAGGCCCCGGGTGCAGATGGGTTACCATCTGAATTTTACTCCAATTTTTCTGAACTACCGGCCCCCAAGTTGACTTCACTACTCTCTAAATTTGCAACTCTGCCAGCCCTACCTGACTCAATGAATGAGGCGGTTATTGTCCTAGTTCCTAAACCAGGAAAGGACCCTCTTGATTGCGCATCGTACAGGCCCATTTCGTTGCTTAATGTCGATGCCAAGATCTTTGCTAAGGTCTTGGCCACCCGACTATCTCATGTAATAGAAGACCTAGTGGGTATAGACCAGACGGGATTTATGCCAGGCAAGGGCACAGATATAAACATTAGGCGACTATTCCTTAACTTAGCAACATCGCATGACAACACGGGGTCCAGAGTTATTGCCTCTTTAGATGCCGAGAAGGCTTTCGACTCTGTTGAATGGAAATTTTTATGGGAGACTTTACGTAGATTCGGATTCGGTCCCAAATTTATTCACGGAGTACGATTGCTGTACCGCTCCCCCCGAGCACGGGTTCGCACTAACAATTGGGTCTCAGACTCCTTTGATCTGTTCCGCGGTACGAGGCAGGGATGCCCGCTCTCCCCCAGCCTGTTCGCCCTGGCGCTGGAGCCCCTGGCAATTGCCATTAAGAGTGCACCGGACGTCCTGGGCCTACGGGTGGGTATGTTGGAAGAGCGCCTCTCCCTCTATGCCGACGACGCATTATTGTACCTAAATGATGCTGGGCCCTCTCTTCAAGCTGCCTTGCGTATTTTTGACAGTTTTGGTGGACTGTCGGGAGTTAAAATAAATTGGACCAAATCTGTCCTATTTCCTATAGATGATGGAGCTAACTCTGGACCCCTCTCCTCCCCGTTGCAATGGGTTAGGGAATTCAAATATCTTGGAGTTGTAATCACTAGAAGTCCCTCTGATTTCAGTGTAAAAAACCTGGCCCCTGTCCTGAACACCCTACGTTCGAAATGTGCTGCCTGGGAGAATCTCCCTCTGAATCTTTTGGGTCGCATAAGTCTCCTTAAAATGATGATATTACCCAAATTTAACTATTTGTTTAGGAATTGCCCGGTTTGGGTCCCCATCTAGTTTTTTAAGGACATCGACCGTATAGTGGGATCCTTTATTTGGTCGGGAGGGAACCCTAGGTTGGCACGTAATACGTTGTGTTTACCTGCAGATTTGGGTGGACTTGCCCTCCCAAATTTCCAGATATATTTTGGACAGCCATGTTGGTGACGGTACACTGGTGGTTCCAGGGTTCTAGATCCAATGTTGCAACCTGTCTCGAGGCGACTATCCTGGGTTCACTGACTGACCTTCGTAATTTTCCCTATAGAGGACCCAAGGCATATTGTGAGGTGCCTGGGCCTACTAGGGCAACTTGGAAAGTATGGGAGGCGGCTAGGCGCAGATATTTAAAACCTGGCCAATTGTCTCCAGCTCATCCTTTATGGGGAAACCCACGACTTAAACACTTCCGTATGATACCAGACCCGCAGGTGTAACCATGTTGGAACACATAATGCCTGGAGGAAAACTGCTCTCCTTGCAGGATCTTACGACTACATTTGGGTTGCCCCGTTGGATGGGGTTCCGGTACCTACAGCTGAGACATGCGGCCAGGGCTCAATTCCCACAAACTCCCCTGTTACAAACGGACCCCATTGAAGATCTCCTGTCTCCTGGAGACTTGACTAAACCCCTATCCTCTCTTTACAATGCGTTACTGGGAAGGGGCTCCCCCAAGATAAATGAACTATGGGAAAGATGGCGGGCTGATATCCCATCGTTGGATAAAGAGGGATGGGAGGACTGTCTAGAGAATGGCCCGAAATTAGTGATAGCATCCAAGGACAAACTGATTCAAGTTAAATTTATACACAGGACCTACTATACCCCGCAGAGACTCCATCGCATATTCCCTGAGAGACCCCATGTGTCCTAAATGCAAAGTCCACATAGGTACATTTATACATATGTTCTGGGAGTGCCCAGTTGTTGCACTATTTTGGACTAAGATAGTTGGTGAAATCAACTCCAGATTGCAAACCTCTATTCCGCTATTACTGGCTATGGCGTTGCTGGGGATACATGATGATGAGCAGAGGCCATATCATCTTAAATTACTAATTTCCTTCCTTCTTTTCTATGCCAAAAAAGAAATACTCATGAAATGGATAGATTCTTCCCCTCCATCTTTTTCAGCCTGGGAGGCACAGATTGAGGCAGTAATCCCCATGTATAAGATGACATACATAAACCGTGGCTGTCCGTGGAAATTTAAAAAAGTTTGGGCTCCGTGGATGGCCTCGTAGATAAACACTCAGCTCATTATGATCATCTGCTTCAAGAGGGGAGGGTTTTGGAGGGTAAGAGGGTGGACGGTACTTGTTGAGAATGGTACTATTATCCTTGTGTACTGATTGCGGGTTTTGCACATTATTTTCCCTATCCTAAAATATGTAATCTACGTATATAGTGTATTGTACTATGTTGAATGGTATTCTGTAACTCCAATTTATCTTTTACAACAATTAAGCACCACTGTTTTTGTTAAAAAAAAAACACCCAATCCACAACACTCTCCATACAAGATCACACAAATCTGTGCCAGATTTTGGGGAAATTTGACACTAGCGCTTCGCCCATTAGTCTCTCAAACAGGCTGGAGACTGTGGTGGCACAGCACATTTTAAACAATAGGGATGCATGCGCACTCCTCCGCGCATGGCTTCCATTGCAACTGTGTGAAAAACTGCAGCCACCAGTCGGGAGTCATAGAGGTCTATCTCCCGAGTTAAACTCAAATTGGGGAAACTCGGCAGATAGAATGAGGGAGATGCAGCGCATATTGGGAGGAAGAGATACTAGGGGTTCAGATGCCCTAGAGAATACAAAATTTAGGAGGGGAATGGATCCAATACTCTTTTGCAGTGAATACCTTTCCATTTATAAGGCCACATACAATTGTCCTGATATGTCTCCTGATGACGGTAGTTTTCGGTGTTCTATGGCTAATTAGTACACATGTATTGATTACCATACCAGAATTGCACTGAGGAATGCCACCTCATACCAGACCTTTTGAAAAACACATTAAGGGACTGGGTTTGGGAGACAGAGCAGGACAATAGGCCCCACAAAAGAATTTCGGAGATAGCTAAAAGCAAAGGGAGAGTGAGATTTACAGGCAGGTGCTACAATACGGGCCATCTAATGAAGGACTGTGAATTACCTAGGAGGAGCACGGGTGAGAAGAAACCGTGGCATAAGGAGGAACAGCAAAAACCTGGACCAGATAAGGTGGCAAAGGAACCAAGCGAGGCACCTGATGCTACAGTATATGGTCCTCTTTTGAGAGAGTTACAGAGGGTAGGGAAAGGAGTTAAAGAAAGCCAGGAGGAATAAAGAATCCCACCCTCAACCAATCCTTATTTTAAACAATAGGGACGTCAGGCCCCGGTATTGTCCCTAGTATGTCATCTGGAGAGGGACAAAGGCAGCAGACCACGTATCCAAGGGGCGGTAGGGGGCCATCGCACCAATATACTTTTGGATACGGGGGCAGCTGTCAGCGTAACGAATATCAAACTTGAAAAGGATCCTACGGGGTTACAAATTCTCCTGAGAGGATTCGGAGGACAACTAGTACCTTCGGAGCAGTCAATACCTGTACCCATAGAACTAGAGAGGTTATGTGTAGAACATAGTTTGTTTCTGTCACCAACACATGAGGGCACTATTTTGGGCTCGGATGTAATGGGGACACATGGACTGATTCTTGATCTGTGTAATTGGGTACTGTGGAAAGGGTCTAGATACAAAGGCAAGGTGCACGTGGTCATGGACAGCTGTGAGGTTACATCAGTTAAAACAAATGAAATCCTTGACCCACAGGCACTACTGAAAACAGAGGACCAAACATTGGCTAAAATCTTGTGGCAACATAACAAAGTGTGGGCAACGTCTAAAGCGCAATGTGGTAAAGTTTCAAACATGATTGTAAAAATTGAGGGCCCTGATCCGCCACCTCAGCGTCAGTACAAAATTCCGCCCGAATCTATTCCATACATAGAGAGCACAGCAAGGAATTTGTTGGCACAAAATGTAATTAAAGAGTGCCAATCTAAAACAAATGCAGCCCTCTGGCCAGTAAAGAAGGAGGGGGGGGTGGAGGCCCACCGTAGATTTCCGTGCGCTAAACAGATGCACCCCATCTATTACAAATGTTGTTGCTAAGATGCCAGACATAATGACAGCACTGAAACCTTCAAAAGTGTTCTCATCAATTGACATATCAAATGGCTATTTTTCAATTCCTGTGCATGAGGATAGCCAATACAAGCTGGCCTTTACGTTTCAGGGGAAACAGTATGCATTCTGTCGATAGCCCTGGGGTTCAAATCCAGCTCCATATACTTCCACATCTGTATGGTGGACATTCTGAAGACATTTTCTGAGCCAGAATGCATCATTCAGTATGTGGACGACATCTTGCTCCAAACTGAGACAAAAGAGCAACATTATGCTCTGCTGGAGGAACTCCTGATACTAATTGAGAATTAAACCCCAAAAAGGCACAATTGATGAAGGATTCAGTATGTTTCTTGGGTGTGATAGTTTCACAGGGGGGAAGGACTCCAGACCCAAACAAATGTGAAACTATCAGGAAATTGCCAAGACCAAGCACTAAGACTGCGCTGAGACAATTCCTGGGGATGGTCGGTTTCTGCAGGGACTTCATTGAAGGCTTTGCGGAAAAGGCAAAACCCCTATATGATTTTCTTAAAGGAGACAAGAAGGAAACAGACCCTTTAGACTGGTTGGGAGAGCATGAGCAAGCTTTCACCAAGCTAAAGGTGAGTCTAATGCAGGCCCCGGCCTTGAGCAATCCGAATTCCGATTTGCCCTTTGCACTAAAAGTGTATGCCTCTGCAGTAGCAATAACGGCAGTGTTGCTGCAGGAGAGGCAGGGCAAATGGGTACCTGTTGGATACTGGTCCAGGGTACTAAGCCCGGTAGAGAGGGGATTCGATGAATGTGTCAGAACCCTTTTGGCAGTGCACTGGGCGGTTCTTGCCACAGAGCATGTCGTGGGATTTGGCAAAATCATTCTGCAGACTCCCCATTCTCCGATTAAAATGCTTTTGGAACGTACCCTCAGTGGAGTATCCTCCCAAAGGGTAGCCAGGTGGCTAGTGGATTTAACACCCAGAAACCTTACCGTGACCCACAATGCCACCTACACTCTGCCACAATTGATGCAATATGAGGGGGAGCAGCATGACTGTGGGGAGGTACATCGGACCAGAACACAGGAGGTGTTCAGGTTAGCAGCGGGTAATGAAGAACTTAAAATCTGGGTGGATGGATCAAGGTATTGGGAGGGAGGAACGTTTCACACAGGGTATGCCCTGTGGTGCCCCCAGACCAATGAAAAAATAATGATCAAATGCCCTCGAAGCTTTTCTGCCCAAAGAGCTGAACTGGAGTCTTTGATAACGCCCTGGGGGAGGGGCGAAACGCGTCAACGCAACATCCTGTCCACGTCTGTCTGATTTGCTACCAGTGACATCACTTCCTGGTGTTGGTGGAACGCACGCCGGAGAGCGGCGAACCGACCAAATATCTGAATGCCTGCTCTGCTTACCGGTCCCGTGAGTAGCGCATATATGCGCAGGTGACCCTTGGTATCTTAAGGTTTTATGCTATATGCTTCTCTTTTTTTCTTTGGTGGAACGTGTGCTTTGTGGTTTCTTCCAAGCAATTTCTACATCGTTACACCACTAGCCCTGTTTGATTATAAGGATGAAAAAGCTGGAAGTCCGCCCATCGCTTCTCCCATGAAGGGGTTTTAACCATCAGCTACGTTTCTCTCTGTTTGCAATTTGGCTATTGTTGACGTTTTATGGTTTTATTATCCCACCTGGCATTTCCTGAGGGGATCGCTCCATAGTCTTTTTTTGATTGTGAACTTTTTTTTTTTGAGAGTATATTTTATTTCTCTTTCTTGCACTGGTGTCATGTCAAATCGCTATTTTTGTTATTTTATAGCTGCACCTATCTAATATGCACACTAATCTATTTATACTGTAGTGAAAGTTTTTTCACCTAGATAGTGCATTTTTTCACGCTCCCGTTGCCATCTTCTGTCATTCTGCAGCAATTATGCACACAAATTGATTTATCACATGTATATGGAAGGTCTTGTGGTTCTGGTAGTACAGTCCAGCGCATTCTCACAAACAATTGGATGAGTTGCGCGGGGTGCATGCCCAGTTCTCTGACACCTTTTTATATTCACTATTCGTGATACCTCTATATTTATTATTTGTGTTTTTTGATCTGGTATATTTTTATTTGCATATAGTTGCCATCACACATTTCAGTTCAGGTCCAATAAGCGTATTCTCTGACAGCGCCTATGTAACAAGGTCTTTGACTAAATATATGCCTTTGTGGCAGTCAAGGGGCTTCAGTGATGCCTCTGGGAAAGACTTGGTACATAGTGCAGTGCTAAGAGATATATGGGAAAGAGCAAGTGTGGAGCCTCAGAGAGTGGCTATCATTAAGGTGAAAGCTCACCAAAGAGGTGGAGAGGAGGTTACTGTGGGCAACAACAAGGCAGATGAGATGGCAAAGGAAGCAGCCCTGATAGGGGTCAAGTGGACACCCTATGATGCTGAAGGGAGACAGGCCTGGGAGGAACATAATTTTGAGGAGCAGGAGGTGAAAGCAGGTTTACATGAACTCCTGCCGGTGCTAAGGACGCCTACCCCATGTTTAGCAGATGAACAAAATAAGGATGGGGACTTGAGCTCAATCAAAAAGCAGCTTAAAATGAAAGCAGCAGATGCTCCCCAGAATTATGTACTAGAAGGCGATCTACTGTTAAGGGAAACGTCAGAAGGACAAAGGTTTGTAGTGCCCTCACAGCATCAAAAGGATTTAGCCCTCGAAAATCACAGGTTAACGGGCCACATGGGTGTTCAGGGTACCTTAAAATTTATGCAAACTAGATACTGGTGGGAGACAATGGGAAACACAATCTCACAGGTAGTGGAAGAATGTTTGATATGTGCACAGATGAACCCTAGGCCAAAGGGACAGAAACTAGTATTAGCAAGGGTGCCGGTAGCCAATGGGCCCTGGGAAAACCTACAGATTGAGTTTGTTGGTCCGTTACAAAGTGCCCCTGGAGGATACAGATATTTACTGGTAGTGGTGGATGTCTTTTCAAAAATGGGTGGAGGCTCTACCCCTGAGAAAGGACTCTGCTACTGCCAAGGCTAGAGCTTTGTGGACCGAAGTTTTTTCAAGATGGGGGTTCCCCAATGTCCTGGAATCCGATAGGGGGACTCACTTTACCGGCAGTGTCATGAAAAATATTTGTGAGCTGCTGGGAGTAGAACAGAGATTCCATGTACCGTACCATCCACAGTCCACGGGGATGGTTGAGAGAATGAATCGAACATTGAAGGAAAGGCTTAAAAAGATGGTACTGCAATCAGGAAAGAACTGGCTGATTCATCTGTCTTCAATCCTGATGGCCGTACGAGGGTCCACAGCGAAAGGTACATCATTAACCCCATATCAGTTAATGACGGGGAGAATGATGAACCTCAGCCATCCAGCAGACCCAATACTTAGTACCCCCTTGAGAGAGAGTGCTGAAAGGGACAAATTTCTGGTCCAGCTACAGGAACAGGTACAGGGATATTTGCAATTTGCTGCAAGTAACATGGCACCTAAAGAGAAGGAGCAGCCTGAGAGGCCTAACATTAGCTTGAAGATTGGAGACAGGGTTATGGTAAAGAACTTTGTTTCCAAGTCTTCATGGGATGCAAACTGGACTGGACCTTTCACATTCACCATGACCCTTAGTGATCAGGTAGTCAAGGTGAAGCGGCTCATTGACAATAAGGGCGCAAAAGGCATGAAAAAGAGGGAGTTAGAGAAGTGGGTTCATGCCGATCAGTGTAAAAGGTACTGCTGATAAGTATTGATTCCGCTCTTGTTCTTGTTTTTCCAGAGTTCCGGTGGAGCAAAGATTGGCAAGGTCTCTGGAGAATGGATGGAAGGATCATAATTGTCGTGTTGGCGATCCATCTGAGCCATGTAACATCTCAAATTGATTCAGACGAATATTCAGGGGATGATGTGGAAAGGGAAAATCCTGAGGAAAACCATGCATCAACTGCAATTGCATCATCAATGTTGGACTTGTTAGGCCAGAAGGGGATGCAGGGGGGAGGTGAAAGAAGGAGGAAGGTCAGGATTATATCAGAGAGTCCTAAATTAACAGAGACTTACCAATGGGGTCACCATGGCAAGTTGCAATACCGAGTTTCTTTTGCTTTTGGACGATTTAATCCTGACTCAACATCTCAAGGACGTGCGTATAAACAAGACTTGAAAAATATCATACCGGAAGCCCTCCAGCCATTTGTGGATGCAACTATGTATATGAATGAAACGGGCTATTGGTTAGGGAAAAATTCCAATCTATCCAAACCTTGGGAAGCAAGGGATGTAGGATATGGGATTTTTGGTGAAGAATTGAAAGAAGGGAAATATGTTTTTGCGTGTGGCATATATTGGCATGACCAAAGTAATAGGGCGCAGAGGCCCAGGAGGCTGACACTTAGGCATAGTAAGGTGGCTGTCGGCCAAACTAGGGAGCTCCAGATGACACATCAATGGGGTGAAAATTTCCTTGTGGGGGTGGTATCTCGGTCTTATCAGTCCTACAGAGGAGCTCTTGGTTACTGGACATGTGGGACTCCAGAATTGGACATGGGGGAGATACGCCTGGTTGATGTCTCACCTGAGAGGTTAAAACCCTGCACAGGTAATGCCAATAACTACACACAGGGGCATGCTCCGTTAGAGAAAGGGGAACCACTACAAATAGATCTGAGCTTGTCCCAAATGCTGGCTACCAGGGTACAGTATGCCTTCACCACATGGCACTTCAATGTCTCGCAATGGTTGGTAAAATCCTATTACCCTATATGTGCTGAATATACATTGAATCAAGTGCGGTCAGTATATCAGTGGCTTGCTCCCAGAGATGGGCGGACGCAGAATGAGGTCCGTGCCGGACGCTTATTTCTGAGGAGCAACCGAAAGAGGAGGGATATATTTAGCACTATATTGGGGGGAATAGGAGCTGGGATGGGTGTCGTTAATGGAGTGGACATCGATCTCCTGAGGAACAAACTCTCAGCTATAGCTTCAGACAGTAAGCAGGGCTTTGTTGCTCAGAGAGAGATTATTGACATTCTTGATAATATTCAACAACGTCACATAAATACCCAGGTAAAAGTAGCTCAAGATTTTATCCGCCATTTTAAGAGGTTGGTAGATAGTGTGGTGACACAGGGCAAAAATATGTCGTGGGCTCTGGCGTGCACGCAGGGACAGGCGGAGTTATCAACCAATATCAAGCTGATTGTACAATCTCTGTATGGGGGGCAGTGGCCTTATGAGTTGGCATCACAGCTCAGTAAGATTTTACCAAAGCACATCTCTTAAACTAATCCAAGTTGGTGGTCGAATGCCTGGATAGGCTGTACTAATTTGGATTATGAGAGATGTTACGCTTCCTCATTAATCCCAATCTGTGTATTCGGTGATATCGATGGGCTTGCTGACTGGGGATTCTACTTTGTTGCATCTGAGGCTAACTTACCCACATGTGATCAGAGAGGACGGGAGCTGGAGGCAGGTTGATATTTCCCTCTGTCGGAGGCATGACCATGATATCCTTTGTATGCCAGGTCAATACACGGTGGTGGATGAGAAATGTTGGGAAGATTCCTCACTCTGTTCTGGATGGGGAGAACATTGACTCAAAGGGAACACCAGTGTGTTATTTGGGACATAGGAGAGTTTGTTTCTTTGTCCTAAAGGATACTAATGTATCGTTGGTCATGGAACTAGGATGTTCTGTGAATCTGACAATAGCTAGAGGAGCATGGTGTACCCTTGGCGGTGTCTCTGAAATCCAGACACAGGAATGGAATTATGTGGTACCGCATATTGCCAATCTGTCTGTGGATGTCAACCAGAACCGCCCTGTTAATCTGAGTGCCCTGAACCTTGGTATGGGAAGGAAGATACAGGAATGGTTAACAGATTGGGATAGAGATGAGAGCCTTATGAGGATGCTGCAGCAAGAGAGCTAATGCTACTATAGCCATCTACCATGACCAGAATGTAATAAAGGAGGTAGTACATCAACTAGAAAATGATGTGGGAGGGTCTTGGTGGGAGGTAATATTCGGACATTCCAGTAAGGCCAACAGTATTTTGAATTATTTGATACATCCCGTGGTAATATTACTCATTATTGCTGCAGTTTCATCATTGGTTCAAGTTGGTATGTGTTGTTGGACTCGACATTTGTATAGGAAAGTCTTGCATTTATCTATACAAGTGGAGGGACGAATTGATGGTAAGGTCTCTTCATACATGGTAGAGGCTTTGCTGCCAGTTCACAACCCTGAAATACCACTGACGTGCCAGAATTGTGGTAGGAAAGGCCATTGTGAGCGAACCTGCCTAATCCCGGCCCGTATCTACAGTGAGGAGGTATAGGAGATTGGGAATGGGATGTGTAGTCTGATGGATCATAGGTATATATGTATATATTATGGTAATGGGTTGATTTCATGTTATGGTATAGTGTGATAAAGGTGTATTTTAGGCTAATAACATGGGCCAAAGGCCCTCCTCGAGACTCTATATCGGAAAGCTGGTTGATAGGTTGCTCTGAATGTGTGTTGCTGAATGGTGAGTGAATGGACACCCCTTGCCTGTACTGCACCCCGTCCTGAAGATATCGGAGAGAAGACACAGAGTGGCGACATGGAAGCTGTCACGGAAGAATGATGTTGGTGTGTCACCCAGTAGCAAAGCGGCACGTGTTGGGAAACACAGCACGTTAAGACTGTTATGGACTGTTCCACAGAAGCTGGTTCTGAGGCCTATGTTGAGAGGCGCAACACACAGTAAGGCCCTTATGGACTGTTCCATAGACGTTACCACAGTTAAGGACTGTTCCATAGGTACTGGTTCGGAAGCACATGTTGGGGAGCAACATACGTTAAGACAGTTATGGCTGTTCAATAGGAGCCGTGTCTGAAGAAGGCTGGTATGCGCCCTTCAGGCGCAAAGCGGCATATGTTGGAATTCAACATGAATATTGTATTTTACATATATTTCCTTACTATGCCTAAGAGAAGCCAGACTCCCATGGTTTTTGAAAAGACTGAAAGTTTCACACTTCCGGGAGGACAGGATGTGGCCTCCCAGGTTGGAATGTAGCCTGGTTAGCTCCCATTGCACATGACAATGCGGGCTCTGATCTGTCTATGGGAATTTTCTGATTAACTGCTATCCGCACAGGCTTCAAAGGCAGCTAAACTGACAGGGATGATGGATGAGGTGAGATACAGGAAATCAAGGGCCCAGGTGTTTGTAGAATTTGACATCGGTCGGATGATGGCAATTCATGGACTAACACTGCCCCCCAGAGGACCGCTATGGCAAGACGGTTCATATGATAGCCTTTTGAGGGAACGCCCCAGAGACATTGTGATTCGTCCAAAGGCAAAGTTGGGCAGGCAAAAGGGGGGGGGGGGTCTGGATGAGGTATGTTTGTTAAAAAGAAATGTTTGCCAGAGAAACACTCTCTTTAAGACCTGGGGACCAGCCGAGGAGGATATGCTAAGTATCAATCTTGTATTGTGTTATGATTGTAGGCCTTGTAATATTGCAATTTCTTGTAGTATCTTTATGTTAGTTTTCCTAATTCTGCTGTTTTAGTACATCCCTATTTTATTGGGAAATAAATGTAACTTGTTTACTAAGCAGAGGTGTTTGTTATATCATTATGCTTATCAGACTCATACAGATTAGCTACTATAGGGATTAGACAAATTAATACACAGATATAATATTAATAATTATATCGATTACTTCAATCCCTTAAAGGCACGATGCACCAACTCACTCTGTGGACGGGAGACACCATCTTGATACCCAATACAGGCACATTTATCATCTTTATCTGGTGAGTGCGGACCCAGGAGGGAAGCACAGAAAGTCACCAGAAACATCTCAACGTGTCACCAGTCCCGTATCTCACATCTGACTAACTTTATTGATCGTACTTTATCTTGCACTATATTGGCACTGAGCACTTTGTTATTCATGTTGATATTATGTTACACATGTTGATGTTTGTATATATGCATATTAATGTTGATGTTTGTATATATGCATATTAATAGTTTATAGGTGAAGTGCTGAGTTTAAAATTCCTTTTGTTTTCACCATGCAACAGGAATGGCTTGCACCAAGACCTCCATGACAGGATCACCAGGTAATATGTTAATAAAAGACAAAAATTTAAAACATTTTAAAAATTATTTCAACATGTTAAAGCTTATATTAGATTTTAGTGATTAGGTTTACATAAACTTTGCAGTTCAGCTAATGATTACCTTCAGTGACATCTGTGATGGTCCTTTGTGAAATAGTTAATTTGGTCAAATATAATTACAGAATTAAAAGTGAACACTCCCCCCCCCAATTGTTGCACATTTGTCAGCCTGCGAGACTGTGATCCCACCTAGTAAACAAAGCAGTCAGAACCGATTATAACTGCATGCGTGGTGACCTTGAACATGTTTGAACCTGTATGACAAGCAGCAACACTCTGACATTCTTTTACTTTTTGCTATAATAAATATCCAACATTTTTTTTATTAAAAAAAAACAAATTTTTTCCTCAGTTTAGGCCGATATGTATTCTTCTACATATTTTTAGTAAAAAATCGCATTAAACGTATATTGATTGGTTTGCGCAAAAGTTATAGCGTCTACAAAATAGGGGATAGATTTATGGCATTTTTATTATTTTTTTTTTACTAGTAATGGTGGCAATCTGCAATTTTTATCAGGACTGCGATATTGCGGCAGACAAATTGGACACATTTATGGGACCATTGACAATTATACAGCGATCAGTGCTATAAAAATGCACAGATTACTGTATAAATGTCACTGGCAGGGAAGGGGTTAACACTAGGGGGTGATCAAGGGGTTAACTGTGTTCCCTAGGTGTGTTCTAACTATAGGGGGGATGGGAATGTCTAGGAAGAGAGAGAGATCGGTGTTCATACTTAGTATGAACACACGATCTGTCTCTACTTCCCTGAAAGAACCGGGATCTGTGTGTGTAATCGAGCGATCGTGGGTGCCCGGAGGTTATCGCGCCCGCTGGGCGCTCGCATCGGTTCCGGGCACACACTGTAGGCCATGCACCCGTAGTGGCCAAAAGGCGAAGCGATGTAAGGTAACATTGTTTCACCCAGCCGCGCCATTCTGCCGCAGTAAAACTGTAAAAATATTGCGCATTTTCTGCCACGCATTTTCTGCCGCGTACATACGACCGGACTTTACGGCATACTTGGTCCTGCGGACCGGAGTCCTTTGGACAATTTGATCGTGTGTGGGCTCCAGCTGGCTTTTTTTTCGCAAAAGTTTGACGGACCTAGAAATGAAATGTTTCAAATCTTTTCGACGGACTCGAGTCCGGTCGAAAAGTCAGCTTGTCTGTATGCTAGTCCGACGGACAAAAACCGACACTAGGGCAGCTATTCGCTACTGGCTATGAACTTCCTTATTTTAGTCCGGTCGTACGTCATTACGTACGAATCCGTCGGACTTTGGTTGATCGTGTGTAGGCAAGGCCGTTCATTTGGAAAATCCATCGTAAAGTCAGTTGAAAAGTCCGCTCGTGTGCATAAGACTTCCCTCAGCTAAGCTTCCTTTCCAAGTGACATAACAGGAGCCAAATGGATATCTCTACAAAATGAGCATAAATGCTATTTTTGACAGTTGTTACTGGAACATGCGTTGCCGTAAAAGGATTTCCTATCGATTCCTGTTCTGGTGACACATTTTTGATTTCCCCTCACCTTCTTTACCAACAATAATAATCAATAGTAAAAAAATTGTGATGATCCCCTCCACATTGTAGCCAAAACAAGGACACAAGTTTTAGCTGTTTTTTTTCTTTAATGCCCTAAAAATAGGGTGACCATGTTACCTCCCATGTTTAATGAGTTTGATCTGTTTTGCATGGACAGTTGCATATTGCATAGATTTTTTCCCTAGAGCTTAGTGAATAAGGTGAAGCTCTGCAGACTTTCATCATTTAGTCATGTACAAGCAAAAATTCATTTTTTTTCCTCGAACATGATTGAGTATTTTTTGCAAAGTGAAATTTCACCACATTTATTTAGCTCTGGGGACATTTCCAATGCAAAGGGCAACTCCCCTTGCAAAGTGAACAGCCTATTTTTCTTTAATAAACCAACCTCAGACTACACATAAATGCACACCATTAGGCATCATTAGTTCAAGCTACACAGTGATACAATTTGTCAGACGTGATATATCAGCCCAAAAAAAAAAAAGGCTAACTTTATGAACAATTTCAAACTTTTTGCTAATATTTTGTACACCATGCATTCATTATCACCCAAAGTCTTAAAGTTTGCCGACCGGGCCATAGCCCAATGACGACTACAGCGCAGTCGGATAACTCTGGGAGGGCACCATATGTCATCCTCCCAGAATCACGCTCCCACATGCCCCCTGGGGTGTGCACCCGGGAATGTTCGTAACCATCAGGTCTTTCAGACT
Organism: Lithobates septentrionalis; assembly: GCA_037952835.1. Classification (NCBI taxonomy): domain Eukaryota; kingdom Metazoa; phylum Chordata; class Amphibia; order Anura; family Ranidae; genus Lithobates; species Lithobates septentrionalis. The sequence continues at coordinate 774,608 of JBBDGP010001641.1, read as the reverse complement.
CGGCACGTCATGGATCAGGGTAAAGGGGCAATGACCGTGACCCTTTACCATGTAATAGTTCCGTCCAATGATAGAGCGATTCATTGTCAACAAACAGGACATGTCCAGTTCAGCTCCTCCCTCTCCTCGCACCGATTGGTACAGTGTGCGAGGAGAGGAGGGAGCAGGTGCAACAGCGCTGTGGGCTGGATCTAAAGTTCCCACAGTGCTGGTCTGTGCCTATCCATTCATCCTCATCCATGGCTCATCCATCCCCATCCGTGCCACATCAGTGCTCATCCGTGCCACATCAGTGCTTACTCGTGCCACATCCATGCCACTACAGTGCCTCACAAAAGTGTAATAGGTAGTCAAATTAGATTTGAAAGTTATGCCCCTAGAACACCTGATGGTGCTCCCTGCATGTTGGGCCTCTGTATGTGGCCAGGCTGTTGAAAAGCCTCACACATCTACATACTCAGGAGGAGCAGCAGAATATATTTTGGAAATATCTTATAAATTGACAACTTTGTGTAAGAAAATAAAAAAAAATGTGTTTTCATTTTCTTTCCACATTTTCCAAAAACTTGTGGAAAAAAAATGACATGTTCAAAACACTCATTATGCCTCATAGATTATTTGTTGGGGGTTTACTTTTCAAAATGGGATAATTTTTAATCCGTTTCCATTGTCCTGGTGCTCCAGGGCCTTCAAAAGTGTAAGGTGGGCCATGCATTATACAATTTTCTCAATTTCTTTTAGATTCATCTTTAACTATGTAGCACAAGGGCCTGCCTGATTGCATACCAATTGAAAGGGTTTAGGTGTGACCTCATGTTATATGGTTTTGGTAACTCTAAAGGAAAATTGTACAAGAAAATGGTATAATGTATGGCCAGCCTAAAGGCCCATACATACAATAAGAAAATCAGAAGTTAAATTTTGCTTCACAATCTGCCAATTTTTGGACCGGATCATTGGTATGGTGCTTTCGACAGCCGATTCTGATTTTTTGTACGACAAAAGCCAGATGTGCAGACTAGAAAATGTTTGTCGTATGTGAAACACAACGTCCGATTTTCGTTTAATTAGTGCGGTTTTCATCCAAAAAAAAATCGTAAGAGCAAGACTATGCATGCTCAGAAACGAAAAAATACATACAAAACTATTCAACACATTACGTCATTTCAGAATCTGAATTCTGGCGTACGACAATTTTCGTATGGCGAGTAACCTCTTCACCTTGCACATGAGACTACCATGCAACAAAAAAAACGGATGAACATTCCCCTGAAAAGCTGATCGTACAAGGCTTAGGAGTTAGTCAAGAACTGATGTGTTTAATTTATGCTCCTAGAACACTCCACATGGTGCTTCCTGCATGTTGGGCCTCTGTATGTGGCCTGGCTGTGTAAAAGTCTCACACATGTGGTATCGCCATACACGGGAGGAATAGCGAAATGTATTTTGGGGTGTAATTAGAAGTATGCATATGCTGTGTATGAGAAATAACTTTTGTGAAAAAAATAATCTTCATTTTGCAAAGAATTGTGTGAAAATATTACAACTTCAAAAAACTCACCATGCCTCTTACTAAATACCTTGGAAGGTCTACTTTCCAAAAAGGGGTAATTTGGGCGGTGTTTGTACTTTCCTGACATTTCAGGGCCTCAAGAAATGAGAGGCCGTCAGTACATGAGGTATGATCAATTTTCAGTGATTGGCACACCATAGCTTGTACAGTATTTACCATTCAGCACACTTGACTTACTCTCCCCCCCCCCCCCCCTTAATTTAAAAAGAATTTTAAAATGTTCATTAACAGGCTGGATAAGGTTCAGGATGGCCTGGACTCAGAGAAAGAAAAAAATACTGGGGGGGGAATCTCTGGATTAAAGCAGAATATTACAGCAGACACTGATTTTACCATTTTATCTTTTAACATGCTGTTCATTTTTATCTTATTTTTGGCTGTAGTTCTACGTTAAGTAGTTACAGTATTCTATGATTTACATATAATTCAAGACGTCTTTTTCAGTATTTTCGGGAAGGAGGGTCCTTGGGCGGCTATGCTCACTCATTCCAATGTACAATCTTTGAAGGAAGCCATGGCTGTAACCCAGGCTTCCCTTTTGAACTAGACTATAAACAGGTCTAAATTAGTAATTTACAGAAGATAGCTTGGCAGAAAGATAAGACTGTTTATACTTTTAATACAGCTCAAATGAAGTGACAAGGACACATCTCTGCCAAGATCAACAGGTATTATCTGTACTTACTAAAAATGTTCTTAGTCTGAAAATTGAAAATTAATGCAATCACTACATCTAGGGACAGGCAAGATGCAATAAATTAAATTATTTTTTTCTTTGGTTTAGTACACTTTAACACTTACAGGCCTTGTTCCTTCCTCATATTGTAACTGGACAGTAGGGGGGAGAAGCATCAGACTAATTAGTTTATCTGCCCTGCTTTCACTCCATTCTTCTATCAGCAAACTCCTTGCTAGCACATGAGCACTACAACCAAATGATTGAATGCTTGTGCTGCTTTGACGACTCCCAGTCTCAGCTATGTCTAATAGGGAAATGGAAGAGGCTGATACCAAGTGCATATTAGGTACTTACTGTGCTTGTATTTAATAAATACATTTAATCATGCATCAACAACAGAGATAGAATAATTTGTGCCTTTTATATCAGCCCTCAAGTGGAACAAAACCTACGTATCCTTTACAGATACAGCCATCCTTTACAGCTGCCATCTTGGTCCCTTTTTGATCCATTGCCATGGTGCTACACATGTGATCAGTTCTGACTCCAGCCATCTGATGGCTTGACAATTTGGTTGAGTGTAAAGCCACTGTGGCAGTTATTCACAGCATGCCTTGAATGTAATAGTTTGGGGAAATTGGGTTAAAAGGGTTAAGCTCCGCTTTAAAGTTAAAGCCAAACTTTAATATTAACAGTTTGAAAACAAATAATGTTCTTTAAAACTTTAGGTCAACATTCAAAATGGTCAAACAGACAGGAATTTTAATGCTGAAGTACAGTGCCTTGAAAAAGTATTCATTCCCCATGGAATTTTCAACATTTTGTCATATAACAACCAAAAATGTAAATGTATTTTATTGGGATTTTATGTGTTAGACCAATACAAAGTTGCACATAATTGTGAATTGGATGGAAAATGATAATTGTTTTTCTGAATTCAGCCCCCCCTCAATACTTTGTAGAACCACCTTTTGCTGCAATTACAGCTGCAAGTCTTTTTGTATATGTCTCTACCAATTTTGCTCCATCCATCTAAGGAGTGAAATTTTTGCCCATTCTTCTTTGCAAAATAGCTCAAGCTCTGTCATATTGGATGGAGAACGCCTGTGAACAGCAATTTTCAAGTCTTACTACAGATTCTCAGTTGGATTTAGGTCTGGACTTTGACTGGGCCATTCTAACACATTAATATGCTTTGATCTAAATAATTTCATTGTAGCTCTGTCTGCACGTTTGGAGTCGTTGTCCTGCTAGAAGGTGGACCTTAGCCACAGTCTCAAGTCTTTTGCAGACTAACAGTTTTTGTCCTGTATTTGGCTCCATCCATCTTCCCATGAACCCTGACCAGCTTCCCTGTTGAAGAAAAGCATCCCCACAAAATAATGCTACCACTGCCATGTTTCACGGTGGGGATGGTGTGTTCAGGGTGATGTGCAGTGTTAGTTTTCTGCCACACATAGCCTTATTGGTTTTTTAGGCCAAAAAGTTTAATTTTGGTCTCATATGACCAGAGCACCTTCTTCCACATGTTTGCTGTGTCCCCCACAAGGCTTCCCGCAAACTGAAAATGGGACTTTCTTTCAACAATGGCTTTCTTCTTGCCACTCTTCCATAACGGCCAGATTGTGGAGTGCACGACAAATAGTTGTCCTGTGGACAGATTCTCCCACCTGAACTGTGGATATCTGCAGCTCCTCCAGAGTTTCCATGGGCCTCTTGGCTGCTTCTCTTAAAGCTGAAGTAAACCCATCCATAAAACAGCTTCATTTCCGGCACATGCCGGAAATGTGACACTCCCATTGGTTGTGCTCTCAACCAAATTGTCAAACCATCCAATGGCTGGTGTCATAACTGATCACATGTGCAGCTTCATGGCAGTTGTAGATTAAACAGAGGCAAAGATGGCAGCTTCCTTGGCTGAAAACGATAGGTGGGTTTACTTACACTTTAAATAATGCTCTCCTTGCCCGGCCTATCAGTTTAGGTGGACAGCCATATCTTGGTAGGTTTGCAGCTATGCCATACTCTTTCCATTTTCAGATGATGGATTCAAAGATGTTCAAAGCTTGTAATATTTTTTTATAATCTAACCCTGCTTTAAACTTCTCCGTAACATTATCCCTGTCCTGTCTGGTGTGTTCCTTAGCCTTCATGAGGCTGTTTGTCCACTAAAGTCCTCTAACAAACCTCTGAGTGCTTCACAGAACAGCTGTATTTATACTGAGGTTAAATTACACACAGGTGGAATCCATTTACTAATTAGGTGACTTTTGAAGGCAATTGGTTTCACTCGATTTTAGTTAGGGGTATCAGAGTTAAGGGGGCTGAATACAAATGCATGCCACACTTTTCAAATATTTGATTGTAAAACATTTGGAAACCCATTAATCATTTTCCTTTCACTGTACAATTATGTGCCACTTTGTGTTGGTCTATCACATAAAAATCCCAATAAAGTTACGTTTTTGGTTGTAACATGACAAAATGTGGAAAGGTTTAAGGGGTATGAATACTTTTTCAAGGCACTGTACATTTGTACATTTCCTGCCTTGATTGTATGTCTTGGCTCAGATAGAGAGGAAGACTGTCAGAAGCTTTACAGTGCTGACATTCACATGAGGGAAAAAGTAGAGAGATTAAGCAACATAAGACACTATCCTTATAAGTTGAATTTTTTTTGTGTCTCCCTGGCAGCAGAGTTTGTCCTGTACAATCTGTCCTTCCTCAGCACAGCCTGTGTCAATCATGTTACTTTCTTCTCCTTCAGCAACAGTAAAACTTAAAAATGTCAGCTGATCAGCCTCTAGTGGCTCTGATTTTAGGCGCAGTGCAGAGAAAAAAAAAATCAACTGAGCATGTGCAAAGCAGGAGGAGACATTGTATTATTGGATTTTAAACAGTATAGACACTTATTGTTAATGCTTTACATTGCAGTACCTGCAAAAGAGGCCAGCATAAAGTTATCCATCAGGACTTCAATTTGTGACTAAAGTTCCATGTTAAAAGGAGAAGTATAGTTAAAGCTATTTTGGCCCAACTTCTCCTAGGGATCACAGGAGTGCAGTTTATTCTGCACTCCTGTGACCTGTTTTCAGCCAACAGCAGGCTAAAGTCTGCTGTCGGTTGATCTCACTCAAATAGAAAAGGGGGGCATACACCGTGCTAATAGTGATAAGTAATTGAAAGGAATATTCTATAAAGAAAAAAGCTGTGACACAAACATGCGATAACCATGTAAAGAATAAGTGTAAAAAGTGGAATAGTAGAAAAAATATTGCGTTCCCTAAACAAAATCACAAAAGAAATACATATACAAAAACACAATGTGCATAAAAACAAATATCCTGAGTACCTGTTAAATAAACAAAATTATGTCACTCTATATAAGACAACCATATGATTGAAAAAGTGTTCATATAGTGCAAATGGATACCAAAATAATCATTAAGTGCAAAGTCCACATAGAATGTGTAAAAAATTTAGACTAAATAAAACATTAAAGTGCAAAGTCCACATAAATGTATGTTGAATCCAATTCCTCAATAGGGGAGAAGTGAGTGGAGAAAGCAATTTGAAAGATGATTCCGCCACCGCCAAGAGGGTAAAGGGTGGATCTATCCTTGAAGTGCACACCGCAAAGTAGTATATAGGGACCCTTACCAGATGAGGTGATCTCACTCAACCGAGCAAAGCCCAGATGCCTGGATGGACAGTTGGCTCAGCCTCTCAGCGAGCCGCTTAGAGCTTGAGCCAGCCACACCCGCCCCCTCCACAGCCCAACTCTCAAATGAGCGCTGGAGGGGCAGAGCAGAGAGCCAGTGACTGACAGTCACAAGCTCTCTGTTCACTGAAGACCGAGAACTGAACGATTAGCTGTGTTTGATCGCTCGGTTCCCAGTGTGTGTATATGAGCAGCTCAGGCTGCAAGGAAATGTAGCTCTGTGCCTGCTGCTGTAAATGCTGGCTGGAAAGGAGCCCATCACCATGAGTAAATTCCAGTGGGCAAAGTGAAACGTGTTGGGGCGGAGCCTAGCGGGGGTCCAGGCTGAGACTGCCACTTGTTCATACACTGTGGGTCTTGTTCTGATGTGCAGCTCCCGGGGCCTTCAACTCTTATCGCTCGGTTCTCAGTCTTAGATCTGACAGGGGACAGATGCAACCCCAATGCTAAATCCATCTAGGTAAGCATTTTTTTTTTTTTTTTTTACACAAGCCCATACTTCTCATTTAATGTGTTTGTTCTAGCTTAAAAACAACTGGTCCAGGGAAGTCTCTAGGCTGCCCCAACTATTTGAAGCAGACCACAGGGAAAGGCTAAAGAGTGGGAAGCAGAGATTTTTCATTTATGTATCCAAGGAATAACATCACATGTGTACTGCAAGTATAAGATTATACTGACCCCTTCTCAAACAACACTTCCTTAGATGTATTGTTTCAGCAACATTTGAATTTAAACTGTAACATTAAAATGCTTAGAATAATTCAACTGGACCAATAATCACTTTATTCTACTGAAAAATGTGTATAGATTAAAATTCATTGAACTTCTAATCCCAGCCATGTATTGTTCTTTACACTAAATTAATGATTTTACAAATCCTTTTCCAGCAGCTTATACATCTTCAGAAGAGACAACCATCCTGAAAAGGAGGTATCATGCAACATATCTTTTGTCATTTGGAAAAGATTTATATTTTAATTTCTCTGTTTACACTTTCAGGCATCGATAAATGTGTATTTAGAAGCTCACAGTTTACCCAGGTAGCATAGTACGAAGTAATTGTGTCTTTATAAAAACTGAAAATGTAAGAAGGACGTGTTCTGGAGGCAGCATACAAAAGCAGTCTGTCTTATCGGACCTCTGGGCATTTAATCCACCACCTGCCTCACCCCAACACATTTCAAAAGGACCCCCTTGTATGTTTTTATTAAATTGTGTATATACCTTTACTTGCAGTCTTCCAGCCGCTCCAGGGTCAGATGACATCATGGCAGCTTACATCAGCAGGAGCAGGCAGTCTACCTGTATTGAGCGACACCTGCATAATGATGTGTGAGCTCTTGAAGTACTGTTAGACCAGCCTGCACAATGATGTACACCCTAGGGGCGTGTAAATGACAGGCTGGGCTCACAGAAAATGGGGGAATAACATGACTGTCACTGTGCCTGAAGAGGTGCTGAACCAATGAAGAAAGTGGGGAAAACACTGGAGTTTGGAGAGGATAAGGGGAAACTTTTTTTTTTTTTTAAGTAAACACAGGAGAGGGACTAAGAAAAGGAACTGGAGTTCCTCTATGAATAGAGGACCTTTAATAATCTTAACACATTTTAACAAAGTATATCAAAGGATAAAAAAAAAGAAAGAAAAAAAAGATATACATATACCCTTTGAATAAGTCACATGAACAGTGACGCAACGTGTCAGGGAAGAGAGTCGGGTGACATTTGTTTCCGGTCTCGGCCGAGATCGGGAACAGTACTCATCACACACTGTTTTTTACTGTATAACTGTAATGCCCCGTACACACGGTCGGATTTTCCGATGGAAAATGTGTGATAGGACCTTGCCGGAAATCCAGACCATGTGTAGGCTCCATCACACACTTTCCAATCGGATTTTCCGACACACAAAGTTTGAAAGCAGGCTATAAAATTTTCCGGCAACAAAATCCGTTGTCGGAATTTCCGATCGTGTGTACACAAATCCGACGCACAAAGTGCCACGCATGCTCAGAATAAATAAAGAGATGAAAGCTATTGGCTACTGCCCCGTTTATAGTCCCGACGTACGTGTTTTACGTCACCGCGTTCAGAATGATCGGATTTTCCGACAACTTTGTTTGACCGTGTGTATGCAAGACAAGTTTGAGCCAACATCCGTCGGAAAAAATCCTAGGATTTTGTTGTCGGAATGTCCAATCAATGTCCGACCGTGTGTACGGGGCATTAGTGTTTGACCGTTATTAAAACTACTTGATCGAATTACTGCACTATGAAGTCCTCCCTTTCCTTTTTATAACATTTGGCTGAGAGCTTGGAACGCCCTGGGGATAGATCTGGCAGAGGACGTTGATCCATAGGAGCTTTGTAACCAAGGGATCCCGGGAACGGATCAGCCAGTGTGGATCTGTCAGTAAGGCCCCTTTCACACTGGGGCGGTAGGGGGCGTTGGCGGTAAAACAGCGCTATTTTTAGCTCTGTTTTACCGCGGTATTCGGCTGCTAGCGGTGCGGTTTTAACCCCCCGCTGGCGGCCGAAAAAGGGTTAAAACCCCTCGTATAGCGCGGCTATAGCCGCGGTATTGCCGCGGTATAGCCGCGCTGTCCCATTGATTTCAATGGGCAGGAGCAGGGAAGGAGCGGTGAATACACCGCTCCTTCCCCGCTCCAAAGATGCGGCTAGCAGGAGATTTTTTCTTCTCCTGCCAGCGCACCGCTTCAGTGTGAAAGCCCTCGGGCTTTCACACTGAACAAACAGCGGAGGCTGTTTAGGGGCGGTTTGCAGGCGGTATTTTTAGCGCAATAACGCCTGCAAACCGCCCCAGTGTGAAAGGGGTCTAAGGCAAATTTTTTATACACTGAGGTAAGAGGCTGGGGGAAACATTATCACGTACACTGGAGATTGGTTGGACGGGGTCTTTCGACTACAGTCAGATCCATAAATATTGGGACATCGACACAATTCTAATATTTTTGGCTCTATACACCACCACAATGGATTTGAAATTAAACGAACAAGATGTGCTTTAACTGCAGACTTTCAGCTTTAATTTGAGGGTATTTACATCCAAATCAGGTGAACGATGTAGGAATTACAACAGTTTGTATATGTGCCTCCCACTTTTTAAAGGGACTAAAATGAATGGGGCAGATTAACAATCATCCATCAAACTTTCACTTTTTAATACTTGGTTGCAAATCCTTTGCAGTCAATTACAACCTGAAGTCTGGAACGCATAGACATCAAAAGACGCTGGGTTTCATCCCTGGTGATGCTCTGCCAGGCCTCTACTGCAACTGTCTTCAGTTCCTTCTTGTTCTTGGGGCATTTTCCCTTTTTGTCTCCAGTTTTGTCTTCAGCAAGTAAAATGCATGCTCACTCGGATTCAGGTCAGGTGATTGACTTGGCCATTGCATAACATGCCACTTCATGCCAAAAAAAGCACACTTCGCTTTGTGAACAGGGCACAGATGGAAGCCCTGTCAGTGGCAACAGCGCTCTGCTGGGGGACTTCGTTCTAAGGCAAGTATTTCATAATGTGCAAGTCAGGCTCCCACGATTGCTCGGGGCACACAGAGAACCGGGATCTGTGTATGTAAAGACACAGTTTCCGGTTCTCTGAGGGAAGAAGTGACAGATCGTCTGTTCATACAGAGTATGAACAGCGATCTATCTTTTCCTCTACACAGTCCACTCCCCCTTCAGTTAGAACACGCACTAGGGAACACAATTAACACCTTGATTGCCCCCTAGTGTTAACCCCTTCCCTGCCAGTGACATTTTTACAGTAATCAATGCATTTTTATAGCACTGATCGCTGTAAAAATGCCAATGGTCCCAAAGATGTGTCAAGATTGTCCGACGTGTCCGCCATAATGTCGCAGTCCTGATAAAAATCGCAGATCGCCGCCATTACTAGTAAAAAAAAAAAAAGAATAATAAAAATGCCATAAAACTATCCCCTATTTTGTAGACGTTATAACTTTTGCGCAAACCAATCAATATACGCTTATTGCGATTTTTTTACCAAAAATATGTAGAAGAATACATATTGTCTAAACTGAGGAAAAAAAAATAGTTTTATATATTTTTTGGGGATATTTATTATAGCAAAAAGTAAAAAATATTTTGTTTTTTTCTCTTTTTTTTTCTCTTTTTTGTTTATAGCGCAAAAAATAAAAAAAACGCAGAGGTGATCAAATACCACCAAAAAAAAGCTCTATTTGTGGGGAAAAAAGGGCGTCAATTTTGTTTGGGTACAACGTCGCACGACTACGCAGTCAGTTAAAGCAATACAGTGCCGAATGGCAAAAAGTGCTCTGGTCAGGAAGGGGATAAAATCTTCCGGGGCTATAGCGGGTAAAGTGGCAGTTTACTACCACTTTAACCAGTGCTCTGCAGGACACTGATAGAAGTCACAAGACTGCTATATACTGTTGATGAGAAAAGGTATTTAGTAGTTTATATTTACTAAAATAATTGCATTTACATGTTCTGTGTACTGTGGTAGACCAGATATAGTAAATGCAGGGTCCTGGGTTTAGTAACACTTTAACTTTAACATAATCCCAGATCAAATGTCTAAAGTAATCCTTGCCCAACCAACAGTTCAAACAGTGCCATCAAAACCCTTATTCATATTAAACATTTTGCCAATATGCATGATGGAAAGTTCAAATTACATCAGTTTATCCCTCAATGACAAGGTGGAAAAATATGTATTATGCAGTTCTTCACAATCTTTTTCTTTTATAGAGACACTTTTTGTTACTTTTCTGTTTTAAATAGATTAATCAGACAAGGTCTGAATTGCATTTGGACAATGTAATGCCTGTTTTTCCATAGAAAGAATAAAATTGTCTTCCATAGTGTTAACCTGCCTAAGGTCTAGAAATCCATATTGTGTTAATCTACCTTACATTCTATGAGGAGGTGAGCTGTAATCTGGATAGGAGTAGACTTGTTGATGTGTTGTATCTGGATTTTGCAAAAGCATTTGATACAGTTCCCCATACACGCTTAATTTACAAAGAGAGGAAGTTTTGTATTCGTTCACAGAATACAAAGCTTTCTATGAATGGTTGAGCACTGCTCAGACCGACTCTATATTGCAAGAAGTCTCCGTCTCACAGCTAGAACCCAGCACTATGTATTGTATATAGCTGAAGTTACATGCAGTACATACAGGACTTACAGACACTGCAGCACTTAGTGAACAAAGTAGTTTGGACTATTTAAAGTGTCAGGAAACCCTGGAGATCAGCTTAAAAAGTAGAAGTTCGGCCTAAAACTAAAATCTCAAAATCTACTCACAGCCACAACCTAAAACTAACCTATTTAGCCCTGTAAAGCAAAAATTGCTATACATACCTTTTCTGAGGCCACTCCAGTCTGGTCTCCAGAGGCGGAAGCCGTGGGAAGGAGACAACAGCTGGGAAATGCTTGGGAAGTGACGTCACCCGTAGACTTACTATGGCTCTTCAATTTGTCTACTGCCTCTTCTGCACCCGCTTACACAGAGAACCTGCCGCTGACAGCTCAGCGTGGGACTGGACCGGAGTGGCTGCAGAAAAGGTATGTATAACGATTTTTGCTTTAAAGAGCTATATAGGTTAGTCTTAGATTGTGGCTGCAAGTAGATTTAGAGATTTTCGTTTTAGGCTGAACTTCTACTTTAAAGCGGAGTTCCAGCCTGTATTAACCACTTGCCGACCAGCCGCCACAGTTATACTACATTTCGTGCATGTGAAACTGTGGGCGACCCGCGATCATGGTACACAAAAGCAGAATGGGGACCTGCCTATGTATACAAGGAGATCCCCCTTCTGACAGGAGAGATCTCAGAGATCTGCTGTTCCCAGTGATCGGGAACAGAGATCTCTGTCATGTCCCTGGGCAGCCAATCCCCCCTACAGTTAGAACACACCCAGGGAACACTGTTTACCCCTCGATCACCTCCCTAGTGTTAACCCCCTTCTCTGCCAGTGTTATTTATACATTGATCAGTGCAATTTTATAGCACTGATAACTGTAATAATGTCACTGGTCCCCACATAGTGTCAGATTTGTTCTCCACAATGTCGCAGTCCCACTAAAAATCGCCCCCCCATTACTATTAAAAACATATAAATAAATAAAAAAAGTCTGTAAATCTATCCCCTATTTTGTAGACGATATAACTTTTGCGCAAACCAATCAATATACGCTTATTGCGATTTTTTTTCCAAAAATATGTAGAATACATATTGGCCTAAACTGATGAATAAATTTGTTTTTTTATATAATTTTTTTTGGATATGTATTATAGTAAAAAAAATTGTTTTTTTTTTTTTTTAAATTGTCGCTCTTTTTTTGTTTATAGCGCAAACAATAAAAACCGCAGAGGTGATCATACACCACCAAAAGAAAGCTCTATTTGTGGGGGGAAAAAGTACATCAATTTTGTTTGGGTACGTCGCACAACCACAATTGTCAGTTAAAGCAGTGCCGTATTGCAAAAAATGGCCTGGTCAGGAAGTGGGTAAAACCTTCCGGGGTTGACGTGGTTAAAAAAAAAAAAAAAATAAGCAGCTACAAATATTGTAGCTGCTGACTTTTAATATAAGGACACTTACCTGTCCAGGGAGCCTGTGATGTTGGCACCCAAAGCCGATCCATCCATCCGCTTCGGGTGCAGGCGCCAGCATCCTTACTAAGGGAAACAGGAAGTGAAGCCTTGCGGCTTCAAAGCCTGTTTCCTTCTGTGCATGCGCGAGTCATGCTGCACTTTCTGTATGGTCCCGCTGTGTTCTGGGACCTGTGTCTCTCCCCCAGAAGGCAGCAGGGAAAAGGAGGAGGGTTCATAAATGATGTAGGTTGCCACGGCGCCTTTACATGGAAGTGGGAGTGAACACCTGTTTTTGACAGGTATGCGCTCCCCCCCTCCCCCCAAAGGTGCCAAATGTGACACCAGAGGGGGGAGGAAGCAGATAAGCGTAGCTTCCACTTTTGGGTTGACTCCACTTTAGATAAATCAAAGTCATTATGTTAAACAAACCCATAAAGCTGAGTAAAAACACAATCACTTTGCATGTTAAAAGAAAAAATACATTATTGTATAAGAAACAAATAAAATATATATAAATGTCTTTACCTGCTCATAGTTCAGACGCTGAATTTCAGAAATCTCTTTAGGTTTTGCCTCTAAAATATAATCTCCTAGAAGAAGAAGAAGTGACAATCAATTGAAACAATTTAATTCTAGGCATAATAAAATACACACGTACAGTCATTTTTTGTTTTCTAGGGGGAAAAAAAGAGGCATAAAATAATCACTGGATGGTGCAGCAAAAAAGTCTTGATGACTGTAATGAAGGCTTTCTTGTGAAACTATAATCAATAGTTTTGGCAGTAACTACCGGTAAATGTATGGCAGGCCTTGATTTATCGATTTAGCAATGACGTTTTCAGCCTTTTCACATTTCAGAACACAAAAGAAAGTGAAATCTATCTAAGCTCCAGCATACAACGAAGGATGCGTACAAACAGGCTGAATATCGGCCAGTTCAACAGTAACTAGCCAACATTCGGTCAGAGTGCACAGCTGTCTTTCTGACAGAAGCCAGTCTAGTGACTGGCTTTTGTTGAAGGGACATGCTAGAAAACCAGCATCTGATCAGTGCTCGCAGCCAATGGTTGCAAGTGCTGATCAGTGCGTTCTGGTGGTGGGGTAGTCGTAGTCCCTCTGTCAGAAGACAAAAGGCACAGCGGGGGAGATCACTGCACTAACATCGCGTGTGTTAAAACAGCGATTTGTCAGGGTTTTTTCATTCAGCCTGCTGGGCTGAGTGAAACAAAAGCTTATATGTGTACAAGGCTTACTATTCTAGACATAAAAGAGGTCAATCAAGAGATATAGATAGATACTGTATATATTTGTGATAAATCGAGCACAGAAAAATCGCCACATGCCAATTTCACACAAATATAAACTTCTTTTCTGTTTATCTAGGGATTTCTTAAATAAGTGTTCACCATCAACAGGTATGCGTAGAAGACGCTTTTTACAAGCAGGCTCAGCTTAGCCACAAAATTCTGCTCATAGGCATAGAAATGAGGGACATGCTAAGGAATTGGCGAATTACATTAATGTCAATACAAAACAATAAGGCGAAGGGCATTAGCTGAAATTGTTCTAGGAGAGCAAGGTCAGCAAAGACAGGTCTCTGATGATGTCTCTGCTCATGTGCCTTGTCCAGTTAGCAATTGCTTGCTGCAGGGGTAGACCTGCAAGGGCAAAGGAGGCCTTTAATAGGAAACATCCTCAACTGTAAGATGGTTATTGAGAACTGAATAGGCAGGATCCACTACCAGAATAGCTTCTTAAAATCTTTTTTCCATGGGATAAAATTCAGCAAAAAGGTTAAGAGGAATGAATACCCTCTCAGCATTTAGTCAGTCCTTAACCACTTGACCTTCGGAAGATTTATCCCCTTCCTGACCAGGCCATTTTTTGCTAAACAGCACTGCGTTATTTTAACTGTCAATTGCGCAGTCGTGCCACCCTGTACCCAAATACAATTTATGTCCTTTCCCCCCCACAAATAGAGCTTTCTTTTGGTGGTATTTGATCATCATTTTTTTGCACTATAAACAAAAAAAACAGAACATTTTGGAATAAAAAAAGCAAAATATTTTTACCTTTCTGCTATGAAACATATCCAATAAAAAAAATCTAAAAAATCAAATTCCTTGATAAATTTAGACCAATATGTATTCTGCTACATATTTTTGATGAAAAACATCCCAATAAGCGTCTAGTGATTGGTTTGCACAAAAGTTATAGCGCCTACAAACTCTGGGATATTTTTATATATTTATTTTTTCTTAGAAATGGCGGTGATTCGTGACTTATAGCGGGACTGTGATATTGCAGCAGACAGTGGGACAATTTTTGGGGATCAGTGCTAAAAGAAACAAATGCATCTTCTGCATTAAGGTAAAAAAACAGAATCCCACCACAGCCCCCCCCTTATTCTTCTTACCTGAGCCCGATCTGATTCAGCGATGTGCACAAGAGCCCTCCCTGGGCAGATTGATAGCAGCGAAAGCCATTGGCTCCCACTGCTGTCAATCAAATGATGTGATGAAGGGGCGGGGCTGAGCCGCCCATTCTGTGTCAATAGACACAGATAGGGTGGCCTGGGAGTGATCCCACATGAAAAGCGGCTTTACATGGCGGCACTTGCCAAAAAGGAGGCGCCTGGAGCTCCAGCGAGGGACCCTAGAAGAAGAGCATAGGTGCTGCTATGTGCAAAATCATTGCACAGAGTAGGTAAGTAAAATATGTTTGTTATTTAAATTTAAAAAAAGAATGTTTAATGTCACTTTAGCGTGCACAATCAATCTATGTGGGTATGAAAAAAATGCTGTTTTAATTTAGCTAGCCTCTTTGTGCCTGTAGAGGCTTGATTCGTCTGTTTAGAGCAGTGTTTCTCAACTCCAGTCCTCAAGGCGCCCCAGCAGGTCATGTTTTCAGGATTTCCCTTAGATGAAATGGCTGTGGTAATTACTAAAGCAGTGAAACTGATCAAATCACCTGTGCAAAATAATGGCAAGCCTGAAAACATGACCTGTTGGGGCACTTTGAGGACTGGAGTTGAGAAACACTGGTTTAAGCCGTGTACAAACTAGCGGAATGTCCGACAGAAAAAGTCAAACGGAAGCTTTTCATC
Source organism: Lithobates septentrionalis (assembly GCA_037952835.1). Classification (NCBI taxonomy): domain Eukaryota; kingdom Metazoa; phylum Chordata; class Amphibia; order Anura; family Ranidae; genus Lithobates; species Lithobates septentrionalis. The sequence goes on along the minus strand of JBBDGP010001641.1, from coordinate 758,922 downwards.
GTATATTCCGATCATGTGTGTGCCTCATCGGACTTTCTTTTCGAAAATTCTGATGGACCTAGAACATGTTCTAAATATTTAGAACGGAATATTTAGAACAGAAGCTATTGGCTACTGGCTATTGAACTTCCTTTTTCTAGTCCCGTCGTACGTGTTGTACGCCACCGCGTTCTGGACGGTCGAACTTTGGATTGACCGTGTGTAGGCAAGACCACTTGAATGGAATTCCGTGGGAGAAACCTTCGGAGTTTATTTCGACAGCAAAACTGGTCGTGTGTACAGGGCATAAGAGTCACCTGGACATCCAGGTGCTGCTAGGAAAAGACTAATGTTAACTGCATCACTTAACGTGTAGTAGAACAGTAGAGAGTGTTTTGCGCAGGAGAGCACAAAAGTACGGGCTGGGTATGGTCCCTGAGGCAACACCAAGGGGTACCAATCCAGAAACTTCAGGAAGCCAGGACAACAAACAGTCAGGTCTTGAAAGAAGTGTCAGAAGACAAAAACTGAATGGTTAAATAGAAAAAAAACTTAAGGCAGGGGTAGGCAACCATTGAGGGGTGAAGATCTACCTGAACAACATGAAATAAATCAAAGATCACCGTCTGCATCCTTTTTTTTTTCAATTGTAAAGGAATGTTTTTTTTTAATTAAATAACAAGCATATTATATTTACCTGCTCTGTGCAATGGTTATGCATACAGCATGTTTGTTAGCAGCCCCGATCTTTTTGGGTTCCCCGCTGATGGTCCTGGTTCCACCCTCCTACCGAGTACCCTTAAGAGCAAGCCTTTTTCTAGGGGCACTAGAGCAGGCTTGCTCCCGAAATTTAATGCATCAAGGAAATAAAAAACGTTGAACCTTTAGAACCACTTTAACTAGCAAGGCCTAACTAAACAGTAAGGGTCAGGTGTCTGTGAAAGTTAGCCCTTGCAGATCGCCAACTCCGGGTTCTCCAGGGTGTGGAGTCTAAGCCCCAGCCTGTTTCCTTACCGGGGCCTCTGATTGTGGGGATGGACTTGCAGCCAGCTGAAACCAGCTCGCGGCCCCCCAGGTACACCCAGCCGAGGATGCAGCGACCAAGAATTATAAAGAATTACACAGGCAAGAAACCTGCAAGCTAAATCGTGACAGTAAGGAAAACTTAGTAAAATATAATAAAACAAATGTCACTGTAAAAATATAAACCTACACTACCTTAAAAGTGGACAGTATAAGCAGGGCAGCGGACGGTGTGTGGACAGCACCACTAAGGTAGTGGACAATGTGTGGATGGTGTCAGTAGGGAAAAGGTTGGTGTCAGTAGAGCAGTGGATGGTGTCAATAATTATTTATTTTCATTTTTTTTTTACCAATTTATTTTATTATTATTTACAATGTTATTTTTATTCCATATTTTTTTAGGACCCCCGTTTGGGGACTTTGGTGAAATATCAGGGGTCTAAACAGACCTCGGATGTCTCACTTTTCAGACAAACAGAGAAAGGGACTGAGAGCAGAGATTCCCCGGTTCCTTTCTCTGCAGTCTCAGCTGCACTGGACAGTGAATGAATTGGAAGTGCTCTGTAATGTGCAGCATCCTGTTAATTCACAAACTGAAGCATAGTAAACAGTTAACCATGGTTCAGTTATGACTGAACACAGTAAGTAAGGAAGGGGCCAGTAAATAATATATTTACCACCCACCATCTCTGCTCTTTATCCTAAAACATTCCCACCAGAGCCATGGGTGTCGGGGAGGTAGATCTAGGCCCCTTCTGCTGTAGCCCTGGATCAGAGGTGTAGAGCGGGCGCGAGTCACGTGACCGCCCTGAAGATGCATGCAAAAATGTATTTAGAGGCATCGTTTTTAACAAAAACTTATTATTAAACAAAGTACATTATGGATGCATACAAGTAAGGGGCAGGCAGTGAATTTTTTAAAAGTTAACTTTTCCACTAACAGCAGCAGGAGGGGGGGAGACAGCTCACACAGAAGACACATGAGCTGACAGGCAGGGACGGGGGGAGAGGAGCACAGAGCAGGGCTGCGGATGACGGAGGCACGTAAACTGACCACGGTGTCAGGGCTCAGCAACCTTGATAAACCGTGGTCAGTTTACAGGGGGGAGGGCAGAAAATGCCAGGTTTTTTACAGCTTCCAGAGGGGCAGGTTGAACAGTACAAGCACTTTGCTGTTTATTCTGCTATAAGGGAACAGGACCTCTAATTTATTTTTTTGGGTTACAAACACTTTAAGTCTCAGAAAGCTTTGTCTGCTCTAGAGACTACAGAACTCTACCTATCTCCAAGCTTTCTCCATCCCACTTCATAAACATACATGGTTTCTTTTGCAGTAAAAAAAATGCTGCCGTCATGGCTCCAAAGAATCTGCCCCTTTACTGTATAAGGAAAGAGCTCTTGGGAGATGCATTTCTCGTGGCCTGGCTACCTCAACTGGAAATTACCACCAGCAGCTGCCTTTACAAGAATATTACAAGGTGGTCACTTACATAGGAAACACAGTAAAATTCAAGTAGACTACAGAGAAGCATTTAATATAACAAACCTAAGATTATTCTTAAAATATGTTTAATGTGTAGAAAAATGCATTTTAAGTTATGATATCTAACCAAAAAGCTACAATAAAGGGGTTATTAATAATCAGCTAAAACCTAATCTACTTTATATGCTCCACATATTGCGCTACAATTAAATTGTCCCAACAAATTCTCTTCCAAATTATTTGTTATTATTCCTTTGTACCAAAGCTAGATTTTAATATGGCACCATACAGTATATTGATAATGCAAAAAACACCCCTGTGAATGTGCCACACAACTGTCAGAGTAAAATGGGTGATCAGAGAGCTGCCAGCTCACTTTGTGGAGCTACAAGTTGGGTGACACCAAAGCAATATAAGAATATCGCTAAACCAAATTAAAGGTTTTTGTTCATGTTAGTAATCAGCAGTCTACAAATAGAAATTAAATTACGGCTCTGAGCAAACCAAGACAACCACACAGCTAAGCAAAGATTATGTAATAAAAAAAAACTTCTAGTCAGCAGTGGACACACTTATATGTTAGGTTTTCCACTATGGTCCTTCCACATGTTGGCCTTATGGGCAAATATATGGATGTGACCATTATCTCTGGAGTTTGTAGGTATAAATACATGACATGTAATCATTGTAATTACGGTTTATAGTCAAGCACATAGTATCAGATCATTACAAAGGTAGTTTGTACAAATATGCTGTATGAGCGATCTATATATTAGGGGGCTATTTATAAAGGATTTGCTGTATGATGTACACATTGAATATTTAATGGACATTTGTCTGTCTGTATTTTATGGCATTCAGCTATCGTTTTTAAAGAGGATGTGTCCTAGTCACAGATCATTTTCAAAGATGATTCAGAAATCAACATAATAGATAGATTCCAATGACAACATGTGCCTAGACATTTTTAAATCAAACAAGATTCCCTCATCAACATAAAAAAAAATACAAGAACTAGCAAGATTTGCTCATCAGCCTTCACAATACACATACAACAGAGCCTAAGAAAATGATAGCCAAATGCTGTAAAATATAGACAGACAAATATCCAACAAACATTTGCTCCTTGAATTGCACAGCAAAATCCTTTAAAATAGACTCTACATGGTGTATTGGCAAATATATGGTATATGATTAGTGCATAGATTGTTTGTACAGACAAATATATAATATAATAAATGATGCCTGTAATTATAGAGTGTGTGTGCAATATATGATATACAATATTGCAAATATAGGCTGTATAGACACATATACAGTATGATATAAATGAACTCAAGTCTATCAAAATCACAGCAGCTGAAGTAGTAAATTGTGCAGAAAAAACCTTCCACCTACCTAGATACTCCATAAGTTGTTCTGCAGTGATCATTTCTATCATGGGGGGTAATTTCACCTGTAAAAAAAAATAAATAAATAAAATTAAATACAATTTATATATACATATCTATTTCAGCTATGCAATATCCCTAGTGTTCACTTTTATAAAATCATGTATTAATGAATACAAGGTTATGTGTTTTATTCCTGCATATGACATGCTGCTATCCTGATATAAGAATGCTTGTTTTGAATTTTTATATCCTATACATTTATTTATCATTAGTGTCACGGACCTGGCCGGAGCAGAGGCTGTTGGAGAGGACTGTGTGCGGGCCTGTTGCCTACCGATTATGGGCCCTAGCATTTGAGGTGAATGAGAAACCCAGTCTGAACTGTATTAATCGGACTCAGTCATGTATATATTGTATGGGGACTCCTTACTGTAGATTTGTGTCCCTGAAGAGGGAGGGGGGATTCCTCCAGCAGCCCCCTGCTGATAAGACTGATTTATTCTGTTGGGACACATCCTGTGAGGAGATACTGGTGTTATCAACATGTGTTTATGTTAATTGAGAGAGCTGATCACATTAGCCACCAGCACTGGCTAATGGACGAATGGTCTAGGCTGAGGAGGGGGGAGATTGTTAATTGTAATTAGCTCCAGCTATTGTGTTTATATTAATGTGTGAAGCTCGGTGCCCACAAGACTGTCATCTGGTCTGGGTACATTTTGTAGTAAATTAGCTCATGTTAATTAGGTTAGCTTTGAGTCATCCCTGCTGTATAAAGGTCTGTGAGATCTCAAATAAAAAGTTAGTTCTGATGTACTCCAAGACTGGTGTTGTCTAGTTCTTGGGGTTCCTATAGCCAGATCCATTGGACTCGTGTTCCAGAACTTAGGAAGCGGTATATGACGGAAGCACTCAAGCGGAGTGTGGGACGTTCCGTGACATTGGTGGCAAGCAGCGGGAAAGCTTCCTGAAGTCTGAAGTCTGGGACATCCAAACCTCCAACTGGATCCAAGATCAGCATAGCAGACTTCAGTCACCCCAGCGGAGATATGGACCTGGCATCAGAATTCCCGGGGTTGCTGCGGATCATCCTTTCAACGTACACCAGGACTGTGTCTGAGGATGAATGCCTGGAGCTCAGGCAGCTGATTCGGGTGGAGCTCTGGATTGCAGCCCTCCGTCTCGCTGGTATAAAACAGGGCAAGTGCTTTCCAACCCAAGAGCAACGGGCCAGTGACCAACGGGCATTGCGGATGGCATTCCTGGGAGAGCAGCCCCAAGAGCAATGGGTGACTGAGTTGGACAGGTTGGTCCAGCAGGAGATAGAGCTGGACAATCGTTATCGGGCTCTGCAATGGCACGCAGAGGAGGGATATTTAGGGGAGACGACAGAATGCTCTCCGGAGGGATATGACTTTGGCGGCCCTGGATTGCTGTGGGAGAACCTTACAGATCTTTTTATGTTTGGCGATGAGGGGGAACCTGACCTTGAGGACATGAGAGACTATAGAGAGTCTATGCTCGGTCTTGCAGGGGTCTCAGAGCTCAAACCTGATCTGGACCATTTGCTAAGGAAGGAACAGCATCTGGAAAGGGCATACAGGAAACTGCTAGAACACGTTCAGCAGCATGCCAGAGAATCGGCAGTGGAAAATCCGGAGATTGCCGTCCCCAAACCTGAAGTGCTGACAACAGGGCAGAGCTCTGCTAACCTCTGTCCAGAAATGATAGCATCTTCTGGGTTCCATGGACAGGAGATGGTGAACCTCTATTCCCAGACATCAGTTGCAGAGACATGGGATTTGATAGACTTTTCTGCTGAGGAAGAACAACCTGATGAGCCTCCAGCAGAAGAGCTGCTATCAGGGCCAAAGTTCACTGTGTTCTGCCCAGCACCAACAGTGGCTTCAGCCTTCGTGAGAGAAGAGGTAGTCGGCCTTTCTCCCACAACACTGACAGGGACATGTGATTTTCTGCCAGCAGCCTCTATGGAGTTAAAACAAACTTCTCCAGCTGAAGATCTGGTAACTGAACAGAGGGTCCAAGACCTCTGTCCCATACTTTTACCAATTCCAGAGACTGGGGATTTAATAGACGTTTCTGTAGAGGAGGAACCACCTGGCAAACCCCCAGCAGAAGTGCTGGCAACCGGACAGAGGGCCCAAGACCTCTGCCCCACACCTGCAGCAATTGTGGAGGCCCAAGGTGAGGAGGTGGCAGTCTATCGCGAGCTGCAGATCAGGATCCAAGGAGAGAATGCAGTCATCACCTCACAACTGCAGCTTGATCTGGTGTCAGTTGATGGGGCTTCAGTCCCCACCTGTATACCCCAGGGATGCTGGGCAGTCGGCCCAGATCCCCAACAGCAGGATGGAGTGAGCCCAGTCCCCCTGTCTTCTCTCCAGCGGCAGAAAGGATTCCATGGAGAAGGGCCAGTCCGGGCCTCTCCCCAGCGGCAGATATGTTCTCTGAGAGAGGCAGAGGATGGCTGGGTGAGTAATACACTGTTTGGAATAATTTGTTTGGGGTACTGTGTGGGTACAGGCAGTAGAGGACTGGAACTATGGACTAACTTCGGAGTCAACCCGTCTGGGGTCTCCTCCTGTGTTAGTCTCCTGCCGAAAGGGGAGAAATGTCACGGACCTGGCCGGAGCAGAGGCTGTTGGAGAGGACTGTGTGCGGGCCTGTTGCCTACCGATTATGGGCCCTAGCATTTGAGGTGAATGAGAAACCCAGTCTGAACTGTATTAATCGGACTCAGTCATGTATATATTGTATGGGGACTCCTTACTGTAGATTTGTGTCCCTGAAGAGGGAGGGGGGATTCCTCCAGCAGCCCCCTGCTGATAAGACTGATTTATTCTGTTGGGACACATCCTGTGAGGAGATACTGGTGTTATCAACATGTGTTTATGTTAATTGAGAGAGCTGATCACATTAGCCACCAGCACTGGCTAATGGACGAATGGCCTAGGCTGAGGAGGGGGGAGATTGTTAATTGTAATTAGCTCCAGCTATTGTGTTTATATTAATGTGTGAAGCTCGGTGCCCACAAGACTGTCATCTGGTCTGGGTACATTTTGTAGTAAATTAGCTCATGTTAATTAGGTTAGCTTTGAGTCATCCCTGCTGTATAAAGGTCTGTGAGATCTCAAATAAAAAGTTAGTTCTGATGTACTCCAAGACTGGTGTTGTCTAGTTCTTGGGGTTCCTATAGCCAGATCCATTGGACTCGTGTTCCAGAACTTAGGAAGCGGTATATGACGGAAGCACTCAAGCGGAGTGTGGGACGTTCCGTGACAATTAGGATTTAATGTACAGTATGAACATATTTTTCTCAAATGCGCGCAACTTGTAAAATGGGACTATGAGAGCCCCTGTACCAGATCCACCATCATCCAAAATTTCACTTACAGGGTTATCTGCAGAAAAGGCAAGTAGAAATGCCACGTCACCAGGGTTCAAAGCACAGAAATATGAAAAGAAAAGGCTTCCCGCTGGAATCCATGAGAGTTTCCAGGCATGTGGGCGAATCCTAACTTTATTGTCGCCATCTTGCCTGATCCTGGACCGGCTCTGTGACTTTAGCCTGCTGTCTGCTGAAAACGGGTCACAGGAGTGCAGAACGAAGTGATCCACAGGAGAAGTACAGCCAAATGAGCTTTAGCTGTACTTCTCCTTTAACTATCTGGCCATTTCCCACTCCCCACAACTTGCCTCACTCACCAATCCCTTTCTACCCCTACCTTCACCCTCCCAGCTGAAAGGCACTACTCCCCAGCCTCGTTCCCCCCCCCCCTCCCCAAACTTACATAAGGGCCAGTTCACACTGCTGCAGTGCAAATTTTGCGTGAATTTGATCCGACTGCGTTGCAAATTTTCATTCCGAATACTTTATGTGTTCTGGCGAATCTACTGCGATTCTATGGCAAATATTGCATTGAATTTGCATCGCACGCAGATCAAACTCGCACAGGACCCTTTTTGTACGCAGCTTAGATTCGCAACGCATTGATGTGAACAGCACTAATGGAAAACGGTTACTTAAATGACTTGCGAATTTGAGCGATCACAACTGCTCAAATTCACAATAGAATTGGCAGCAGTGTGAACTGGCCCTTATTCCCTGGCCACATTCCACCCCCCAATATTGCATTACTCCCCGGCCATACCTAACCCCCCAAACTTACATCACTCATCATCTACCTCCCACCCCCAAAATACAACTATCACCATCAGATTCCTCCCCCTCACCCCAAATTTACATCACTCTCTGGCCACGTTCAACCACCTACATTTATATTTCTTCCTGGCCATGTCCTACTTTACACTTACAAAGCCCCCCCCCCATAAAAAAAGTAAATTTGTGAGCATTGTACGCACCATAATGTGTAACTGTGGGTGTGAACAGGCATACATTTTGGAGTGCCAGTTAAAATGGGCAAAAAAAAACAACATTTGCTCACGAAACTTAATGGGGTTGATTTACTATAACTGGAGAATGCTAAATCTGGTGCAGCTCTGCATATAAACCAATCAGCTTTCAGTTTTTTTTGTCAAAGCTTGAGGCCGGGTTCACTACGCAACAGTCGTACCACTTTGGATTCGACATTGCCCCGCAACTTGAAGTCCGACATGTGTCCGACTTTAATGAACAGGGATCCAACTTTGAATCCTGACAATGCCAGGCATGGTGTCTGGATCTTTAGGGGGGAACTCTGCGCACAAATTTAAAAAAAACGGCATGGGTTCCCCCTCCAAGAGTATACCAGGCCCTCCGGTCTGGTAAGGATTTTTAGGGGAAGCACCACGCCGAAAAAACAGCGTTGGGGTCCCCCCTCCCCCCAAATCCATACCCTTATCCAAGCATACAGCCCAGCAGGTCAGGAAAGGGGGTGGGGACGAGCAAGCTGCACTAGATTTTGCACTTTCCAGTGTTAGTAAATAAACCCCTATGTGTCATGATGCATTTTTCCGGCAGAAAAAAAAAAAAAAATGAATTTCCACTCAAAGTCACGGGAGAAAGAAGCGAGCTATGAAGAGAAACTGTTACTTTGCCATGATTGGGCAAATTGATCTTTTCCTATAGTAGATAAAACCCTCCTTGCTTCACTGAACATATAACTAGGTACCTTAAAAAGAAGTACCCTAACGTCCCTTTGTTTACCTTATTTTTTTTTTCTAGTTACAATTAGGCTGGAAACCAATGTGCCTGCCCAGAATACAGCAGCACTTTTTCTTTACACTTTCAGTGGCAACTTGTATGTCACCCACATATCACTCTGCTTGCAGCCAGAAAAACTACCGTTCATAAGAGTAGTGGGACATGATTTACAGAACTCCTCACTCTGCCGGATAATACAGGGGCTGTGGAATGACTGATGGTTACAAGGGGGGCTGATACAATTTTGGTTAGGAGATTGTGCAGACTTAGAGCCCTTGCACACTGGGGCGGGGGGCGGCGTCGGCGGTAAAACGCCGCTATTATTAGCGGCGTTTTACCGTCGGTATGCGGCCGCTAGTGGGGCGGTTTTAACCCCCGCTAGCGGCCGAGAAAGGGTTAAATACAGAGGCGCTTTGCCGGCGGTATAGCCGCGCCGTCCCATTGATTTCAATGGGCAGGAGCGGTAAAGGAGCGGTATTACACACCGCTCCTTCACCGCTCCGAAGATGCTGCTGGCAGGACTTTTTTTACCGTCCTGCCAGCGCATCGCTCCAGTGTGCAAGCCCTCGGGGGGCTTGAAAGCAGCGGCACTATATTACTATTATACTATTAGCGCAATAGCGCCTGCAAACCGCCCCAGTGTGCAAGGGCTCTTATGTGATGTACTTTAGTAGTTCAGCTATGGATTACAAATGCAATGGTTTCAGTGCTCAACATGAGTAGTGTCAGCTCACCTGAGAAAGTTAAGCCAAGTTTTTGGCAGGATCACCAGGTATGGTATAGCATAAATAAAATATGAGGTTTATAAAACAAAAGTTAGTAAATTAGTTTGTATCTTGAAGCTAACAACTATAGCCAAAATATTTAAAGCGTAACTCCACTTTTGTCGAGAAAAAAAACATTCCCCTCTGGATGATCTATGTACATTGCAAGGATTATATAACAACCTTTGTTGCAGGATCCTACCTTTTGTTATTCTGAAGAAATCCCTGTGTGTTCCTCTGTACCGAGTGGGTCTAATGGGAGTGATTTCATAATTATGAGTCAGCTGTGGCAGCTGCAGGGCACTAATGAGGAAAGCTGCTATAAAGGACCTGCATCCCTTTAGAAGTGTTCCTAGTGGAAATATCTCACCAAAAAATACATTTTTGTTGCAGGGGATGCCTGAAATCTGACTTGTATCCTATGCCCCGTACACATGATGAGAAATTCTGTCAGAAAAAACTTGGATGGTTTTTCCGACGGAATTCCGCTCAAGCTTGCCTTGCATACACACGGTTACACAAAAGTTCTCTGAACTTTCAACTGTCAAGAACATGGTGACATACAACACTACGACGAGCCGAGAAAATGAAGTTCAATGCTTCTGAGCATGCATCGAATTGTTTCCGAGCATGCGTGATTTTTTGTGCGTCCAAATTGCATACAGACAAACGCATTTTCGGATAGGAACTTTTTCCGACCGAAAAATAGAGGACCCGCTCTCAATCTTTTGCTGGCTGGAATTCTGCCAGCAAAAGTCCGATGGAGCATACACACGGTCGGAATTTCTGAATCTCACTTTTGCTGGCGGAATTTCTGATCGTGTGTACGGGGCATAAGGCAGACTTCTGTGAAAATTGGTGAGCCAATCACACAAGCAGGAAATGATGTTTCTGGGGAGTGGTCAGTACACATTCTGTGTAGAGAACAACTCCATGTAGCCATGTTGCTTTGCATTTATAGAAAATTACTGTGGCTGCAGATTAAAAAGGAAAGGTAATTTTTAATAACATTCAATTACAATATGACTTGTGTCCCAATTGTACACGCTATACTATTTTTTCTTTATTTGCCATTTTTTTTCTCCAAAAAAGTGGGGTTACCCTTTAATTTTTTTTTAAAAAGAGGATCTTCACCCTGTAAACAGAAATTTAAAAATCAGTAGCTACAAATACTGTACCTACTGACTTATAAAAAACACACTTACCTGTCCCAGGATCCAGTGATGTGCTCACCTGACCTAGCTCTTTGTCCTGTCTTCAGGACCTGGCAACTTAACTGTGGACAGCATGCCTAGACTCCTTGTGGCTTCACAGCCGGCTGCCCACTGTTCCCCATGATTGGTCCCTGCAGTCTCTTGGGACCTCTGACTTATCCAGAGAGGCTGCAGGGGAACATGAGCTTCATTCACCTAGATGGCCAGAGCTGAAGTGGGAGTGGGTACCTGTTAAAAATCAGGTACCCACTCCCCCCTTTCTCCAAAAGACACTCCAAATATGGGAGGAGGGGGAGGAGGGGGAGGAGGAGGAAAAGCGGAATTTTACCTTTTAGATGAAGTTCCGCTTTAACTTTTAGACAGACCAGGGAAAATAAAGAATATCTGTTGGTTTTTATTGTAATCTATCTCCCCAATGAGAGATTTGCCCCACTTTCTCTTAGAACTTAAAGAGTTAAGAAATCTCAAATGTGGACAAAGACTGCAACATAGTGTGCTGCTTGAGACATTGCCTTCAACAGGAAGGAGTAAAAAGGAGATGAAATTCGAGATAAATCCAAAAGGCAAATGTGCAACTTTTGTAAGCTTTAGGCTGGATTCACACTGCAGCACGGAGCGGCTCACAGCAGGGGTCCGGTGCATCTCTGTTCACCGTTTCAGGTCCGATTTCAGTCCAAATTTTTGGCTGAATTCAGACCTGAAACGGACTAGAAGACGCACAAGACTCCTGTGCAATTTGCACCGGAGCCACTCTGGAGATGTGTGAACCAGCTCCATAGAGAGCCGGTCACAATCTCCTGTAGTAGTGTGAACCGATTAAACCTAAGGTCTTGTTTACAAGGGCAAACTACAGTATACACCTTTACACAGAGTCTGCATTCAGGGCCACATACCTGCACTTAAACAGTTGTCAAACTGGAAGCAGTAGCCGTGTCACAATTGACAGGAATGGGACAGCCTGCTCAGGGATGCATGGAAGACCTGTGCAGGCAAACGCAGCCCACACACGGGCATACGCTATAGTATGCCCATGTGAACAGGGCCTAAAAAATAAAAAATAAATCTCTAATCTCTATGCACTAAGAGACACCTATCTACATATCAAATATTTAGAGATGGACTTCTGGCCAGGGACAAAATGTAGAATATAGATAAGTAAGCGAAATAAATGGAGAAAAAGAAAAAAAGTCAGTAAGCTCATTACTACTTGCTTCAATTTATCATACATAAATCATTCACTGTAACCATCAGTCTGTAAACCACATTGCAATGGAATGTTAAAATACCTTATTTCCTTTACATTATAGCACAGTCACATGACACTCTGGTATCTGCTCCGCATTGCACCTTGTGTATAAAAATAAAAAGGCAGCTTTCCAATTTAAAAGTAAATGAATAAATAAAAACACAGCAATGCCAAAAGTGGGTCAGGGCAGCTGCAGTAGCAGGGATGAAGACGACTGTCAGGCCGGGTTCACACTGGTATGACACGACAGTCGTACGACTATGAATCCGACTCTGTCCTGCGACTTGAAGTCCGACATCCGTGCGACTTCAATGAACGGGATCCGACTTTGATTCCGACAATGCAGGCATTTTTGCGTCTGGAATGAATCTTTAGGGGGAACTCCACACCAAATAAAAAAATATATAATTAAAAAAAAAAAAAAACGGCATGGGTTCCCCCTCAGTCTGGTATGGATTTTAAGGGGAACCCCCATGCTGAAAAAAACAGCGTGGGGGTCCCCCCAAAATCCATACCAGACCCTTATCCAAGCACACAGCACTGCAGGTCAGAAAAGGGGGTGGGGACGAGCGAGCGCCCCCTCCCTCCTGAACCGTACTAGGCCGCATGCCCTCAACAAGGGAGGTGGGTGCTTTGGGGCAGGGGTGCCCTGCTCCCCCCCGCCCCAAAGCACATTGTCCCAATGTTGATGAGGACAAGGGCCTCTTCCCGACAACCCTGGCCGTTGGTTGTCGGGGTCTGCGGGTGGGGGGCTTATCGAAATCTGAAAGCCCCCTTTTAAAAAGGGGTCCCCAGATCCCGGCCCTCCCACACTATGTGAACGAGTACCCCAACCATTCACCCAAATAAAGTGTCAAAAATAAAACAGTACACAGGCAGAGCAGCCGGAGAGCTGTGAGCCCTAGGTGAGCATGGTCATTATATACTCAGGGCTGAGGATAGCAGTATGGAGACCGCCGCCAGTGTTGGAGATGGAAGGTCTCATCGAGGGGTCAGAGGGCCCAGCTAGAAGGTCTTAGTTCCAGAAGGTCAACGCTTATCGGGGTGTCAAGAGAGCCCCAATCCATAGGCCAGAGGGGGGCTTTGCATTGGGGTGCTGCGAGTAAAGGCGAAAGAGCCAACTGCTCCAGGAGAGCTGAACTACACAGTCAAAGGGACTGGTAAAAGGAACACCAGTGCTGCCAACAAGTGAGCCACGTGGCTCAGTATTTTCATTTGTGCACATTTTGTGGAAGAAATCCCTGCGTGGGCAACTGACATACATGTGAACTTTCCGTTTAAAAAATGCAACAAATGTGGGAAATTTCTAGGCAAAGCCATCCAAACCAAAAAAGCAAACAAGACCATTTACTTCTATTGTGAAAAAAAAACAAGACCATTCACACCATCAAAGATTCCCAGGGAAGAGCTATTGTCACGTCTACTGATAGAGCATCTCAATGCGAATTCTTCTACACTAGACTATACAATTTACCACAACAGTCCACGGGACTTCCAGGCAGCAATACATGGAATTCACTCATTAAAAACTTCCTTGAAAAATATTGCCCTAAACCCATTGATAGAGAATATGCCCGTCACCTAGAAAAACCCATCTCAGAAGACTAATTTAAAGTAGCAAACAACTTAAGACAGGTAAAAGCCCTGGCCCGGACGGTCTCACAACGACCTACTTCAAAACATTTGCTGACATGCTAATGGAACCGTTCCTTAAGACCTTCAACTCCCTCTCTAACTCCATACTCCCCTTTCACAGACTACTCAAAGCACACATCACACTAATACCAAAAGAGGGAAAGGACGCCACATCAGCATCTAATTACAGACTGATATCTCTACTGAATGTGGACGTAAAATTATTTGCGAAAATTCTGGCAAACCGTTTTTTTACCCAACCTACCCACTCTAATTCAAAAAGACCAAGTGGGTTTTGTCCCAGTGAGAGAAGCTAGGGACAACACTACTGAGACTCTCAATCTACACTATTGGATGACTAAACACAAATGTAAAGGTTTCTTTTTATCCCTAGACGCGGAGAAGGCGTTCGACAGGTTGGCTTGGGACTATCTGGGAGCGGTTTTATGACACATTGGCCTACAAAACCGAATGTTTAACCTCATCATGTCCATATACACAACACCAACTGACAGAGTGCAGGTCAACGGCCACCTGCCAAATGCCTTCTCCATACGAAATGAGACAAGGCAGGGCTGTCCATTGTCCCCTATCCTTTTTGCTCTGACCTTAGAACCTCTCCTATGCTGCCTCAGAGCCAGTAAAGCCATATAGGGCATACCCATTGCAGAACGAACTTTTAAGTTAGCAGCCTTTGCAGACAACATATTACTTTTCCTACGAGACCCACACACCTCAATCCCAAATCTTTGAAAAGGCTTTGAGCTTTTTCAGCGACTATCTAATTTCAAAATCAACTTTGCCAAATCCCACGCTCTAAATATTACCCTCCCGCAGGAGCTAGTAACACGTTGTCAGAATAACTTCCCTTTCCAATGGAAAAGTGATGCAATTAAATACATAGGCATTCACATTACACCAAACCTATCAGACTTATACACCAAAAACTACCTACCTCTACTTAAAACTATTTCAGATGACTTACGCAAACAGGACAAACCCCATTTTTCATGGTTCGGCAGAGCAGCAATTTTAAAGATGAACATTCTCCCACACGTATTATACATCCTCCAAACAATCCCCATAAAGCTCCCTCCGACTTTTTTTCAGGCTTACAAAGGCTGCTGTGTAAAATTCCTCTGGAAACAAAAAACGCCCAAGAATTAACTATGACCAATTAACTAAACCCAAAACAAAAAGGTAGAATCGGCCTTCCAGATCTAAAAAATTACCACTGGGCTTGTACATCATAAGTGTAAAGACTGGGTGACTCTCGAAAATTCCTTTTCCTCTTTACCACTACGATCCACTCCCTAACCACAACACATCCCTTTAGCACTGAAAGAGCACCTGCTGACCTGCTAACCTAATACTCCGGAATCTGGGAACAGTGATTTCACGGCTCTACATAGACATATGATCAACATCTTAGTCCTATTCAGGACCAGCTGTTTAGCTGACCACAGACCCTACACCAGCACCCCACCCCACGGCAGACCATCTCCCTTAGGGTTCCTATCCCCCCCTTTTTTCTCCCCCCCCCCCTTCCATTCCCCCCCCCTTCCATTCCCTCTCCCTCCCCCCTTCCCCCCCCCTCATTCCTTCCCCCCCCCCTTCCCCCCCCCACCTCCTCCTCCCCTTTCTCCCCCCCCCCTCCCTCTCCTCGCAGCCCCTCCCCCGGGGGAATTGATGTCTGCACTATACACCGTATTCAGCAATTGCTGTACAACCTTACTTTAGGTGTTCTGTGCAGACATCAATAGCCAAGACGTCCGGACGCATCTGTCTTGTCATTTTTATGTATACATGTTTTATGTTTCCCTAGTCTGTGTATGTAATATATTTGACCAAAAATAGCTTTTTGATCAATTTTATGAGGGCAGTACACGATACTTTTTCCTGATCATGTTTGTGCACATATCTTCATGTACACCGATTTTGTACCAATAAATACGCATATATATTCACCATATATTGAGTGTGCCCTCCCTTGAGCCCCGCTTTTCTTTTTGGTCCCCCCCTGTCTGGGACAACTTGTTACACCTGCTGATTTAACCAACTTTGTGCAGCTTCAGAGAAGTATGTAAGAAAACTACATCTTTCTTCGAACCCCGGGCCTCTCACCCCCATAAATTCCAACCCGGTCTTTCTCCCAGGCATGTCCTAACACTTTCTAAAAGACACCTGGCCTCATTCAGATGTACTGGTGCACCAATTCTACCATGAAGGCACACTTCTAGACCGTAACAAGCTAGCAGCCAACACAACAAATAACTCATTCCCCTTCTGGATATACTTCCAAACCAGACATTTTGACTGAGACTCTACAGTTTCTCGAGCACTCACTCACTTTGAAAACCTATGCTCCCAATCCAATCCAGGTAATACTTAGCAAATATGATCCTAACATCCCTAACACATGCTGGAGATGCTCCCGGGAACCTGACACTCTACTACATATCTGGTGGTCATGCCCCCTTTTACAAAATTTCTGGTCACAAGTCCATAAACTAACAAAAATCTCCACATACTGTATGCCCTGAAGTAGACCCCGTCTCAATTCCTCCTCCATCACTCCACTATATCGGCTCACGCGTACCATAAATCCCTAGCAATGCATTTAATTAACGCTGCCAAAACATTCATCCCAATACACTGGGGCGCATATCATATCCCGACCATCTCAGAATGGTTCAATCGCATCAATAGATTAGAATTGCAGAAATGGAAGAACTAATCCATATAGCTAGAGATGCCCCATCTAAATTCTTACACACCTGGGCCTGCTGGATTCACTTCCGAACCACGGATAACTACACAACAGTGATGGGTCATACAAACAATGATGTCACGCACAAGTTTAATTTAATGGAACTATAGAAAACCCAAGCCATACCTCTCAAATAGACACAGAGCCCCCCGCCCATAACCAAGGGACGAGTACGGGGGAACATATGTTGAGGTCCCGAACCACGAGCATGCTCTCCACTTCCATCCCTCCACATACCACACTAGGTTGTCATATAGACAAAATAAAAAACTTCTGGTGGAGGCCAAAGAGTCGAATCCCCTGCCCCTCATTTCCCCTTCCCTATTCCCCCCCTCTTCCCCTTCTTCTACCCTCCCCTACCCTCCCATTCGTACCAGACCTTAGCTTAGTTCTCCAGAGTAGGTCCTAATATCGAATACCATCACGCTGTTCCTCATGAAACACTTCCTCAACGCAACTGAACAGCACTTAAACCTATACCCCACACAACCACATTACATATTACCCAAGTATAAGAACCAATCTCCGTTCTCGTCGACACTAAGTTGAAAGGGGACCCCTAATACATAAAGCGTCACCCGTTATGAACCCAATGGTAGAGGAGCTTTTTCTTTCTTATTCCTTTTTTGCTTCTTTCATGCATCAAGTTACTATTAATACGTTGTTAGGTATTAAGACAGAGAAAATATATGTTGATTTTGTTCTATTTGTTCTATACTACAGATCTACACCAAATACTGTTTTGTATACACGTATTGTTTACATGATGACATTGTAATCTAAGTGTACTTTCCTCAAAAACTCATTGGAACAAAAAAAAAAAAGGGCTGCCATGCCCTAAAATACAGTTTTGGACTGGTGCAAATCGTAAACGCACCTACTTGAGTTTAATCTCCCTAATCTCACATAAATTTAATAAAAAGGCTACGAAGCGAGGCAGAGACCATACTTTTACAAATATTGACACCAAAAAATATGTGGATTCAATGACACTTAAGGTCTTGGACAAATTGGATTAATCTCCATCTAAAAAGGGACTATGGTTATGATACAGTAAGTAATCAGTAACACCTAAGAAATAAATTGATCACATGCTTATTGTACATTCATCTTAGCAAAAAAATTCCTCACGCAATAAAAAAAAAAAAAAAAATGTTCGTTTTGTCTGTAATAAGGAAAAGATTTGTAAGCTGACTGGTTGCAATGAACAAGAACATTTTTCTTATGAATAGTTTTCACACAAGGCCCATGGTGCACATAGATATTGCTTTTTATGTTCATCATAAAGATGATTGACCTTCTACTGCAACAAGTACTAGAAGTACTCCACATGTAGTTACCATACTAACGAGCAGCAGAAAGTATAGCATTTTCAACAGAAAATTATAAGACTTCAGATTTAAAGTATATGTAAACCCAATCACACAACCTCATATAAGCTTCGTTTTTCAATATTTTTACATTTGCAGCTCTCTTCAAAAGGACACCTCGTGATCTATGGAAGGTCTTGTTCATACACTTCTGCTATTGAGTGACACTCTGTCCCTGTCTCCCAGTTGTGTTCCTATCTTTTCACATGGTCACACAAGTTTTCACTGGAGACTATGGGGTTTACTTACTAAACGCAAATCCACTGTGCACTGCAAGTGCACTTGGAAGTGCAGTCACTGTAGAACTGAGGCAAACAGGCAAAGAAAATAAAAAAAACAGTATTTTTGTTTGTACATGATTGGATGATAGAAATCAGCAGAGCTCCCCCTTATTTCAGATCTTCCCCTCAGATCTACAGCGACTGCACCTCCAAGTGAACTTGTAGTGCACATTGGATTTGCCTTTAGTAAATCAACCCCATTGTGTGGCCATTTAACCACCTTCTCCCCTTCTTGCCCAGGCCAATTTTTAGATTTCAGTGCTGTCACACTTTGAATGAGAATTGTGCGGTCATAGAACACTGTACACAAGTGAATTTTTTTACATTTTTTTTGAGACAGATATAGCTTTATTTTGGTGGTATTTAAAGCATAACTCCAATTTTGTTGAGAAAAAAACATTCCACTTTGGGTGATCTATGTACATTGCAAGAGTTTTAACAAACTTTGTTGCATATTCCTACCTTTTGTTATTCTAAAGAAATCACGGTTTGTCCCTCTGTGCTAAGTGCTAAGTCTATCTAATGGAAATGGTTTCATAATTATCAACCAGCTGCAGGGCTCCAATGAGGAAAATTGCAGGTTCTGAAATCACTTTAGAAGCAATTTCCTTACCGCAATCTGTGATCAGCTGTGTCCAAAAGACACAGCGGTCACAAAGCGTGCTTGATGCGTGCACAGTACTGAAAGGATGTCCATGGACGCTCTCCAAGAACTGGAGAGCTGTGCTGTAGCTGTCTTTTAGCACCTCCAAACTCATTCCTAGCCAAACTTGCACTCTCTTTTTACTCCAATGAGCCGTGGGCCGGGTCATTCCCACCTTGCAGCTCGCGTAAACAAAAAGGCAGGAGTAAAAAATAACGCAAGTTTTTGAGTACAAAAAAAGAAACGCACGTTTTGAGTTTGGCTAGATATAAGATCTGAGAACATCTGAGCGCATCTCTAGTCACCATCAAAAATCCATCCTAGGAAATGCAATTTAACTGGAGTTAATTTATGTTTATGAAGAGGCTGCAGGATATCAGCACCAATGAGAGGCAACAAAGGATGAAAAAGGTGAAAAATGTATTTTACTAAAAAACCTGCAATGATATACAATACACAGTGCTTTAAAAAAAAGGGCATTTTGATTTTTGTCTGTGTTGTGGTTTGTACCTCACTAACCGTCTCGTGAAACCATTGCCACTGGAACAGAAAGGGCACTTTCACACGGGTGGGACCAATCAGGTCCGCCTGTCAGTTTTTAGGCTGGACACGGTCAGACGCTCCCCAGTCCGCTCCATGGAGTGGCAGGTGTCAACGGACAGAATTCCCCTCACTAAGGCCCCTTACACACAGAGCAGCTACTTTGGAGTCCTCCTGCCCAGTGGGGAATTTGTCCGCTGATCAGCTGGATGGCTGGTCTGTGTCTGCTCTGCATAAAACAGACACAGCCCGCTCTCCTTTATGGGCAGTCGGAAGTAAATGGACAGCCTATCTGTTGACAACCACTGACATCCGATCCTGTCCGCTAAAAACAGACTGATGGACGCATGGCAGTTGGGTGTAAATGGACAGGTGGTCTGTTTACATCCAACCGCACACAGAGAAGAGCGGGCTGCGTCTGTGTTATGCGAAGCGGACGGATTCCCCGCTAAGCAGTGTTACTTTCCACATCAGCAGATGGACTAAAACGGAGCCCACCCCGTGTGTAAGCAGCAAGGGGAATTCTCTATAACGAAGCCCCAGATAATAGTAGAAACCAAACATTGATTCTAATCCTTTCCAACTCTTATCTGAAATTAAAATATAAAAAGTTTTGGCCGGACATAATGTTGACAAATAGGAACAAGTCAGGTGTGTTCCATTCACATTACAATGGATCAAACATTGCACTTTACACACACACATACACACACAAATTAAATAGGATGAAGATAATATAGCTAAATCCTGTTTACCAGGATAAAGCACATGATTTGACTGGCCTTGTTACAGGTTACATAACTATTAACAACTGCCCAATGTATCATTCATCAGCCTAAGAAAAAACACCACACACATATCAAGACTGCACCTTTCTCCTGTGTACTTGGCTCGGCGTTATGTCCAGTCGCACCCCTTGGCCTGGATCCTATGATGGACATAATGCCGGGACGTCAATGCTAGGAGCCATCCAGGGGGCAGGACTGGGCATGACTGCGAGCCGAGCCGAGTACACAGGAGATCCGGCTCTGTCTATTTCGGCAGCGTTTGCCCTCCCCTTCCCATCCATGGCAGCCTATATTGGCGTATAACACGCACGCACGATTTCCCCCTATTTTAAGTGGGAAAAGTGCGTGTTATATGCCAATAAATACAGTATTTGCAGATGCGTGCAACTAAAACCTCTTATTTTTTGTTTGTTTTTTTACTTTAAGTTTCTTTTTTATTGAACAAAAAAGAAAATATACATATATAAAACATGCATAACAAATGTCCAATATGTTAGTCAATATTATTGGCAATTATCACACAAAGACATCCCGTGATGTTTCAGAAAGAAACGCGAGACACTTTTTGACATTTAAGCTAAGTCAGGGTATACAGCTTTCAAGGTACATTATGCTTTGTAATCTCTCCTCCCAATTTCTCCGCACAATGTTAACAGGGACACCAGGGGTCCATGGGTTTAGTGTGTAGTAACTCCTTATTGGGTGCAGGTTTCAGGGGTCTGTAGCCACCTGTCCCAGATCTTATTGTATTTTGAAGGGCATCCTCGATGAGAGTGTTGTTCACTTCTACTATCCAGTTAATGAGCTCCAATGGGTTAGGTCTCATCCAAAGCCTGGCTACGGCTTTTCTCGCAGAAGAGAGGGTTTCGTTTAGAAAAATTTTAGTGAATTTATCTATATCCGGTTCTGGGAAAATACCCAGAAGGCACAGCTTGGGGTGTAGTGTCAGTGGGGAACCCATGTTATGTAGAAACTGCACTATTTGTGCCCAGAAACCCTGAACTCTTGGGCAGATCCAGATCAAGTGATAGAATGTTCCTGTTTCCTGATTGCACATTGGGCAGTTATTGGGGTGATCTTGTTTATACCTAGAAATTCTCTGTTGGTATGAGGTATGATCGCTGGAGTATAAAGATCTCAGTCAAGCAATCAGAGAGTTTGGGTGAAACTAGCTTGCAGGTGTCTAAGGCTTCACTCCACTCCTCATCCTCCGTGGATCCTAAATCTCCCTCCCATCCAGTCTTCAGTGCATACACTGATGTAGATGGCTGTGGGAGGGATAGCACGTTATAAAAGTGAGAAATCAGTTTTTTGGGGTCAGCGCTTTTAATCCCTTCCATTAAAGGGTTGTTGTCTAGGGAGGGGTTGCCAGAGGGGAATTGTGTTCTATAGGCGTGGCGGATTTGTAAGTACCTGAAAAACATTTGGTTTGGTAGCGTAAATTCGGATTTTAGTCTGTCAAAAAAGTCTTTAATTCCCCATTTTGCATAATGTGAGACAAGTAAAATATTCCCCTGGAGCTCCACAACACGGGGTCTGGGATCGAGTAGAATTCTGGGAGAGCTGTATTATGCCACAGAGGAATGAAGTTATGGATTTGTGGCGTTTTGAGCTTGTCCGATACGATATCCCATACCCGTGTGAATTGGTAAAGCAAGGATTTGCAGTCACCCTTCCTCTCTGAACCTCTCACTCCTCCCGGTATTGCAACAAAGGGATCTATGGTTAAATGTGACCATTTAGGACATAAAAATATCAGGAATCTGTCTCTGTCAATTTTGTCTATGTGAAATACTTGCAACATTTGAGTGGCTAAATAGTGTGTGTGAAAGTCTGGTAAAGCCATTCCTGCAAGGTCAGTGGGATTTTTTAATTTATTCCAGGAAAGTTTATGTTTACTGTTACCCCATATAAATGGTTTAAGTATTGTTTCCATAGATTTGAAATGCCTAAGCACTAAGAACACTGGCGAGAGCCATATCATAAAACCTCTGGTTTTTAATGTGATCAATTCAGTTTTTTGTTTTTTTTTGCAGGCGACCTAGTGTGCTGGGAAATTTGTGTCTTTTTTTTTTTTTTTTTAAATTCTTTATTTATTATTTTGTATAAATATGACAATACAAACCCCGTGGGGAAGAGTCATCGGACAAAACCGCTGTAAAATTTATAAACAAAACTCAATATCCCCTCTTACCCCACAACCCATCCTCCCTACCCCCCCCCCCCCCCCAGGACCGTGCTAGTGCAATGGAGTATAAATCCATATACCTTCGCTTATGATAAATCTGTAATCTCCTTCAGATAATCCCAAGTCCCTTTGAACTTGGTCCAGGCGGCCCATCTCCCTGCTTGCTCTTCTTCTTTAGGTTCAGTTCCTCCCTTATCTAACTGTTCGATGTTATATATATCATTGAGACTAATCAACCAATCTCGAGTACGAGGCCTCGAGACATTCATCCAGTTCAAAGATATCTGTCTCTTGGCTTCGTCCAACAAAATAGGGACTAGGGAAGACTTATAGTTTTTTACCGAGTCCGAGGTCTTGTGGAGAAGACAGACCCATGGGTCCTCGTCTATTGTTATTCCAGTAATGACTTTTATTAAACTTAGTACTTTTCCCCAGAAGGTTTTTATAACGGGACACTCCCACCAGATATGGGCCCTTGTTCCTAAAACTGGGCAGCCTCTCCAGCAGGTGTTTGGTTTAGTCCTGTCCATTTTACTGACCCTATCTGGGGTAGCGTACCATCTCGCGAGGCATTTAAAATGGCTTTCTGTTCTTCTGGTGTCTGTTGCTACATAGTGGGCCATCCTCAGGATCTTTTCTATCCCCACTTCGCTGCATTGAGACCCCAATTCCAGTTCCCACTTTTTGATGTAGGGGGGTGTCTCCAATTCCTCCTCAGTTCCCAAGATCTTATAAATTTGTGTTATTGCCCTTCCTGTCTGTTCCTTTATACAGAGCTGCTCAAAAGGTCTAAGTTCTTCCATACTCCTAAGTGGCTTGGGAAGTCTCTCTATGAAATGGGAGAGCTGAAGAAACCTCCATCTGTTCATTACCCAAAGATTAGATTCTGTACTTAGTTCTGAAAATGTGCGAATTTGCCCCTTGTGTAAAAAGTGTTTCAATTGAACCGTGTCACCCTTTAGCCAGTTTCCTCCTACCTCCCTCCTCCCTGGCTCGAAAAAAATATTATCTTTCATGTGTATCAGTGGTGAGTTGTATGACCATTTATTCTTACAGTGTATCCTATCCCAATGTTTAAATGTGTTTTGTGTTAGTTGTGATGTGTGGGTGCTCAGTGTTCTAAATTTTGGGGGATTCCAAAGTGCCTGTCCTAAGTTTGTGTTGCTCAAAAAGTGTTCAATGTGAACCCAACGTTTGTCTGTATCTTTTTTGTTCCATTCCGTGATCCTAGATAGCACTACTGCGCTGTAATATCTGTTAAAATCCGGTAAAGCAATTCCCCCTTTTTTCTTCCCCCTGCTAAGAACTGTGTAGGCAATGCGTGGTTTTTTACCCCCCCAAACTGCTCCACTTATTAGCCTCCTAAGGGCCTTCAGAAAATACCCGGGTAGAGGGATGGGCAGCATTTGAAATTTAAACAGGATCTTGGGTGTTAGACTCATTTTTATCGCATTGACTCGCCCAAGCCACGAGAGAGGTCTGGTCTGGAGTCTTCTCGCTTCTCGTCTGGTATCGTCAAGCATAGGTAAAAAATTTTTTACAAAAATTCTATTGAAGGAGTTGGCAAGTTTTATCCCCAGATATTCCATCTCCTCTTTCCATGGGAAAGGGAAAACTGCAGCCAAGTGGCTTTCTTCTTGTTTGCTTATGTTTATATTTAAACATTCGGATTTACTGGAATTAATTTTGAAATTCGAAACTTCTCCATATTTTTTAATAATGTGGAGTAAATTGGGAAGAGTTATTCTAGGGTTGGTAACGAAGAATACAATATCGTCAGCGAAAGCCGCTAGTTTGTGCTCCTCCGTTCCAACCCTTACTCCTCCACAGTCCACATTTTTGCGGATGGTAGACAGCAGCGGTTCAAGGGTCAGGACGAACAAGAGAGGGGACAGGGGGCAGCCCTGCCTTGTTCCGTTGAGCATCCTGAACGGCTTAGAAGTAGTCCCGTTTACTCTCACCGTCCCTGCCGGGTTACTGTATAAAGCCCTGACCCAGGAGATGAACCTCTGACCAAACCCTAGGGCCTCTAGAGTGTTTAACATGAACCCCCAGTCTACCCTGTCAAAAGCTTTTTCAGCGTCGATTGACAGGAATAGAGCTGGGGGTCCACCTTGTTTACATACTTCTGATAGGAGCACCGCCCTGACCCCATTGTCCCTGCACTGTCTCCCTTTGACAAATCCTGCCTGTTCCGGGTGCACAAGATCTGTCATTTTTTCTTTAAGCCTGTTTGCTAAAACTTTTGCGTAGAGCTTGACATCTGCATTCAGAAGGGAGATTGGTCTATAACTAGAACACAACCTGACGTCCTTCCCTTCCTTCTGAATAAGTGTGATTGTAGCTGTCAAGGCCTCTATAGTCAGTTCATCACCTGTTCCAAGTCCATTCCAAAAGTGGCAAAGCCTCGGGACCAGGATATGTTCCATCTTCTTAAGGTAAAGAGAGGTGAAACCATCCGGGCCCGGACTTTTCCCCTTCGGAGACTCCCTTAGTGCTGCCAAGATTTCTTCTTCTACAAAAGGTCTATCCAGCAGTTCTCTATCCTCTGCTGACAGACCCCCTAGTCCCGCCTCCTTCAGGAACTCCTTGCTCCTGACCGAACGAGATAAATCTTCTACTCCCCGTTGCCCTAAAGAGTATAAATCCCTGTAATACCTTTGAAATTCGTCTGCTATGGCATTGTTCGTCACTCTTACTGCCCCTTCTTTGCTAAGTATTTTCTCCACAAAGTTCCTGCTTTTCTTTTTCCTAAGTATCCTGGCCAGGTGTTTACTGGGCTTGTTGGCCCAGAAATAGTTGTTCCTGGTTATAGCGTTTATAGCTCTCTTGGCTTCTAGATCCATCATGTCTCTTAACTCCTCCCTCTTGGCAACTAGTGCATGGTAGCTATCTAGGTCCCGGCCCTTAGCTTTTTTATGTGATTGTTCCAAGGTAAAGATTTCCTCTATCAATTTTCCTCTGGCTTCTCTTTTCTTTTTTTTCAGACCTGCACCTATTGAGATTAAGATACCCCTTATATAGGCTTTGTGTGTGTCCCATAGTAAGGCTGGTGACACGTCCCCCGTGTCATTTGCTTTAAAGAAAAAATCTGCCTCTTCTTGAAGTGTGCTGGGAAATTTGTGTCTGTTCTGTGCATTGCCCTCTATGTGCACCTTACTGCACAGGCTACTTATAAATTGGGGTGGTGTCCATCTGTTTGTATAACTGTTTAGCGTGATCTGCATAAAAAACTCAAAAAGGGCAGTTTGGCAAACTGTGGCTTCCATGTGAATGGAAGCTGGTAGGCGAGTGTAGATTGTAGATAGTTGTGCAAGCTGGGGTGATTGAAAATATTTTGAGAGGTTATGGACCCCTAACTCCCCCACCCCCATGTGTCTGGAATAAAGGGTTTTTATGTGGGTGTCTACATTGCGTTTAGACCCAAATACATTTCAAGATGTTGGATTGAAATTTTTGCTAATCCACTGCACGCAATTTTATAGGAAGGATCTGAAGTACTAGAGAAATTTGTGTTAGGATTGTCATCTTTAATTAATTGATTCCGCCAATCCAAGACAAAGAGATAGGCCCATTCATTTCCTCAAAAAAAAAAAAAAAATTAAATAGGGTTGGGTAATAAGCCTAATATAGCCAATATATTGTGGGGGTTTTATTCTTAAGTAAAATAAGTGACACTTTTGCCATGGAATGAGAAGCTTTTTTTTATTTATCTGGAGACTCCTGCAACAAGGTACATGATTTTAAAGACATGGAAGTAAAGTGTGCAGGGTTGACATCTGCAAAGACTGCACACACTTGTGTGCCATGCTCTCACTAAACATATTTAGTGTTTGGATTTACCCTAATAGTGCCGGCTAGCACCTCAGTTAAGATGGTGAATAGTTTGGGAGAAAGGGGATACCCTTTGTCTTGTACATTGTTGTAGCTGAATGGGAGTTAAAGGATAAGTTCACTGTTTAGAATTAAATTAACATTTTTTTTGCAGGTAAAATAAAATTGCATTTTTTTTGCAAAGCATTGTACTAGCGATCAGCAGATCCCTGGTGCCATACAGGTCTCCAGCAGATCTGTCAGAGTATCTGTGTGTCCGTACATCCCGTATGGGCAAGCAGATACAATGTGACAGGAAGCGCCACAGTGCTCTGGTAGTTCAATGAAAACGACAAGCCAACAGCTGCAAAGGCTGCCAGACCTTGTAGTTTTCCATTCACTGTACACTGTGACTGAGTGACGTGGCCAGCGAATGTGCAGAGCTCAGCTATGTTTTTTTTAAATCGTGACAGCTGTCACAGCGGGGATCGGGGAGGTGCGGGGGCAAGACCATTCCTGACAAGTTACTCTCTAAATATGGGTGTAATTTTAAAAATTAGTTTCAAATCCCCAGTGTTTCAAAACAATGAACATACAGCATCAGGACACCACGTCAAAGGCCTTTTAAAGAGCCACTGAAATTAGCATGCCTGAGTGAGATTCACTGCTGTCCTATAAAGCATGTCTTTTCTGCATTAAAATTTCTGCCCGTTTGCCCATTTTAAAATTCTGTATTATTCCACTTTGATATTGGTGGGTTTAGTTCTGCTTTAAAGTGGTACTAAATCCATCGATTTAACTGTTTCCTAAAACAGTTACATTCAAAGCATAATGTGAATGATAACGGTCACAAATGTTTGTGCTCTCAACCACACTCTCAAGCCATCAAATGGCTGGTGTTACAGTGCATCCGGAAAGTATTCACAGCGCTTCACTATTTCCACATTTTGTTATGTTACAGCCTTATTCCAAAATGGATTAAATTCATTATTTTCCTCAACATTCTACAAAAAAAACCCCATAATGACATGATAGAAGTTTGTTGGATATGATTTGGAAAGGCACACACCTGTCTAAATAAGGTCCCACATTTAAAAGTGCGTGTCAGAACACAAACCAAGCCATGAAGTCCAAGGAATTGTCTGTAGATCTCCGAGACAGGATTGTATCGAGGCACAGATCTGGGGAAGGGTACAGAAAAATTTCTGCAACATTGAAGGTCCCAATGAACACAGTGGCCTCCATTATCCGTACATGAAAGTTTGGAACCACTAGGACCGTTCCTAGATCGGGCCGTCCGGCCAAACAGTGATCGGGGGAGAAGGGCCTTAGTTAGGGAGGTGACCAAAAACCCGATGGTCACTCTGACAGAGCTCCAGCGTTTATCTGTGGAGAGAGGAGAACCTTCCAGAAGAACAACCATCTCTGCAGCACTTCACCAATCAGGCCTGTATGGTAGAGTGGCCAGACAGAAGCCACTCCTCAGTAAAAGGCACATGAAAGTCCAACTGGAGTTTGCCAAAAAGGCACCTGAAGGACTCTCAGACCATGAGAAACAAAATTCTCTGGTCTAATGAAACAAAGATAGAACTCTTTGGCCTGAATGGCAAGCGCCATGTCTGGAGGAAACCAGGCACCACCCATCACCTGGCCAATATCATCCCTACAGTGAAGCATGATAGTGGCAGCATCATGCTGTGGGGATTTTTTTTCAGCGGCAAGAACTGGGAGACTAGTCAGGATTGAGGGAAATATGAATGCAGCAATGTACAGAGACACCTTTGGTAAAAACCTGCTTCAGAACGCTCTGGACCTCAGACTGGGGTGAAGGTTCATCTTCCCACATGACAACGACCCTAAGCACACAGCCAAGATAACAAAGGAGTGGCTACAGGACACTCTGTGAATATCCTTGAGTGGCCCAGCCAGAGCCCAGACTTGAACCTGATTGAACATCTCCGACCGAGGCTCCCCATCCAACCCGATGGAGCTTGAGAGGTCCTGCAAAGAAGAATGGGAGAAACTGCCTAAAAATAGGTGTGCCAAGCTTGTAGCATCATACTCAAAAAGACTTGAGGCTGTAATTGGTGCCAAAGGTGCTTCAACAAAGTATTGAGCAAAGACTGCGAATACTTATGTACATGGGATTTTTTTGTTTTTTTAATTCTAATACATTTGCAACGATTTCAAACCAACTTCTTTCTCGTTGTCATTATGGGGTATTGTTTGTAGAATGTTGAGGAAAATAATGGATTTAATCCATTATGGAATAAGGCTGCAACATAACAAAATGTGGAAATACTTTCCGAATACACTGTATAACCAATCGCATGTGCAGCACAATGGAAACTACAGATCAAACAGAGGTTAAGAAGGCAGCTTCCTTGGCTGGAAAATATAGGAGGGTTTAGTTCTGATTTAACAACAGGAGGTGGGGTGGGCTTCACAATCATATGATCAGGAGCCTGTCCCACTGTCCTCTGATGATAATCAGAGACCAGGAACTTTCCTTGACCACATGTCAGTAACAACCCATGCAATCCATACATACAAAGAAACCAAAACAAATAAGTTCACAAATGAAGTTACCGTATTTATCGGCATATAACACGCACTTTTTTCCCCTTAAAATCAGGGGAAAGTCGCAGGTGCGTGTTATACGCCGATCCCCTGCGATCCAGAGCTGTCAAAACATAAAAATCGCCGACCGCGATTTTAAAATGGCGGCTCTACTCGGATAGCTCCGCTCGGGACTACAAGTGGAGCCGAAAGTGAACGAGAGCCGCCGGAAAGAGCCGAGGACCGGCTCTGTGTATTTCGGCGCCGGCGGCGCCATTTTCAAATCGCGGTCGGCGATTTTGAAGCCCAGGAAGCAGGGACAGGGGATCGAAGGCTGCACTGGGGCAAGGCTGCACTGGGGAAGGCTGCACTGGGGAAGGCTGCACTGGGGAAGGCTGCACTGACAAGGCTGCACTGACATGGCTGCACTGACAAGGCTGCACTGGGGAAGGCTGCACTGACAAGGCTGCACCGACAAGGCTGCAATGATGGGCATTTAAATGTAAGTTTTTTTCCCCTCAACTTCCCTCCTAAAAGTTTTTTTTACCTTAAAATTCCCTCCTAAATTGGGGTGCGTGTTATACGCCGATAAATACGGTATGTGTAATAAAATGGAATTACACAGGGAAAAAGTATTGAATATGCGAATTGAAATTTATTTAATACTTCGTTCAAAATCCTTTGTTGGTAATGACAGCTTCCAGATGCCTCCTGTATGAAGAAACTAGCCGCATGCATTGTTTAGGTGTGATATTGGCCCATTCATCCACACAGTCTTCAAATCTTGAAGGTTCCGTGGGCCTTTTCTATGAACTCTAATCCTTAGTTCTTTCCATAGATTTCCTATTGGATTTAAGTCAGGTGATTGGCTGGGCCATTCTAGCAGCTTTATTTTTTTTCTTTGAAACCAATTGAGAGTTTCCTTGACATCGTGTTCGTGATCATTGTCTTGCTGAAATGGCCACCCTCGTTTCATCTTCATCATCCTGGTAAATATAAGCAGATTTTTATCAAGAATGTCTTGGTACATTTTTCCATTCATCCTTCCTTCAATGATATGAAGTTTGCCAGTACCGTATGCTGAAAAACAGCCCCACACCATGATGTTCCCACCTCCAAACTTCACTGTTGGTATGGGGTGTTTTTTGGGTGATATGCAGTACCATTTGACCTCCAAACATGGTGTGTATTATGGCATCCAAAGAGTTCAATTTTGGTCTCATCTGACCAGACAATATTCTCCCAGTATTTCACAGGCTTGTCTAAATGTTATGCAGCAAACTTTAAATGAGCTCCAACATGCTTTTTCCTCAGAAGTGGAGTCGTGCATGGTGAGCGTGCATACAGGCCATGGCGGTTGAGTGCATTACTTATTGTTTTCTTTGAAACAATTATACCTGCTAATTCCAGGTCTTTCTGAAGCTCCCCACAAGTGGTCCTTGACTCTTGGACAACTCTTCTGATAATTCTTTTTACTTCTCCATCAGAAATCTTGCGAGGAGCACCTGGCCGTGGCCGATTTATGGTGAAATTATGTCCACTTCCAGGTTATGGCCCCAACAGTGCTCACTTTTTAGAAATCCTTCTGTAACCAATGCCATCAGTATGTTTTGCAACAATAAGGTTGCAAAGGTTTTGAGAGAGCTCTTTGCTTTTACCCATCATGAGAGGTTTCTTGTGCGACATCTTGGTAATGAGACACCTTTTTATAGGCATTCAGTTGAGATTGAACCAGCTGATAATTATTTGCACTGACAAGGGGCAGGATTGCTTTCTGATTACTGAAAGATTTTAGCTGGTGTCTTGGCTTTCCGTGCCTTTTTGCACCTCCCTTACTTCACGTGGTCAATATTTTCTCCCTGTGTCATTCCATTTTAGTACACATAACTTTATTTCTGAACCTAAAGCGGTGATTCAGCCGCAAACATTTTTATTTTAAAAGTCAGCAGCTACAAACACTGTAGCTGCTGACTTTTAATAAGGACACTTACCTGTCCAGGGAGCCGGCGATGATGGCCCCCTGAGGCCAACAAAGGGAAACCGGCAGTGGAGCCTTGCGGCTTCACTGCCGGTTTCCGACTGCGCATGCGCGAGTCCCGTGGCGCTTTGTGAATGGCCAGCTTGTCTTCTGGGACACACACAGGTCCCAGAAGACAACGGGGGTGCCCGCCAACGAAGAAAAATTCAATATCCAAAAACGAGGGGTGGAGAGGTGGCCTTTCGTTTAAGACCATCTCTCAAAAGTAGGTGGAACTCCACTTTAATTTGTTTTGGTGTCTAAATATGGATTGCATGGGTTGTTACCGACATGTGATGAAATTTCATGTCAATAGTTTCTTTAGAAACATATTTACCTAGAAAGAGACAGGGATTCTTTAACCACTTCAATACCCGCATATTGTCATATGACGTCTGCAGGTGAGATCTCCCATCCTGGGCGGGCGTCATATAATGTCCTCGGCTTCCCGGGGGTATAGGGGGCGCGAGCCCGCCACGTCACTCGGGAGCTGATGCGCATGCCCTGCGGCCGCAATCTTAGCCGGGCACCCGCGATTACTGGTGACAGAGCAGGAACGTGGATATGTTGTGTAAGCACACAGATCCACATCCTGTCAGGGGAGAGGAGACAGATCGTGTGTTCCTAGTATATAGGAACACCGATCGGTCTCCTCCCCTAGTCAGTCCCATCCCCCGTTAGAATCACTCCCTAGGTAACACATTTAACCCCTTGATCGCCCCCTAGTGTTAACTGTTTCCCTGCCAGTGACGTTTACACAGTAATCAGTGCATATTTATAGCACTGATCGCTGTATAAATGTCAATGGTCCCAAAATAGTGTCAAAAAGATCTGTCCGCCGAAATGTCACAGTCACG
Source organism: Lithobates septentrionalis (assembly GCA_037952835.1). Taxonomy (NCBI): domain Eukaryota; kingdom Metazoa; phylum Chordata; class Amphibia; order Anura; family Ranidae; genus Lithobates; species Lithobates septentrionalis. The sequence goes on along the minus strand of JBBDGP010001641.1, from coordinate 727,194 downwards.
ATAAAAATCGCCATTACTAGTAAAAAATAATGATAATAATAATAATAAAAATTCCATAAATCTATCCCCTAATTTGTAGACGCTATAACTTTTGCGCAAACCAATCAATATACGCTTATTGTGATTTTTTTACCAAAAATATGTAAAAGAATACATATCAGCCTAAACTGAGGAAAAAAATTGTTTTTGTTTTTTTTAAATTGGGATATTCCAGCAAAAAGGAAAAAATATTGTTTTTTTCAAAATTGTCGCTCTTTTTGTTTACAGCGCAAAAAATAAAAACCGCAGAGGTGATCAAATACCACCAAAAGAAAGCTCTATTTGTGGGGAACAAAATTACAAAAAATTTAATTTGGGTAGTGTTGCATGACCGCGCAATTGTCATTCAAACTGTTACATCGCTGAAAGCTGAAAATTGGCCTGGGCAGGAAGGAGGTGAAAATGTCCGGTATTGAAGTGGTTAAGTTCTGTCTTCTGTGCATTAGAGACAATATTAACTGCTTTCTGCCCGCCCACCGTCAAATGACAGAGGGGCGGCGTGGCTCGCGTTCTAAGACAACATCCTATGAAAGAACGGGCGCGCAGTGCCCTAATTACAATAAAGCGCCAATCAGTGCCCACCAATGGCAGCAACCAGTGCCCATTAGTGATGCCAGTCAGTGCTGTCTATCATTGCTGCCCATCCGTGCCACATATCAGTGCGGCATATCAGTGCCTCCTCATCAGTACCCATAACTGCCACCTCATCAGTGCAGCCTATCAGTGCCCATTAATGCCGGCTCATCAGCGCAGCCTATCAGTGCCCATTAATGCCGCCTCATCAGCGCACGTCAGTGAAGGAAAAATTACTTATTTACAAAATTTACTGACAGAAACTAAGAAAAACTTTTTTTTCAAAATTTTCTGTCTTTTTTTTATTTTTATTATTTTTTTTGTAAAAAATAAAAAAAACAGCAGTGATTAAAAAACACCAAAAAAAAAAGCTCTATTTGTGTGAAGAAAATGATAAAAATTTCACATGGTTACAGTGTAGCATGACTGCGCAATTGTTATTCAAAAGCTGAAAATTGGCCTGGGCAGGAAGGGGGTGAAAGTGCCCTGTAGGCAAGTGGTTAAAGTGATATGAAAGTCTCATTTGTTTTGTTTAAAAATAACAAACATGGTATACTTACCTGCTCTGTACAGTGGTTTTGCACAGAGAAGCCCCAACCCTCCTCTTCTCAGGTCTCTTGCCGCTGCTCCTGGCTCCTGTACGAGTTTAGTGCGGCTACAATGCAAATTTAATCTCCAGCTATGCCCAGTCCCCTTGGAAGTCTCATTAAATTTGCACCAGTCAGAACTGAGCCTAAAGCAGAACAATCCTATCATTTTCAGCCAAGGAAGCCGACATCTTGGCCTCTGTTTGATCTTCATGGTGCTGCACATGTGATCAGTTATGACTCCAGCCATATGATGGTTTGACAACTTGGTAGCGAGCACAACCAACGTGACGGTTACATATCTGGCACGTGCCGGGAATGTAACTGTTTTTTGAAACTGTTAGACCCTTTCACACTGGCACCACACCGCGTTAGCGGTAAAGCGCCACTAGTTTATTGGCGCTTTTACCGTCGTTTTAGCGGCGCTTTTCGCCCGCTAGTGGGCCGCTTTTATCCCAAAGGGTTAAATGCGCCCGAAAAGCGTGGCTGCTGAAGCGCCAGCGGTGCCCATTCATTTCAATGGGCAGGGGCGGTATACACTGCTCATAAAACTACTCCAAAGATGCTGCCTGCAGGACTTTTTCTAACATCCTGAAAGTGTACCGCCCCAATGTGAAAGCACTCCGGCTCTCACACCGAGTCTGCAGGGGAGGAGTTTTTCAGGCGCTATTTTTAGCCCTTTAGTGCCTGAAAAACCTTTCAGTGTGAAAAGGGTCTAAAATCGATGCGTTTAGTTCCTCTTTAACAACTTTAAAATATCATTTAATAAAAAACGGTGGAAACAAAATATTACAGAGAAAAGGTATTACAAACAAAAAAAGAGACAATAATGCAACAGAAAAATAAAGAGTTTAACCAGTTTCTGCCCGCGCTTTAGTGTAAAGGGGACTACAGCGCGGGTTTTACTTTGCTGGGAGGGCGTACATGGAGGTCCTCCCGTGATGGCGCTGCCTGTGCGTCGGAGTGTTCTGTGATTAGCTGAGTTCTTCAGACTCAGCTGATCACAGATCGGGGTAAAAGGGCCAATCACAGCAGCCCTTTGCCACGTTATCAGCTGTGTCTAATGACAGCTAATCACGGATGTAAACACAAGCCGGTTATCGGCATTCCTTGTCTCACACTGACAGTGTGAGGAGAGACGAGAGCCAATAGATGGCTTGTGTTAAAGGGACATGGGCACTGATAATCAGTGCAGTGCCAACAGTAGCCACCAGTGCCCGTCAGTGTCACCTACCAGTGCCGCCTATCAGTGAAGGAGAAAGATTACCCATTTGCAAAATTTTATAGCAGACTATGAAAAATGTTTTTTTCCTTTTGAAAATGTTCGGTCTTTTTTCATTTGTTTAGCAAAAAATAAAAAACCTGGTAGTGATTAAATACCACCAAAAGAAAGCTCTATTTGTGTGAAAAAAATGCTAAAAATGTAATTTGGGTATAGTGTAGCATGACCGTGCAATTGTCATTCGAAGTGTGACAGCACTGAAAACTGGCCTGGTCAGGAAGGGGGTCAAAGTGCCCAGTAGACAAGTGGTTAAAAATCCTGACAGTTCCCCCATTTCTACTTATTAGTATAAAGTTCCACTTAGCGCTCACCCGTAGTATTTGTACTGTGAGCAGGCGGCAGCGTACCGGTACATCGCAGCTTTTCTTCAGGGTGTGTGTGTGTGTGTGTGTGTGTGTGTGTGTGTGTGTTTGTGTTTGTGTTTGTGTGTGTGTGTGTGTTTGTGTGTGTGTGTGTTTGTGTGTGTGTGTGTTTGTGTGTGTGTGTGTTTGTGTTTGTGTGTGTGTGTGTTTGTGTGTGTTTGTGTTTGTGTGTGTGTGTGTGTGTTTGTGTTTGTGTGTGTGTGTGTTTGTGTGTGTGTTTGTGTGTGTGTGTTTGTGTGTGTGTGTTTGTGTGTGTGTGTGTTTGTGTGTTTTTTGCTTTTTACCAGGCATGTAGAATAATACATTTTTGCATAAATTTGTGAAGAACTTCAGATTTTTTTTTTTATTGGATATGTTTATAACAGAAAGTAGAAAATATTGGGGGGGGTTCTCAATTTTTTTTTTTTCCATTTATATTACAAAAAAAAAAAAACCCCAGTGGTGATCAAATACCAAACAAAAGCTCTATTTGTGTGAAATAAATGATATAAATGTAATTTGGGTACAGTGCTGCATGATCGTGCAATCGCCACTTAAAGTAGCACAGTGCTGAATAGTAAAAAATGCCCTGGTCATTAAAGGGGTAAAACCTTCCCTGTCTGCAGCCCCTTCTAGCCCAGTCCTTGTCCTCAGTCCCTCCTCTCTACACCTAACCCAGTCCCTGTCATCAGTTCCTCCTGTACATCCCTCTCCCTGTCCTCAGTCCCTCCTCTCCAGGTCCCTGTCCTCAGTCCCTCCTCTCCAGGTCCCTGTCCTCGGTCCCTCCTCTCCAGGTCCCTGTCCTCGGTCCCTCCTCTCCAGGTCCCTGTCCTCGGTCCCTCCTCTCCCGGTCCCTGTCCTCGGTCCCTCCTCTCCCGGTCCCTGTCCTCGGTCCCTCCTCTCCTGGTCCCTGTCCTCGGTCCCTCCTCTCCCGGTCCCTGTCCTCGGTCCCTCCTCTCCCGGTCCCTGTCCTCGGTCCCTCCTCTCCCGGTCCCTGTCCTCAGTCCCTCCTCTCCCGGTCCCTGTCCTCAGTCCCTCCTCTCCCGGTCCCTGTCCTCAGTCCCTCCTCTCCCGGTCCCCGATCTCAGTCCCTCCTCTCCAGGTCCCCGATCTCAGTCCCTCCTCTCCCGATGCCTGTCCTCAGTCCCTCCTCTCCAGGTCCCTGATCTCAGTCCCTCCTCTCCCGGTCCTCAGTCCCTCCTCTCCCTGATCCTCAGTCCCTCCTCTCCAGGTCCCCGATCTCAGTCCCTCCTTTCCCGATGCCTGTCCTCAGTCCCTCCTCTCCAGGTCCCCGATCTCAGTCCCTCCTCTCCAGGTCCCTGATCTCAGTCCCTCCTCTCCCTGATCCTCAGTCCCTCCTCTCCAGGTCCCCGATCTCAGTCCCTCCTCTCCAGGTCCCCGATCTCAGTCCCTCCTCTCCAGGTCCCCGATCTCAGTCCCTCCTCTCCCGGTCCCTGATCTCAGTCCCTCCTCTCCCGGTCCCTGATCTCAGTCCCTCCTCTCCCTGTCCTCAGTCCCTCCTCTCCAGGTCCCTGATCTCAGTCCCTCCTCTCCCTGATCCTCAGTCCCTCCTCTCCAGGTCCCTGATCTCAGTCCCTCCTCTCCCCGATCTCAGTCCCTCCTCTCCCTGTCCTCAGTCCCTCCTCTCCAGGTCCCTGATCTCAGTCCCTCCTCTCCCTGATCCTCAGTCCCTCCTCTCCAGGTCCTCAGTCCCTCCTCTCCAGGTCCCTGATCTCAGTCCTTCCTCTCCCGGTACTCAGTCCCTCCTCTCCAGGTCCCCGATCTCAGTCCCTCCTCTCCCGGTACTCAGTCCCTCCTCTCCAGGTCCCTGATCTCAGTCCCTCCTCTCCCTGATCCTCAGTCCCTCCTCTCCAGGTCCTCAGTCCCTCCTCTCCAGGTCCCTGATCTCAGTCCTTCCTCTCCCGGTACTCAGTCCCTCCTCTCCAGGTCCCCGATCTCAGTCCCTCCTCTCCAGGTCCTCAGTCCCTCCTCTCCAGGTCCCTGATCTCAGTCCCTCCTCTCCAGGTCCCCGATCTCAGTCCCTCCTCTCCCGGTACTCAGTCCCTCCTCTCCAGGTCCCTGATCTCAGTCCCTCCTCTCCAGGTCCCTGATCTCAGTCCCTCCTCTCCCGGTCCTCAGTCCCTCCTCTCCTGGTACCTTCCAGGCCAGCAGTAGGACGTTCATGATGGCCAGCAGCGGGCAGGGCCCGTTCTCGTTCTGGGTGACGATGGGGGTGCTCTGCTCCTTCCAGCGAATCCATTTGATGTGATAGACGGACTGTCCCGGGTAGCGGTCCCTGGCCGCCTGTCCCTCCCGGCCGTCCTCGTCATCCTCCGGTCCCCCGGGAAGGAGCCTGTCCTCCGGGCCGCCGTCACTGGCGGAGCTGGGACAGGAGAGGAGGTTGGAGAAGGAGTCCAGGGAGTCCAGGCTGTGCGAGGCGCCGGGGATGCTGCGGCCGCTGCTGCTCGCCTCCTCGGCGGAGCTCTTCTCTCTCCCGGCCTCCTCAGAGTGTGGAGAGGATGGTACCCGGAGCCGGGCGCTGTCATCCTGCCCACCTCCTTCCGAGACAGCTGTCTGCACCGCATTCGGCCCCGTGGGCTCGGAGGCCTTTGCAGCCCTATTCCCCACACATGCCGCCACCGGACCGGGACTCTCCATGACCGGCAATCGCTCGGGGCTTAACCGGACCGCATCGGCTCCTCAGCAGCTGTCTCCGCCGCCATGACAGCCCCGCCCCTAGTGACGTCACACCACAGCTGTCCCGTGCTCCGGGCTGGATGCTGCTGCTCAGGTTGTCCGCTGTTACCTGTCAATAAAGCTGTGTAGGGAAAAGGGCCTAACAAGGAGACATAAACGGTTCTTTACCTCACCTAACCCACACTTCTATCCTCCAGTCACACACATTCAACATATCATGGCTGACCAGGCAGTTTGACCCATGAGCGCTGGGATTTTTGTTTTATACTTTATTTTTGGTGGGGGTGTGATCAACCCTGGGCCCCTACAGGAAAATAACTAGCAAAGAATGTGTGAGAAAAAACTGCACCAACAAAAGGAGGGGTTTAAATTTTACCTCCCTCTCCAAGCCAAAATACCTCCCCCTACCCTTCCCCCAGTACAGCTCCCCTCAGCACAGGTATCCCCAGTACAGACCTCCCCCCAGTAGAGACCCCCCCCCCAGTACAGCTCCCCTCAGCACACGTATCCCCAGTACAGACCTCCCCCAGTAGAGACCCCCCCCCCAGTACAGCTCCCCTCAGCACACATATCCCCAGTACAGACCTCCCCCCAGTAGAGACCCCCCCCCAGTACAGCTCCCCTCAGCACACGTATCCCCAGTACAGACCTCCCCCCAGTACAGCTCCCCTCAGCACACGTATCCCCAGTACAGACCTCCCCCCAGTAGAGACCCCCCCCCAGTACAGCTCCCCTCAGCACACTTATCCCCAGTACAGACCTCCCCCAGTAGAGACCCCCCCCCCCCAGTACAGCTCCCTTCAGTTCATACTGTATATCCCTTCCACTACAGACCTCCCCCAAGTACAGATCCCCCAGTAAAGACCTCTCCCCCAGTACAGCTCCCCTCAGTTCATATCTCTCCCCCTGTACAGATTTCCCCCAGTACAGATCCCTCCAATACAGATCACCCCCCAGTATGGATCTCCCCCCAAGTACATACCACACCCCCCAATACAGATCTCCCCCAGTACAGATCTCCCCCCCCCAATACAGTACAGCTCCCCTCAGTACATACAGTATCTCCCCCACGCTACAGGTCTCTCCAAAGTACACTCCCCCCCCCCAGTATAGACCTCTCCCCTATTACAGCTCCCCTCAGTTCATATCTCTCCCCCTGTACGGATTTCCCCCAGTACAGGTCCCTCCAATACAGATCACCCCCAGTACAGATCTCCCTCCAAGTACATACCACGCCCCCCCCCCCCCCCAATACAGATCTCCCCCAGTACAGATCACTCTAATACAGATCACCCCCAGTACGTATCCCCCCCAATACAGATCTTCCCCAATAAAGATCTCCCCCGAAGTACAGATATCCCCCTCAGTATAGACCTCTCCCCAATTACAGCTCCCCTCAGTTCATATCTCTCCCCCTGTACAGATCTCCCCCAGTACAGCTCCCCTTAGAACATACAGTATATCCCCCACACTACAGGTCTCCCCCCAAGTACAGATCTCCCCCACTTTAGGATAGCCTTCTCCCCCATTACAGCTCCCCTCAGTTCATATCGCTCCCCCCCGTACAGGTCTCCCCCAGTACAGCTTCTCTTAGCACATACAGTATCTCCCCCACACTACAGGACCCCCCAGTATAGACCTCTCCCCCATTACAGCTCCCCTCAGTTCATATTGCTCCCCCCTGTACAGATTTCCCCTATACTGATCTCCCCCAGTACAACTGCCCTCAGTTCATATCTCTCCCCCCGTACAGATTTCCCCCCGTACAGATCCCTCCAGTACAGATCACCCAAAGTACAGGTATCCCCCCCAATATAGATCTCCCTCCACAACATTATCCCTGACCTGTCTCGTGTGTTCCTTGGCCTTTATGATGCTCTTTGTTCACTAAGGCTCTCTAACAAACCTATGAGGGCTTCACAGAACAGCTGTATTTATACTGAGATTAAATTACACACAGGTGGACTCTATTTGCTAATTAGGTGACTTATGAAGGCGATTGGTTCCACTAGATTTTAGTTATGAGTATCAGAGTAAAGGGGGACTCAATATAAATGCATGCCAAACTTTTCAGATATTTATTTGTAAAAAAGGTTGAAAACCATTTATCATTTTCCTTCCACTTCACAATTATGAGCCACTTTTTGTTGGTCAGTCACATAAAATCCCAATAAAATACATTTACGTTTTTGGTTATAACATGACAAAATGTGGAAAATTTCAAGGGGTATGAATACTTTTTCAAGGCACTGTATACACATGAATGCTCAAATGCATTTGGTTTAATACAACACCATGTAAAGCTAATACAACACACATGGGAGTGGTCCATTAATTAAACAACCAAACCAAAAGCCAGGGACGACTCTCCTAACCCTTTATTATAAAAAGGTCCTGAAAACAGATTAAAAAACCTGAACAAGTTGAAAACAAAAGGATAAAAGTAAAAACACATACCAAATGTGTGTTCATTCTTCATCATAGTGGCATATGCACAAGAGCAAACTCTCTTGAACCACACAAAAGTGTGTGTAATTCCGCGTACACACGGTCGGACTTTCTGGCATACTTGGTCCGGCACACTTTCTGAGGGACTTTAAAACGGACGGACTTGCCCACACACGACTGGACTTTCCGGCGGGCTAAGTCCGCCCATCTTTCCGACGGACTTTCGCCGGAGTTACAGCGGAGTTTCAGAATGAACGGACTTGCCCACACACGGACAAGTCCGTTCATTTTGAACGTGACTCAGGTGCGACGGGACTAGAAAAAGAAGTCAATCTTGCCGCTTTTATTGGCGAGATTGACACCTTGCGAGCCCCGTCGCGGTGCATACCAGGCCCTACGGTCTGGTATGGATTATAAAGGGAAACCCCCTACGCCGAAAAAACGGCGTGGGGCCCCCCTAAAATCCATACCAGACCCCGATCCGAGCATGCAGCCCGGCCGGTCAAGAAAGGGGGTGGGGACGAGCGAGCGCCCGCCCCCTCCTGAACCGTACCAGGCCGCATGCCCTCAACATGGGGGGTGGGTGCTTTGGGGGAGGGGGGCGCCCTGCGGGCCCCCCCACCCCAAAGCACCTTGTCCCCATGTTGATGAGGACAAGGGCCTCTTCCCGACAACCCTGGCCGTTGGTTGTCGGGGTCTGCAGGCGGGGGGCTTATCGGAATCCAGGAGCCCCCTATAGGAGGGCCCCCAGATCCCGGCCCCCCCACCCTATGTGATTGAGTATGGGGTACATGGTACCCCTACCCATTCACCTAGGGAAAAAGTGTCAATAATAAAACACACTACACAGGTTTTTAAAATAATTTATTAAACAGCTCCGGGGGGGTCTTCCTCCGGCTTCGGGGGTCTTCTTCCGGCTTCGGGGGTCCCTCTGGGGGTCCCTCTGGTTCATCTTCTCTATGCTGGGACTGTAACGTTTTAGGGGGCGTGGTCACTGGGTGATGTTGACCACGCCCCCTAAAACGTCACAGTCCCAGCATGCCCAGGGACTGTGACATCATATGGGGGCGGGGTCTCCGCCTATATAAGTCACAACGGAGCCCTCAGGGAGCAGTCCAGCCGGAGAGAGCGTCGTGTCAACATCTGGAGAAGAGAAGAGAAGACAAGAAGCCCAGAAGCCCAGAAGTCCGGACCTCCGCTGGCAAGAGAGCTACCTGAAGACAGCGGAGGAGCCGGCCGAAGAACTGGAACACCGGGAGAAGAGGCTGGAGAGAGCGGAGAAGAGCCAACTGGACGCCGGGAGAAGATGAACCGGAGGGACCCCCGAAGCCGGAAGAAGACCCCCGAAGCCGGAGGAAGACCCCCCCCCCCGGAGCTGTTTAATAAATTATTTTAAAAACCTGTGTAGTGTGTTTTATTATTGACACTTTTTCCCTAGGTGAATGGGTAGGGGTACCATGTACCCCTTACTCATTCACATAGGGTGGGGGGGCCGGAATCTGGGGGCCCTCTTATAGGGGGCTCCCGGATTCCGATAAGCCCCCCGCCCGCAGACCCCAACAACCAACGGCCAGGGTTGTCGGGAAGAGGCCCTTGTCCTCATCAACATGGGGACAAGGTGCTTTGGGGTGGGGGGGCCCGCAGGGCGCCCCCCTCCCCCAAAGCACCCACCCCCCATGTTGATGGCATGTGGCCTGGTACGGTTCAGGAGGGGGGGCGCTCGCTCGTCCCCACCCCCTTTCCTGACCGGCCGGGCTGTGTGCTCGGATCGGGGTCTGGTATGGATTTTAGGGGGGACCCCACGCCGTTTTTTTGGCGTAGGGGGTTTCACTTTATAATCCATACCAGACCGAAGGGCCTGGTATGCCCGCGCTCGCCGCAATAGGGAAATTTGTTTTTCCTATTGCAGCGAGCGCAAGATGCAATACTCTGCCCTCGCGTCGTATCTGGTCCGTTGGACCAGCATACACACGAGCGGGCTTTCCGTAGGACCAGCACACAGACGAGCAGACTTTCCGCCCGAAACTGAGTCCGACCGAAAGATTTAAAACATGTTTCAAATCTAGGTCCGGCGGACTTTTTCCCAAAAGTCCGCCGGAGCCTACACACGGGCAGATTGTCCAGCAGACTCTGGTCCGCCGGACCAAGTATGCCGGAAAGTCCGACCGTGTGTACGCGGCATTAGGCCTCGTACACACGATACGAAAATCAGAAGCGAGAATTCGTAAGACAAGCTGTCTGCGGATTTTCGGATCGTTAGCACGGTACATTCGACAGCCGATTTGACTTTTTCGTCAGACAAAAGCTGGATGGTCGGACTAGTACATTTTTGACGAAGCACGGCTCAACGTCTGATTTTGGGATGGTCAGTACAGAAATCCGTCGCACAAAAGTCGAAAGTACAAACACGCATGATTGGAATCAAGGAACGACCCGAAATAGTTCGGTCTTGTAAACTAGCGTTCGTAATCTAGAATTAACATTTGTGATGCGGCAATTGATGAAATGTCGAAATGCAGCGCATATTCTCTTCTTCTTTAATGGGATAATAATGAAGCTGCTTTGCTGGTGATACTGATGGAATTATGCCAAACGTATTTTAACCACTAGGCGTCCGCGCTATAGCCGAAAGACGGCTACAGCGCGGACTCCAATTGCCGGGAGGGCGTCCCTGGACGGCCTCCTGTTCACTTCCGCAATGCGTGCTCCCGGGAGCGCGCATCGGGGAAATTCTGCTCTGGCCGTGTCCCTTGGACACAGCCAGTCACAGATCGCCGTGAACGGCCAATCACAGCGGCCGTTTACAGCGCGATCCGAGCTTCCAATGAGAGATGATCTCAAATGTAAACATATGAGATCATCTCTCATTGCCGGCTTTCTCTCCTCACACAGAGACCGTGTGTGAGGAGAGAGAGCGATCTGACATTACTGTGAGTTGCCGAGCCTTCAGTGAAACACCATACAGTGCCCATACAGTGCCACATCAGTGCCACAGTGCTTCCATCTGTCATCAGGGCCATCTGTCGTTAGTGCCACCTGTCAGTGCCATCTGTCGTTAGTGCCACCTGTCAGTGTCACCTGCCACATCAGTGCCACCTGTCAGTGTCACCTGCCACATCAGTGCCACCTGTCAGTGTCACCTGCCACATCAGTGTCACCTGTCAGTGTCACCTGCCACATCAGTGTCACCTGTCACATCAGTGCCACCTGTCACATCAGTGCCACCTGCCACATCAGTGCCACCTGTCAGTGTCACCTGCCACGTATCAGTGCCACGTATCAGTGCCACGTATCAGTGCAATCTGTCAGTGCCATCTGTCGTCAGTGCCACCTGTCTGTCACCTGCCACATCAGTGTCACCAGTGTCACCTACCACATCAGTGTCACGTATCAGTGCCATCTATCACCAGTGCAATCTTCCAGTGTCACGTGTCATCAGTGCCACATATCTGCCATTTTTCATCACTATGTCACAAAGAGTATATTCAGCCGAGGAGGCATATAATATTCTTGCGGCCGACGAGAGCAATGGGGAGCTCTCCGCTTCAGATTCCTATTCAGATTCTGAGTCTGACGTGGACTACGAGCCTGTCCTCAGCAGTGGTACACTGACAGCCTCAGAGGAGGATGAGAGTCCGCCCGCCAGACGAAGACGTACTAGTGAGGATGCAGTGCCATCCACCAGCACCGCAATGCCATCCACTATCACCACAATGCCATCCACTATCACCGCAATGCCATCCACCAGCACCGCAGTACCTCGACAAAGTCCACGTACCAGTGGGGTGTCACCTCAGGCCCAAAGGGTTAGGTCCCATGCCAGCCTTCCCTACTCCCTTGAGAACCCCTTATGGCTGCCACCCAATTCAGGAGAAGCTATCATTCCCCCTTTTACTGCCCAGCCAGGAGTCCAGGTGGATACAGAAAATTTTTCACCATTAGATTTTTTCAACCTTATTTTTACTGAGGACATGCTTGCATCGATTGTGGCCCAGTGCAATCTATATGCCCAACAATATATAGCAAGTAACCCAACGTCCTATTATGCCCGTCCCTACGAATGGAGAGCCCTAACAGTGGAGGAGTTTAGAATTTTTTTGGGCCTCACATTCTGTATGGGACTAACCAAAAAAAATGTATTACGTTCCTATTGGTCTACCCTCCCCATCCACCACATGCCCATCTTTTCCTCTGTAATGCCCAGAACCAGGTATCTCATGATTATGAGATTCCTACACTACAATGACAATACCCAGTGCCCTCCCCGAAATGACCCACGATTTGACAAGCTATATAAAATTCGCCCACTACTAAAATATTTTTCTGATATCTTCCCCCAGTTATTTACCCCAGACCAGCACATATGTGTGGATGAGTCCCTGGTCAAATTTAGTGGCAGATTGGGCATAAAACAATTTATTCCCACCAAAAGGGCCCGCTATGGGGTGAAAATGTATAAATTATGCGACCGAGCTACAGGATATACCTATGCCTTCATGGTATAAGAAGGGAAGGACACCCAGCTACATCCCCCTAATTGCCCAGAATATATCGGATCGAGTGGGAAAGTCGTTTGGGAACTCATAAACCCACTCCTGGAAAAAGGCTACCATCTATATGTGGACAATTTTTATTCTAGTCTGCCCCTGTTCCGAAATCTTCACAGACAGAAGACTCCAGCATGTGGCACCATAAGGAAGAACCGGAAGGGCTTTCATCAAAGCCTCGTGAACAAAAAGCTAAGAAGAGGGGAAATGGCGAGCTTGAGGAATGAGGAAATTCTGGCTGTGAAGTGGAGGGACAGAAGGGACGTCTACGTGCTTTCATCAATCCACAATAACACCGTCGTGGAGATAACCAGGAGGAATGGGGTAATCCAAAAGCCCACATGCATCTTTGAATACAACAAGTATATGGGGGGTGTCGACTTCAACGACCAGATGCTCGAACCCTATCTTGCCACGAGAAGAACATACCAGTGGTATAAAAAAGTTTCGATATATTTGTTCAATTTGGCCATATATAACAGCTATGTTATTTATCATAAATCCACTGCAAGCCCCAAATCCTTCCTTGGATACCAGGAGGAAATCATCACTGCCCTTATATACCCGAACGGCCCACCAGAAACCATTCGATCCGATGTGATTAGTAGACTGTCCGAACGCCACTTTCCCGAAAAAATCCCCCCCCAGACCAACAGGCCAAAAACGGCAGAAAAAATGCCGGGTGTGCACCAAAGGAGGAGTGAGAAGAGACACTACTTTTTATTGTCCCCAATGTCCTTCCCAACCAGGCCTCTGTATTATTAACTGTTTCCGCCGTTACCATACTTCACTAAATTATTAGTGAAGTATGGTAAACATAACCCTCACTTCCTGCCATTTACCTTCACACCCCTTATGCCTCTGCTTGCTCTGTAACTGACCCTGGCTTGTTTTTCGACCACGCTTCTGCCTACCGATTCTGTTTATATCTCTGCCTGATCTGGAACTGACCCTGGCTTGTTTTTCGACCACGCTTCTGCCTACCGATTCTGTTCATACCTCTGCCTGATCTGGAACTGACCCTGGACTGTTTGACCATCCTTTTTGCCTGCCTCTTGGACTGATCTTGTACCCTGCTACTGGACTAGTGGGATTCATAACACAGGGGTCTCACATATGTGAGGGGCTCCAGAATTGTTTTTCTGGATGAAGAAAACATTTTTTTTGTTTTCTCATTCCTAGATTAGGGTCTGGAGACTCGGAGGCTTCAAAGAGATTTGGGTGGGAGAAGCCTCTACCCCTGTCCCCATTCTGTCCTGAACGAGGCCCTACTTCTGCCTGCTGCCTGTAGGACCTATGCCATCATGCCTCTGCCTGTCGCATGAACTGACCACACCACATGGATGGACCATGTTCCTGCCAACTACCAGGATCAATATTTTGGCACTGCTGACAATCTCTGCCTGCACTGACCCTGGACTGTATATGGACAGTATCCCTGCCTGCTGCCTGTACTGACTATGGACAGTGTTCCTGTCTGTTGCCTGGACAATTGCGTTCGCTTTTGCTGACCAAGTCCCTGCCTGCTGCCTGGACCAGTGCTATCCTCCTGTGGACAACTGTGCTACTAAAACCACAGGTAATCTTTTTTTTTACCCTTTGCTCAGCAGAATGTATTTTGCGGTGTAATTCTTGGTATGTGCATGCTATGTGTCCCTAGAACACCTGACGGTGTTCCTTGTATGTGGCCAGGCTGTGTAAAAGTCTTACACATGTGGTATCGCTATACTCAGGAGGAGTAGCAGAATGTATTTTGAGGTGTCATTTTTGCTATGTACATGCTATGTGTTGGAAATAGCTTATAAATGCACAACTTTGTGTAAAAAAAAATGCGTTTTCATTTTTTTCCACATTTTCCAAAAACTTCTGGAAAAAAATGAACCATTCAAAAGACTCATTATGCCTCATAGATTATACGTTGGGGTGTTAGCTTTCCAAAATGGGGTCATTTTGTGGGCGTTTCCATTGTCCTGGTGCTCCAGGGCCTTCAAAAGTGTAATAGGTGGGTGAGAAATGAGATGTGTAATTTATGCTCCTAAAAACCTTGAAGGTGCTGTTTCAATATTGTGCCTCTGTATGTGGCCAGGCTGTATAAAAGTCTCACACATGTGGTATCGCCATACTCAGGAGGAGTAGCAGAATGTATTTTGGGGTGTCATTTTTGCTATGTACATGCTATGTGTTGGAAATAGCTTATAAATGGACAACTTTGTGTAAAAAAAAATGCGTTTTCATTTTTTTCCCCATTTTCCAAAAACTTCTGGAAAAAAAATGAACTGTTCAAAAGACTCATTATGCCTCATAGATTATACGTTGGGGTGTTAGCTTTCCAAAATGGGGTCATTTTGTGGGCGTTTCCATTGTCCTGGTGCTCCAGGGCCTTCAAAAGTGTAATAGGTGGGTGAGAAATGAGATGTGTAATTTATGCTCCTAAAACCCTTGAAGGTGCTATTTCAGTATTGTGCCCCTGTATGTGGCCAGGGCCTTCAAAAGTGTAATAGGTGGGTGAGAAATGAGATGTGTAATTTATGCTCCTAAAACCCTTGAAGGTGCTATTTCAGTATTGTGCCCCTGTATGTAGCCAGTAAAAGTCTTACACATGTGGTATCGCTATACTCAGGAGGAGTAGCAGAATGTATTTTGAGGTGTCATTTTTGCTATGTACATGCTATGTGTTGGAAATAGCTTATAAATGGACAACTTTGTGTAAAAAAAAATGCGTTTTCATTTTTTTCCACATTTTCCAAAAACTTCTGGAAAAAAATGAACCGTTCAAAAGACTCATTATGCCTCATAGATTATACGTTGGGGTGTTAGCTTTCCAAAATGGGGTCATTTTGTGGGCGTTTCTATTGTCCTGGTGCTCCAGGGCCTTCAAAATTGTAATAGGTAGTTAACAAGTTAGATGTGTCATTTATGCTCATAGAACACTTGATGGTGCTCCCTGCATGTTGGGCCTCTCTATGTGGCTAGGCTGTGAAAAAGTCCCACACATGTGGTATCGACATACTTAGAAGGAGTAGCAGAATGTATTTTGGGGTGTCATTTGTGGTATACACATGCCATGTGAGAGAAATAACCAATTACAATGACAATTTTATGGGAGGAAAAAAAAAAAAAAATCTTCATTTTGCAAAGAATTGTGGGAAAAAATGACAACATCAAAAACCTCACCATGCATCTTACTGAATACCTTGGAATGTCTACTTTCAAAAAAGGGGTAATTTGGGGGGTATTTGTACTGTCCTGACTTGTTCGGGTCACAAGAAATGAGATAGGCCACCAGTACATCAGGTGTGATCAATTTTTTATGATTTGCACCACAACTTGTAGACTCTATAACTTTCACACAGACCAAATAATATCCACTAATTTTGGTTATTTTTACCAAAGATATGTAGCAGTATAAATTGTGGCCAAAATTTATGAAGAAAAATTAATAATTTGCAAAATTTTATCACAGAAACGAAGAAAAATGCGTTTTTTTCTAAATTTTCGGTCTTTTTTCATTTATAGCGCAAAAAATAAAAAGCCCAGAGATGATCAAATACCACCAAAAGAAAGCTCTATTTGTATGAAAAAAAGGACACAAAATGCATTTGGGTACAGTATTACATGACTGAGTAATTGTCATTCAAAGTGTGAGAGCGCTGAAAGCTGAAAATTGGTCTGGTCACGAAGGGGGTTTAAGTGCCCAGTTTTCAAGTGGTTAAAAGGCATTTGTTTTGTAGTGATATAAATAATATTGATATTATTGTTGTTGTTAGATTTTTTGGGGAAGTTACCAAAACACCATTATCCCTGAGTTTTTAAGATCAAAGATAAAAATGTTGGTGTCCTTTGTTCATTTTCCATTGTGTTGTTTTTAATGTAACTGCCTACTCCCAAACTGTCATTTGAAGAGAAACATATAGCCAAGTATTATTCTACGCAATTTTTTTATTGTGCAGAAAAAAAAACAACACAAATTAAATTAGAGATGCTATCTGCCATCCAAATAAAAATAACTTAACAAAAAAGTGCATTCAATGCAGAAATAAAAGAAAAAACAAAACATTAACAAACAAAAAACCATAACATGATTGAAATTAGAAAGGGGGGTAGAGGTGAATATCCCCAGATCAGCCCTTCCTTCTCTGAGCTGGCCGCTCAGCTGTCGGCTAATTGCCAGCTCTCATCTCTCTCCACAGTTAACCAGCTGTTGTGGATCTGCTCGTCAATCCCGCCTACTTAAAGATCTCCAGCTCACTTCATTCCTGCCTTCACCTTGGTCACATCACAAGAAACCATCTCCTGCATTCCTGTTTAAAGACTGGCTTTGCTGACATCCCTTCTGGCTCCTTATCCTGCTTGCCGTTTCTCTACTTGGATCCCTGACTTCTGGCCTGGCTGATTACCCAATCTGGTTACTGAACTCTGGCTTGGCTGATTACCCGATCTGGTTACTGAACTCTGGCTTGGCTGACTACCCGATCCGGTTACTGGATTCTGGCTATGCTTTGACTACACTTACTTTACCTTTTTATTTTTATTAATAAACAAGTGTGATTTTACTGTACTTCTGTCTCGGTCTGGTTCATGGTTTCTGACAGGTTGTTAGGGGTCCTGTGGCTGGTACTGCCACTGACCGGCATGCTGCTGTGGTGGGTGGGTTGGCTGTGGAGGTGGTGGAGTTGGGGCCACAAAATCTGAAATGTGGGTGTTTTCAGAAATTTTGCCCCTCATCCTCTTGTTGAGGAGCTGTAGGATGAGTTCCTCACACCTGCTCCTTTGCTCACTGGCCGGCTTCCTTATTGGCCGTCACACACCCAAATCCTTCAGCCTCATCTAGGTTAGTACAGAGCGCAGTTGAGACCTGGCTGAGCTGTGGCCTCCTCCAGATTTCTGGTCTTTATGGCTTTTTTAGCAGCAGGACATAGGGGAAGGATCTGCCACTCCGTCTGGCTACTGGCTGCTGGCTCCTCCAGACTGACACTTTCCTGTGTATAAAAATGGGACAAAATTAGAATCTTTTTTTTTGTTTTGGTCATCAATCACACACAATTTCGATCTCCTCACTGTTGCAAATTGAATGTGGAATAGAAAAGACTATCATTCTGACCCCAGCATTTTTCATTCTTGTTCAAATCATTTTTAGTCACTACTGTGCATTGATATGGAAATCATTTTGTTAGGGCTGAAATATTTTCCCAATAACGTATAGTATCATCATTGTATTTTTGGATCCAAATATGTTGAACAATCCTATACCTGTGTCAAGATGGGCTCCTCCACATCTTCATCTTGTGCATCAGGCGCTGTGCCCTCAGCAGAGGTGGAGGGCAGGGTTGACAGAGATGGCCTGGGTTCAGTCTGGTCTGTCAGAAACCGCAGGCTGTCATAGTACCAGAACCTCGGTACATAGATGTCATCTGCTGCTGCTCCTGACCTCTCCATTTCCTGGATCTTGTTATAACCAGTTCCGGATCAGCCGCTGCAGTTATACCGCGGCAGGTTGGCTCGGCTGGGCGAAGCTTCGTAGCTGTACGTCGGGCCCTAGGCGGCCACAACGATCAGATTCGCTTCAGAACTGATCAGTCTCCAGGCCCAGGCCAATGACTTCTGGCCTGGACCTGGTGATCGGTTCTGGCGAATGAAATCCTTCCCCTGCCTGTGTAAGTTTAAACACAGGCAGGGGAAGTGATGTCATCTCCCCAGGTAGAACTCTTTTCGTTCCAGAGAGAGGAGAAGACATCTCACAGTAAGTTGCACCAACACTACACTAACACCAGTACACGAAGGTACATTTGTCAAACCTCCGATCGCACCCCCCCCCCCCAGTTAACCCCTTCACTCCATGTCACAGTGTCACCCAGTGCAGTGTTCATATTTTTCTTTCATCACTGTACTGGTGTCATTTGTGATAATAATCAGTGTTAGGGTTCTTAGTAGTAGCCCCAGATAGGTCTAGGGACCCCCCTAAACTCCACTAATAAAGGTTTAACCCATTGATCACCCCCCAGTAAAACCCTTTCACCCCCTGTCACCAGTGATTACTGTATTAGTGTTACTGGTGACGCTGGTTAGTTATTTTTTTATAGCATCAGGGTACCCCCCGTATATTACCTAAATAAAGGTTTAACCCCCTGATCACCTGGCGGGTGACATCAGTTAGGTTTTAGCGTCAATTGGGGCCTGCGCCACCCCAGGCAGCGTCAGATTAGTGCCAGTAGCGCTAACACCCATGCACGCACCATACACCTCCCTTAGTGGTATAGTGACTGAACGGATCGATATCTTTGATCTGATTAGAACTATATTAGCTTCCCCAATAGTTTAGGGTTCCCAAAAATGCAGCGGGATCAGCCCAGATATCTGCTAGCACCTGCATTTAGCCCCTCCGCCCAGCCCAGCCCATCCAAGTGCAGTATCAATCAATCACTGTCACAAAATACTAAACACATAACTGCAGCATTTGCAGAGTCAGGCCTGATCCCTGCGAACGCTAACAGTTTTTTTGGTAGCGTTTGAAGCACTCGCTGACAGTCAGGTGCTCTTTTTTCCTGTGAGTCACTCTAGTGTACCAGTAGATTTAAAGACCAAAATGTGCCATCAAAGGTACACTAGTGAAGAGGTCTACACGTTTCTGAGCCTGACAAATGAGAGTGAAGAGGAAGTCACCCATCTGTCCGATTCAGGCTCAGAATACGAACCAGTAGACAGCAGCGGCACCCTGACAGATAGCTCTGACGAACGAGTAGTGGTCCCGTAGCCGACCCTGTTCTGCTGTTGTTGAGGTGCAAGAACCACAGGGCTCTCGTATGGAGCAGTACTAGTAGTACCAGTACTAGTGCTGCTCATCCTTCTGGTGAACTGGCAAGCACCAGCGGCCTATTACATCCTGGTCATACAACCAGCACTGCAGTAACACTTGGTGACATGGCGAGTCCCATAAGTGCAGTTCAAGCTGGTGAGGTGGCTAGCACAAGTAGAGTCCAGCAGCCACCAAGAAGACAATTTGAGCCCATAGTAACCTTCCTGCTGCATTTGCCAATCCGAATTGGGAGCTCCCCACTTCTGCAGCACCCATATTTCCCCCATTCACTGGCCAACCCGGAATTCAGGTTGATTTTACGTCACTTGATTTTTATTCGCTGTTTTTCACGGAAGATCTCTAAAGATTTGTTGTGGACCAAAGCAACTTGTATGCTGGTCAATTTATCGCCACTAATCCCCAGTTAACCCTTGCCAGAGATTTGAGACCTATTACGGTCTCCGAATTTAAGACCTTCCTGGGCCTATCCCTTCTCATGGGCATAGTTAAAAAAAAGTGAGTTGCGGTCACATTGGTCCACTGACCCAATTCACCATATGCCCGTGTTCTCTGCCTCCATGATAATGACACGATACACGCAGATCTTGGGTTCATGAATTTCAATGACAATGAACTCTGTCGTCCTCGGGGTGACCCTGGATACGATCAGCTCCACAAAATTCAGCCCCTCGTAAACCACTTCAACCAACAGTTTGCAGCCTTGTTTACTCCCGATCAAGTTGTCTGCGTCGATGAGTCCCTGATTAAGTTTTCGGGCCACTTGATTATCAAACAGTATCTTTCCAGTAAGCGTGCCAGATATGGAGTCAAGATGAATAAGCTCTGTGAAAGGACAACAGGCTATACATATAGTTTTATGGTTTACGAGGGAAGAGATAGTCACGTGGAGCTATAAACAAAAAAAGAGTGACAATTTTGAAAAAACGCAATATTTGTTACTTTTTATATTTGTTAAATATCCCAATTAAAAAAAATAAATAAATTCTTCCTGAGTTTAGGCCGATATGTATTCTTCTACATATTTTTGGTAAAAAAAAATTGCAATAAGCATATATTGATTGGTTTGCACAAAATTTATAGCGCCTACAAGATAGGGGATAGATTTTATGGCATTTTTCTCTATTTTTTTTTTTACTAGTAATGGCGGCGATCTGTGATTTTTGACAGGCCTGTGATATTGCGGTGGACAAATTGGACACTTTGACACTATAAATATGCACTGATTACTGTATAAATGTCACTGGCAGGGAAGGGGTTAACACTAGGGGGCGATCAAGGGGTTAAATGTGTTACCTAGGGAGTGATTCTAACTGTGGAGGGAGGGGACTGACTGGGGGAGGTGACCGATCACTGTTCCTATATACAAGGAACATACGATCTGTCTCGATCTGTCTCCTGTCCCCTGACAGGACGCGGATCTGTGTGTCCACGTCCCTGCTCTGTGACAAGCAATCGGGGGTGCCCGGCGGACATTGCGCATCGGCTCCCGAGTGACGCTTCCGGCGCGCACGCGTCCGTGCCCCCTAGACGGCCGGGAAGCCGAGGATGTCATATGACGGCCGCCCAGGATGAGAGAGCCACCTTGCGGCCATCATATTACTGTATGTGGGATGGGAAGTGGTTAAATAACAAATATATCATACTTACCTTCACTGTGCAGCTCATTTTGCACAGAGTGGCCCCGATCCTTGACTTCTGGGGTCCCTCGGTGGCTCTTGCTGCTCCTCCCTGCTTTAGATAACCTCCTAGGAGAAGCGCTCTCCCGGGGGGTTACCTTGCGGGCGCGCTCCCGTGTCCAGCATTTGGCATCCATAGACACGAATGCCGGAAGTGGCCCCGCCCCCTGGCGCACACGTTATTGGATTTGATTGACAGCAGGGGGAGCCAATGGCTGCGCTGCTATCAATCTAGCCAATCAAGAGCCCGTGCAGAGAGGGACAGCGTGTCTCCGCCAAGGCAAATACGGTGCTCAGGTAAGTAAAACAGAGGGGCTGGGGGGTCGGTCACTGCCAGAAGTTTTTTCACCTTAATGCATAGGATGCATTAAGGTGAAAAAAACACAAGGATTTACAACCCCTTTAAATTCCAG
Source organism: Lithobates septentrionalis (assembly GCA_037952835.1). Classification (NCBI taxonomy): domain Eukaryota; kingdom Metazoa; phylum Chordata; class Amphibia; order Anura; family Ranidae; genus Lithobates; species Lithobates septentrionalis. The sequence continues at coordinate 705,777 of JBBDGP010001641.1, read as the reverse complement.
GAAGAGATCATCACAGCCCCTCTGTTTCCAGACGGTGCTGTGGCCTACCTTCCCAACGCAAATGCAGTGAGCTGGCTGCATGAGAGGCATTTTCCATATGTCCTCCCTTCCTCCCTGCCCAAAGAACACCCCAAAGAAGATGTCGTGTTTGCAGAAAACGCGGATTTAGGCGTGACACTCGCTTTTATTGTGCCTCCTGTCTTGACCAACCAGGTCTCTGCATTGGTGACTGTTTCAAACGCTACCACACACTAGTGGAGTATTAGCGTAGGGCAGGGCTCAAAATTTCAAGTCCTGAGCTACTAGCCAGGCCTCAAGGGTCACTCGCCACCAGTTGCCCCACCCAACCCCTACCCTGCCCTGCCCCTAACTCCATCCCTAAACACGCCCTCATAAATTATCTCATGAAATGACACCTAAATGTTTTATGCAGAATTAAGCAACTTTATCCGTGACCAACAATGCAGCCTCACCTGTGTTAATCAATGCAGCCTCACCCATATCCATCAATGCAGCCTGCCAGTGTCCACCAATGCAGCCTCACTCGTGTCCACCAATGCAGCCTACCAGTGTCCACCAATGCAGCCTGCCCGTGTCCACCAATGCAGCCTGCCCGTGTCCAACGATGCAGCCTGCCCGCGTCCACCAATGCAGCATGTCCATGTCCATCATGCTGCCTGTGTCATCATGCAGGGGAGCAGAGGAGAGGAAGAGCATTGCCGGTTGGATGATAAGAGGGCCGAGGGACATCACTGGAACAGCTTTGATTTTAATTGCTGTGTTCCCGCAAAGCGTCACATACAGCCCCGCACCCTGTATCTTTGATACAGGCCACTCGTCCCGGGATTGGACAGGTGATCTGTCTATTAAATTCCCCGGGACCAGGGGGCGGGGCTGTGTGTGACAGCGAGTGCGGGAACATTCGGCTATTGAAATGAAAGCCACTAGTGATGTCCCTCACGCTCTGATCATCCAGCCAGCTCTCTCCTCTCTCTTCCCCTCCGCGAGTGCTGGGAGAAGGACTCCCATACGACCAGCGGTGCTTGCCCCCCCTCACTAACAGGCAGCCCACGCTCGCCAGCCCTCAAAATCCACTCACAAAATGCGAGCAGGCGAGTGGAATTTTGAGGGCTGGCATAGGGTACAGCACTAAACAGTCCTAGGGCACACTTACACAGGGTCTCGAAAGATGAGATGCCCATCACATTTTAAGAAACCTTAATCTGGAACGTTTACAGTTTATATAAAAGTGCAAAAAAATACACAAAAACACAAAACAATAAAAAATAAAAAAGCCAAAAATAATTGTGATTTTATTTCTCTTCTCTCTCTATTGTTCTCTCGCTTATGTCCCCCCCCCTATTGTCCACTCTATTGTTCGCTCTCTATTGTTCTATATCTATTGTTCTCTCACTATTATTACTGTATTTTAGAACTGTAATGTTTTATTTTTACTATGTTTTATTGTATTTGCTTTGCAGGTATGGTATGTCTTACTGTTATACTTTAATGTTACTTTGTTTTATTGTTAACCATCATTTGCTTAGCAGGTATGCCATTCAGGTGCAGCACGGGTTTAATTATTCTGACAGCAACAGCGGTTGCTCCCACGATACGTAAAGCCGTGACTCCAGCGCTGTAGGAGGTGATTTCACCATCACAGTTAAAAAAAGAGCATATATGCCGAAGCATGGGGGCAGGGGTGGAGGAACGATTTGCTTCTAACATTAGGGGCGGATTGCCCCCATCAGTGTTGCCAACCGTCAGTATTTTTACTGGCAGCCAGTAAAAAACAGGCAATTTTCTCCTGCCAATAAATGTAAAAGGTTGCCAGTAAAAAATATGGCTCTGACGCTCGGCTTGGTCTGGAGTTGGCTGAGACCATCCCAGTGCCTGCTAAAGTGTGATTGGCGGCTCTGGCGGAGGCGGTGCCTGAGCAGGTCGTCTGATGTCATTGTGCAATGGAGCCAAGCACAGCAGCCAGAGCCTCGTGTGTGGGTCTGCAGTATTGGAGAAAGGCAAGCTGGAACCGGGACCGTCAGTGCTGTTTAGACTGGAGTGGACTAGAGGGACAGCTTGGCTTGGAGAGAGACTGTCACTGTGACTCAGGAGCAGGGATGGGCTATCTGTTCGAGTCGAACATGAGTTCGACTCGAACATTGGCTGTTCGCCGAACACCGAACAATTTGAGCTGTTCGCAGCAAATTTGAAAAGCCACGGAACACCCTTTAAAAGTCTATGGGAGAAATCTAAAGTGCTAATTTTAAAGGTTTAATATGCAAGTTATTGTCATAAAAAGTGTTTGGGGACCCGGGTCCTGCCCCAGGGGACATGTATCAATGCAAAAAAAGTTTTAAAAACGGCCGTTTTTTTCGGGAGCAGTGATTTTAATAATGCTTAAACAATAAAAGTGAAATATTCCTTTAAATTTTGTACCTGGGGGGTGTCTATAGTATGCCTGTAAAGTAGCGCATGTTTCCCATGTTTATAAAAGTCCGAGAGCAAAATGACATTTCTAAAGGAAAAAAAAGTCATTTAAAAGTGCTAGCGCTAGTGCCGGCTATTAATGAAATGTCGGTCCCAACAATACACATAAAAGTCATTGAAAGTCATTGAAAAATTTTAAAAAAATGTGTGGGGGTCCCCCAAAATTCCATTACCAGGCCCTTCAGGTCTGGTATGGATATTAAGGGGAACTCCGCGCCAAAATGTAAAAAAAAAAAAATGTGTGGGGTTCCACCTAAAAATCCACACCAGACCCTTATCCAAGCACGCAACCTGGCAGGACACATGAAAAGAGGGGGGTGAGAGAGCGCCCCCCCCCTCCTGAACTGTACCAGGCCATATGCCCTCAATATGGGGAGGATGTCCCCATGTTGATGGGGACAAGGGCCTCATCCCCACAACCCTTGCCCGGTGGTTGTGGGGGTCTGCAGGCCGGGGGCTTATCGGAATCTGGAAGCCCCCTTTAACAAGGGGACCCCCAGATCCCGCCCCCCCTGTGTGAAATGGTAATGGGGTACAAATGTACCCCTACCATTTCACAGAAAGAAAGTGTCAAAATGTTAAAAAACCACAGGAGACGATTTGGGACAAGTCCTTTATTAAAAATAAAAAATAAAAGAGATTCCAGTGATGTAATCCAATAAATTAATGCTCCTACAGCGATGTAATCCAATTCTCGATCTCCAGTGATGGATGATCTCCAGCAACTCCAGCGAGTAACACGCACAGGATCCTGCCACCACCGGTGGCACCCAGCCAATGATGCGCGCCAGCTTGACAGCTTTTATATAGCTGAGGGCAGGGCCACCCGTCACGTGACCCCGTCCCCCTCTGACAAGGCGAAACGCTGGGGTTTCCCAGTGACGTGTACGGGTGACCCCGGCCCCCTCTGATGCAATGCAGGATTTTTTTTGTCTGTGTAAAAAAAAATTTTTAATTTTCCCGAAACTTGTGGCAAAATATAAAATATTCCATGGACTCAACATGCCTATCAGCAAATAGCTTGGGGAGTCTACTTTCCAAAATGGGGTCATTGGGGGGGGGGGGGGTTGTGCTATCTTGACATTTCATGGCCTTCGAAACTGTGATAGGTAGTGAGGAAGTGAAAAAAATAAATTACACAAAGTTGTCACTAAATGATATATTGCTCACATGTTATATGTGGTATTACACACCAAAATACATTCTGCTGCTTCTCCTGATTATGGTGATACCACATGTGTAAGACTTTTTGGGAGCCTAGCCATGTACAGGACCCTGAAAACCAAGCACCGCCTTCAGGATTTCTAAGGGCGTACATTTTTTATTTCACTCCTCACTACCTATAACAGTTTCGAAGGCCATAAAATGGCAAAATAGCACAAACCCTTCCCCAAAATGACCCCATTTTGGAAAGTAGACACCCCAAGCTATTTGCTGAGAGGCATGCTGAGTCCGTGGAATATTTTATATTTTGCCACAAGTTGCGGGAATATTACAAACCTTTTTTTTTTTTTGCAGAAAGTTGTCGCTAAATTATTGCTTAAACATGCCATGGGCATATGTGAAATTACACCCCAAAATACATTCTGCTGCAGAGTACGGGGATACCACATGTGTGAGACTTTTTGGGAGCCTAGCCGTGTACAGGACCCTGAAAACCAACCACTGCCTTCAGGCTTTCTAAGGGCGTAAAATGGTAATTTTTTTGTCATTTCTCAATCACTTGTGACAAAAAAATTAAATATTTAATGGGCTTGACATGCCTCTCAGCAATTTTCTTGGGGTGTCTACTTTCCAAAATTGGATCATTGGGGCTGCGTAAATTCCAGAAATTGTACCCTAGTTTGTAGACACTATAACTTTTGCGCAAACCAATAAATATATGCCTATTGACATTTTTTTACCAAAGACATGTGGCTGAATACATTTTGGCCTAAATGTATGACTAAAATTGAGTGTATTGGATTTTTTTATAACAAAATGTAGAAAATATATATTTTTTTCAAACTTTTCGGTCTTTTTCCGTTTATATCGCAAAAAATAAAAATCGCAGAGACAATCAAATACCATAAAAAGAAAGCTCTATTTGTGGGGAAAAGGACCTACATTTTGTTTGGGTACAGCATTGCATGACCGCGCAATTACCAGTTAAAGCAGCGCAGTGCCAAATTGTAAAAAGTGCTCTGTTCATTTAGGGGCCAATTCTTCCGGGGCTGAAGTGGTTAAGCTCCCTTTTAAAGGTGCTAAAGTTTTTTGTTTGAGTAGTCTTTACTCTTAACCCTCGATAGACAAGGCAGCTGCCGGTACATATCAATAAAATGGGGCAGAAAGTCTGGGAATGTGAACTTGCCAGTCATGATATGATGCCTGCAAGACAGAACACAAGACAAACCATAATGTCTGGCTTAACCCATAAGCTGGTCCCAATATAGGCCTCAATCTAAGCAGTATAGGCCTCTAACCACCTATGCCCCAATTTCCAATTGTACCTTTGTTTTCTGCCTCCTTTCGTGCATTGCCGATCGATTGTCCTCCACTCCCAGATCGCTCCTACGGCCGTTCCATCGACCGTGCGTTCCGGATTAATATACACTGCACATGCATGAAACTCCGCTCTCACGTGCGTCATGACGTTGGAGCGTGACCATCTCTCCACTCCTGCATGCGACACACACGGCAGAACTTTCGTGTGGGACAACATGGCGGATTCGCTGATATGCAGCCTGCCCCGCAGTGGTGGAGCTTCATAGGAGGGGAAAAGCCACACCAATGAGCAAGATGGTGGAGATGGTGCGCGTCCTGGAGAAGTATGATTATGATTGCAAGCTGCAGAATTATGAGAGGCCCAACAGCCAAAAAGACTGCATTTTGGAAAAGGTTATTGTTGTTTTGAAGCAACAATTTTCGGTGGACCGGTCAAAGGACCAAATCCGGAAACGATGGTCCGTTCTGAAACATCGTAACAAGACCAGCTGGAGCACATACATCATATCTTTTAAAAAAGTAAACAATAGTTGTATCTAAACAATATGTATATGTGTAAATTAGCTGTCTGTATATGTTCTTGCTCAAAGTAGCTCTAGAGAATTCTATACAAGCTTAGAAAATCTTTGTTGTATGACTTGGGATTCCAAAGATGAAGATAAATATAAAGCATATATGAACATTCTTATTTGGTCATGTTTTTAGACGTTCATATCTTTTTTGTACTTACTGTCTTTTTTATCTTTCAACAGGGAGACACAAAGAAGCATTCTCCAGCCAAGCCACCACAAGGGACAAAGGGTGGTTACCCTTGCTCGGGCCCCAACAGGGGAGGCAACAAGGCCATCTTCTCCCAAAAAAGGTAAGTGCCAACTTCAAACACACTCATTTAGCCATAGACAGGGGTGTTTCTAGGTGGGCCACAGCCATGGATGTGGGCAGAACTTAAGGGTTAAAGAACACTTTCTGGTTGCTGCCTGGCTCATCAGTGCCCATTAATGCAGTCTTGCCAGTGTAGACATGGATAGAGGAGAGGCCCCGGGGCTCCCAGTCACACAGAGTCACGCCTGCTATAATGAGCATCATATATCCGGTATCCCATAGGAGACAAGAGGGGTGGGGGGCAACTGCAGGAATTTTTCAATATCGGCACTTGCTAAGTGTTTGCCCTCGGGAAAATGCCATCACCTTCCCTTTTTTATGCATTTTCCCAGCAAATCCTCCAGAGTTTAGCATGGTGGAGTCCACTAGTGAGGAGAAAACTTTTCCACCAGACCAAGTGCAAGGTTGGTCAACTAATGTAGCAAAATATATGCTACAAACAGATGGGACTTGGGGAGGATTAATTATTGTTGTATTGTACCTTTTTAGAGGAAACTGAGTGTGGTGAGATCCCCTAAGATGTGTCTTTGGAGCCATGGGATCTGTCTCCTGGACCCAGGACAGACATTGTAATTGTTGACACCAAATTCCCTGACGTGAGTCACAGTGAGGGCCAAAGCAAACCAGAAGAGGAAGAAAGTGTTCGGGAGCCTCTTGTTTGCGCAAGTAAGTATCCTTCGAATATTGCTTCGAATGTATTGACATGTCGAGTGCTTAGATGTCCAAATCAAACACCAACTCCACACATTAGCAAAGTATGCAGTGCCTTAACATTAGCATGGAGAAGGAAGAGGTGGAAGGAGCTGTCAGTTTTGCTAGGTACCCGAGTTTGGGAGACCCGGGCACCAGGGCCAAGATTATAGAGTAGTTGCAGTGTGTACATTCCTAGTAGTGTAGGTGTCTGAAGGGCAAGCAGGTTGTAATCAACAATAGACTGCATAAGTATTTCATTAAGTTTACATTTAACTTGACCATAACTCACTATGTAGGGCCTCAGCCATTTGACCATCGTTCCCTTAATACTTTTTTCTCTTCTTACAAGGTCATGATCTTCCATGTTGTACTATTGGCAGAATGGGTGCTGATAAGTTGCAGCGTTGCAAGGAACTGGAGCAAATCAAGGAGGCTGCTATGGCTTTATAGCGCAAAATCAGAGATTTTGTGGACATGCTAGCAAAATTCTAATTTCCTCTTGACTGGTCTAAAGTTTGTTATTCCACTTGTTGGCTCATGTTTGCCATTACTCATTTCCAGCTTTTTTGTACTTTAAAATGTGAAAGTTTAGGAACAGAATTCAGTGTTTCTCCACTCCTCCCCTCTAGGTGCACCACTAGGTCCTGTTTTCTTGATTTTCCTCAGTCTAAACGATGAATTGCTAAGGCAGTGAAACTGATAACATCACCTGTGCCAAATGCAAGAAATCCAGAAAACATTACCTGGGTTTGCATCTTGAGGAGGGGAGTTGACAAACACTGCCCTAACTAATGTGAAGGCCAATGTTCATCTGTTTTTTCTAATCTAAAACCCAAAATTTGAAGGTGCACACTAATTGTGGCTTACCATTATGATTTCCCCATGATCCCATTCCTAAAATGTGTGTAGTTACAAACATACATTTTTCGAAACACACAAAACACAAAGTGTGTAAACATGTGCTATCTCCCATCACAGGGTATCAATGGACGCGTTTCAAGGGTGCAACCCCGTTTCTCAGAACTAAAGTAGCTCTGATGAAGGAGTTGCATCCCCAAAATGCATCAATACCCCGTGATGGGAGATAGCACATGTTTAAACACTGTGTGTTTTGGGGGTTTAGAAAAAATTGATGTTTGTAACTACACACATTTTAGGAATGGGATCATGGGGGACATTTAATTGGTAAGCCACTACGTGTACATGGCTTCAAATTTTGGCTTTTAGGGGGGTGAGATCACCCCATCTGAGGAAGGCAACATCCACACAGTCTTGGGATATTAATGTCTCGGTTGCCCTTCACTTTACCAAACTATAACTTTGGAAGTTACTGAGTTTTGGATGTGTATCTAATGGTTTTAAACATGCCTGTTTACCCCCAAAAAAGGAGAAATACTGCAAAACATACATGTTATACACCAAGATGTTGTTTTGTTTAAAGCGGGGTTTCACTGTCTCCCCTTTTTATTTTTTTTTGGCAAAATTACAATGATTTAAATATTTAACTATTGAACTTACTTGTTCCACTTTTAGAGCGTACTGTTGTCAGTTTTCTCCAAAAAAAAAAGTTATAAATTTTCATGTTGCTGGTTGTCATCTTGCCTGTGGGCATGTGAAGCCCACAGGCATCCTCTTCCGGGATACGGTGCTGCTGATCAACCAGCATGCACCGCCCGTTCTATCCCCGCATGCGCAGTAAACTCAAATCCGTGGCCGTCAACCGCTCCGGTTGCCATCGCAACGGGCGGCGTCGTAGAAATCCCGCGAGATTTTGTGGCGGCTCTCCGCACTGACTCCTGGGATGAATGACACGAGATCCCAGGAGACAGTGCGGCGATCAAAGGAAATGATGTAAATACCCGCAAAATCCCCGTCCACAGCCGCAGGGACCGAACACAGGCCGGGCCACATTTCTGAAGGTAGGAAAAAAAAAAAGGTCCATTGAGCACTCGGTACTATATTTAGAAGCCACTGAGCTGAACTTTACAAAATGTGTGAAGATCCGCTTTAAGCACCTTAAAAAGCACATGTGAATGTGCTTTGAGTAAAATGATTTTTACTAAACAAAGTGTGGCTTATTATTTCATTGCTCAATACCAGTGAATTTCTAAAGTTGTTATTACATGTTGAATTACATGTTGTCAACTCCTGCAAAGTTGAGGCCGCAAAAATTAATGGAGTTGTAAAGATATAATGTTTTTGCTCTTCATGCATTAGATCCATTAAGAACAAAAACATTGTGTGTGTGTAGCAGACCCTAAGCACACCATAATAGTTAGCTGAAGAAGATATTGTCACCACATGTAAAACTTAAGGTACGTTTTCACTATTGGAGCAAGTATCCAAACTAAATCCCATTTGGGAACATATTATACATATAAGAAGGACAGACAACAGTAGTTCAACTGAACTATGGAGTTTATGAGTGCAAAAAAATATTATACAGAATCAGCTAGAAATTGCTGCCAAGACACTGCCCCTCTACCCACAAAATAGTCCATGTATTTCTGGCATAAATAATGGGCAATTTGGGAGGGCAAGCCAGTACGGGCATTTTTGATAGCCGTCATCATGCCCACAGACGGACGAGCTGCAGCCTCTCCAGCTGGGCCTGGCACTGCAGGGTCCATGTCACTTGGCAGGGAGGCTAGGTAGCTGGTAGCATTCCTCCTTAAAAAATGTGTAAGATGCAGCAGCACAGGACCACATAATTGATTTTGTAGAGTGCCAAGTTGATGGAGTCAAAAACATCCGGAAACGATTGGATAAGATGCCAAATGCATTTTCGACCACCCTTCGGGCACGAGAGAGTCTATGATTAAAGATTCAATGCTTGGGGGTGAGGTTCCTCATAGGAAACGGCTTCATTAGATGTTCCCCCGGAGCAAACACCTCATCTGCCACAAAGACAAAATTGAGGCCCTCCACATTCTCATCAGCAGGTGGCACGTGGCCGACACAACAGCTATCATCACTATGCTGCAAAAGCCCTTGTAATTAAAGTAATAGGAGCCAGAGTTGGCTGGTGGTACAACCTTGATGTACTTCCCATCAATAGCACCACCACAGTTGGGAAAATCCCATTGGTGATGAAACTGGGCTGCAACATCCTGCCATTGCTCAGGGTTGGAAGGAAACTGTGGATGAAAAAAAGAAAATATACATTACTACTTCTGCACATAACATTGCAATCAGACTTGACACAAACATACTTAGCCAACATAAGGATACACTTAAAAGACTATTTAAAGACAAAAGTGGAAGGTCAACTTATCTGATTCCTCCCCCCCCCGGTGGCTTATTGGACAACTTTTGGGGGCGGGTAATGGGTAGATGTTTCGGACAGGTAACCCTCTCCAATTCCATGAGAGCTGGTTGCAGAAATAATCAGTGATACTTTGGCCAGCCCCTCCTTACTTACACTATTGCCAGCCCAGTGGACAGGTAAGAAGTGTCATAATCTAAAGCTGGATACACACTGTCCAAATTGCAGCACATTTTTACTATATGATTTAACTAATCAGTATAATAGGAGATAAAACTAAGAACTTTCAATTTGTAGGTAATCAGGCAGGCCCTTGCACTACATGGTTTGGGTAATTTATAAGGAAATTTGACCACAAAAGAGGGATCGTGTGTATGGGTTTTTAAGAGTCTGCAGATTCATAAGACCACTTTCACATTGAGGCAGTTTTCAGGCGTTTTAGCCCTAGAAATAGCGGCTGTAAATCGTCTTAAAACTGCCTCCCATGCTGCTCGAATGTGAAAGCCCGAGTGCTTTCACACTGGGGCAGTGCGCTTGCGGTACGTTAGAAAAAGTCCCTCAAGCAGCATCTTTGAAATGAATGGGCAGCCTGAAAAGCGATTTGGAAGCGCCGCAACATGGGCGTTTTTAACTCCTTCTTCGGCCGCTAGCGGGGGTTAGAAGCAACCCGCTAGCGACCAAAAAGCACCACTTAAACAGCGATAAAGCGCCGCTAAAACAAGCGTGGCTTGCAAAACACCTTCTATATTGGAGTCAATGCAAGCTGCTCCAAAGTAGTACAGGAACCTTTTTCTAAGTCGGAGCGACTTGAGTTGCTCCTATTAGAACAGTTCCATTGCAATACATGAAGCGCAACTTGTCAGGCGGCTATGTCGCCTAACAGGTCGCCTCTGTGTAAACCAGCACTAAGGGCTTTGAAAGGCTCCAGAGTTGTTGTTTTCTTGGTTTATTTTCTGAGTATTCCTTGTTTTTGAGTGTGATTCATTCTTATTTGAGGCCCCATTCACACTTTGCATAGTGAGAACTCACGTTCCTGCTCACAATTTTGTGTGATTTATTTTCACGTGATTCTGCATGTCATCCATTAGGCAGCCCACCCACTTCAATGGGCTGCTCTATGCGCTTGTTGCCTAAAAGAACCTCCTACTCTTTTTTTGGGTGACAAGCTTCACACAATTCACATTTTGCTGTGATTGCAGAGCGATTCTGTCATGTTCAGGAGCGGCAAAATCGGACCACGTTTGGGGTGCTATTTTGAAAAAAATGGCACCTAAACACGTATTGTGTCTTTTGCAGTCATTGCTATGTGAACTGGTATCATGGGCAGAATAGTGGCAATTAAATCACAAAGAATCGATTTGTTTCTTCTCTGGTACTAGTGTTTTTTAACATGAATTAGCAAAATTTTTCAAATACCCTTTAAAAATTTCCAGTTTCTATTTCTGTGCATTTTTACAGTAAAAAAAAGTAGCAAAACCTAAGAAAAGGGTGAAAATTTTTTTATTCTTTGACTGATATTCTGGCGCTATTTTTTTGTGCATTTTTTAACATGTCACACATGATCATGAATCATTTTTTTTTTAATAAACCAAAAAATAAATATCCCCTCCCTCAAAAAAAAAAAAATAATAAGTTTTTTTTTTGTCCCTTTCTTTGCATCGTTTTTCTTATACTTTATATGGCATATTATTTGGTATATTTTGTGCTTATATCTGCGGTTTCCTAGACCATAACCAAAAAAAAAAAAGAGGGGTCAAAATAGCAAGTTTTAAAGCTGAGTGCCTTTAAATTTTCAAAGTTTCTATTTGTACTCTGGTTTTGCTAATATTAAAAATCTGTAAATAATAACATAGTGTACCAAAGAATTTGTAAAAAGAGGGAAAGAACACATTATTTTTGGTGACCCTGGTAAACCCTTGAGAACCTATTCATTTTTACACAAATACATTCCTCTATAGAGCTGTCAAAACAATTCATTACTAAATCAGCACTAATGAATTGTAATGACCATTCTGGATTGGGATTGTAACAAATCTCATTCATTAGAATCTAGAGAAAGCAATACATTTTAGGTATTTCCCTAGATTACAAGAATGCTTTTATGTAAATGAGCCCATTCATATAATCCCAGGCAGGGTCATTACAGTTCATTGTGACTACTACTATAGCAAATTTGACAGCTCCATTGTAGAATGTATTTGTATACGAATAAATTACAAAAGTAATGATGAGTCGCGGCCAGCGTCAAAAGGTAATAAACTGTTGTTTACGTGGCAAAGCTCTCTCAGCAGCATTCAGTAGGTTCGAAGGCACTGTCTACATCACAATTCCTTGTTTTAAAGTAGTATAGTAGTTTTACCCCCCCCCCCCCCCCGTGTTTTTTCGTTTATAGGAGAAGTATAGACAAAGCTTTTTTGGCTTCTCAGATGAATCAGAGGAGTACAGTGCGTTTTGCACTCCTGTGACCCGTTTTCAGCTAACAGCGGACTAAAGCTCACTGTCGGCTGCTGTTCCAGAGCCGGTCCAGATGTCTGGACCAGCAACTAGCTCAGCCTCTCAGTGAGCCGCTGAGAGCCTCTTCCACCCCTTCCACAGCCCAGCGCTCCAGTGAGCGCTGAAGGAGCAGAGCAGAGAACTGCTGACTGACAGTCACCAGCTCCCTGAAGCCTGAAGACCGAGAACTGAGCGATCAGCCATGTTTGATCACTCAGTTCTCAGTCTTAGAGCCAGTGGGGAACAGATGCAGCATTGGACTGATGCTGCATTCACCCAGGGGAGTATCTCTCTCTCTCTCTCTCTCTCTCTCTCTCTCTCTCTCTCTCTCTCTCTCTCTCTCTCTCTCTCTCTATATATATATATATATATATATATATATATATAATATTTTTTTTTAACGTAAACTCAAACTTCTCTTTTAACACACTGAGCAAAATAAAAATAAATCATCCCCAGTAAACTATTTGTTAAAATTCTCACCACAGCACTTGCAGTTACAACTTTCCATGCCGACTCCTGCTCCTTTAGTTCTGCTTTCCCGAACATCTGTTTTTCACTGGAAAGAGTTAAAGGAGAAGTACAGCCAAAGTCCATTTTCCGTTTTCATCAGACAGCGGCCCAAAGCCCACTGTTGGCTGACGTCACAGAGCCGGTCCAAGCTCAGGCAAGATCGCGACCATATGGTTGGGATCTGCCCACATGCCTGGACCAGCACCCAGCTCAGGCTCTCAGTGAGCTGCTGAGAGCCTGAGCAGGCCCCTCCCATCCCCACCACAACCCAGTGCTCCAGTGAGCACGGGGGCAGAGCAGAGAGCTGCTGACTGACAGTTACCAGCTCTCTGCTCAGGGAGCTGTGAGAACCGAGCGATTGGCAATGTTTAAAAAAACTTTTAAGCAAAACAGAATTAAGCTCATCTGGCGCGTCCTTAAAAAACGATCTATAATAGAATTTAGCAGCTGCTATGATAAGATAGAAAATTAAACACAAAGCTCTAGAAGTCCATATATGTAATTCACAAGCTACTGTACAACAGCGCTCTAAAAATAAAACAACAAAGTCCAAATGGTGATAATATGCCCTCTGAAGAGCGAGTCCAAAGTGCATCAGGTGATCCTAAAAATATTCATATGGTGTTTTTCCAAAGAATAAGCAACCTTGACTGCATCACGTGAGACTGCTCCCCTCAAAAAACACACTCACCAGAACAATGTTATAAAGACACCTTATTACAATGATGTATCAATAGCCTGTAACAAGCCCACGTCTTCAGTCAGCATACAACAAGGATTACTCAATCAAAGAGGGGTGTTGATTTTCCGGTTCCGGCGTCACATGAGGAGGAGGTAAGCGGCTCCAGCTCCCGCACAGCTCCTCACAAAACCGGCATATAAGCCTGTCACAGCACCGGGGAAACCCCCACCGCCTCCGCTCCATCCCAGGCAGGTATGGATCGCTTTGTGGAGCGATCATACGCTCGGGCGCTGTCCTCGCCCCCTCCACAGCTGAGCCGGCGGGAGACATAGCGGCCGAAACAGCCAAGATGGCGGCCGCTCCGGACTTAACAGAGCGGCCTCAGCAGCAGCCACAACCTCTCCCTGCCCCAGCTGTGACAGAATCCGACCCCGCATCCCCTGCCAACATTGCCCAGGCTGTAGTTCAACTACTGGGGCCATCCCTTACAGCCACTGTGGACGCAGCGGTACACAGGGGGCTAGAACAGCTGCACATAGAACTCCAGGCCCAGGCCCAGCGCATCACCCAGGCGGAGGAAAGGATTTCACTATTAGAAGATGACTGCACTGCCTCATCTGCAGCACTTGCACGCATAAATGCTTCCCACAGAGACATATGGGACAAACTGGACGATTTGGAAAATCGCTCAAGAAGAAACAATCTGCGCATCATTGGCCTGCCAGAGTCGATCCCAGCTTCCCACCTTACAAACATTTGTGCGAAAACCATCCCAGAGCAACTTGGCCTCCGCATACCGTGTACGGTTGAACGAGCACACCGCATGGGCCAATATTCTGACACACGCGCTAAACCTCGGCATGTGATAGTGAAATACTTAAACTACGCCGACAAAAACGCCATAATGCAAAAATTCCGTCGCACGCGCTCCCTGGTGGTGGATGGCGCGAAACTGCTACTCTTCGCGGACTATTCCATAGAGGTAATGAAACAACGCAAGGCATTCTCCTCGGTATGCTCCACTCTGCACCACAATCAGATCCGATTCTCCCTAGCCTATCCAGCTATCCTCCGCGTTCAAACATCTGAAGGGGAGCAACTCACCTTTCATACACCAGAAGAGGCGGAGACCTACCTAACCAACAGAAGCTCCGAAATGGAACACAGTGCCGCGGCAGAGGGGTCACCATCGTCATCTTCACAGCATACATATGGACCCCCTAAACACCCCCGAAGCCCGACCAAACCTCCATATAAGCGCAGCCGCTTCACCAACCAGGAAGACCGCTCTGGGAATCGTTGAAGGAACTGATGGTGGACTCCACATCACCACCCTTTTTACATCGTCATCTTAGGACGGGTAGTGTCAACCCATCTTATACTTTTTCTTATTTTCTCCTCTACTTTTTCCTTACAAAAAAAAAAAAATAAAAATTTTTATCATTAAGATGAGGATGCTTTTGAGGTTTCTATAAACTACCGTACATGCTCCCTATAGAGCACTACCCCTTCCAGCCTGTAGCTGAAAGTTACGCAGTTAAGAATTATAACGTTATAATGTTATAGTCATGTTATTCAATAACTGCCATAACCCCCCACTACCTGGGAAACCTTCCTTTACAAAGACACTTGCAATGTTATGTTTGTTTGTATTTTCTATTTTCTGGTTACTTAAGCCTAATTTTAAGAGGAGGGCTCTCCCCTGTGTTCAATGTACCTCGCCATTGATTACTTTAAACCTGCACTACCTCCTCAGGAGATCCCCCCCAGACCACTCTCCCTTCCTATCCTACACCCCCCCCCCTCCCTATTCCCCTTTCCTCTCCCTCACCCTCCCTATCCCCACCCCCCGTTGCTACCGCCCTGCCCCTAGCTGAGGAGCTGGCAATCAATGGGAGCTACGCTGGCTAGATAGGTGAGACCTCATGTGGAAAAAAGAGAAGTCCACAACTCGAGATTTGTATTTCCTTACACGATATACTGCCTTATTAATGTTTACATATTATTGTTGCTTAGAGAAGTTTAAGTTCATGTTTGCCAGCCTAGTTCCTATGTCTTCAGGGGTTCCGAGGCGCTTTGGCAGCTCCCAGGAGGTAGATAATACATCCACTCAAGGGCTTCTATGCAAGCTCCTAAACCAAAACACTTTCAAATGCCAAGTATGTCACAGTCTACACCGGGGAGTCACCTAAAGTTTGTCTCATGGAATGTTAAGGGGTTGCGTTCCCCTAACAAACGTATGTCCATTCTCAGACACCTGCGGCATCTCCGGGCAGATGTGGCTCTACTTCAGGAGACGCATCTGGCTGCAGACGATTTGCAACGTCTACGTAGATTGTGGGTGGGCTCTGTTTATGGCTCGCCAGCAGTGGGCCGTAAAGCAGGGGTTGCTATCCTCCTGCATAAAAATCTACAACACAAAGTCAGAGATATCAAGGTTGACTCAGAGGGAAGAAAAATGACTCTACATCTGACCATAGATGACAAATACATAGCACTTACTAACATTTATGCTCCCAACTCTCCTGACACCTCCTTCTTCCAGGACTTAGTGAAATGGGTGCTAACTACACCAGAGACGCTACACCTATTGGGTGGGGACTTTAATTCAGTCATGTCCCCCCTGGCTGATCGCTCGGGCCCCCCTACACACAGAACACACACCCGTACCTCCTCATCATCTACAGCCACCCTATTGTCACAAGCCATTGCCTCCATGCAATTTGAGGATGTCTGGCGCCTAATGCACCCAACGGAACGGGAATACTCCTTTTTCTCGCCCCCGCACAACACGTTTTCACGTATAGACTATTTTTTTGCCTCCCCGTCCCTGAGCTCCACAATCAGTGCACCAGACATACAAGATGCAGTGATCTCAGACCACAGCCCAATCGTGATTCATCTCACCCAAACAGCTCGCTCATCTCCCTCCCCTACTTGGCGCTTCCCCTCCTATTTAATTGACAATGAGGACTTTAAACATACATTATACTGCGCCTGGGAGGAATACATCTCCACTAATGGAGCTCACATTACGGATCCTAACCTGTTCTGGGAAGCAGGCAAGGCCTTCTTAAGAGGTAAAATAATTTCGTACACAACCCAGTTTAAAAAAAAAGCCAAGCAACAGTATAGTAAATCAAGCGAAGCCCTACGCCTGGCTCATGAGCAGCTCACATTAAACCGCACCATAGAAAACATACAAAAATGGAGACAGGCCAAAAGCACCTTTGACCTGTGGGCAGAACAACATGAAGCGGCCAAAACATCTTACTCTCAATTACATTTTCATAGATTTGGAAACAAGGCTGGTAGGCTCCTGGCCAAGATGTGCTCAGGCCCCAGGCATCCCACCCGTATCTCAGCTCTTAGAGCTAAGACAGGGTCTTTGATCACCTCCCCAGCTGAAATTAGCAACCTACTCGTGGAATACTATACCAATCTATACAAAGCTGACCCAACTGACTTGCCTACCACTGACTTACTGCTCGACAAAATACGCTTACCCAAACTCCACCACACACAATTAGAGACGATTAATGCCCCCATCACTGTTGATGATATTCGGTTCACGATCAAAAACATGGCCTCGGCCAAAGCCCCGGGACCCGACGGTTATACCGCTGAATTCTATAAAATGACTAGAGAATTCATCCCTGATACTTTAAAACATGTTTACGCAGCTATGTGGGACGGAGGGCCCTATCTTCCTACGGGAACACAGGCCCACATCAAATTAATCTCTAAAAAAGGGAAAGACCCCCTATTACCGGGCTCATACCGACCAATTTCATTAATAAATGTTGATGTCAAAATCTTATCCAAAATAATTGCGTCACGGCTAGCTCCCTTACTTCCATCTCTATTGCACCCAGCCCAATCTGGCTTTGTTTCGGGTAGATCGGCCACCCTAAACATTCGTAAGGTGTTAATGGCTCTAGAATACGCCAAAACTCACCCTAACCAAGACATTGCCATCATGTCATTAGACGCGGAAAAGGCCTTTGACAACATCAGTTTCTCTTGGCTCTTTAGAGTGATGACACAATTTGGATTCTCAGGACCGATTATGCGATTCTTGCTTCAAATGTATGCATCCCCTACCGCACGTCTTGTCACCCCTGATTTTATTTCGGACACGATTCCATTAACAAAAGGAACGAGACAGGGGTGCCCCCTGTCTCCACTCCTGTTCAATCTAGCAATCGAACCCCTGTCCAGAATACTAAATTCGGCTGATGGAATCAGTGGCATCACTCTGGAGAACCACACTCTTCGTTCGGCACTATTCGCAGACGACATACTGCTATTCTCCACCGACCCTATCACAGACTTTGACAGACTCAAACGACTTTTTTCAGACTTTAGACTCTGCTCGGGATTCAGAATCAATTTTGACAAGAGTGAGATCCTACCATTACACCCCCATCTCTCCAGTAAATGGAAACACCTATCCCCCCTGGCCATAGCCAACCAACATATTACATACCTGGGCATTAAAATAGGACGTGAGCCACCCTCTTTATATTCTTTGAACTACCCCCCTTTGATAACCAAAATTGTGAAGGAGTTGGAGGCTTGGGGGTCCCTACCTCTCTCGCTCTTTGGGAGATGCCACCAGTGCTGGGACAAGGCCATTTGGTGCCCAGGGCGAAGATGGCAAACTGCGCCCCCCCCCCCGTTTTTAATTCAGATATCCCCGCACAAAGTCAAGGACGTCGTATGACAACCGGCGGGCGGGAAGTGGTTAAAACGTTTTTTTTTTTAACACAAAGTTGTCCATTTATACAATATTTCTAACACATAACATGTACATACCAAAAATGACACCCTAAAATAGATTCTTCTACTCCTACTGAGTACGGCGATACCACATGTGTGAGACTTCCACAGCCTGGCCACATACAGAGGCCGTGTACAGCCGAGTATGGCTGGGTATAACTGAGCATGGCTGGGTATAACTGAGCATGGCTGGGTATCACCGAGTATTGCAGAGTATGGCTGGGTATGGCAGGGTATTGCAGAGTATGGAGGGGTATTGCAGATTATTGCGGGGTATGGCAGAGTATGGCAGAGTATGGCAGAGTATGGCTGGGTATTGCACAGTATTGTGGGGTATTGCAGAGTATTGCACAGTGTTGTGGGGTATTGCAAAGTATTGCGGGGTATTGCAGAGTATTTCGGGGTATTGCAGAGTATTGCACAGTGTTGTGGGGTATTGCAAAGTATTGCGGGGTATTGCAGAGTATGGCAGGGTATTGCAGAGTATGGCGGGGTATTGCAGAGTATGGCGGGGTATTGCAGAGTATGGCGGGGTATTGCAGAGTATGGCGGGGTATCGCCGAGTATCACAGAGTATGGCTAGGTATTGCAGGGTATTGTACGGTATTGCAGAGTATTGTGGGGTATTGCAGAGTATTGCGGGGTATTGCAGAGTATTGCACAGTGTTGTGGGGTATTGCAAAGTATTGCAGAGTATTGCGGGGTATCGCCGAGTATCACAGAGTATGGCTGGGTATTGTACGGTATTGCAGAGTATTGCGGGGTATTGCAGAGTATTGCACAGTGTTGTGGGGTATTGCAGAGTATTGCAGAGTATTGCGGGGTATTGCAGAGTATTGCGGGATATTGCAGAGTATTGCAGAGTATTGCACAGTGTTGTGGGGTATTGCAGAGTATTGCGGGGTATTGCAGAGTATTGCAGGGTATTGAAGAGTATTGCGGGGTATTGCAGAGTATTGCGGGGTATTGCAGAGTATTGAAGAGTATTGCGGGGTACTGCACAGTGTTGTGGGGTATTGCGGGGTATTGCAGAGTATTGCGGGGTATTGCAGAGTATTGCGGGGTATTGCAGAGTATTGCAGGGTATTGCAGAGTATTGCGGGGTATTGCAGAGTACTGCGGGGTATTGAAGAGTATTGCGGGGTTTGGAAAGTATTGAAGAGTATTGAAGAGTATTGCGGGGTATTGCGGGGTACTGCACAGTGTTGTGGGGTATTGCAGAGTATTGAAGAGTATTGCGGGGTATTGCGGGGTACTGCACAGTGTTGTGGGGTATTGCAGAGTATTGAAGAGTATTGCGGGGTATTGCAGAGTATTGCGGGGTATTGTGGGGTACTGCACAGTGTTGCGGGGTATTGCAGAGTATTACGGGGTATTGCGGGGCATTGCAGAGTATTGCACAGTATTCTGGGGCATTGCAGAGTATTGCACAGTATTCTGGGGCATTGCAGAGTATTGTGGGGCATTGCAGAGCATTAGGGATGGCAACCTCGCCTCAGCCTCCTCCCCTCCCCCAATCCAGCCATTTATTAATCTGTTTTTGAGTGTTTACTTACACAAGTTCAGACTCAGAACACTGGCACACAGTGGCACTGCAATCTTCTACCTTCGCTATCTTCCAGAATCCAGAAGCAGCTACTAGAGCCAGCCAGCCAGGCAGGCAGGCAGCAGCTCCTCAGCTCGGCTCGGCTCCTTGAGGTAACAGCGCGCCGACACCGCTCCCGCCTCCCTGCACTCCTCTGCGTCCTCCCACCTCGCCTCCGGCCGTGAGTGACGTCACGGCGCTGGCAGGGACTACGGGACTTCTCCGTAGGGGAGTATTGTGCTGAGGGAAGGGAGGATGCAGGAGCGCACAAAGTCGGCAATTTGTACAGTGCCGCTGGGCGCTGTAAATGCACTGTAGACAGTAGTTGTATTGTACACACTGGCGGGCGGCGGCCGTGACAGAACTTCATCTGCAGGCTGCGCCCCCCCCCCATAGCAAATGGTACCGCCCAGGGCACGTGCCCCTTCCGCCCCTGCCTTGTACCGGCCCTGGATGCCACCTATTCAAAATGGTGTCCTTTGCGCGCCTGCTCTACCCAATGCAGACCATACCTCTTCTAATTAAACATTCTGACATCCAAAAAATCCAGAGGGCCCTAACTACCTTTATATGGTCTCACAAAAAACCTCGCATAGCGCTACAGAAATTATGTCTCCCGAAGAGCGAGGGTGGGGCGGGACTGCCCAATATGCGTTTTTACAACCTGGCATGTTTACTTAGACAGGGCTTAGACTGGCTAACTGGTGGTTCTAGGTATTCTAACCTATACTTGGAAGAGGCTATGGTACACCCATATACCCTCTCGGCCATCCTCCATTCTAACCCCAATACATTACCCCCCCACCTCAAAACAAGTGTAATAATTAAAGATACGGTTATTGCATGGAGAGAAGTAAGAAAATTGCTTAAAGTTCCATCCAGCATCTCCAAATACCTCAAAATACAAGGCAACCCTATGTTCCTTCCATCTCTCATCCATAAAGCTTTTGGCCAATGGAAACTTAAAGGCCTCACAGATGTCTCCTCTTTTTACCTCAACAAGCCAGGCAAATTCAAACCATTTCATACCCTAATGCGGGAATATTCCCTACCACCAACACATGCTTTCTTCTATCACCAACTCATCAATTATCTCAAATCATGTTCTGGTCCTAATACCAACCCACTTGAAACATCCTGCATTGATACTCTCATCAAAAGCAATAACTACTCCATCTCCAATATTTACTCCTGTCTTGTACAACATCAAACACGGAAGTATGCCCTCAAACCCTTTCAAAAATGGGCACACGTCTTGGATGACGAATCTCTGCCAGAAAAAATCCTTGAGGGGTACAAGACAGTCCGCAACCTTACTCCTTCTGAATCTTGGAGGGAAACGCAATTCAAGATCATTCACAGAGCTTATTTCCCTTTCCGCTACAACAAGAAGGACCCCACCCAAGCTCAATGTTCCTGGTGTAACATACCTCGCCCCACGTTGCTACACAGACTCTGGGACTGCAACAAGATCGATGCTTACTGGACTAAGGTGATCACCTACATCAACGAGGTCCACAAACTTCAGTGCACAAAGGACCGCTTACTATGCCTGTTCAGCATACCCCCTTCACCCTCATCACCAACGAGGGTCTCACAAAATATTCCACACTGGGCTCACCTGTGTCTTCTAGTGGCCCGCAGGACTATCATGTCTCACTGGATATCAGCTACTCCTCCTTCCCTAACAACGTTTAAAACAGCCTTGGCATCACTTTTTAATCTAGAAAGGCTGGACACCATCACCCTTAATTTCCGATCAACTTCCCGTTTTTTCAAAAGATGGAGGAAATACATTGAAGCTACATTCGCTCCACAGGCTCTGGTCGAAATAATGAACCCATTTCGATACTCGAAATGGTACTTGACAAATGATGTCACCAATTCCCTAGGTCGACTCAAAATACCCCCCACCCCAGATTCCTTTATTTTTAACCCACCGTAGGTTATCCATAAATTCATTGTGCCCCTTGACATCCACCCTCTTGAGTTTAGTCAGACGCTGCCTCCACTCCTGAAGGTATTTAGATGTTAAGATTTTATGTGCCGAGAAAAAGTTTTACCCATAATGTTGATAGGATGGCAAACATGAACTCCCCCATCTTCCCTTTCCCCTAATTTTTCTTTTTATGTTATTTTTGTCTTTCTGTTACTTCTCGTCTGGTCTAACTGATATGACAAGATTTTATTTCAACTACCATGAGAAGTCATTCAACTTATAGATTGTACGATTATTACTCTGTGACTTTTGTGACACTAATGCCGCGTACACACGGTCGGACTTTCTATCCTACTTGGTCCGGCACACTTTCCGATGGACTTTGTCCGCCAGGTGCACCGGACTTTAAAACGGACGGACTTGCCCACACACGCCGGGACTTTCCGGCGGGCTAAGTCCGCCCGTCTTTCCGACGGACTTTCGCCGGAGTTCCGGCGGACTTTCAGAATGAACGGACTTGCCCACACACGGCCAAGTCCGTTCATTTTGAACGTGACTCAGGTGCGACGGGACCAGAAAAGGATGTCAATCTTGCCGCTTTTATCGGCGAGATTGACACCTTGCGAGCCCCGTCGCGGGGCATACCAGGCCCTTAGGTCTGGTATGGATTATAAAGGGAACCCCGCTACGCCGAAAAAACGGCGTGGGGTCCCCCCTAAAATCCATACCAGACCCCGATCCGAGCACGCAGCCTGGCCGGTCAGGAAAGGGGGTGGGGACGAGCGAGCGCCCCCCCCCCCCTCCTGAACCGTACCAGGCCGCATGCCCTCAACATGGGGGGGGTGGGTGCTTTGGGGGAGGGGGGCGCCCTGCGGGCCCCCCCCACCTCAAAGCGCCTTGTCCCCATGTTGATGAGGACAAGGGCCTCTTCCCGACAACCCTGGCCGTTGGTTGTCGGGGTCTGCGGGCGGGGGCTTATCAGAATCTGGGAGCCCCCTTTAATAAGGGGGCCCCCAGATCCCAGCCCCCCACCCTATGTAAATGAGTATGGGGTACATGGTACCCCTACCCATTTACCTAGGAAAAAAGTGTAAGTAATAAAACACACTACACAGGTTTTTAAAATATTTTATTAAACAGCTCCGGGGGGGGGATCTTCCTCCGGCTTCGGGGGTCTTCTTCCGGCTTCGGGGGTCCCTCCGCTTCATCTCCTCCCGGCGTCCGGTTGGTTCTTCTCCGCTCTCTTCTCCCGGTGTTCCAGTTCTTCGGCCGGCTCCTCTGCTGTGTTCAGGTAGCTCTCTTGCCAGCAGAGGTCCGGACTTCTGAGCTGCTGGGCTTCTTCTCTTCTCTTCTCTTCTCTTCTCTTCTCTTCTCTTCTTTTCTCTTCTCTTCCCCCAGATGTTGACACGACGCTCTCTCCGGCTAGACTGGTCTCCGAGGACTGCGTTGTGACTTATATAGGCGGAGACCCCGCCCCCATATGATGTCACAGTCCCTGGGCATGCTGGGACTGTGACGTTTTAGGGGGCGTGGTCGACCTAAGGGCCTGGTATGCTCCGCGCTCGCCGCAATAGGAAAATTAGTTTTTCCTATTGCAGCAAGCGCGAGATGCAATACCCTGCCCTCGTGTCGTATCTGGTCCGTCGGACCAGCATACACACAAGCGGGCTTTCCGTCGGACCAGCACACACACGAGCGGACTTTCCGCCCGAAACTGAGTCCGACGGAAAGATTTAAAGCTTGTTTCAAATCTAGGTCCGGCGGGCTTTTGGGAAAAAGTCCGCCGGAAAAGTCCGCCGCCGCCTACACACGGGCGGATTGTCCGGCACACTCTGGTCCGCCGGACCAAGTATGCCGGAAAGTCCGACCGTGTGTACGCGGCATAAGTCCTGTACTTTTATATGTCATAAAACCCAATAAATATTTTTCAAAAAAAAAAAAAGAGGGGTGTTCGTTTTTTGACTTGTTTATCACCAACCATAAGGAAATAGAGAAGGTATCCTCATAGCGTAAAACAGTTTTTTTTATTTTTTTTTAAGTTTTAAAGTGTTTATTGAAGTAAAATAATAAAAAATAACAATTCTCTTCCCATGCAGGGGATTCAAAAAGACAGCTGAATTTGTGCATGTAGAAAGCATTGAACTAGAAATTAACAAGAGATACAATGCAAAGGAAGTATTCGTAGATATAGCTTCTATGCAACAAGGATAATTATAGACAAAGTGGGAGCCCTGTTTGGTATGCAAACTTAGCTACCATCCGCCATGAAATCCAGACACCCCATTTTGGGATTATGCTGTGTCCGGGCTTCAACGGCCTCATGTTCCTGGATGATAAGTATGTCCTAGTTTGTTCATAAAGTATGAGGCAGTACAAATGGGCTCCCTATAAAAACAAAAGTGCTTAGAAGTCGTCCTCTCTGAGCCAGTATCTGTTCTGCTAAATTCTGACCTTAAACTAAGGTGGGTGACCAAGTTAAAGTATACTGTATGAGAACCAAACAAATCATATAGATAAAAGAGTTAAATCTTGTAACCTCCGCTTCACATCCCACTATTCTGATCCGGTGGGAGAGAAGAGTATAGAGGAGGAAGTAAGGAGAAGGAGAGAGATAGAATTAGGAAGAGAAGAAGAGTGGGTATAAGGAGGTTGGGGGAGGAAGGCCTTTGCTTCGAGGAGAGCTGGAGTGGGGTGTGATGCATCAGTGTGGGGGACTTAAAAGACAATGTTAATGTTTGATTAGGGACTAGAGGGTCACGCCAATATGACGGGCCCATGGTTCCCATATGTGTTTGAATTTTTCAGTTTTATCCAGGATAATGTTGGAAATTTTTTCCTGGTACATGATCCAGGAAACTTTCTGTTTGGTTAAGTGGAAGGAGACCTTAGGAAGTTTCCATGCCCGGGCTATGGTAAGTTTAGCTCCAATGAGAATATAGTGGATTAGAATTTGGTCATATTTAGGAATTTTGTGAACTTTTTGGTTTAAGAGTGCTATTGTTGGGGTTTGTGGGACTGCCTTGCCAGTGACTTTGCGGATTAGATTGAAGATTTTGTTCCAATAGCCTCTAATTCTTGGGCACTCCCAAAAAGTGTGTAGGAGAGAGCCTAGGTGGCCACATCCCCTAAAACATAGAGGGGAGGATTGTGGGTAAAATTTAGCCAATCTAGTTGGGACTAGGTACCATCGGGACATGACCTTGAGGTCTGCTTCGGTTAGGGAGACGTTTAGGATCCCCTTAACCACTTCAATACCGGCGTATTGCCATATGACGTCCACAGATGGGATCTCCCATCCTGGGTGGATGTCATATGACGTCCTGGGATTCCCGGCCGGCTAGGGGGCGCACGCCCGCCGCGTTGCTCGGGACCCGGTGCGTGTGCCCGGCGGCCGCGATGTCCGCTGGGCACCCGCGATTGCCCGTTAATCGGGCCGGACCGTGGATCTGTGTGTGTAAACACACAGATCCACAGCCTGTCAGCTCTGAGGAGAGCGATCTGTGTTCCCAGAACGGAGGAACACTGATCGGTCTCCTCCCCTTGTACGTCCCCTCCCCCTACAGTTAGAAGCATTCCCTAGGAAACATATTAACCCCTCCCCGCCCCCTAGTGGTTAACCCCTTCACTGCCTGTCACATTTACACAGTAATCAATGCAATTTTATAGCATTGATCGCTGTATAAATGTGAATGGTCCCAAAAATGTGTCAAAAGTGTCCGATGTGTCCGCCATAATGTCGCAGTCACGAAAAAAAATCGCGATCGCCGCTAAAAAAATAAATAAATATATTTTTCTTAAAAACGCCATAAATCTATCCCGTATTTTGTAGACGCTATAACTTTTTCGCAAACCAATCATTATACGCTTATTGCGATTTTTTTTACCAAAAATAAGTAGAAGAATACGTATCGGCCGAAACTGAGGAAAAAAATAGTTTTTTAAAAAAAAATTGGGATATTTATTATAGCAAAAAGTAAAAAATATTGTGTTTTTTTCAAAATTGTCGCTCTTCTTTTGTTTATAGCGCAAAAAATAAAAACCGCAGAGGTGATCAAATACCACCAAAGGAAAGCTCTATTTGTGGGGAAAAAAGGACATCAATTTTTTTTGGGTACAACGTTGCACGACCGCGCAATTGACGTTTAAAGTGCGACAGCGCTGAAAACTAAAAATTGGCCTGGGAAGGAAGGGGGTGAAATAGCCCTGTATTGAACCGGTTAAAGGCAGGAGCAAAATACGAGTGCCAGGTGTCTAGATCCCACTCAAATCCGACCTCACGTTCCCAGTTCAGGATATAGGTCGCTTTCTCTTGTGGCTCGGCTAATGCAGAGTAAATGAGGGAGATTCCCCCTTTCATGTCCACGGCTGAGGAACACCATTGTTCGTAGGGAGTGGTAGTAAGGGGAAGAGGTTCCTGGGAGGAAATTGAGTGTAGGAAATGTCTTATTTGGTGGAAGCAAAACTTTTCTGATTGAGGCATTTCAAGTTTTGATGTGCAGTGGGTCAGTTTGAGGGGACCACTAGAGTTAAAAAAATGACCTATTCTATATAAGCCCTTATCAAGCCACCACTGGAACGCTTTTATGTTCATGCCTGGTGGGAAGAGGAGATTATTAAAGATGTGAGCTAGGGGATGCCATTTAGATGTTAAAATGTTTAGTTTATGTAACACTTCACACAATGCGAATGAGTGTGAAAGGGAGGGGGAGAGGATTGGTGGTCTAGATTTATGGGGACGCCAAAGAAGATAGTCTATAATAAAGTTGGGTATAGCTTGTCTTTCCATCTCTATCCATTCCAGTTTTGGGCCTCTAGAATAGACAGCCGATATTTGGCTAAGATGTGCTGCCTGGTAGTACCACCAGAGGTTGGGCAGTCCAAGACCCCCTTTTTCCCTTGGTCTAAAGAGTGTCTTTTTAGGAAGCCTGTGGTTTGATTTACTCCAGATAAATTGGATGATCGAGGATTGTAAATTGTGGATATGTAATTTGGGGACACGAATGGGAACTGGATCGGAAGAGATATAGAATCCGTGGGAGTAGAGTCATTTTAACCGCATTTAACTGTCCTAACCAGGACAATTTATGTAGTGACCATTGATCAAGATCAGATTTAAGCTTTCTGAACATGGGAGGATAGTTAAAGAGGTATAGTTGGTCTACTAGGGGGGTTAACTGTATGCCTAGATACGGGATGTAGGTCGAGCTCCATGCAAAGGGGAAATGGTCCCTTAAGCTTTCCACTAAGAGTGAAGGGGTAGAAATGTTAAGGGCAATAGATTTGGCCATATTCACTTGAAGGCCTAAAATCTGTCCGAAATTTTTAAGAAGTGATAGGACATTGGCAAAGGCATCCTTGTCTAGTCTTTTTGGTTATGGGGAAGGAGTCTGATAGGTGTCCTTGGATTCTGATCTGGGCTTTAGGCTGGGAATAAAGGGCTGCAAGGAGATTAATGAAATGAGAACCAAACCCCTATCTCTCTAAAGTACCAAATAGATAAGGCCAGGTGACAGTGTCAAAGGCCTTTTGAAGATCTATGGATAAAAGGTAACCTTCTTGATGTGGATTGCCATCCCATTTTGACTTTAATAGGGAGATGATATCTACTGCCCTCCTTATCTGATCCGGACCCTGTCTCCCCGGTATGAAGCCCACTTGATCCTTATGAACATATGACCCTATAAAGGAGCCTAGTCTATTGGAGAGGATTTTTGTCATGATTTTTAGATCATTGTTCATAAGAGATATAGGTCTGTAGTTGCTTACTTGGCTCTGGTCTTTACCCAGTTTGGGAAGGACCGAGATGTAGGCTAAATTAGCCGCTGGATCTAGAGGTGAATCATTATTAAGGGAATTGAAGAACCAGACCAGATAAGGAGATAGCATTGCTCCAAACTTTTTATAATAAAGTGTCGAGAAACCGTCTGGGCCTGGGGCTGAACCTTTTTTAATATCTTTTATTACCTCCATAACTTCCTCTACAGAAATAGGGGCTTCCATTAACGAGTGATGGGATTCAGAGATTTTAGGGAGGGGGATACTGTCAAAAAATGTATTAAGTTTATGGGTATTGTACGGATTGGGGTATGAGTATAGTTTAGAGTAGAAAGAGTGGAATGTTTCTAGTATTGCTTTGGGGCTTTGGGTTAAGGAACCCGACAGGGATTTAATTTTGGGTAGGGCTTGAAATCTATGTTTGGGTGAAAGTTTTGAGGCGAACTGGGGTCCAAATTTGTCAGAGTTGAGGTAGAATCTCCCACTTACCCATTTTAAGTGTTTTTCTGCATTAGATGTGCGAGCAGTATTTAGTTCAATCCTGGATGCGTCTATTTTAGCTTGCGAAGAGGAAGTGGGGTGTTGCTTATGAAGTTTACATGTGGATTGGAAATTTTTTTGTCAATTTTTAAGGTCTATTTGTTTTTCTCGTTTTAGTTGTGATGCCAGTTGTATAAGGTACCCCCTTACTACTGCTTTATGAGCTCCCCATAAAGAGCTTGGAGAAATATCTGGTGTATCATTAATGCGGAAATATTCCTTAATATCTTTTTTGATCATAGTACAGTGTACCGGGTTGGAAAGTAGGGCTTCATTGAGGCACCACTGTGGGGGGCTCGCTTTGTTTAGGAAACCACAAATTTTGGTGGAAACCAAGGAATGGTCAGACCAAGGGACGTTGCTAATGGTTGCTCGAAATGCTAAATGTATGTCAGTGGTGTGCAGAAAAATGTGATCTATACACGCGTAAGTTCTGTGAGGAGCTGAAAAGTGAGTGTAGTCTCTGGTATTAGAGTTTAATTCTCTCCATACGTCTATCATTCCTAGGGAGTGTAAAAGCTGAGCAATACGAAGGCTCTGTTTGGGGGGTCGTTTGAGCTTGGAATGGCTTCGTGCAGATTTGTCAAGCATATAATTGAAGGCAATATTCAAATCCCCTCCCATGATCACCTTGCCCTCCAGGTGGGGGGAGAGAGAGGTAAGCATGGCAGAGAAGAAGGAAGCCTGTCCTTTATTAGGGGCATAGTATGATATAATGGAGAAAGGTGTACCATTTATATGGCCTTTTACAAGGATGTATCTTCCCTCCTCATCCTTAACAGTTTGGGTTAAGGTAAAGGGAGTGCATTTGGATATGAGGACAGCTACTCCTCTTTTTTTGTCATCAGCGTTGGCTAAGTAGAAGATAGGATAATTACGGTGCATGAAGGATGGGTTAAAGCTCTTCGGGAAGTGGGTTTCTTGAATGAGGATGATGTCCAACCCTTTCGAGTGGTAGCTATGGAAGGCCTTGCGCCTTTTCACTGGTGAGTTTAGCCCTTGTGTGTTGTGGGACGCTATTTTGAGAAATGACTGTGGGGGGGGTTCGTCAGCCATGGGCATTGTGGGGAATGTTCGCCAAAAATAAACTATTTCTTACCCGGTCTAGAGGAGTGGGTCCATCCATATGGAGAGTATGGTTTCAGCTTCGGAATTCAGGATGCCAAACACGGCCAGCTCTCCTCGAAGGCACCTGGTTGGGAGGAAAAAGAAGGGGGGAGAAAAGGACAGAACAGGAAGAGACAAGAGAATAGAAGAAGATGAGAAAGAAGGAGTCCAGCGTAAGAAGAACCCTGGATCCTTTGGTTGCAGGATCAGAACCTGCACTGAAACCCTAAAAATGAAGGGCTCAGTAAAAAAGCAACCTGAAATAGGGCTGCAAGTCTATTGTCGCCAAGGGATCAAAATTCCTCTCGGTTACAATAGGTGGAGTGGCATTCAGCCCCGCTCCGGCCGCAGAGCATCCAAAAAAAAAAAAACAACTATCAAAAGTAACATTAAATGATATCAAATTACCATCTCTAAAAAGGTGAGATGAACATTATAAACTGGAAAAGACCAAACATAAAAAATAAAAAAAGTGAAAAGCCAGCGTCATATCTTGCCGAACAATCCTGTGATGAAGGATCAATATATCAGGAGAGGGTAGGGAGGGGAAGGGGGTAATCGGGGAGGGAAGGGAAAAGGGAATGGGGAGAAGGGAGGTGGGGTAGGGTGACGCTTTGGGGGGTTCAGAAGTGTCCCGAGCTGAAGCTTCTTCTTGAGTTGTGGAATATAAAGATTTGCAATCTTCATACGATGTGGGGATATGTTGCCGAAAGTGCGTCAGGGTATCATGGCAAAAAAAAGGTGCGGGTGAAAGGGGAGAGTAAAAAAAGACCGGGAGTGTGTAGGAGAAGCTTCTACACCATCAAAGGTTTCCCTAGAAACGAAAAAGGTAGGGACTTGGTCCAATGGATCAAATGACAACAGAGTTCATCTGGGGGGCATGGATTTCCGTTGTTTCTTCGTTTGCTGTTTCACCCACAACGGGGTAAGGGGGCTGTTTGGTGGAGGCCTTTTGGATGAGGTTGGCCGATTCTCTGAATTGTGTGGGGACAGGTCTTGAGATATGAGCCCAAGGTGGAGAAGTAAGTGCTTGCCCGTTTGGAAATTCGAGAAACTGTAGGATTTTTCTCTGTAATGGAATTGCAGACGGAAGGGAAAGGCCCATCTATACTTGATCATCTTCTGTGATAGAATGTCCAGAAGTGGTCTGAGTGATCTTCTTTTCTGAATCGTGGTTGGGGAGATGTCAGCAAAAATTTGTATTTTGTTACCAAATAAAGTGATGTCATCCTTATAGCGAGATCTTTTCATTATCTCTTCTTTTACCCCGTTAAAGTGTGGCTTGACTACTATATCCCGGGGGAGTCCATCCTGGCGGGGGGGTTGTAGCACTCTGTGGACCCTGTCCAATTTGAGCTTATGGTCCGGGATGTCAGCGATAATTTCCTTGATTAAAGATTTGATGGTGCTAGAGATATCAGTATTAGCTTCAGGAATGCCTCGTACGTGGAAGTTATAGCGTCTGCTTCTATTCTCTAAATCTTCAATTTTAGATAGAGCATTTTCGAGTTGATCCTGTAAATGCCTACAGCATGTTCAATAGCATCCATTCTAGCTCCTAGACTCTGAAGATCTGCTTTAATTGAAGAGGTGATTTGCATTGTATTTTGTGCTAGCCCTGCAGCCAGCATGTCAGAAAAGCTGCTGAGAAGTTGAGCCATTTCTGGTGGATGATTATTAGTAATGGGGGAAGCCTGTGGGGAGTCCGCAATGCTATCAGGGGAATTGAGTAGGGCAGAGTATGGGTTACTGTTCTGCATTCTGCTCAGGAGAGATTCAGTAGAAGCAGGGGATGCTAAGTAGCCTTGGGCACCCAGGAGATTATTCACATGTGCTGTGGCAGGTGTAGATAGAGCCAGAGGGTTCGCTGGGCCCTGCTGGATCACAGCGTCTCCGCATGGAGAAGTTGCAGCCGCCATCTTGGAAAGCACAGGGGGAGCTAGGCCAAAGTTCAATTGCTGGTTTACGCCCTTCTTCCGCTGGGTTCCGGACATTTAGGCTGGTGCCTGGGACTGTTAGGGTGCGATGTCTGGTCCTCCCGCTGAGATCCGCTAAAAATAGCAAGTGTGCTGAGCTCTGGAGGGCCGGAGTGGTGCGGAGCACTCGGTTAGCATGACGTTCTGGAGGTCCCGCGCATGGGCACCTCAGTTTTTTTTATTTTTAATAACAATCCCCCCCTTTTAAGAAATATGCTTACATCAAATAAAAAGTAAAATAGCATCTCATAATATACATGTCATTTGCAGCCTTATAACGATACTTGCTTACCAGCCGACGAAGCACTCATCCGAGGTGATTCCAACGTGGAGATCGTTAACAATCAGGACGCCTGGTCATGCCTAGACGCGTTTCGTCATTACGTCTTTCTCAATAGGCGTGACTAGATGGTACGGCCGCATAAATATATACTCTGGGAAATTAACCCATCATAGTGGTCACAAGCGAAAAGAAAAACAAGCTCCACATCAGTTCTCACCATGGGACGCTGTCTTCTGCATGAGTTCAGTGTCATGACATCTCATACATCACCATAATGCAGAATCGCAAACATTAAACAAACTAATGCCTGTTCTTGGTAATCGGTATCAAAGGTACAGTTTCTCCTTATCCATGTGAACTGCCCTTTAGGGATGTTCCGTAACCAGACGGGGTATAAAATATAATAGCATGTTATCCCATCTGAAGACAGTGTCAGAAACCATGAATCAGACTGAGACAGAAGTACAGTTAAATCACACTTTTTTAACAATAATAAAAAAAAGGTAAACAGAGTAAACGTAGTCAAAACATAGCCAGAGTTCAGTAACTCCGACAAGCCAAGACGTCAGGGAGCCAGAGAACAGCGTAGTAGAACAGCAAGCAGGATCTGGAGCCAGAAGGAATGTCAGCCAAGCAAGTCTTTAACAGGAACACAGGAGAGCATCTCTAGAGATGTAGCCGAGGCGAAGGCAGAGATCATCTGGACTGGAAGGCTTAAGTAGGCAGACTGACGAGCAGGATATCATAAACAGGCGAGTCACCGTGGAGAGATAGGTGCTGGCAATTAGCCAACAGCTGAACGGCCAGCTCAGAGAAGGAAGGGCTGAGCCCACCCCTGACAGACAGTCACATTAAGGTAATTAATCTGTTCATGACTGTACTGATAATCTAATTTGAAGTTATTCCTGTTGTTATTCAAATGATTCATTTACTCAATTAATGATTGTTCTGGACCTGCCCGCACAAGGAACAGGTCATCAATGTATCTTTTTTAAAACAATAATTTGGTTAGTCTGTGAGCATAAATACATTTGTCCTCCCATTCACTCATGAAGAGATTGGTGAGACTGGGCACGAATTTGGCGCCCATCGCCACTCCCTTTCGCTGAGTGTAGAAATTGCCTCCGTACCAGAAATAGTTGTGACTTAGGCAATACTCCAAACCATTTCCAAAAATCTTTTCTGTATACCTGGAATGTCATTCCTCATACTGAAAGCCCAATTTAGGGCAAGAAAAGTGTCTTTGTGTTGAATAATAATGTACAGTGATGGGATGTCTGGAGTTACTAAAAAGACTTCTACATCGAGGGGTAAACTGACTTTTGTTAATAGCCTGAGAAAATCTTTAGTGTCCTTAAGATATAATTTAGTCGTATTGACACTCGTCTGGAAGAAGTGATCTAAATATTGCCTCAGCCTAGCAGTCACGGATCCAATACAGTTCACTATTGGTCTAGCAGGAGGATTCATTATGTCCTTATGAACTTTTGGCAATGCATAAAGGGTCGGAATACGGCTAAATCTGGGCAGAAGATATCGTCTTTCTTTTTTTGAAATGATCCTTTTATCATACCCATACTCTACCAAATTGGTTAGATCACGTCTATTAAGAGCCGTGGGATCTCTAGCCAACTTGGTATAAGTTTCTCCATCAGCCAGCATTTCTGCTAGTTGCAAATGATAAAACTCTTTTTTCAAAATGACCACTCTTCCTCCTTTGTCTGCGGGTCGTATTATGATATCTTTCCTCTTTCTAAAGCCGCAATCCCAACTGATATATATATTTTGGGGTAGTATTTTTGGTGTGGATTAATTTTTTCTAAGTCTCTCAAAACTAATTGTTTGAACACATCTATTTGTTGATTAGTTGTAAATGAAGGACTAGAGAATGGTTCTTTGAACCGCTATCCAAACCAACAGTGTCTACGCTTTTGGCTGGATTAGTGTTAATCCCCAAATAGTACTTTTTCATCTTCATTTTTCGTACATATTTGTGTATGTCTATATAAACAGTGAATTTATTAATGGGTCTTTTAGTTCCGCACTTTAGGCCAATGTTTAAAATGTTCACTTCTTACT
The DNA here is from genome assembly GCA_037952835.1 of Lithobates septentrionalis. Lineage (NCBI taxonomy): Eukaryota > Metazoa > Chordata > Amphibia > Anura > Ranidae > Lithobates > Lithobates septentrionalis. Next base: position 672,212 of record JBBDGP010001641.1, on the reverse strand, counting down.
GAGTGAATTCAACATCAGTGAGGTTAAAAAAACACCGTTATTCCGTTTCTCTTCTCCTTTTTCTCTTGGACTCTGCGTCCTGTCCTACATCCTCTGTGTGATTTGGCCTCCTTGGGTCCGTGTTCTGAAATGGACCCGTCTAAGGTCTCTCCCACGGTGGAGGGCTCCACCACTCCTGTTCTCTAGGGGGATGGAAAGCTTGAGATGGTTGGCCTCTCCCTTTTTTAGAGAGAGGAAAGCGAGGGTTTAATCGGGGTTGGTCCTTTCCCAGGGGACGAGGGGGTTGACCAGGGAGGGGCCGACCATCTCGAGCTTTCCATCCCCCCAGAGAAAAGGAGTGGTGGAACCCTCCCCCGTGGGAGAGACCTTAGACAGGTCCATTTCAGAACATGAACCCAAGGAGGCCAAATCACACAGAGGATGTAGGGCAGGACGCAGAGTCCAAGAGAAAAAGGAGAAGAGAAACGGAATAACAGTGTTTTTTTTAACCTCACTGATGTTGAATTCACTCAAAGAAATTAACATTTTAAACATTGGTCTGAAGTGCGCAACTAAAAGACCCATTAATAAATTCAATATTTATATAGACATATACAAATATGTATAAAAAATTAATATGAAAAAGTACTATTTGGGGATTAACGCTAATCCAGCCATCTACAACGAATCAACAAATAGATGTGTTCAAACAATTTGTTTTGAGAGACATAGAAAAAAATTACTCCCATCAAAAATAGTACCCCAAGATATATATCAGATGGGATTGCGGCTTTAGAAAAGAAGATATCATAATATGACCCACAGACAAAAGGAGGAGGAGTGGTCATTTTGAAAAAAAGAGTTTTATCATTCGCAACTAGCAGAAATGCTGGCTGATGGAGAAACTTATGCCAAGTTGGTGTCAGAAACCATGAATCAGAAGTACAGTTAAATTACACTTGTTTAATAATAAAAAAAGGTACGTAGTCAAAACATAGCCAGAGTTCAGGAACCGGAATGGATAGTCAGACAAGTCAAAACGTCAGGGAGCCAGAGATGAGCGTAGTAGAACAGCAAGCAGGATCTGGAGCCAGAAGGAATGTCAGCCAAGCAAGTCTTTAACAGGAACACAAGAGAGCTTTTCTAGAGATGTGACCAAGGCAAAGGCAGAGATCATCTGGGCTGGATGGCTTAAGTAGGCAGGACTGTCGAGCAGGATATCATCAACAGGTGAGTCACTGTGGAGAGAAAGGAGCTGGCAATTAGCCGACAGCTGAGCGGCCAGCTTTGAGAAGGAAGGGCTGAGCCCAGCTCTGACATAGAGCCGGCAGGAGACAAATGCTGCATCCACCTAGGCAAGTATTATTAACCACTTCTGGACCGCCCCGCACAGATATACTGTGGCAGGGCGGCCCTCCAGCGCGAATTCACATACCTGTACGTGATTTCGTAGACAAGGTCTAGGGCGCTCCTGCTGTGATTGGACATAGCGGGAGCCAATCAGCGGGTCCGGCTGATGCAATGTCCGCCAGGACCCAGCGATTGTTCTGAGGAGAGGCAGAACGGCAGTCTGCTTATGTAAACAAGGCAGACCGCCATTCTGTCAGAGGGGAATATGGAGTTCTTGTGTTTCTGTTAAGCAGAAACACGGATCTCTGTTTTCTCCTAGTCAAAGCACATCCCCCACAGTTAGAAAGCACCCCCTAGGGACACATTTAACCCTTTGATTGCCCCTGATGTTAACCCCTTCGCAGGGCCGCTAATGGGGGAAGAACCACCGGTCCTCTTGTAGGGGGCTTGTCATAAACCGTCACGCCCAGAAATGTGTGGACTGTAATAGGGAAGACCAAAACGCATGTAAAGTAATAATAGTAAGATTAAAAAGGATAAGTCATAAACAATAAAGCAAACAACCACGGTGACACACAATAACTCTCTAAACCAAACGTGAATACAGGAGTAAGATATAATTATAAAATTAATCAAGCCAGGGTCAGATCATCAGACTGGACCGCAGACACTGGAACATCAGACTGGGCAGCGGGCACTGGATCATCAAGCATCGGATCATCAGACTGGAAAGCAGGCACTGGAACATCAGGCCGAGCAGCAGACACTGGAACATCAGGCCAGGCCTCAGGAACTGGATCATCAAGCCGGACATCGGCATTGGAACATCAGGCTGGACAACGGGCACTGGAACATCAGGCCAGGCATCAGGAACTGGATCATCAAGCTGGGCATCAGGTATCGGGTCATCAGACTAGACAGCAGACACTGGAACATCAGGCCGGGCAGTGGGCACTGTAACAAAAGGTTGGGCAGTGGCAGCAGTGAGCTGGGCATTAGAAACCGATTCAGCAAGCACCGTAACAGCAGGCTGGGTAACGGGCACCGGCTCAACAGGCTGGGTAACGGGCACCAGCCCAGTAGGCTGAGTTATGGACACCGGCTCAGCAAACTGGGTGATGGGCACCAGCTCAACAGGCCGGGCAACTTGAGGCTGGACCGTGGGCACCGGAACATCAGGCTGGACCGTGGACAACGGAACATCAGGCTGGACCGTGGGCAACGGAACATCAGGCTGGATCGTGGGCAACGGAACATCAGGCTGGACCGTGGGCAACGGAACATCAGGGCAACGGAACATTCAACACAAAGACGCTCTTCTTGCCCTAAATTGGGCTTTCGGTATGAGGGATGACATTCCAGGCATACAGAAAAGATTTTTGAAAATGGTTTGGAGTATTGCCTAAGTCCCAACTATTTTTGGTACGGAGGTCATTTCTACACTCAGCGGAAGGGAGTGGCGATGGGCGCCATATTCGCGCCCAGTCTCACCAATCTCTTCATGAGTGAATGGGAGGACAAATGTATTTATGCTCAGAGACTAACCAAATTATTGTTTTATAAAAGGTACATTGATGATCTGTTACTTGTGTGGGCAGGTCCAGAACAATTATTAATTGAGTAAAGGAATCATTTGAATAACAACACGAATAACTTCAAATTACATTATCAGTACAGTCACAAACAGATTAATTACCTTGATGTGATTGTCTGTCAGGGGTAGGCTCAGCCCTTCCTTCCCTCCTGGGCAGTGGCAGCAGTGAGCTGGGCATCAGAAACCGATTCAGCAAGCACCGTAACAGCAGGCTGGGTAACGGGCACCGACTAAACAGGCTGGGTAACGGGCACCAGCCCAGTAGGCTGAGTGATGGGCACCGGCTCAGCAAGCTGGGTGATGGACACCAGCTCAACAGGCCGGGCAACTTCAGGCTGGACCGTGGGCACCGGAACTTCAGGCTGGAGCATGGGCATCAGAAATTCAGGCTGGACCCTGGGCACCGGAACATCAGGCTGGACCGTGGACAATGGAACATCAGGCTGGACCATGGGCAACAGAACATCAGGCTGGACCATGGGCAACGGAACATCAGGCTGGACCGTGGGCAATGGAACATCAGGCTGGACCATGGGTACCGGAACATCAGGCTGAACATCAAATACTGGAGCATCAGGCCGGATAGCAGGCAGAAGGTTGGCAGGGTTTGGTGGGTCATCAGGTTCAAGGCCATCAGAAGCTGGCGTGGAGGCAGACTGGAGCGGATCGGCTGGCATGGAGGCAGACTGGAGTGGATCAGCTGGTGTGAAGGCAGACTGGAGCGGATCGGCTGAGGTAGAGGCAGACTGGAGCGGATCAGCTGGTGTGGAGGCAGGCTGGGATAATGGCAGGATTGTATGGGTTGGGAAAAACTTCAGTTTCTTCTTTGGTTTAGCCACTGAAGTTCTGTAAGTTACTGCAGGGCTGTAAGGGATGCAGCTGATTGAAGAGAAGGGCTGGAATACAGTAAGGAAGAGGGAGCAGTAGCTAGGTGTTAGAGAAATTAGATGCTTATTTTATAATCACTTATGCATGCTTGCAAAAGATTGCTTAGAAGTAGAATAGTTTCAAGTTACACAGAGTTGTTTCGAGTCCTTGCAATGCATATAAATGTTCGATCCAAAAACAATCTGCGCTATCCCCGCAGTTCAATGATAATATGTGATAAAAATTATATTTAAGTGTACATTGGTAAAGAAGTGCTGCAAACAAAAAGAACTCTAGTTCTGGTAAGTGCACATATAACTTCTGGTGCGCTACTGTCATCAAAAATAGAACAAATAGAACAAATAAATCAATAAATAAATAAATAAATAAATGCGAATATATATTCAGATACTGCAGAACCCTGGGATTGAATAAAGTCCTGGAAAAAATCAATCAATCCTGAAAAGACAGTCAATCAGTGCAAATCTCTGTATATGAGGTCCTTCCTTCAATGAATGAAAGACATCTCCTTGATCGAGGCAAGATCGGCAAAAAGGAGGGGGAGGGGGGGCTGCTTACCAGAAACGTTGGACCCCTATTACGGGGGTCTTACAAGCCCACAGATTATATATATATATATATATATATATATATATATATATATATATAATGTAAATGATACAGTACCTTTTTGTAGAACCAATATATGAATACATACATATAGGATTACATAGTGAGACCTATAACACATAAGGTGGGGTTATTGAAAGTTCATTCTCAAAGAGTTGTAAATCTGTTATCCTTGAAGTTGGTTAAGTCTTATCAGGACAAGGAGGGTTTGATTTAACACAGCTGGGTGCCATATTGTCTCTACACAGGTGTTTTTAATTGGACAAAACCAGTTTTAAATCACTTTTATGAACATATAGGAATTCTGGGAATGAATACGTTTATCTGGTTGTAGAACAGGTGTCAGATTTATGGTTAGTTACATTGACGTAGATCTTAGCAACCAATCATATCTAGGAGAGATGGCTAAGATAAGGCTTGTAAAGGTATATAAATGCAAGTTTTACAATTGTTAGACAGACAAGTCAGATAGGAGCCCATAAGGCTGAACTCTATATATGCTGCCCTATTGCACGGGTCATAGAGATCAGAACCAATGGGCAAATACCTGTCCTTTTGTTGTAACTTGTCTCCTCGTACAAGTCAAATAAAAAAAACTTCTAAACTTGATCCAGAGTGTGGTCTAAGGTGAATTTCCCTCACACTAGGGGGAATTTTTTGGGGATTGTTGCAGGCAGCAGAGAAGAGGCAGATAGGTTAAAGGCAGGATAGGTGCAGCAAGCGGAAACAGGGTACTGATACTTAGTTGGTAGCGGGGTATATTGGGCTGAGACTGGGGTTGCCATGGGTGATGGAGAGAGAGACATTTGAGCAGGCAGGTGTCTGGCAGCAGGAATGGGTTGTTGCAAGCTGACTGAGGCTGAGTGCAATATATCTGACCATGCTTGTAGTAATGGCTGAACAAAATTCAGTTTACATGCTGCCTGTCTGACAAGAGAATGCACTGAGTTAGCACACTCCACTAGCACCTGTTGGGAACATGCTGAAAAGTGCTCAAAGAAATATGCAGAGTCATCCTCCAAAAGCCACAATAATTATTCTACCTGAGCCATACTGAAGGGGGGAGAAAAGTCATCACTGCTTTTAGGGATACTGGACAAAGCTAGCTCTGCACACACCTGAATCAAAGGCTGAACATTTTCAAACAGCATACTGCCCTTATCAACTAGAGAATGGGCAAGACGGATAAGTTGATCTAAGTTGGTCTAAAAGTTGATCCACGGCACACTCCTTCAATATCTGACGGCAATAATTATTATCCTTCGTCACCAGTGAAGAAAGATAGACAACTACTTCTGAATGCATTTTAGCAAAAAGCAACAGCACCAAGATGGCTCCTCTGTGCAGCCACTTCTGGTCAGGGATGGCCTTGGTATTATGTCATAAATCGGTGCAACCAGAAATGTGTGGACTGCAATAGGGAAGACCAAAACTATCTATACTCACCTCCTGCAATCGCTCTCAGGTGACGCCTGATGGCAGGAGATGATGTCGGCTCCAGACTGCCAGTGGGAGACACCCACTGGTGGACATCAGTACTGCGCCCTAAAGATCTGACAGTGCCGCCAGCAGGTAAAACCTTTCCTGACAGGGCCCAAGCACACAGGGAGGGGGATTAGTGATGAATGGCAATTGCAGAACTCTTCCTCCAGCATCTGAATGCTGGTCTCTCCCCTCTCCACACTGCCAGCTTTTATCTGCTGAGAAAAAGACAGTCATCCCTCTCTAATCCCCCTCCCTGTGCAGGCCCCCCTCCCAGCCTGGCTCTAATGTTAACTCCAGTCAATGGACTGGCAAGCTGCGGTATATTCAATTTTTTGTTCTTTGAGTTTAGATACAGTTTACACACCTTGCCAGAATATTATCTAGCGAGTTAGAGATAAATGCCACTATAATTAATATGTTTATATGCATCAGATATACTCATTATAAGGACAAGAACAAAATTAGAGATGCATGTTGTTTGTAGTCTTTATTTGCATTATTTTACATGCATTACATTGCAATGACCTTTTTGTTATTCTTGATATTGTTCAGGCTGGGTTCACACTAATGCGAATTGGATGCAGTTTCCCCTCATCCAATTCGCAATAGCAGGAGATTTTGACCGACTCTCTATAGAGCCGGTCCACACATCTCTGCTGCGACTCTGGTAGAATTTTCACTGGAGCCCTGTGCATCTTTTGGTCCGTTTCAGGTCCGAATTCAGCCAAAAATTCGGGCTGAAATCGGACCTGAAACGGTGGACGAGGATGCACCGGACCCCTGCTGTGAGCCGCATGCAGCGATAGTGTGAACCCAGCCTAAATCTGAATTTCAAAACTTTACCATACGTTTTGAAATAGAAAATCTATAAGGGCTTGTTTACACGTGCTTAGCCTTCTGAAGAGTGATCCCACAGTGGATTGCTTTTCAGAGGGCATTTGCCAGACACTGAGCAGGCATTATGTCACTTCCTCACTGGTTGCATGACGATTGCAGTGCAGCACCATTCAGTTAAATGGGTTGCATTTTGCTTTTGGTACTGCCTGCTGAGTGCGACAAGGGGGTCATTTCTGCATCGCAGCTGTAGCATGTGTACACCCCCATCTGCATGTCTTAGGCGCTAGCAAGCTCAGTCTACGGCAAAAGGAAGAAGGGCCAACATCCTGTACTTGTGCTCCTATAAGTATTAACTGAGTCTTGTAGTTTTGGTTGCATGTACATCCCCGTCTGCAGCTTAAAGAAATTGTAAACCCAACATTTCATATTCCTGATATGTGCCTGCTGTACCATGTATTTGTACAAAAAAGTATAGTATTCTCTTTGTATTGCTTCCTTTGTGTGAAATCCCGGGTGTTCCTGCCAGTCCCTCTGCTCTCCTATTAAAAAACTGACCAGACTAAGCAGGAGAACACAGTGTGGTCAGCCCTCTTGCTGTGCTGAAAACTCAGCCTACTCTCCTCCAATGATCAGACTTGTCCTGACACCCATTCCCCTCCCCACAATCTCCCCTAGCTCTTTGAGCTCCATATGTAGAGGAGAACAGAGTGAATGTGATCACTTATAAAAAAAGGAAAGAGGTCATTTATAATGTTTTTTAAATGTATACACAAATGTTTTGCCTTTTGTTTCTATTTTAAACTGAATGGTTAGGATGAGGGTTCACATATACTTTAAGGTGGAGTAAATAGGGTACAGTAACCACATGTTTTTATTGCTGAGTATCTACTAAGCCTAAGGCCCCGTTCACATTGAGGCGACTTGTAATGCAATTTGACAGGTCAAATCGTATGACAAGTCGCATGCTATTGCTGGCAATCACACTGTTCAAATCGGTGTGACACTGACTTTGGGGTGCCGCATCGATGAAAAAGTAGTACATGCACTCATTTTCGCTGGATCACATATCTGATACGTAATCTGATACCTATCTGATACGTAATCCAGCACTTCTGAGTAAGGGGCGCGCACATGTGAGAGCTGCCCCGGCTGTGCTGCAATTAGTTACAGTACAAGCCAATCAATGATTGATCGGCTCCGCTATTCAGGGTAGGGGGCTAAGTGTTGTAAACAACACAGAGCTCCGAATACTGATAGAGCAAGATCGCTTTGTCTGTTTTTATATCCATTTTTCATCCAATCATTTTTTTAAATTTTTTTTTACAGAAAAAAAATAGGGCTTTGATTCGTTTCAAAAAACAGATGTTGACGGAAGCAGATGTGAACGGATGTAAATGAATTATCATCTGTTTTTCCATAGAGATGCATTGATGTCCGTTTTTCATCCGTCAACGGATGTATGAAAAACTGACAAATGTTTCATATGTGTGAAAGGGGCTTAAGAAAAAAAAAGTTTCTACATTTAAGGCAATATCATAATGTGCTAGTATGCACTAGCACATTATGAAAGACTTACCTTAAAAAAAAGCTCTCCAGTGGCACGCTGTCACCACTGTACAGGCTTCCATCTTCACCTGACCCTCCTTTCGGGATTGGGGACTCCAGGTGTCTGATTTGCCGAGACGCAATGACGTCACTCCCATGCATGTGAGCAGGATACTGGTCTGTGGCGCAGAGCTCTGAAGGAACAGCACAAGTATGCCATTCCTTCAGAGTACATGTGCCGGTGATGTCATCGGCTGCTGCTCCCAAGAGTATCTCCTAAACGGTTGCATTAAGGTAAAAAATGTTTAGCCATTGATTTTGCTCCTTCACGCAGACTAAGCCCCCTTTCACACTATCGGCCCGCTCGGATCTGCCTGTCCGTTTTTTCAGGCGGATCCGAACGGGCCACCCATTGACTTCTATGGGCAGGCAGGAATCAGCGGAGATATGTCCGCTGACACCAGCCTGCCATCCGATCCGACAAGATCTGCTCAAAACATACGGATGGCGATACGTTTGCCATCCGTTCAGCAGATCGGATGAAAACGGGCATGCTGTTCGTTTTCATACAATCTTGCCAAAGACAGCGGAGCTCTGACAGGTCTGTCCCTGCACAGTGAGCAGAGATGGACCTGTCATCCGCCTGCTCAGCGGGTATCAATGGAGCGATTCCCCGCTGAGCTGACGGAGTCCGTTCAGCGGATCTGCTCCATGTGAAGGGGGCCTAATACTTACCTGAGCCCTTATTTGATCCAGCGCTGTGCACATCAGCTCTTTTCTCCACTGACTTCCGTGTTTCACTGGCTTTGCTGGGGCACTGGGAGCCATTGGCTCCCAGTGCTTTCAATCAAAGCCAGTGACGAGGGAGCTGGGGCGGGGCCAAGTCCCGCTGTCTGTGTCAATGGACACAGCAGCAGGGCTCAGAAATGAGTACATATGAGTGTCCCCATCATAAGCAGTTTCCTGTGGGGGCACTGGACAGAGGAGCCGGCAGTGCCAGTGGGGGACCCGAGAAGAAGAGGATCTGGGCTGCTTTGTGCAATTCCATTGCACAGAGCGGGTAAGTATAGAAATGTTGTGTGTGTTGTTTTTATAAAAAAAATTAAAAATTTACAACTGCATATCCTTTTCAGCTAAGGAAGCTGCCATCTTTGCAAATGCCATGGTACTGCACATGTGATTAGTTATGACACCAGCCATTTAATGGTTTGACAGTTTAGTTGAGAGCACAACCAATGTGACAGTTAGCATTCCTGGGATTCCGGTGACCTACAAAACTTCTGGCCCCTCTTTCTTCCTCACCCCCCCCCCCCCCCCGCTGCCTTCTGGGAAACACACAGGTCCCAGAAGACAGCGGGACCATTCAGAAAGCGCAGTGCCTGTTCCCCTTAGTAAGGATGCCGGCCCCTGCACCTGGTACCGATGGACGGGTTGCCTTTGGGTAGCGACATTGACAAGTAAGTGTCCTTTTATTAAAAGTCAGCAGCTACAGGCTTTGTAGTTGTTGACTTTAAATTTCTACCCGGGCTGGAACTCCCCTTTAAATCAAAGGGTTTAAATTTGCTTTAGCCCTGGTTCACACCAGTGCGACTTGTCATGCAACTTGACAGTTTAAAGTCACATAACAGGTTGCACCCCATTGGCGGCAATGGAACTGTTCAAATCGTTGCTTCTCAAGTTACAGCGACTTTGAAAAAGGGTCCTCCATTATTTCTGTGTGTAGCACCCTGGTGTTTAGGCAGGGTTGCTAACCAATTTAGTTTGCCAGGTAGTAATTGTCCTGGCTAATTATTAGGAGATACACTGATTTCCCCCTAATTCTAGAATTGCTGCACTTTTCTCTTCTGTCACTAGGTGGCATTGTAGCTGGTGACATTAGATAGATAGATCCATTAGATAGATAGATAGATAGATAGATAGATAGATAGATAGATAGATAGATAGATAGATATAGATAGATAGATAGATAGATAGATAGATAGATAGATAGATAGATAGATAGATAGATAGATAGATAGATAGATAGATAGATAGATGGGGTGTCTCAGCCAATGGGCAAGGATTTCTTTAAGCCTCTTGGTTTGCTGGGAGAGCCTATTTGGGTGGAGTCAGGTGATCGGGGTTCTGCGCCACCAGGATGGCTGTCTGGGTGGACATGTGTTATGTCTCCCCGGGCTGCTAGGCTGGAAGCCAGAGGCCTATCCCGGGGACACCTGGCTGCTAGGCTTCCTGAGGCCTATCCAGGAGCAGGAGAAGCAGCATAGGGTTGGGACTGCAGGTTTGGAGTCCAACCGAGTTGCGAAGGTTCAGCCGGACGGGGAACCAGTTGTGGTCGGAGGTAGAGGGGAAGCTTTTGCCACTAAGGGCCCATCAGAGGCAGCTCTTTAATTAGGCAAATTAGGCAGTCGCCTTAGGCCTCGCATGCCCAGGGGCCTCGCGGCTGCCTAATTTGCCTGAAGTGTGTGTAGGAGTGGGAGGGAATGTCCCCCTGTGACCCTGTCAGTATCCCCACTAAGCGAGCCAGATGAATGAGTGAGGGTCTCTCCTAGTAAGCAGCCACGGCGCTATATCATCAGCGCCATGCCGACCTAAAGCTTCTTTCCTCTGCCACTCTCGGCTCTCTTCAGCGCCCCACTCTGTGTATGCAGACAGATTATAGCGGTGGAGGAGGAGCTGTCGGCTGCTGCTGAACCCAGGAGGGATGCATGCACGCACATGCAGGAGAGGAGTCCGTTTTGCCGTATGTGTGGAGGGGGGTGAGCTGGCAGCTTTGTGCAGGGACTTGTGTGCAGGGACTTTTGATGGGGAAGGGGGCGGTGAGAGCAGAGTCTGCAACAGGGTGGGAGGTGCTGTGCTGCTAACTTCAGTTGCTCTATACATGCCACTGCAAAGTGACTTCTGCACTGATGGAGCAATAAATTAGGGCTCATTCACACCATATACCACTTTTCTACCATGTACACTCCATACTACTCTCATGTCATGCTATCCACCCCCATACACTCCGTACCCCTCTCATGTCATACTACCCACCCCCATACACTTTGCACCCCTCTCATGTCATACTACCCACCCCATACACTCCGCACCCCTCTCATGTCATGCTACCCACCCCCATACACTCCGCATATGGCTCTAATCAGGTGCTTCAAAAAAAATACCCCGCCGCTGTAATTCAGATAGATAGATAGATAGATAGATAGATAGATAGATAGATAGATAGATAGATAGATAGATAGATAGATAGATAGATATACAGTTATATAGATAGATAGATAGATAGATAGATAGATAGATAGATAGATAGATAGATAGACAGACAGACAGACAGACAGACAGACAGACAGACAGACAGACAGACAGACAGACAGACAGATAGATAGATAGATAGATAGATAGATAGATAGATAGATAGATAGATAGATAGATAGATATACAGATAGATATACAGTTATATAGACAGATAGATAGATAGATTTACAGACAGATAGATACTTAGATAGAGAGAGATATGCAGTTATACAGATAGAATAGAGAGAGAGAGAGAGAGAGAGAGAGAGAGAGAGAGAGAGAGAGAGAGAGAGAGATATGAGATGAGATGATAGAATGCACAGCATGACTGTAGGACGCAGTGCTGGGAGCCCCCGTGATATAAACATACAGGAGATGTGTAATGAAGGCTCCAGCAGATTGTCGGGTGAAGGGCTGGAGCGGAGGTTGATTCCAGGCAGGGCAGAGGTGAAGCACGGCTCCCTCCACCCTCCGATCACAGACTAAGAAGAGTATAACACGGTGGACAGATAAAGGCTGTTAGTAACACATTGAATGCAGTAAGAAATGTAAGGGTGCAATTAGGATGGCTAAGATAGAACATGAAAGACACATAGCGGAGGAGAGCAAAAAAAATCCCAAGAAATTCTTTAAGTATGTAAACAGTAAAAAAAGGAGGACAGACCATATTGGCCCCATAAAGAATGAGGAAGGACATCTGGTTACAAAGGATGGGGTGATGGCAGAGGTATTGAATTTATTCTTCTCCTCAGTCTTCACGAGTGAATCGGGGGGCTTCAGTAACCAAAACTGCAGTGTTTATCCTCATGACACAACACAGGAAGCACCTACATGGTTAACAGAGGACAGAATTAAAATTAGACTTGAGAAACTTAACATTAATAAATCACCGGGACCAGATGGCTTGCATCCGAGGGTACTTAGGGAACTCAGTCAGGTGATTGCCAGACCGTTGTTCCTAATTTTTACAGACAGTCTATTGACTGGAATGGTACCAGCTGATTGGAGAAAAGCCAATGTAGCACCAATATTTAAAAAGGGCCCAAAAAACATCCCTGGGAATTACAGACCAGTTAGCCTAACATCAATAGTATGTAAACTCTTGGAGGGGATGATAAGGGACTATATACAAGATTTTAGTAATAAGAATGATATCATTAGCAGTAATCAGCATGGATTCATGAAGAATCGTTCTTGCCAAACCAATCTATTAACCTTCTATGAGGAGGTGAGTTGCCATCTAGATAAAGGAAGGCCCGTAGACGTGGTGTATCTGGATTTTGCAAAAGCATTTGACACAGTTCCCCATAAACGTTTACTGTACAAAATAAGGTGCGTTGGCATGGACCATAGGGTGAGTACATGGATTGAAAACTGGCTACAAGGGCGTGTTCAGAGGGTGGTGATAAATGGGGAGTACTCAGAATGGTCAGGGGTGGGTAGTGGGGTCCCCCAGGGTTCTGTGCTGGGACCAATCCTATTTAATTTGTTCATAAACGACCTGGAGGTTGGGATAAACAGTTCCATCTCTGTATTTGCAGACGATACTAAGCTAAGCAGGGCAATAACTTCTCCGCAGGATGTGGAAATCTTGCAAATAGACCTGAACAAATTAATGGGGTGGGCGACTACATGGCAAATGAGGTTCAATGTAGAAAAATGTAAAATAATGCATTTGGGTGTCAAAAATCTGAATGCAATCTATAGACTGGGGGGAGAACCTCTGGGGGAATCTAGGATGGAAAAGGACTTGGGGGTCCTAGTGGATGATAGGCTCAGCAATGGCATGCAATGCCAAGCTGCTGCTAATAAAGCAAACAGAATATTGGCATGCATTAAAAGGGGGATCAACTGCAGAGATAAAACGATAATTCTCCCGCTCTACAAGACTCTGGTCCGCCCGCACCTGGAGTATGCTGTCCAGTTCTGGGCACCAGTCCTCAGGAGGGACGTACTGGAAATGGAGCGAGTACAAAGAAGGGCAACAAAGCTAATAAAGGGTCTGGAGGATCTTAGTTATGAGGAAAGGTTGCAAGCACTGAACTTATTCTCTCTGGAGAAGAGACGCTTGAGAGGGGATATGATTTCAATTTACAAATACTGTACTGGTGACCCCACAATAGGGATAAAACTTTTTCGCAGAAGAGAGTTTAATAAGACTCGTGGCCACTCATTACAATTAGAAGAAAAGAGGTTTAACCTTAAACTACGTAGAGGGTTCTTTACTGTAAGAGCGGCAAGGATGTGGAATTCCCTTCCACAGGCGGTGGTCTCAGCGGGGAGCATTGATAGCTTCAAGAAACTATTAGATAATCACCTGAATGACCGCAATATACAGGGATATGTAATGTAATACTGACACATAATCACACACATAGGTTGGACTTGATGGACTTGTGTCTTTTTTCAACCTCACCTACTATGTAACTTACCTTGCTTCTCCATTCACACCAGCCGAAACAGGAAGTGACATGCCGCCCGGTTACAGCACCGCCCAGAAATGAAGACATGAAGGAGAATGCCCCAATCAGCATCTAGAGGCGCACTGCACAGCGCCACAGGGCAACAAAAAAACCAGCAAATGAAGCATTTTGCCTGCAATCACGGGATTGCATTGGCATGACGCTTCCATAGTGCACCGTGTTCGGCGCCAGTGCACAGTGCACTTCTTAAAGAAACTTTTTTTTTTAAAGGGACATTTTTTTTTTTTGACTAGCTTTGGGGGGGGGGGGGCGGCGCCCATGCGCCCCCTATGAACGGGCCGCCACTGATGGGAACCCAAGCTTAAAGTGGTTGTAAAGGCACAAGGTTTTTTACCTTCATGCATTCTATACATGAAGATAAAAAACCTTGTGTGTGCAGCAGCCCCCTCTCGATCCAGTGATGTCCACGAGAGTCTTGCCTCTCTGGGGGCTCACAGTCCTGATTGGCTTTTGGCAGCAGAGGGAGCCATTGGCTCCCACTGCTGTCAATCACAGCCATTGAGCCAATCGGGAGACGGAGGAGGCAAGCCGCAGCTCCGTGTGTGAATGAACACACAGAGCAGCAGCTCGTGAGCTTCTTGGGTGCCCCCACAGCAAGCACCTGGCAGGAGAGAGGTGCCAGGAGCTCCGGCGTGAGACCGGAGAAGAGGAGGATCTGGGCTGCTCTGTGCAAAACCACTGCACAGAGCAAGTAAATATAAAATGTTTGCTATTATAAAAAAATAAAAATACAAGACTTTAATGTCGCTTTAATATCGTCCACAGCCTGTAGCCACCTTAAGTATTCATTTTTTATTAGTCTAAAACAACTGTCACATGACACTAAAAATATGTATCAGTAAGTGGTATCAGTAAGTACTTGATAAAAAGTATTGGTCCCTGAGGCTCTCCTATGATGTTACTGCATGCTGTAAAAAGTCTTTTATTCTCTTTTTTTCATACTGACCCGTTCTGCCATGCCCTGGTCTGATGGTGCCAAAGTTGCTAATTGTGCAAAAAAAAAAAATTATAATTTAAACACTTTTCCTTGTCATTTTTTTTCATCCTAGACACCTTCCTGGATTCATGATCAGATTAAACAATGAAAGAATTATATATATATATATATATATATATATATATATATATATATATATATAGTATTTCTTTATATCCAATGCAGAAGTTTAAAAAGCCTTAAAAAGCCTTGCCAGACAGCACACACAGGCCAGTGATCTGATTTATATACAGCATATAACCAACACAGCCAGGTCTCCTCCCTACCCCTGTCTATGACTGTACAGTAATGAGCTCATCCCACCATGATCCTTGTCAGCACATGGTCATGTAGGAGAGCCTAATCAGCTTCAAGCCCAGGTCCTCTGTTTACCAGTCTGAATGATGTTGTACAGGGATTACGCTAATATCAGTACAATTTTATATACCTACCTTAGCTACATTTGCAGTATATTTTTTCTAAAAATATAATTAGAAGGTGTAAAAAAAAAAAAAGCTTGTACTCCGCTACAGATTTTTGCAGTAATAGCATCATTTAATTAACAGGAATGTTTTTTTGGTTTTGTATAGATTTTATTTATTTTTATATGGTTAGAACTATAAATATGAAATATCGCATAAGAATCCATTTTGTAATCTCGAATGTAGCCAGCAGATGGAGCTCTCACTTCTCATTTCTACTTACAGCCTGTTGTGAAAAACCTTTTACAAAGCTCAACAGCTAAAGCTAAAATTTACTAAAATAAATCAATAAACTGGAGCACTATGATCCTCCGTGCTCCTTTCTTTAGTTGACCCTGGAGATTTGGGCTCTTTTACAAAAGAAGTTCAGAATTTTTACAGAATAAATAGTGTGAGTATTCAGTTAATTATCTAATCATGTGCAGATGAAATAGGTAAATGGGAATGTGCTTTTCACACATATCGAAGTGAATATTCACGCTTTTTGTGAAAATTCTGAACTCCTTTGGTAACTCACTGTCTGAAATTAAAGTTTGCAAATACTTTTCCAGCAGTTCTTCTTTTTAAAGTTGCAATAGTTTTCTAAGCTGAACTCCAGGGAAAGCTGTGCATTGTGCTAAGAGACCAACCAAACCAGAAACACAGGGAGAAGAGGGGAGCACCGGCTGCTGGGACTAGGTAAGTAAAAGTTTTAAAAGTGATTGTAAAGGCTTGTTTTTATTCCCCCTATAAAAATAACAAACAGGTTACACTTACCTGCCCTGTTGCAGTGGATTTGCACAGAGTAGCCCAGATCCTCCTCTTCTCGGGCCCCTCTTCTGTGCTCCTGGCCCCTCCCTCCTGTTCAGTGCCTCCACAAGAAGCAGCTTGCTATGGGGGCACCTGAGCTGAGTCACAGTTCCCTCTGTCCATTCAGACACGGAGCCCTGACCCAGCCCCCCCCCCCTCTCTCCCCTGATTGGCTAGATTAATTTGATTGACAGCAGTGGGAGCCAATGGCGCCGCTGCTGTGTCTCAGCCAATCAGGAAGGAGAATCTGGACATACAATATATCCTTGCTAAAGGCCCCTCGTACTGCAAAGGTTAAATACAGTAATTGTTTTGTCTAGGGGGGGTGACGAGGCAGTATCACTTAACTTACATGCCATTCCGGCAGGCTCCATCATTCTCCTCTTCTCCCCAAAGTATCAGCCTGTGGGCTGTCCCTTGGCATCATCATATACGGTGCTGGGCTATTAACCCCGCTTTGTATGTGGAGGAGGTTGTGAGCGATTGTAGCCAGAACACCAGTTGCACACATAAAAGGAGCCTGTCAGAGTGGAGAGTAAGGTAAGTACTACTCGTTATTCCTGCATCCCTAGGGTTAGCAAGCAGTGAGTTGGATGGAGATGGGGGTGAGGGTGGCACTCTGCAGGATATTTAGCTTAATACTTAGAGTTCAGCTTTAACGCTTTTAGTGTGAGTATGGGAACCCCACTCCAAAGGAAGATTTTCTTTTTCTTGTAGGTTTAGCTTTAACAACTTCAGCCCCGGAAGATTTGGCTGCTCAATGATCAGGCCATTTTTTGCAATACGGCACTGCAACGCTTTAACTGACAATGTGTGCAGTCGTGCGGCGCTGTACCCAAACAAAATTGACGTCCTTTTTTTCCCACAAATAGGGCTTTCTTTTGGTGGTATTTGATCACCTCTGCGGTTTTTATTTTTTGTGCTATAAACAAAAAAATAGCGACAATTTTGAAAAAAGAACACAATATTTTGTACTTTTTGCTATAATAAATGTCTCCAATTTTTTTTTTTAAAAAAGCTAATTTTTACCTCAGTTTAGGCCGATATGTATTCTTCTACATATTTTTGTAATAAAAAAAATCGCAATAAGTGTATATTGATTGGTTTGTGCAAAAGTTATAGCGTCTACAAAATAGGGGATAGATTTATGGCATTTTTATTTATTTTTTTTTACTAGTAATGGCATCGATCTGCGATTTTTATCGGGACTGCGACATTATGGCGGACACATCGGACACTTTTGACACATTTTTGGGGCGATTGACAATTATACAGCGATCAGTGCTATAAAAATGCGCTGATTACTGTTTAAATGTCACTGGCAGGGAAGGGGTTAACACCAGGGGGGCGATCAAGGGGTTAACTGTGTTCCCTAGTGTGTGTTCTACTGTAACTGTGGGGGATGGGAGTAACTAGATGAGATGACAGATCATTGTTCCTAGCTAGTAGGACATCACGATCTGTCTCTCTTCTTCTCACAGAACAGGGAATTGTGTGTTTACACATGCCCCAGGACCTGTGACATCATAAGGGGCGGGATCACTGGGTGACATCACTCAGTGACCACGCCCCATGCCTATATAAGTCGTTGCGCAACGTGCCCGCGGCATTAGAGCGGGAGAGAGCATAGTGTCAACATCGGAAGAAGAGAAGAGGGAACAAGACGACGGAGAAGACCGGGCCACCACTAGCAAGAGAGCGGCAAAAGAGCAGAAGATAGCGGAGGAGTCCGGCAGTAGAACTGGAGAGCGGGAGAAGAACCGGACACCGGGAAAAGAGGCCGGAGAGAGCGGAGAAGAACCGGACACCAGGAGAAGAGGCCGGAGAGAGCGGAGAAGTTGGAAGAGACCCCCGAAGTCGGAAGAAGACCCCCGGAGCTGCCTAATAATTTACTTTAAAACCTGTCTAGTGTGTTTTTTTTATTGACACTTTTTTCCCCCAGGTGAATGGGTAGGGGTACGATGTACCCTATACTCATTCACATAGGGTGGGGGGCCGGGATATTGGGGGCCCCTTATTAAAGGGGGCTCCCGGATTCCGATAGGGGGGCTCACTCGTCCCCAGCCCCTTTCCTGACCGGCCAGGCTGCGTGCTCGGATAAGGGTCTGGTATGGATTTTGGGGGGACCCCCACGCAGTTTTTTTGGCGTAGGGGGTTTCCCTTAAAATCCATACCAGACCTAAGGGCCTGGTATGCTCTGTGACGGGGCTCGCTGCAATAGGAAAATGTGTTTTTCCTATTGCAGCGAGCGCAAGATGTATAGCACCCTGTCGCCGAGAACCAGCGCGATAGGATTGCGCTGGAAACATTCTCGCGGGCAGGTGCTGTAGCTGCCGCGTCGTATTTGGTTAGTCGGACCAGCATACAGACAAACGGGCTTCCCGACAGGAAGGGAAGATTTGAAACATTTTTCAGATCTAAAGTCCGTCGGATTTTCGACCAAAAAGGTCAGTCGGAAGTCCAATGAAGCCCACACACGGTTGGATTGTCCACCGGACTCAGTCCGTCGGACCAGTCCGGTCGAAAAGTCCGCTCGTGTGTACGCGGCATTAGGCTGGGTTCACACCTAATACCGATGTGGCTCCCAGCATCTCCGGTGCGAATCACAGAGGAATCCTGTGCATCTTTTGGTCCGTTTCAGGTCTGAATTCAGCCAAACATTTGGGCTGAAATCGGACCTGAAACTGTGAATGAAGACGCACAGGACTCCTGCTGTGAGCTGCTGCGTTCTCCAGTGGGAACCCAGCCTTAAAGTGTCACTAGAGTCACTTGTATCCAAAAGCATACCTTACAAAATAGGGGGGACTATACTTACTCTGTGTGAAAATCCTGCTTCTTCACTGCTCTCTGGCCACTGCATACATTCCACACTAAGCCCTCATGCACATTGACTGCGACTTTGAAATCATGCGACTTCATCTGAAAGCGCACAGTTTCAAAGCCGTGTCAGTGTGACTTCGGTGCAACTTGGAATACATCTGTGCGTCTTCATGCACAGATGTCTATGCAAGTCGCAGCCAGCCAAAATCACCAACAGTAGTGCAGGAACTTCGTTTTCAAATCAATGCGGCACTACAAAGTTGCTGTTGCACCGATTTAAACAGTGCGATTGCCGGCATTAGGAAGTGACTTGTCATGCAATTTGACCTGTCAAATCGCATGACAAGTCGCTCCAATGTGAACGAGGTCTTATGGGTATGTAGAACACCTGCTCCCCCACTGCACAAAGTGGTTTCTCTGGTCAGCTTGTACATAATTATAGGATGTATGAGTCACTGATCAAGTAAGATAAAAACCATCACTGTGTTGCTCATCGCTCAGCCATGCCATTTTTGTCTGATTTGATCGCTTTGTTTGAATGGGACATTGGTTGTTCAGATTAATCACATTTATGTACAGTGCCTTGCAAAAGTATTCGGCCCCCTTGAACTTTTCAACCTTTTGCCACATTTCAGGCTTCAAACATAAAGATATAAAATTTTAATTTTTTGTGAAGAATCACCAACAAGTGGGACACAATTGTGAAGTGGAACGAAATCTATTGGATATTTTAAACTTTTTTAGCAAATAAAAAACTGAAAAGTGGTGCGTGCAAAATTATTCGGCCCCTTTACTTTCAGTGCAGAAAACTCACTCCAGAAGTTCAGCGAGGATCTCTGAATGATCCAATGTTTTCCTAAATGACTGATGGTGATAAATAGAATCCACCTGTGTGTAATCAAGTCTCTGTATAAATGCACCTGCTCTGTGATAGTCTCAGGGTTCTGTTGAAAGCGCAGAGAGCATAATGAAGACCAAGGAACACACCAGGCAGGTCCGTAATACTGTTGTGTAGAAGTTTAAAGCCAGATTTGGATACAAAAAGATTTCCCAAGCTATAAACATCCCAAGGAGCACTGTGCAAGCGATCATTTTGAAATGGAAGGAGTATCAGACCACTGCAAATCTACCAAGACCTGGCTGTTCCTCTAAACTTTCAGCTCAGACAAGGAGAAGACTGATCAGAGATGCAGCCAAGAGGCCCATGATCACTCTGGATGAACTGCAGAGAACTACAGCTGAGGTGGGAGAGTCTGTCCATAGGACAACAATCAGTCGTACACTGCACAAATCTGCCCTTTATGGAAGAGTGGCAAGAAGAAAGCCATTTCTCAAAGATATCCATAAAAAGTCTCGTCTAAAGTTTGCCACAAGCCACCTGGGAGACACACCAAACATGTGGAAGAAGGTGCTCTGGTCCGATGAAACCAAAATCAAACTTTTTGGCCACAATGCAAAACGATATGTTTGGCGTAAAAGCAACACAGCTCATCACCCTCAACACACCATCCCCACTGTCAAACATGGTGGTGGCAGCATCATGGTTTGGGCCTGCTTTTCTTCAGCAGGGACAGGGAAGATGGTTAAAATTGAGGGGAAGATGGATGCAGCCAAATACAGGACCATTCTGGATGAAAACCTGTTGGAGTCTGCAAAAGACCTGAAACTGGGACGGAGATTTATCTTCCAACAAGACAATGATCCCAAACATACAGCAAAATCTACAAAGGAATGGTTCACAAATAAACGTATCCAGGTGTTAGAATGGCCAAGTCAAAGTCCAGACCTGAATCCAATCGAGAATCTGTGGAAAGAGCTGAAAACTGCTGTTCACAAACGCTCTCCATCCAACCTCACTGAGCTCGAGCTGTTTTGCAAGGAAGAATGGGCAAGAATTTCAGTCTCTCGATGTGCAAAACTGATATAGACATACCCCAAGCGACTTGCAGCTGTAATCGCAGCCAAAGGTGGCTCTACAAAGTATTAACACAAGGGGGCCGAATAATTTTGCACGCCCCACTTTTCATTTTTTTATTAGTTAAAAAAGTTTCAACAATCCAATAGATTTCGTTCCACTTCTCAATTGTGTCCCACTTGTTGGTGATTCTTCACAAAAAATAAAAATTTTATATCTTTATGTTTGAAGCCTGAAATGTGGCAAAACTTTGAAAAGTTCAAGGGGGCCGAATACTTTCGCAAGGCACTGTATGGCCACCATTAGCCTACTAGTGCATCTAACACTGCCCTCTCCCAGACTAATGCATAGTACACACGGGCCGAATGTCGGGAGACAATCGGCCAGTTCAGTAAAAACGGCTGACGTTCGGCCAGTGTGTGTGTCGGTCTGTCCGACAGAAGCTGGCAGTTTGGCTGGCTTCTGACAGACAAGAATGCTGAAAAACCAGCAGTCGGCCAGCTCCTGATCGGTGCTCTCAGCCAATGGCTGAAAGCGCTGACCGGAGTGTTCTGGCGGGGGGTTGTCCCCCTGTCAGAACAAAAAAGAACAGCTGGGGAGATCGCTGCACTAACATCGGATTAGTCATAAAAACATGGATGAGTGAGTTTGGGGTGAAGGAACTTGACCTCCCTGCACAGAGTCCTGACCTCAAACCAATAGAACACCTTTGGGATGAATTAGAGAGGAGACTGCGAGCCAGGCTTTCTCATCCAACATCAGTGACTGACCTCACAAATGCGCTACTGGAAGAATGGTCAAACATTCCCACAGACACACTCCTAAACCTTGTGGACAGCGTTCCCAGAAGAGTTGAAGCTGTTATAGCTGCAAAGGTTGGGCCAACTCAATATTAAACCCTACAGACTTATGCCCCGTGCACACGGTCGGACTTTCTTCGGACATTCCGACAACAAAATCCTAGGACTTTTTACGACAGATGTTGGCTCAAACTTGTCTTGCATACACACGGTCGGAATTTCCGACAACAAAGTCCTATCACACATTTTCCGTCGGAAAATCCGACCGTGTGTACGGGGCATAAGGCTGGGATGCCATTAAAAAAAATCACGTGTGTGTAAAGGCAGGCGTCCCAATACTTTTGGTAATATAGTGCATCTCAACCACTTTCAGATGCCATTGTAACAAGATAATCATTTGGGAAGATTTACTAAATCTAAGTCTCCCCCCTCCCACTGGTCTTTCTTGGACCTACTGGTTTTACCGGTTTGCCAGAGAAACGGTCCAATGTTGCGGTCAGCTGGTCACAAAAGACTAGATCGCCTTTGATCGCCTCTATGGCCTTGGAGGGCCGGAGCAACGTCACTTCCAGTCCAGGGTGCAAGTAAACACATTTTTTTTAACTAAAAGTGATAAAAAAAAATTACAATTTTAAAAGGGAAAGTGTAAAAATAAAAAAATTCAAACAAAATAAACAATAAAAAAAAACACATTTTTTAACCACTTGCTTACCGGGCACCTAAACCCCCCTCCTATCCAGACCAATTTTCAGCTTTCAGCGCTGACGCACTTTGAATGACAATTGCGCGGTCATACAACACTGTACCCAAATGAAATTTTTATCATTTTTTCACCACAAACAGAGCTTTCTTTTGGTGGTATTTGATCACCTCTGCGGTTTTTACTTTTTATTAAAAAAATGTAAAAAACAGAATTTTTTTAAAAAAAAATGTTTATTTTTTTATATTTTGTTATAAAAAATTTTAAACGGGTAATTTTTCTCCTTCATTGATGTACGCTGATGAGGCGGCAGTGATGGGCACTGATAGGCGGCCGTGATGGGCACTGATGGGTGGCAGTGATGGGCACTGATGGGTGGCAGTGATGGGCACTGATGGGTGGCAGTGATGGGCAGCACTGGCAGGTGGCACTGATTGGCACTACAGGTGGGCATTGATAGGTGGCACTGTGGGCACTATTAGGTGGCACTGGGCAGTATTAGGTGGCACTTTTAGTGGGCACTGATGAGGCAGATGTGCCTCTTCCGCTTGGGGACCGATGTCCCTCACATCCGATCCGGTGATCGGCTTTTTTTTCTACTCGCGCTGTCAGCGTGAGTAAAAAAAAAAAACGATTACCGATCTTTTGTTTACATGTGATCAGCTGTCATTGGCTGACAGCTGATCACATGGTAAGGGGCCGGGACCGGCCCCTTACACAGATCGGTGATCAGCCGAGTCTCAGTGACTCGGTGATCACAACGCGCCCGGCGCGCACCCTCCAGGGCGCGCGCAGGGAGCGTGCACAGGGGAGGCCGTCATATGACGGCCTCCCGGGAATGTAGGTCCGCGCTGTGGCCGTCATTCGGCCATAGCGCGGATGTCTAGAGGTTAAAGTGCTTCCGACCATGTGTGCTTGCACACAGAAGCGAACACATACCTACGTCAAGCCCACATATGTAAACGGCGTTCAAACCACACATGTGAGGTATCGCTGCGAAAGTTAGAGGGAGAGTAATCCTTCTAGCCCAAGACCTCCTCTGTAACCCTCTAAACATGTAACCTGTAAAAAATGTTAAAGCGTCGCCTACGGAGATTTTTAAGTACCAAAGTTTGGGGCCATTCCACGAGTGTGCGCAATTTTAAAGTGTGACATGTTTGGTATCTATTTACTCGGCGTAACATCATCTTTCACATTACAGAAAAAATTGGGCTAACTTTACTGTTATTTGTGTTTTTGTTTTTTAATTCATGAAACAGTTTTTTTCCCCCCCAAAAAAAACACACGCTTGCAAAATTGCTGCGCAAATACCGTGTGACATAAAAAGTTGCAACGGCCACCATTTTATTCTCTAGGGTCTCTGCTAAAAAATATATATATATAATTTTTGGGGTTCTGAGTCATTTTCTAGAAAACAAAAATGATGTGTTTGCACCATACATGTGAGCTATAGCCGCGATTGTTAGAGCGAGAGCAATAATTCTAGCACTAGACCTCCTCTGTAACTCTAAACATGTAACCTGTAAAAATGTTTAAAGCATCGCCTATGGGGGATTTTTAGGTACCGTTTGTCACAATTCCACAAGCGTGTGCAATTTTAAAGCGTGACACATTAGGTATGTAATTACATCGTCTTTCATATTATACAAAAAAATATTGTATATACAGATTGAATTTTTAAAATTTACATTTTTTTTTTTATATTTTGTTATAAAATTTTGCAAACAGGTAATTTTTCTCCTTCATTGATGTACGCTGATGAGGCGGCACTGATAGGTGGCAGTGATGGGCACTGATGGGTGGCAATAATGGGCACTGGTTGGTTACATTGATAGGCAGCACTGCTAGGTGGCACTGATTGGCACCACTGGTGGGCATTGATAGGTGGCACTGGAGGGCACTGGCAGGGGGTACTGGTGGCACAGATGAGGCAGAATTGCCTCTTCCTCTTCAGGACAGATGTTCCTTGCACATGACAGCGTGAGGAGAAAAAAAAATTGATTACCGAGCTTTTGTTTACATCATGTGATCAGCTGTCATTGGCTGACAGCTGATCACGTGGTAAGGGGCCGGGATCAGCCCCTTACTCGGATCTGTGATCACCTGAGCCTCAGTGACTCGGTGATCACAGCGCACGTCGTGCGCGCCCTGCAGGGGCTAAAGCGCGGACGCCAAGAGGTTAAAAAAAACTACTGCGCAAAAACCGTGTGACAAATAATTGCAACGACCGCCGTTTTATTCCCTAGCGTGTCTTTTAGACCCCCAAACATATATATGTTTGTGGGTCTAAGTAATTTTCTAGCAAAAGAATACCGATTTAAACTTGGAAACAAAAAGTGCCTAAAAAGGCCTGGTCAGCAAGTGGTTAAAGTAACAAACGCAAAAAAATGGCATGATGAGGGGTAAATGTTCCGGAGGTCACGTGGTTAAACGTCCATAGTAATGTGTGTAGATGGTATGTCTCATTGTAGAGCACTGAGCTCAGCACACACAATCCCCCGAGCCTTGTCCGCAGTGCTCGCTCATCCCTCCCCGCACTGTCCATACACACAGAACATGACAGGGGGCGGCCCCGCAATTCTGCTCGGGTGACGGCTCTAATTTCCGCCATCTGACGTCACGCAGCAGCACTCCTTTTCCCCGCTATAACGCCAACAACACAATTCCTTCCAGCGGAAAACAGGTTAAAAGATAAAGCAGTCGACGCCCGTGATGTCACGAAAGACAAAGCCCCCGCCCACCACAGAGTGCAGACACGCCCACGGTGGGATCACTATTTGGCAGGAAGTTGAGAGAGGCCACTGCGCAAGCGCAAAACAGCGCGGGCTGTTGCCCGTTAAAGGCGCAGGGCTATTAATAAGGAATGAAGCAGGAAGCTTGCTATGTTTTCTTGTTATATAGATTATTTTTTAAAAACAATAAAATTATAAATAACAGTTTAATTTCTATGTCTTTTTTTCTGATAATCTGCTTTTAGTTTATTTTTAAATGTTAGTGCTCATTCAGAAATGCAGCTAGGTTGAGGTGTGGTTTTACTGTCCCACCCCAACCACTGAACAAGGAGATGCAGTTGCTAAAGACTGGACATATGCCAACATAATGTTGTTTTGTAGCTGAAGCAAAAATGAAACCCCCTGTTGTGCTTGGCAGTACTGGCAAGTGAATGGGGCAGGGTGCAAACACCCTGCAACCATGTGCAATGCATGGCACAACTACCCTGTACCATGTGCAATGCAGGGCGCAAGCACCCTGTAACATGTGCAATGCAGGGCGCAACCACCATGTACCGTATGCAATACACAGTGCAACCACCCTGCAACCATGTACAATGTATTACGCAACCACCCCGATGTACAATGCACAGCGCAACCATGTGCCATGCAAGGCGTAATCACCCTGCAACCATGTACAATGCACAGTTCAACCACCCTATAACCATGTGCAATAAATGGCACAACCACCCTCCAATCACATGCAATGCACAGCTCAACCACGCTGCAACCATGTGCACTGCACAGCGCAAACCACAATGCAAGAATGTGCAATGCATGTGATTCTGGTGCAGGGGTCGGCATTTTCATGGTTAAATCAAACGGTGAGGAAGCAACATATCACTTCCTCTCCCCAACTGTCAAATATGGAAAAGTGAGCCATTGTAGATCACTTTTCAGAGGAGCTGTAAGGGCTGCCACATGTCAGAAGGAGTCCTTAAACAGCAATCCTAAAGAGAGCCTGTCAACACACCATTACAGCTGAGCTCCAGGCCAAACACATTCAGGGGAATTCAATAAACCTTTTCTGACACTTTTCTCGTGGTATGTACCTTTAAAACAACCTGCACCCAATTCAGGCATGCATTTGCCACAGTGTGACAAGTTCAGGTAGGTCTTACTACCACCACTTTAAGAAGTGGTGACAGATTCAAAATGGATAACTGGTAGTTTGCAGCTTGGGAAACTGGCTAAAACCAACTCTCATCTGGAAGACTCCAGTGCTCAGAGTGGGATATGTCTGTGTGGGGATGCTGTCATGAATGTGACCCCGCTGAGGACTCTGTCCCCAGCCCCATTCAGCTGTTGGCCAGGAATTTCTCCGGCTGAATGTAAACAAATAATTGAATAGACTCACTGTGCTCAACCCATTATGGTTCCTCTAAGCCCAGAAAGTCCATATACTATATATATTGAAGCCAACGTTCAACCAAAAACATGTGGTAAAGTTTAAAGTGGTTCTAAAGCCTTAAAGTTTTTCACCGTAATGCATTCTATGCATTACAGTGCAAAAACCTTCTGTGCTGCAAAATCCCCCCTACTTACCTGAACCCGATTCAATCCAGCGATGTGCAAGAGAGCAGCAGCTTTCACCGCTGCCTCCCTCCTCCCTGGGCAGATTGATAGCAGCGGGAGCCATTGCCCTCCTTTGCTGTCAACCAAATGCTGTGGCAAGCTGCCCTATCTGTGTCAATAGATGTTGTTAAGGTGGCTCTGGAGTGAGTACACATGGGTGCCCCCATGGAAAGTGACTATCCATGGGGGCACTGGACAGGGAGGAGGAGTGTGAAGCGGCAGCAGGGGACCCTAGAGGAAGAGGATCAGGGCTGCTCTGTCCAAAACCATTGCACAGAGCAGGTAAGTATAGCATGTTTGTTATTTTAATTGAAAAAAAAATAAATTGAATGTAATTTAACTAGGCTATATATATACTAGGCTATATACATAGGCTGAAACGCATTAGAGTGCTACACTAATGGTTTCTTACCCTGGTTGTAAATAAAGTTTTATTTTACCACAAGATTTTGGTGCTGACTTCAATATATGAACATAAACCAAGGGACCAGAAATACTGGTTGTACCCAAATATGGTAATGCCCTTGTTTGGCCAAAGACAAGAGTCACATAGGAGGTGGACATAATGGGGAACTGGTCTCAGAGTTTCTTATCAGGCTCCACACATTGTCAGGATGGGAATGACAGTAGACAAGATGACTCCTCTGGTGGATATCTCTGCATCTTCACAGGCTAATCCACATTCTTTCTCGTGGATGTAGGAATTGGGCACATGCTAATATACGCCAATATGCCAATATTCATGTGCGCATAGACGTGCGGGTGTTTACGTGCACCCTTGACAAATAGTGGCACCAAATGGGCTATTTAAGCTGAGCCAGTGCTCAGGTTCAGTGCTGCTTTGTCTTCAGCCTACTGTGTGTCCTGAGAACCTGTGATCTTGTATCCCGACTCCAGTTACTGACCCGGCTCATTTGGCTACTCCCTGAACTCTGCCTGTACTGACCTTGGCTTGCCTTCTGACCACCATTTCTGCCTGCTTCATTTGCTACTGCTCCGCTGACCTGGCTTGTACCTTGAGCACGCTTTTGCCTGTGCCCCTGTGCCTGATCTGTCTTGACCCGGCCTGCTATTCCTCCTTTTGTAGCCAGGATCTACCTGCCAACCGGCTGTGCCTGCTTACCCACTACCTCCTACCATTATACGCCTCACCTGAGTACCAGCCTGCTTCAGTCTGATGCTCACCAGCTGCCACCCAGCCTGCCTGCTTCACGGAAGACCACTGGAGACTACCCCTGCCTGGCATGGACACCTGCTCTGCTACCAAGACTTTTGCCCTGTACACACGGGCGGACTTTTCAGCAACAAAGGTCCGACAGTCCTTCCGATGGACTTTCGACAGACTTTGACGGACTTCCGACGGACTTTCACACGATCACACCAAAGTCCGACGGATTTGTACGTGGTGACATATGACCGGACTAAAATAAGGAAGTTAATAGCCAGTAGCCAATAGTTGCCCTAGTGTCGGTTTTCGTCCGTCGGACTAGCATACAGACGAGCGGATTTTTCGATCGGACTCGAGCCGTCGGACAAATTTGAAACATGTTCCAAATCTAAAGTCCGTCAGATGTTCGACCGAAAAAGTCCGCTGCAGGTCCGTCGGACCAGTCCGGCCGAAAAGTCCGCCCGTGTGTACGCGGCATAACAGGCACTCGTGCCACTCTGCTCTCCTGCTCCTTCTGTTCACACTATCAGAGGCCCTGAGTCAAAAGTGTAAGAAAGGCCTTCCTTATCATAACTGGCTCTGCTACCAGGTATGTGATACGTGATACACACCCAAAGTCACAGCCGCATCGAGACTAGAAATAGACGGCTCTCAGTTGACTTTGGGTCACAGCAGTACAATAGAAATGTACTCCTGTGACTCTAAAGACATATACATACAATAATAGAAGGTTTGACCATGCTTCTCTTGTAAAACTTGTGTTGGGGGTCCTCTAATTTCACTAAAAAAAGTGGAAAGCCCTCATTCCTGTTTGTACTTCTGCTGATTGGTTGTTTACAGCATGTAAAAAAGCAGCAAAACTGACCCTGCCTACCCTAATTGGTCCTAAAGGGGTAGTAAAGCCTCAAGCTTTTTCACCTTAATGCATTGTATACATTAAAGTGAAAAACCTTCTGTGCTGCAGCTCCCCACAGACCCCCCCTTTTTCTTACCTGAAGCCCAATCTAATCCAGCGATGTGCACAAGCTCAGTGGCTCCAGCTGCTGTCTCCCTCCTCATTGGACAGATTGATAGCAGCGGGAGCCCATTGGCTTCCACTGCTGTCAATCAACTCCAGTCACACAGGAGCGAGGGCAGGGCCGAGACAGCAGCAGGGCTCTGGAGTGAGCCCGCACAGTTGTCCCCAGGGAATGCGGCTTTCCGTGGAGGCACCCGATGAAGAGGAGGTGCCTGGCGCGCTGGCGGGGCACTCCAGAAGAAGAGGATCGGGGCTGCTCTGTGCCAAACGATGGCACAGAGCAGGTAAGTATAGGCATGTTTGTTATTTAAAAAAAAACACACAGGCCGAATGTCAGGTCAACATCGGTGGTTCAATAAAAACTGTCCAACATTCCTCCCGTGTGTATGGCAGCCGGTTCAGCCGGCTTTTGTCGGACAAGCATGCTGGAAAAACAAGCAGTCGACTGGCTCCTGATCAGCGTACTCAGCCAATGGCTGAGAGCGCTGACCAAAGTGTTCTGGCGGGGGAGGTCAGCCCCCCTGTCAGAACACAATAGCTCAGCGGAGGAGATTACTGTACTAACATCGGATTGGGTTTAACCAAAAAAAACGAATGGTGTGTATTAGGCTTTGAAGTGGAACTTCACTCAAAAGGGCAAGTTCCACTTTTCTGCTTCCTCGCCCCTTCTCTAACTTTTGGGGGGGGGAAATGTGGGGGGGAGGGGAGCGGATATCTGGTTTCGACAGTTCCCACTTCTGCCCAGATCGCCCAGGTGATCCAAGTTAAAGTTCGCAACCCCACCTGCGTGCAGCATCTTAGGACGTGTCACCGGTCCCAGAAGGCTGCAGGACCATTGACACAGCACATCATGGCCCATGCATGCACAGTGTGAAGCCGGGCATGAAGCCGCAAGGAGTCACAGTGGGCTTACCACAGTTATCATGGCAGCGCCAGAGACCCGAAGACCCATCCCAGGTGAGGACAATGCTGGACCCCTGGACAGGTAAGTGTCCTTTTTTTAAACATCAGCAGCTACAGTATTTGTAGCTGTTAACTTTCATTATTTTTTTTGGGGGGGGGGGGGGGGGGACAGACTTAAGAACCACTTTCAAACTGAACTCCGGGAAGTATTTATATTGCTTACTTACATTGGTCCAGCTTGGTGAAGTATACGTATGCATATCCCATACCTGTGGAACCACTGGGGAAGCTGACAAACCCTGTAGTAGTCGGCACTACTACAGCGATAGCCCCAATCTTCCAGGTCCTGCTCAAGTTCTCACAGATCACAGAGTGCATAAATATCCTGTGTCCTGCCTGGAGATAATTTGATCGTTTTATTGATTGTGTTCATTGATTTCAAATCTGCAACTGAATTTATCTAGTTACCAGCCTGCAACTTGGTGTCTCTAGCACATGCTTGGTAGTGCTAGCTTACTGTCATCTTGATCTATAACCTTATTAGAAATATGCATGTTTTTATATATTCCCTCAATTCATGGTAAATATTATTTGACTCTATTGAATGGGTCATAGCTTCATGAGTAACATCCATATTTTATAAATGATTCATTAAATGAAGTTTAAACAAAGGGGTTGTTTTAATAAAGGCAAATAGGCTGTTCGCTTTGCAAGAGAATCTTTACTTTGCCAGCAAATTTTCCTTTTGCTTAGGAAATGTGATGAAATTTCACTTTGCAAAAGAATACCCAATCATGTGCAAGGAAAAAAAAAAAAAAAAAAAACAGAATGTTTTCTTGCACATTATTGGATGATGCAAGTCAGCAGATCTTCACCTCATTCACTGAGCTAAGCAAAAATTCCCTTGCAAATGTGAGTTGTCTATGTGTCTCAATCTGAACCCAAAAATAACATGTCAAGAAGTATTATACTATGAAATGATTTTTTGAGAGCAGCTTGGAAAGCTACTAACTAAATACTGACAGAAACAATCTTGCAAGATAGATAGCAGGATATAACTTCAAGTTCTAAGGATATAATACACATCTGAAGTACAAATAGCCTTTGTTGGATCTTTTTACACACCTTATCTTTGGAATTACAAGATCATTTGATGAGGCAGTGTAAACCGCAATTGCTGTTTGTTATGTGCAGTAACCTGATGTCATCTTTTGCTTATTTAATCAGAATATTAAATGATAGATGCCAGTGTTCTATCGATATGTGCCCACCATCAAAAAGTGCCCGTGCATGCGCAGGATGGAGCCGCACTCCAGCTGGAGTGACATGACCATGGCGCATCGCACATCACAGGAGGGACACCGTAGTTCTCATATTCTGCCTCGCTTTTGCAGGGCGGGGTTTCAGTCTGCTCAAGGTTGCCTTTTTCAGTTTTGCACGACGGCTTTAGTGTCTTGATCAGCGCCTGTTGCCTGTGTCTAAGGGCGGGTTGCAACACAGACAAAACCCGCCCTTGAACACAGACACAAGCCACCCTGCAACAGCGAGGCATAATGTAACAACTATGGTGCAGTGTTGCCAACCGCCCGTAGATTTACGGGCAGCCCGTAAATGTAACCCCTTTTTCGGGCTGCCCGTTAAAGTCCGTTATGAGCACCGGTGCCCGTAAAAAAAGATGGCCGCAAGCCGACCATGCAACTCCGCATGCACGTTCCGAAGCAGGCCGGGCTCAGGAAAGCTCGTACGCACTCAGCCAGGCGGCGCATGCGCAGTAACGTAATTGCGCCACCCGGCGCCATTTTTGAATAGACGATCGAGAGAGACTAGAGCGGCCAGCGACTCCTGTCCTGCAGTGCACTCCTCATAGGCAGAGGAGCCGAGCAGGGGTGACGGTGAGGAGGAGGAGAGTGCAACTGTGGGGGGGATATCATAGTAAAAAGGGGACAGAGAGAGAGGAGAACATTACTGGGAGCCGGGAGGCTGAAGCCATGCTATGCAAGGGACAGAGACTGATGTGCTCTGTCCACCATCATATTACTTCTCCAGTCCATATCATCAGTGTGCTGTGTCCTCCTCCTGCGCCCCTTTCACCTCTCCACAGGTCAGGGCAGCACTGTGCTGCTTTGACCTGTGGAGAGGAGAAAGGGGCACAGGAGGAGGACACAGCACACTGATGATGTGGAGAAATAATATGATGGTGGACAGAGGAGGAGGCTACTGTGAGGGGGTGAGGAGGACACTATCATGTCTGCAGCCTCTGTCCACCTCCTGTAGTATGTCCACAGCCTCTGTCCACCTTCTGTAGTATGTCCACAGCCTCTGTCCACCTCCTGTAGTATGTCCGCAGCCTCTGTCCACCTCCTGTAGTATATCCGCAGCCTCTGTCCACCTCCTGTATCATGTCCGCAGCCTCTGTCCACATCCTGTATCATGTCCGCATAATATGATGGTGGACAGAGGAGGAGGCTACTGTGAGGGGGTGAGGAGGACACTATCATGTCCGCAGCCTCTGTCCACCTCCTGTAGTATGTCCGCAGCCTCTGTCCACCTCCTGTAGTATGTCCGCAGCCTCTGTCCACCTCCTGTAGTATATTCGCAGCCTCTGTCCACCTCCTGTATCATGTCCGCAGCCTCTGTCCACCTCCTGTATCATGTCCGCAGCCTCTGTCCACCTCCTGTATGATGTCCGCAGCCTCCGTCCACCTCCTATATCATGTCCGCAGCCTCTGTCCACCTCCTGTATCATGTCTGCAGCCTCTGTCCACCTTCTGTAGTATGTCCGCAGCCTCTGTCCAACACCTGTAGTATGTCTGCAGCCTCTGTCCACCTCCTGTATCATGTCCGCAGCCTCTGTCCACCTCCTGTATCATGTCCACATTCCGCAGCCTCTGTCCACCTCCTGTATGATGTCCGCAGCCTCCATCCACCTCCTATATCATGTCCGCAGCCTCTGTCCACCTCCTGTATCATGTCTGCAGCCTCTGACCATCTCTTGCCTTTTATCGTGTCTGCAGTCTCTGAGGGGATCCTAGAAAAGAAATGAAGAGTGGGAGCACCGCCAGGATGGGGGTTATGGGAAGAGACAGACATGTGTGGACTGTGGAGAGGAGACTATACAATAAATCCAGAGCCTCTAAGCTGGAGCCGTCTGACTGAGCCCTGCACGGTGCACCTGAGAGAAGGTTAGTGACAGTGCCACCAGGCCAGTCTAAGGGGGGTCACTGATGTAAGGGGGGAGTGAATGCAAAAATGTAAGGGGGCACTGATATGAAGTTTCCACCCTATATTAGCAATCCCACCATCCTGCAGACTCTGATGTAAGGGAGAACTCTGTGCTGGCTGGGTTATAGTATCCTGACCTTCATGTAAATTGAGAAATATGTTTTTTGACTTTTGTTTAACTTAAACATGTTGTTAATAGCACTAGCTATGTGTTTATAGTTCAAATATCGATATTTGCACTGTTTAGCACTAAAAAAGAGTAATTTTAGGTATTTTTTGCAGTGTCAGTAAAGAATGTGGAACTGTCAGTAAATTTCATGATTTTTTTGCCAGTAAAAAAAATTGGTGTCGTTTGTAAATTTTGGTGTTCTGCCAGTAACTGTCACTTTGGGGGGTTGGCAACATTGCTACGGTGTCCCCCTCCGCTCTGTGAATAGCTTTCAATTGTGTCCGTGAAATTCCCTCTCCCATCGAAAAATGCCTCCTGTAATGTGGGCATGCGTCATGGTCACGTCACTCCAGCTGATCGGGAAATCAGCTGGAGTGTGGCTCCGTCCTGCGCATGTGCGAGCACATTTCGTTGGAGGACACATATCGTTAGAACACAGGTGTTCTATCGGATAGTGTCTGCTATAGATAAGTGCCCGGGAAAACGGCGCATGCGCAGCACAACAGCTGATTTTACGATTAGCTGTTGTGACGACGAGATGGCGCATGGTCAAAATAGCCGACGGAAGAAATTTTTCTGTCAGATTGTGCCCCGTGCTGGCGAGATGTGTTCATGTCGGTGAGGGGCTGATTAGTACATGATGGGGCGGATTATTAAATGATGGGCAGTGCTGCTAAACATATCTTTTGCTGCTATTCTTCCTGGACGCTTGGGCGGCGCGTTTAGCCAACTGAAGGGCGGGTTTTTCTATCAGAGAAAGATATGTGCCCTCTGTTGAAATGTGCCCACGCATGCGCAGGACAGAGCCGCACTCCAGCTGATTTCCCAATCAGCTGGAGTGACGTGACCATGGCGCATGCGCGCATCACGGGAGGAATTTTTCAATGGGAGAGGGAATTTCACAGACACAATTGAAAGCTATTCACAGAGGGAGGCACCGTAGTTGTTACATTATGCCTCGCTGTTGCAGCTGTTGTGCTGCTCCCTACGGTGCATGCGCCGTTCATCCCGGGCACTTCTCGATAGGGGGCACTTTCCGATAGGACACCGGTTGTATGGCTAGCTGCCAGTCAGAAGATGATGAATCTGTATACCTCGTGTCCCTAAAGTAAAACATGTTGGCTGAATAAGAGACGCAAAGCAAAGGCAGCTGCTGTTAAATAATGTGATTAGTGTCAATGCCTATTTTACACAGTAGCACACAAAAGAGAAACAGAGGAACATAGGAGATCAGGGAGCAGGTGGCACAGTGATATGTTACCAGTTAGTGCAATGGCCATAGATGCAGACTGTGATTGACTTCCAGGAACATTTTTAGGCTGGCCATGTACCAGAGAACAAAGAATGATTGGTGGTTTGTTATGCAACCATAATTATAATATTGGCAGCTTTAAGGAAAATAATGTACTGCATTTGTGTTCCACCATGCTGCACTTTCTTACAGTATGTAGGCCAATTCCATGGGGACCTTCTACATGCATCTAAATGTATCTAGTACACAGACACATTACCATTTGTTGTGTGAGTCTGAGTGCTCTTAGCATTAAGCAACACATTATCATAACATTCTAAAATGATAGCCAAGATGCAGCTTTTTCTTTTTAGGGCGTGTGCTCTACCACCTTGCTTGTCTGAAAACATGCTGATGTGTTAAAGTATAACAAAAATGAGGTACAATTTTTAAAATCCAACTCCAGCCAAAAGGTAAATTTAAATAGACCATTGTGCATCAATTACCTTTCTTCTCAGTGTAATGGATCAGAGTCACTATGAGCCAAAGATAATTTTCTACCCTGGTGACTGGGCATTTTCCAGGCTCTTTTTTTTTTTTTTTCTTGCCCAGCTGTCCCCTTACTGCCCCTGTGAGTTCTCCTGTCTTTGGAGCCAATAAAAGAAGACCTGGCCCCTGAAAGTGTTGCCTCCACCAATAGGAGATGAACACATTGTGTACATAGTAATATGGCTGTTGTGTTACACTATGTGATTTATTATGCTCTGTGTCTTTAAGATTTGTTCCCTCTGTCTATCTGAACTCTTTCTCTCACCGTAGTTCTGTATATTCTCCTCCCCTTCCTCTCTCCGATTCATTGTGCACAGTATACCTCATTGCTGTAACATCTTACATGTGGCTTACAACTGCAACGTTTTTCTACCTATGAATATCCTTCATTAAACGGAACATTCGAGAGGATTCATCGTCTGTCTTTCCATACAGTGAGTTATTCATTGAGTTAAGCTGCCTGAATTGATGCAAGGGATAAATAGATCACCAGGTCATGTAAGCTCTATGTGAAGCTGAGGATAACATTTATAGCCTTGTAGTTGAGTCAGAACAGTAGAAAAACGAAGTTTCACAGCCTAATTACAAGATTTCTGCATACAGTACTGTTACAGACAAGATTTACTGCCCTCATTGCAAGAAAGAATGAGACAGCAGCACATGGAATCTTCATAACCTCAGACCAGGCTGCAGGGTGTCATATTACAGCACACAGATCCTGCCTGCTTATCACTGAGACATTCTCTGCCTGTGTCAGCCATGAGTCACCACAGCTCTCAATATGAATATACAGCCACTCCAGCACAAGACACTGAGCCAATTGACTTACCCAAACGCTCAGTCAAACCCACCTGGAAAGTGATGGAGAATTATGAAGCCTTAAGAACTGAATTGTTTAATAGCTTGAAGCTAATTTGGGACAGGATTGCCTTTGAATCAAATACAGTGTCTGTTGAAGGTGAATTACTGACACTACAGGGCGCCATTAAACAACTCTCTATCTCTTATGAGCTCTATCAGCTTACCAGTGACAAGTTCATTAATGTCTTACAAAATATGAACACAGAACTTTCACTCGAGGAATTAAAGAATTTCAAGGCTCTTAATCTGGAAAGAGACAGTCTTATCCAGCAAACCAAATTAAAGGCAGAAGCAAAGTTAAAGCTGATACAGGACACTGCATCTCACAGATCTGTTTCCACCAGACATTCTAAAAGGTCTTCTAGAAGTCATAGTTCAAGATACTCAACACTCAGTGAGCGACTTATTAGTGCCCGCGCTGAAGCGGAAGCCAGCAAGGTGCAGGTCGCATATGCAGAAAAGAGAGCAGAATTGGAAGCTCAAACAGCACGTCAAAGAGCAGAGTTGGAAACGGAGTCAGTGCTTCAGACCGCACGTCAAAGAGCAGAGTTGGAAGCTCACACCGCACGTCAAAGAGCAGATTTGGAAGCTCACACAGCACGTCAAAGAGCAACTATAGAAATCTTAAATGAACAGTGTAAACATGACGCAGCTATGGCAAGGCTAAGAGTTTTAGAACAAGCTATCAGTGCAGACGAAGGTGCAAGTGAGAAAGACAGCATCAACCTAAACATAGCAGATATGGAAGATCCCCTCAAACGCACTAAAGACTATGTCCTAAGCCAGTGCAGTATACACTCCATTGTCTCCAATGCTCCTGGCAACTTAGAAACTCCTTCACAGCTCCAAGTTAAAGAGGTTCCAGCAACTTCCTGCATGCAAAATCACTCCAATGCATTTCCTGCCTGCCTACCTAACCTTCCTTCTTATGTCACAGAGCATCAGAGCAAGCTGCAAGCAAGTCATCAATTTCCTGTCATCGGTACAGCATTGAATCAACGTACCATTGGAACAACCGACTTCAAGCAAGCAACTTACCTGAACGCATCTGCTGCACCATATTTACCTTTGTCCTTTAACAATAATGTCAAAGATAGTGCAATCAGCACCGTTCAGCCAACAGCATCTCACATAAAGGCAGAGACAACTGAGACAGCAGAGTTTGTGAGGTACATACTTCGCAGAGAGCTCACAAAGACTGGTCTTACAAGTTTTGATGACCAACCTGAGAACTACAGAAGTTGGAAATGTGCTTTCAGAACTGCAATCAGCGATCTTGGCATTACAGCGGCTCAAGAATTGGATCTCCTGATTAGATGGCTTGGTCCTCTATCTGCTGCACGTGTTAAGCCATTAAGATCAGTTTTCATGGACAATCCTACAGCAGGCCTCACAGCTGCATGGGAGCGACTAGAGCAAAGTTATGGCAGTCCAGAAGCTATAGAAAATGCCTTGTTCATGCGCCTGGAAACTTTCCCAAAGATATCTGGTAAGGACAACAAGGAGTTCCAGAGACTGAGTGACCTTCTCCTTGAGCTTCAGCTAGCCAAGGCAGACCCAAAACTACCTGGACTCAGTTACCTTGACACTGCAAGAGGGGTAAACCCAATTGCCTCCAAGCTCCCGTATGGTGTACAAGAGAAATGGTCTGCACTAGGATCATCATACAAAAAAGAGAACAAGGTTTCCTTCCCACCATTCTCTTTCTTCTGCAGCTTCATCAGGAGAATCGCAGAGACCAAGAATGATCCAAGTTTTTCCTACGGTGAATACAGTCTCTTCTCACCATTTCCTAAGAGTACCAGTCTTCAGGGCAACTATAGAAGCCGTAGAGGCCCAGTATCCGTGAAAAAGACTGACATCCTTCCCACTCCTACCACAGTTGTTACCACGGACAGACAGAGTAGGAAGATTGAAAACCCTAACAGAGAGTGTCCCATTCACAAGAAGCCACACCCCCTCAAAAAATGTATCGGCTTTAGGAAAAAGCCTCTTGAAGAGCGTAAGGAGCTTTTAAAGACATTTAGGGTATGTTTCAGGTGCTGTGCTTCCACCGAACATTTTGCAAAGGACAGTAATGTATCCATCAAGTGCATAGAGTGTGGCTCCGAAGAGCATGTGCAAGCCCTACATCCGCTTGAGCCCAGCTCTGCACAACCTGCTAACTCTCCTCCCAGGTTAACGCATGGCGGGGAGAATACAGACCAAGTGCCTAATTCTACCATCATTTCTTCATCCTGCACTGAAGTTTGTGGAGAAGACCGCTGCGATAAGTCCTGTGCTAAAATATGCTTGGTGAACATATACCACAAGGACCAACCAGAAAAGACTCTAAAAGCCTATGCTATCTTAGACGATCAGAGCAATAGATCGCTTGCAAAATCAGAACTGTTTAATCTATTTGAAATAAAAGGCGAAGCTCATCCTTACACCTTGGGTACCTGTAGTGGAACTACAGAGGTTTCTGGAAGAAGGGCTCATGGACTCATGGTATCTTCTCTCAAAGGTAACTTGCAATTACCTCTACCTACTCTTGTCGAGTGCAATCAGATACCCGCTAACAGGGAAGAAATCCCTACTCCAGCTGCTGCTTTCCATCACCCTCACCTGAAGGTAATAGCAAATGAGATACCGCCGCTTGACAAAGATGCTCAGATCCTTCTTCTTTTAGGAAGAGACATTCTAAGAGTTCACAAGGTACACAAACAAGTCAGTGGACCCCCAGATGCCCCATTTGCTCAGCGAATGGATCTAGGGTGGGTCATCATAGGCAACGTCTGTATAGGCAAAATGAAAAGACCTACCAACATTTCGTCATTCAAGACAAATGTTCTGCCAAATGGCCGAAACACTTACTTTGAGCCATGCCCACATCACTACTGGGTGAAAGAGAAGATAGCCAGCCATAGATGGCAACATGGTATCTCAGGTAACACAAGCCCTTTCTCCTGCCACGATGACGACTTCGGCTCTACAGTGTTTAATACAACCAGTGAAGATGACATACTGGCTCCTTCAATGGAAGACAAAGAATTCATCAAGGTAATGGACAATGAGTTCTTTCAAGACGACTCCAATAACTGGGTAGCACCCCTACCTTTTCGTCTCCCAAGAGAGAGACTGCCCAACAACTTGCAACAGGCCATCAGTAGATTCTCCTCCTTAAAACGAAACTTAAGCAGGAAACCAGAGATGCAAAGACACTTTGTCGACTTTATGCAAAATATATTTGACAGAGATCATGCAGAGCCTGCACCCCCACTAAAGGAGGGAGAAGAATGCTGGTACCTACCATCCTTTGGCGTGTATCACCCACGTAAACCAGACCAAATCAGAGTTGTCTTTGATTCCAGTGCTCAGCATGAAGGTGTTTCTCTCAACAACATGCTCCTTACAGGGCCTAACTTGAACAACAGTCTAATAGGAGTCTTGATTCGCTTCAGACAAGAACCTGTAGCAGTTATGGCAGACATTCAACAGATGTTTCACTGCTTCATTGTCAGAGAAGACAACAGAAACTACTTCAGGTTTCTATGGCACAAAGACAATGACATCCACAAGGAAGTTATAGACTTTCGAATGAAGGTACATGCCTTTGGTAACAGTCCTTCTCCTGCAGTGGCAACTTATGGGCTAAGGAGAACAGCTCAGACTGGAGAAGAAGAATATGGATCTGATGCTCGTCAGTTTGTTGAAAGAAACTTCTACGTTGATGACGCACTCAAGTCTTTTCCAACCGCTAAAGAAGCGATTGATCTCCTCACCAGAACAAAGGAGATGCTGGCTACAGCAAACCTTAGACTGCACAAGATTATATCCAACAGCCAGGAACTTATGAATGCCTTTCACTCTGAGGACTATGCCACCAGTCTAAAAAACCTTGATTTGGGTACAGATGTGCCTCCTGTACAGCGAAGTCTGGGTTTGTTGTGGAACATCGAACAAGACACATTCACCTTCCAAGTGTCAACTTGTGACAAACCCTTCACTAAGAGAGGAGTCCTGTCGGTGGTGAATAGCATCTATGACCCACTCGGTTTCTTTGCTCCAGTTACCATTCAAGGTAAAATTCTGCTAAGACAGTTATCTACTGAGAACATAGACTGGGATACTCCCTTACCTAGTGAGAATCAACACAAGTGGGAAAGGTGGAGACATTCTTTGAAGTCACTAGAAAAACTTCAGATTTCCCGTTGCTATGTTCCAGGTTCTATTTCAACTGTTTACCGGAGGGAAATTCATATTTTCTCAGATGCATCAGTTGAAGCTATTGCTACAGTAGCCTATTTAAAGACCTCTGAAATGAATGGGGAATCACACTGTAGTTTTGTCCTAGGCAAGGCAAAACTCACTCCCAAACCTGCACATACCATACCAAGACTTGAACTTTGTGCAGCCGTGCTAGCAGTAGAAATTGCCGAAGTCATACGAAGTGAAATGGACACTAGAATTGATTCTTTCACCTTCTATACAGACAGTAAGGTAGTACTTGGTTACATATACAACCAAACAAAACAGTTTCATGTGTATGTCAGCAACAGGGTTGAACGTATTAAAAGATTCTCCCTACCAAGTCAATGGCATTACGTTCCCACTGA
Source organism: Lithobates septentrionalis (assembly GCA_037952835.1). Classification (NCBI taxonomy): domain Eukaryota; kingdom Metazoa; phylum Chordata; class Amphibia; order Anura; family Ranidae; genus Lithobates; species Lithobates septentrionalis. The sequence continues at coordinate 631,604 of JBBDGP010001641.1, read as the reverse complement.
ACTCAATCCAGCTGACTGTGGGACCAGAGCTGTGTCATCTGATGTTCTTCAGGACAGCTTATGGCTGTCACCTCCAAGCTTTTTGTGTGAGGAGTCATACTCACCCCCTGTTGACTCCATGTTGCAGACTCACAAGTCTTTACCACTCACCCATGATACTTTGTCTACCTTTCTAGCTGAAGTGTGTGCTATAGTGAACGCAAGACCTTTAGTGCCGGTATCTTCAGATCCTGATGCTCCAGTGATCCTTACTCCAGCTTCTCTCCTTACTCAAAAGATTGGGATTGCTGTAATATCTTCAAGTGAGATTGAACCCAAGGATATCTACAGGCGTCAATGGAAGCAGGTGCAGCATCTCGCCAATGTGTTTTGGCATCGCTGGAGGAAGGAGTATCTTCATCACCTTCAAGGTCGTAACCAATGGCAAACATCTAAGCCTAATCTTAAGGTTGGAGATCTCATCCTTCTAAAAGACAAGGAAGTTTGTCGGAATGAGTGGCCTATGGGTCTTATTACCAAGGTTATGCCCAGTGACGATAACAAGGTCCGGAAGGTAGAAGTCAAGGTAACCAAGGGAGGATCCACGCGAACCTTCACTCGACCAATTACAGAGTTAGTACTCCTTTTGCCAGGTTAGTGATTTATACAAGGACTAGCCATGCTGTTGGCACGGCGGGGAGTACATTGCTGCTATCTACAGGTTCTACCTTGAACTTTGGAATTCTTTGAAGACGTCATACTTCGGACTACATGTTCTTCAATCCTGTTGGACTTATGTTTATACTTGCTTGTTGCATGTTTTTCATTACAGGTTCCAGAACATTTAACAGTATTGGACTTATTGAATATATATATAATTGTTTATGGTTATGAAATCTAAAGATTTCAGACGGGGAGTGTTGTGTTACACTATGTGATTTATTATGCTCTGTGTCTTTAAGATTTGTTCCCTCTGTCTATCTGAACTCTTTCTCTCACCGTAGTTCTGTATATTCTCCTCCCCTTCCTCTCTCTGATTCATTGTGCACAGTATACCTCATTGCTGTAACATCTTACATGTGGCTTACAACTGCAACGTTTTTCTACCTATGAATATCCATCATTAAACGGAAAATTCGAGAGGATTCATCGTCTGTCTTTCCAAACAGTGAGTTATTCATTGAGTTAAGCTGCCTGAATTGATGCAAGGGATAAATAGATCACCAGGTCATGTAAGCTCTATGTGAAGCTGAGGATAACATTTATAGCCTTGTAGTTGAGTCAGAACAATGGCCACCCGAAGAAGGACCTCAGATAGTAAAGAGAAGAGACAAGGATTATATTGTATCCATTGCTTCAAGTAAAATGGGTATTTTGTTTTTCATACCAGTGGTCAGTGGATAGTTAGATGGGGGTGAGAGGGTGGGAGTGCTAATATTCTGGAGTTGTTCATTGAATGCTGTCCCTTGAACCTTTGAAATGCAGCCAGATACTTGAGATCCAGAGTGGTCCTGCTCCAGATCTGACAGAAATTCTTATTCCCCGCCCTAAGCCAGCCATACATGGTTCAGCAGGGAATGTATGAATTCCGATCCATGTATGGGCAGGCTGGTTGTACAGAAGACGATCTACCGATTGACTTCTGTACAGCCACTCTGTCGGGTTTTTCACAATCAGTGCTGCTAACTATAGCCGAGAACACTGATCAGTGTCTTCTGATGATGGGGAAGTCTCCCGCTGTCAGAATACGATAACTCAGCATGAAGGATTCCCCCCATCCACATCGAGTGTGTAGATGGGGGAATCGGGTTATTTTTTTTTCCATTTAACTTGCTGGCTGAATGGAAAAAAAAATGACAAATGTATGGACTGCCTTAATGCTGCAAGGGACCAGAAATGTGAGACAGCAGGGCGCTGGCTTGCTTCTCAAGCAGTGGTGGCCATTCAATGCCAGTGACTTAGCCTTTATAAAGTAATTGGTATCGAGTGCTGTGAGTGTCCACAGGAATCAATGGTAAGTCATTGATACAACTAGTGATTACTTAAAAGCGATCAGTTTAATTCAATACACCCCTCACCAGTTCCCCTGACACTCTTAGCCTTGATTCACACAGGGGCAACACGACTTCAGCACGACTTTGCAAGGCGACTTCAACGCGGCTTCAACGCGACTTCAGCCCAACTTTAAGCAACTTACAACGCAACTTCAAGTCCCCTTCAGCACAGGCGACTTTGGCTGTGGCCAATCACAGAATGATCAGCTCTCTGGGAGGGAGGGGTTTGCCTGGGTAAAATAATTTTTTTTCCTGTAAAGTCGCTTCAATATAGATAGAGATCCGACTTGGAGGCGACTTCCATTGAATTCTATGGGTACAGGTCACCTAGAAGTCGGATCGAAGTAGTACAGGAACCTTTTCTGAAGTCGGAGCGACTTCAGTAGTGTAAATTAAGACGCTCTCATTCACTGTAATGCAAATCTCTTCTTGGGGCGACTTGAGGGCTTACAAGTCGGATCCCAAGTCGTCCTAGTGTGAACCGACCCTTAAGCCGGCCATAGACAATTTAAATCTCAGCCAGTTCCTGTTGATTCGAACCATGTATGGGCAGGTTGAATGTACCCAAGTTGATTGAATGATCAACTTGAGTACAACCAGCCTAGATTTTACATGCAATGATTACTAGCGGCTGTTATAACAACTCCCCCGTCCAGCCGGGAGAACACAATGGCTCCAAGGGAAGGATTTCCCCATCAACACAGTTAGTGGCTGCAGGAGAGAAATTCGTTCCATTTATGGTCGGCCTTAGATTTGTCCTCTCCTAACTACTGTATGTAACAGGAAGACTCTGAACTTTACCTAAACAACATTTCCCATATTCCAAAAATTCATCCTTGATGTTAGATTTGATATTCACAGTTGTGTTTAACATTTCTTACACTACTATTTCTTCTAATAGTAATACCATACCAACTCTAATGTACAGTTGCTTCAGGGCCATCATCAGGAATCTCGCTGATTGGCTGAAATGTATTGAGATATTACAGCGTCATCGTGACACACTTCCGCCCAAACAAACATAGGGAATCGAGTAGCACCGTGATAGTGGTAATTACCAACATTGTGGGCCGATTTACCCCCAAAAAAAATCACCTGTTACACAGGCCGGGTGCCAGGATATTCAGGCACCTTAACATGTGAGGCACCTTTTTATTTTTAAATGTTTTTAATAAACGTTTTGGAACGATATTTTGCGCAATGAGAATTCTTCTGGTTTGTTTGTCTGTATGAGGAACTGCACTGCATGAGAGGCCAGCAGCAGATCTCTGCAATGGTCTCCCCACATGCTTAAAGGACCCTACTAGCGATAGTTGGTCAACCCCAAGGGGTGAGTTTACATCTATGTGGGGCACCCAAGTCTGAGCACATTGAAGCATGAATGTATCAACTTTGAGCACAAGCACTTTAAATCACTATATTACTGGGACTGTTCTATATTTGTGTATATCATTTTTACTAGACCTAGTGCAGTGAACTTTTTGCTAAATTTTCAATTGCCATTTCGACAATTTTTTTACTGCATCTGGACTGGTATTGTGCTTATTACGTTTTTATATCCATTGGCGCTTGGTTCTTTTATTTTTGCTTAAAAAAGTAGCCTGAAGGAGAAGAGATGGAGGTGAGGAGAGCACTGAGACTTAGCGTCCTATATGCAGCTCTGATCAATGTTAATTGGCACATACCTAGGGCATCGGTGATATTCTACATCAGGAATTGGGCATAATTCTTAGTGGCATATTGCTCTCTCTCTTTCTCTCTGTGTTCACATATACACAGGCTTTTTTTTTTTTTTTTTTTTTTTTTTTTTTTTTACTCTATCGAAAAGCCAGTGGCGTGCAAAACACACCTCAAAAACTTCCATCCGGTGCAAAAGTGCCCACACATAGAGAGTGAAACACAAAAACGTGCAACGGGTGTACAGAGTCCTCCACTAGGGAAGGACCTTACCCTGATCCCCCGGGGCGTTAGGCTCCAGACAGGGACTGAGGTACTCAGACAAAGGGTCCATCCGGCCGAAACCAGGTGAACCCCCACAACTGGAAGGACTGCCGAAGCAGACCAACCCAAGTACAGTGGGGCTCTCCCGAAGAGAGACCCCTCAAAGGAGAGGGCGAACCAAGCCAAAAGGCCTATGTCCACCCCCTCCCAAGACTTTCAGATTAGGCCCGAGGACCCACACCCTACTCGCCACACAGTGACAAAACGTGTATACAAAGACAACCAAAAAAAAGACAAAAAGGTGACAAACAGGGGTAAAAGAAAGAGTGGGGAAGATAGTGAGATGGGAGAGTGAAAGTGGCCATTGTGCTATACCATGGCCGGCCCTCCGGCCAGGCATAAAAATTTCCCCTGGTCCTGGCCAAAAGGCCCGGCCCAAGAGGCAGGTGCGAAAAACGTGTGTTGTGGTGAAGTGACCATGGTGCCATAAAATCAAGTGCTTTCACACCGTGACTATACGGCACCCCTGAACTGCCACTTCAGGGGCACATTCACCACTGGCTTTTCGAAAAAGCCCCGACCCCCCAGCCCAGACCACAGCAGACCCCACCACAGGCAGAAAGGATATGGAGATCAGGAAGCCGGAAAGAGTCCTTTATCAGGCCCTACTGTCGCTCCCATCTCTCTCTCCTAATTACATTCGGGAAGTACTAACCACTCCCCTCCCCCTTGTAAGAGGGAAGTAAGCGTTCTCTCCCGAATAACTGTCCGGAGCTAGATCTGCCCCAATCCAGGCCAGAAGGCCAGGGTCCCGACCCTCTGGTTCAGACCCCGTGGTTCTCCATCCCTATCAGAAGGCTTCCCTTTCGGCTACAAACCGCTCCAGGTCACCTTCACTCCAGCAGGCTTTGCATAGCAACCGCAATCCCATCTCTATTTCGCCATAGATCAGGGACGGAAGCAAGCGCCACCTCCTGGAAACTGATAAGAACAGATACTACACTTGATCTTAGCCAAAAGGCCGAGAAGCAATTAGCAATAATCACGCCTCAGTTGAACCTCATTGGCTATGATACTGCCACTGCAGCTGTCATTGTTGAGAATATAGAAATCATGGATTACAGAAATCACAGCCAAAGAGACTACAGTTACTGGGTAACAGTCAGGCCTGAGTGACCTAATTGAGATCCTCTCTAACACCTACTGCTGTGGGTCTGCTTAAAAGCCTTTTTGTTCTTTGTTACAAATTAACTGAAAAAAGACACAATAATACAGTACAAGTAGTTTGGAGAGCTGTAACAGTTCTAAAATGTATCTAAGTTAAAAGGTATCTGTGAACCCGGCCGCATGCCTCCTACACCTGACCACGAGACCGATTCAAAAGTACAAGAAAACATTGACAATGCAACTCCTGAACGCTGCTAGGACATGCATTCCGGCGCTCTGGCGTGATCCTCTCCCTCCGACCAGGGTCCTGTGGTATTCAAAAGTTAACTGTATTTTACGTATGGAGGAACTGACGGCAACTCTACAAAACAAAGAGGAACAATTTATTGACAAATGGAGACCCTGGAGATATTTTGTCGGTACAGACGCATATCTGCAGGACATGGCACAAACACAATCTTCGCCTACCTGAGGTACAACCCCATTAAAACAGATATCTGTGTACACCCCTTTGGGGTGTGACAGGTGGGATCGAGCTGGGGGCGATGTCGCAGCCATTCCTTTATAACCCCTTCTTTTTTGCCCTCTTCTCACCCTCTTCATGCCTCCCCTTCTCCTTTCCTACCCCGCTTTTCTTTTCACTTCCTACTCTTTTCTTTTCTTTAGTCTCTTGTGTTTCGATCAGCTCACTAAGCAGCCGTGGTGACGGCGATAACGAATATAATGTGAATGATATTACTTAAGGTGAGCAGGTAACACTCACCTGTATAGCAAAAGACATATCTGTCTTTGAAGGTTTAAATATTATAATATATATCAAAACTGTTCATAAACAAATTAAGTTTTATGCAAGGAGGCCCATTGGCAGGCAACCTTGATATAATATATTATGTATGGAACAGATATACTTTTGGCTAGAACTTATCTACGCTACCATATTTGTTTGATTAATAACTTTGATTTTGGTCTACAGTCATACTTTATATGATTCAAAAGTATTTTTTTTTTTGTATGGAATATGTAACCTACTGTAACCTAGACTGTATTTCTATGCCTTCAGTATGTCAAAATAAAGGAATTTAAAAAAAAAAAAGGTATCTGTGGCTGATACTATGTTGCAGTTACTTTTGCAAAGACTGGAAAGCTGCCAAATTCATACTGGTTGTCCAGAGATTGTTTCTTCTATACTAGTATGTTAAAATACCAGATTATAAAGAAATTCTCATATAAAACATCAGCAATATTGTCTATTCAATTCAAATTCATCTTAATTTATCTATTCAAAAACGTCTGTTTTGAGTTCTCATTGAAGATATACCACATAATATTCTGGATATGATGCACTTTTATAATGGACCATATGCCTTTGTCTCAGACGGAGAGACAGCTCCTCAGGCACCTGCGGCTCTGATACTATTCAAAGACACTTCCCACTCTACAGATCACACGGTCCCCTGCCCTCAGGGACGTGTGCAGGCTACAGCTCTCCCCTGTACACCTTTGGAAACAGGCATATCCAACAGTCCTGCATCGCTGCAAAAGAAACACATATGTTTCAACTATACCATTGCAAAACGTTTTGGACGTGGATTACTATGGAGCTCAGAATAAGTGACTATACATCACAGGATATACCCTCCTACTAACCACTCCTCCCCATGTACACATGTCGGCCTACTGGCTCACACAGACTGTTATTCCTGTTCTCTCAGGCTCTGATGAAGAGGTCACCCACGAAACGCGTCAGACTTTTTTAAACATCTGCCCCTACATGGGCATATCCCCATTTTAAACCCTCAGTGTATATTCTGTTACCTGTTTATATGCAAGTATTATTGTATTATTCAGATGGTTTTATCTATTTGTTTGTTTGTATTCCATTTTACATGATTAAACCAAATATTTTTTGATGTAAGCAGTTGATCACGCGCCCTCCATACACCTCCTTCCACAAAGTCTTCTCCAGACCACCCCTGGTCAGCTGAGGCAGCGGGACACGCATTACCATCTCTTTTATACCTTAAACCATCTACAATACTACCTTTTACACAACAAACGCTCTCACAAGCGCAGGAGTAATTCTTACCATATTGTATCCATTTTTCGCACTTTTATAATACAGTAGCCACTGAATGTAAATGTGAAACACTTTAACTGCAATTCTGCCAAGCCATTCTACCAGTTTGGATGTACCTGTCACATTGCATGGCTAGAAAAGAGGCATCACTTTTAAGCCATACAGCTCAGTCACTAACTTCCCCCAAATTGGACAATGCTAAGAAGGTCTTCTTTGTGCTCTGTTCTCTTGTACAAGCATCCAGTCTTACACTATCTGTACTTCCCTCTCTAATTCTTAGTCCTGATGTATAATGGAATATAGAAAGCTCATATACAGACAGAATTTAGATAATTTTGCTTTTGATTATATTTTGGTGAATACATCACTTGGTTAAAGAAGAACTCTCACCTGCAGTGAAAACAGTTTGTTAAATCCCCCAGTGAACCCTGTTCAAATAGCACTTGTCCACATTAAAATCGGTGCTGTGGTTTGGAAATGAAAGGCTTTTTTCTACTGTCAGTGCTGACTGCAGCTCCACCCCAGGCAAAAGCCCATATTATGGGCATTCCTATGGGGGGGGGGGTACATGCAGCACTGAAGCCACAGACCTCAGTTCTGCAATGTCAATGTCTTTTTTCTGGTACAATAATTTTTATTGTTGCACTCAAAGATAACAGTACAGCAAGTCACCCATGCAGGGGTTACATATACATGGGTGAAGTCTTGTGCAACATTCAATTAAATGAAATAGAGTTTCCACTAGATGACCACACGGTAGGAGCCGTGGGTCCATATTAAGTTACCTAATCCTGGGCTCAGGGTTATACCATAGGGAAACCTGAGGGGTGGACCGACGAGGCGATGTCTCTTTTTGCTGAGCCACCTGGGATGCTGGACAGCTCCCTGGACAATTCCTTGAATGATCTTGCCCTGAACCTTGTTTCTCTTGAACTTTGAGACAATTTTGCTCTGTTCATGTTTTGGATGTGGCATATTCTGGAAAGCTGATTTGCTGAATTTTGAACTTTGAACCCTTTGCTTCTCCTATGTACGCCCTATTTTAGCTATGCCTTTGCACTTCCTGTTTGCCAGATTATTGTGCTTTCTCCAGCCAATATCCTGCTGCGATCTGTATGTTTACTACAACTCGTTACTGACCTTTGGCTTGCTCCTCGACTATGTTTCTGCTCAGAGGCATAGGTTAAAGCTTGTGGGTCCTGATGCAAAAGTTGACCTGGGCACCCCCACCACCCACCGCTTCCACTGCGCACCAAGATACTCCCATTACACGCCAAAATACTCCAAGTGGCTAAAGAGTTATTTCAGAGATTTATTTACACACAAAGATGGTAATTCAAAACATTTAGTAGAAACTGTCTAATTTAGACATAGTTCCTCCTTGCATTTCAGAAACGTTGCCAAGCACCATGATGTCACCACGCCTGCCCCAGCTTGTCCTGAACCCAAGCACCATTCGTCTGCCTTCGAAACTGTGCATGCGCAGTTGCAAAGCTGACTCATGGCCATATTTTTTTTTTGGAATTTCTTGAAAAACAAATGAATTTCAAATCAGTGATGGGAGAGTCGTGCAAGAAATATAATCGAAAAAGAAATGCTCATGAGCTGTGGCCTGGAAAGAAAAGAAGATTCCCAGCCACAAAATGTATTTTCTGTAGCAACATGAGGTGAAATTAAAGGTTTGGTTTGGTTGGTCGAATTTCTAAATCAATGTTGGCACCATCAAATCACAAAACAATCAAAATTTCTGGTTTTCGAAAGAAAATTTTAAAAATGGTGAAAAATGTAGCGCTAACTGATATACACAAATATCGTGATATATGTTCCAAATAACAATAAATAATAGAAAAGACTCAAAAGTCCATCTGCAAAGAAATATACATCTGCAAAAAATGGTGATAAACCAGGGAAAAAAATCTCTAACACTCACAAACTGGAAAACAAATGTCCAATTGTGTGTAAAAATTTATCCAACACCAGATGGAAAAAATCCAAGAGCGGTGAAAATGGGAATAGAACTCCGTCCGTAGAAGAAACATCAAATTGGAAAATCATCAACAACTGAATGACATGTGGATGCTCTTACCGGAACAGGTGGACTCTAATGTCAGCGACATAGAGTCATATAGGCAGTATGCCCCACAGAGCAGGTGTATCGATATCCAGATGGTTTGGACCTCTAGGGTAGAATCCAGGGGAACTGAGGGTGACCTCCAAATCGACCTCCAATCCAAGGACCATCAGGGTTGGATCTTGGTGGTAAGTTCGCCAGAACAGCGTGTCCACTCACATCCGGATAGTATGTGGAGAAAAAAATTACTTCTACATAGTGCAGATCAAAAGAGGTATTTATTTCTAAAAACCGGCATACAAATAAAAGGTGATCACAATTAAAAAGAGGGCAATGTAGAGAGTGATAAAAATGGGCCGCTTTTTGGTAAAGCTGAACTAACCCTTTAACCCTTTGGCTGCCAGGACCATATGTCGTACGGACCTGACAGCGGGGGGAGGGGGGGTTCACACACAATCCAGTGGCTGCAGCTACCAGGATTGTGTGAAAGCGTTCGGGTAGCTGCTCTGCCGCCCGATTGCTCACACACCTCCCCCCGGTACCGCCCCTCCCCCCCACATGGCAGGTGCCAGCGGGAGGAGAGGAGGGGAGGGAGAAGGGCACACACATGTCTGCTCCCCTTGTTGCTGTGACCTGGAAAGTGACAGCCATGATGTCACTTCTGGGTCACCTATCACTTTCCCCAATCTGCATTGCAAAACATTCAGTGGAGCCCAGAGGAGACATGGGGGGAGGGGAATCTTTTAGACCCTGCATGTCTCATTAAAGAGAAGCTGTCACCTTAAACTCATCACATTGAAAAAAAATAGTTACACCCGAGCGCATAGAATCGCTCCCTCAAAATATTTTTAGGCCCGCCCACCCCCACATAAACATATGTACAAACGTAAACACATGGGTGAAAACATCAATTGCTATACACATGTTCCATATTGCCACGCACACCGGAGTGAGAGCAATAATTCTAGTACAAGACCTCCTCCATAACACTAAACTGATACCTATAGAGGAATTTTGAAGCGTCGCCTATAGAAAATATAGGGTACTTTAGTTTGTCGCCATTTCACGGGCGCACACAAATGTAAGGTTTAACATGTTGGGTATTTATTTACTAGGTGCAACCTCGTCTTTTATATTTTACCAAAAATGTGGGTAGTTTATTGCTTTTGATTGCCCTAAAATTTATTGTAGTGTGTTTTTTACTGAGATTTTCTGTTTCCTAGACCTTTGCAGTATTATCATGTGACATAAAAAATTGGAACTACCACTATTTTATTTTCTAGGGTGTCTGCTTTCAGAATATTTAGAATGTTTGGGGGTTTTGTGTAATCTTCCGTCCTAAATGGGTTTTAAAACGTGTGCAAAAAAACCCCCACAAAAATGGCTATGGCAAAAGTTAACTCCAACCTTGCGCTCTTTTTTACTCGAATGGGCTACAGGCTAAGTCATGGGACAGCAGAATTTAACACAGAAAGGAAAACACCACACACCTTTATTGTTGGATTAGTATGGCCGCGGCCTTTATTATTATCATTATTATTATTATTATTATTAGCTTTAAATATAAATGAATAAATAGCTGAAAACTTTCTTTTAACCGCTTGCCTACCAGCTACCGTCATTATACTGTGGCAGGTCGACACGATCCCGGGAGCCGTCATAGCTATACGTTGTCCCCTTTAAGCAGGATAGCAGGCGCGCGCCTGCTGCACTCGGGGAGTGCCGATGCTCGTGGCCGATGGTCGTGATGACCGCCGGCCACAACGATCGTGGGCACGAGAGGCAGAACAGGGACGTGTGTGTGTAAACACACATATTTCTGTTCTGTGAGGAGAGACAGATTGTGAGTTCCTATTAGCTAGGAAAAATGATCTGTCATTTCCTCTAGGTCAGTCCCCTCCCCCTACAGTTAGAATCACGTAGCAGGGAACACAGTTAACCCCTTGATCGCCCCCTAGTGTTAACCCCTTCCCTGTCAGTGACATTTTTACAGTAATCAGTGCATTTTTTGGTCCCAAAAATGTGTCGAGTGTCCGATGTGTGTCCGCCATAATGTCGTAGTCCAGATAAAAATTACAGATTGCCAACATTACTAGTAAAAAAAAATAATAAAAATGCTATAAATCTATCCCTTATTTTGTAGACACTAGAACTTTTGCGCAAAAAGCTAGGCTCAAAAAGCTGTCCCCCTTAACAAAGGTGACGCTGCCACATAATAATTAGCCGCGACGGATAGGGAGGGAGGGAACACCACGGCTTGTGCTTACTGGGGCCACTGAACCTCAGGGGCTCAGAACCCCTTTTTATTTCAAATTCTTCCCGCTCTTTTTCCAGACTGCCTGGATACTAGATCACCTGACCTACCTAGGAAAAGGTGGCCAATAGAGCACCTTCCGTCTCTTTTTTTTCAAACTGCCTGGATACTAGGTGACCTGACCTATACAAGGGGAGGTGTCCAATAGCACACCTTCCCGCAATTTCTAAGTTAAGGGGATACTTGAAACTCTGCTGCTGCAATCCCATGAGGGAATCGGGGGGGGGGGGGGTTAGAAACTCTTTCCCCCCTTTTCCCTTCATTCCCACCCCACAGTTCATGTACAGTCAGGTCCATAAATATTGGGACATCGACACAATTCTAATCTTTTTGGCTCTATACACCACCACAATAGATTTGAAATGAAACAAACAAGATGTGCTTTAACTGCAGATTTTTAGTTTTAATTTGAGGGTATTTACATCCAAATCAGGTGAACGGTGTAGGAATTACTACAGTTTGTATATGTGCCTCCCACTTTTTAAGGACCAAAAGTAATGGGACAGATTAACAATCATCCATCAAACTTTCACTTTTTTATACTTGGTTGCAAATCCTTTGCAGTCAATTACAGCCTGAAGTCTGGAATGCATAGACATCACCAGACGCTGGATTTCATCCCTGGTGATGCTCTGCCAGGTCTCTACTGCAACTGTCCTCAGTTCCTGCTTGTACTTGGGGCATTTTCCCTTCAGTTTTGTCTTCAACAAGTGAAATGCATGCTCAATCGGATTCAGGTCAGGTGATTGACTTGGCCATTGCATAACATTCCACTTCTTTCCCTTAAAAAACTCTTTAGTTGCTTTCGCAGTATGCTTCGGGTCATTGTCCATCTGCACTGTGAAGCGCCGTCCAATGAGTCCTGAAGTATTTTGCTGAATATGAGCAGATAATATTGCCTGAAACACTTCAGAATTCATCCTGCTGCTTTTGTCAGCAGTCACATCATCAATAAATACAAGAGAACCAGTTCCATTGGCAGCCATACATGCCCACGCCATGACACTACCGCCACCATGCTTCACTAATGAGGTGGTATGCTTTGGATCATGAGCAGTTCCTTTCCTTCTCCATACTCTTCTCTTCCCATCACTCTGGTACAAGTTGATCTTGGTCCCATCTGTCCATAGGATATTGTTCCAGAACTGTGAAGGCTTTTTCAGATGTTGTTTGGCAAACTCTAATCTGGCCATCCTGTTTTTGAGGCTCACCAATGGTTTACATCTTGTAGTGAACCCTCTGTATTCACCCTGGTGAAGTCTTCTCTTGATTGTTGACTTTGACACACATACACCTACCTCCTGGAGAGTTTTCTTGATCTGGCCAACTGTTGCGAAGGGTGTTTTCTTCACCAGGGAAAGAAATCTTCGGTCATCCACCACAGTTGTTTTCCGTGGTCTTCCGGGTCTTTTGGTGTTGCTGAGCTCCCCGGTGAGTTCTTTCTTTTTAAGGATGTTCCAAACAGTTGATTTGGCCACACCTAATGTTTTTGCTATCTCTCTGATGGGTTTGTTATGTTTTTTCAGCCTAATGATGGCTTGCTTCACTGATAGTGACAGCTCTTTGGATCTCATATTGAGAGTTGACAGCAACAGATTCCAAATGCAAATAGCACACTTGAAATGAACTCTGAACCTTTTATCTGCTCCTTGCAAATGGGATAATGAGGGAATAACACACACCTGGCCATGGAACAGCTGAGCAACCAATTGTCCCATTACTTTTGGTCCCTTTAAAAAGTGGGAGGCACATATACAAACTGTTGTAATTCTTACACCGTTCACCTGATTTGGATGTAAATACCCTCAAATTAAAGCTGAAAGTCTGCAGTTAAAGCACATCTTGTTTGTTTCATTTCAAGTCCATTGTGGTGGTGTATAGAGCCAAAAAGATTACAATTGTGTAGATGTCCCAATATTTATGGACCTGACTGTATACAGAGAGGCGGGCTGCGGGGTGAGAAGGTCCTATAACCTGCAGCTCAATGGAAAACAGGAAGAGGTGAGTTCTGAGGATGTCTGAGATTTCTCTCTACTGTTTAGCATGAATGGGGGAATCTATGGATTTCTCTGGGCTGAACGAAATAAACGTTTACGTGTATGGCCGGCTTTGGGGCCCGTTCACACTGCTGATATACTAAACTCCCGTCCATTCATGTCACCGCACAGCAGAATGGCGTGTTGCGCTGCTGTGTGGGATACGCGGGGCCTACTGGTGCGCTGTGAAATATCGCAGTACGTCCCTCCAGGCTGTATTGCAGTGTGAATGAGGCACATGGAAAACTTTTGTTTTTTTGTGTGTCTTAGCAGAAGCAGAGACTGACATTGTTTCAATGCAGAACAACGCCAGTCACTGCACTATGTGTGAGTCTTTTGCTCACTTCCTGGTTGTGTTTACAAAACAGGAAGTGGGTGGAAATCTTTTCAGTGGGACATAAATAGCAAATATAAAAACAGGCGTTGGATTAAAATCATCAACATACAAAGAAATGTTTGACTTGAGGTACTTTATTTTGAGGTTCTTGTGGCAGAGACTGAATAGAATGATGTTTTGTTTACAGGAAGTGCGGGTGGGAATGCCTCCCGTTTAGGCGGTGATCGGTGTTGGAAGGGTTAACCCCGGCGGGCCATTATTTGTCAGGGGGCGGCTGCGGAACCGCGGCGGGCGTGTTTTAGTGGGTGACGTCAGTCAGGAGGAGGGGCTGCCCGCTTCCTTCCTCCATCGGATAGAGCTGCTCGGGACACCGGTGGGAGCTTCCGTTTTCTTGTGGAACGTGCGGGCGGGGGACGGAGCGCCGACAAACCGAGTCTAGCGGACGTCCAGCTGGGTCAATGTGTGATTGCTGACAGATCGGGATCATGGCGGCGATACGGCTCGTGTTCCTGCTCTCCTGGGCGGCCAGTTCGGGAGGTGAGAGAGCGGGGAAGGGGAGGGGGGAGTCCGGGGCCGCTCCAGTCTGATGGCAGCCCGGCTATCCCAGGATGGGAGGAGGCTAAGCTCACTCCCTATACAGATGCAGCATGTGTCCAGTGATGACAGGTCCGCTCCTCCGGGCACATGGCCATCCATCCCCCCCCCTCTGTCCCGGGGCTGTACTGCCTGTCATCGGAGGGATGCCCTCCATTCTTCTCTATAGTGATTGGAACCTTTGTTGTGATGTGTGTACACCATAAACACGGAGCACATGTGTGTGTGTACAACACAGGAGACCCTCTGATGTGTGTCATAGATCACCTCCTCCCTCTTCTCTACAGCCCTCCATTGTCTATGGGAGAGTGGGGAGGGAGCAGGTGGATCAGGGCTTGTTTGTCTATTAGATGGTCAGTATAGACCCCCATTGGCTGGGCACTGTGTGTGTCAGAGATATTGATTGGTCGGGGTAGATCCTTCACTTGTGGGGCACAATATCAGAGGCATTAGTCAGAGTAGACCACCCATTGGTTGGGCACATTGTGTACATCAGAAGTATTGATTGGTCAAGGTAGATTCCACCCCCACCCCACCCCACCCCACTGATGGGCACTGTGTGTACATCAGAATTATTGATTGGCCAGGGTAGATTCTCCTCCTCTTTTCATTGGCTAGCCACTGTGTGTACATCAGAATTATTGATTGGCCAGGGTAGATTCTCCTCCTCTTTTCATTGGCTAGCCACTGTGTGTACATTAGAAGTATTGATTGGCCAGGGTAGATTCTCCTCCTTTCATTGGCTAGCCACTGTGTGTACATTAGAAGTATTGATTGGCCAGGGTAGATTCTCCTCCTTTCATTGGCTAGCCACTGTGTGTACATTAGAAGTATTGATTGGTCAGGGTAGATTTCCCCCCCCCTTCCAATTGACTGGGCACATTGTGTACATCAGACGTATTGATTGGTCAGGGTAGATGCTTCTCCAGCCCTCATTGGCTGGGCACATTGTGTACATCAGAAGAATTGATTGGTCAGGGTTGATTTACTAAAGGCAAATCCACTACACTAAAAGCGCAGTTGCTCTAGATCTGAGAGGAAGCTTTGCTGATTTCTATCATCCAATTATTTGCAAACAAAAATGCTGTTTAGTTTCCTTGCATGACCCCCTCAGATCTACAGCTACTGCACTTGCAGTGCACAGCGGCTTTTCCTTTAGCAAATACACCCCCCCCCCTGTACATAAAAGGCATTGACTGGTCAGGGTAGATTTCCCTCCTCCAATTGGCTGCGCACCGTGTGTACATCAGATGTATTGATTGGTCAGGGTAGATTCCCCTCCTACTCTCATTGGCTGGGCATTGTGTGTGTGTGTGTGTGTGTGTGTGTATAACGGAGGTATTAGATGGCCAGGCCTAGATGATTCCCTCCCCATAGGCTGGGCACTGTGTCTACATTATTGGTATTGGATGGTCAGGGTAGATCCTCCCACCAGCTGGGCACTGTGTGTCACACATTGCATTGTCTGGGTACATCACCCAATTGGTTGGGCACTGTCTGTATCAGAGGCATTGGATGAACTGGGCAGATCTCTCTGTTGGCTGGGCACTGTCTGTGTCTAGATCCCTCAGCTGACTGTTCATAGTCAGAGGTATTGGATGGTCAGGGTAGCATGCAGGGCTCTGTGCCATTGTGCTTATATCAGAGGTATTGGATGATGAGACCAGCTGGCATCTGTATGAACCCCTCAACTGGCTGGTTCCAGAATCAGGGATTGGAGGGTCTTTCTCTGGCTGGGTACAGTGTATATATCAAAGACCATCTGTATCCAAAACTGAGAGGTATTGTATGGCCAGTGCCCCCCACAGCTGGGGATTGTGCCAGTATGAGGCTTTGGATGGTCAGGGTAAGTCCTATTTTGGCTGGGCACAGTGTTTACATCAGAGACATTGCATGGTCCGGGTAGATCCTTCTGTCAGCGGGGCACTGTTTGTGTGTGTATATGCATTTTGGAGGCAGCTTCTAACCTCAGCATCTTCAATTAAGCTTTGGCAGTGAAACCTGGAAGCTGCATGGTGTATATGCAGAAGTGAGCCTGGTTTTGCACTCTCCAGCTTTCGTAAATCAAGCCCTGTGAGTATGTCAGAGACATTGGATGATCAGGGCAGTTCTTCCTGCTGGTTGGACAGTGTGTGTATATAGTTACATTGGCATGTCGGGGTAAATCACGGATGGGCCCTGTGTATATCAGAGACATTGGCTGGTCGCAGTAGATCCTGGCTGGGCACTCTGCATATATCAGACATTAGATGGTCGGGGTAGATCCTCCTACTGACTGGGCACTGTGTGTGTATATAATTACATTGGCTGGTTGGGGTAGATCCTGGCTGGGCACTGTGTATATAGTTACATTGGCTGGTCGGGGTAGATCCTCCTGCTGGCTGGGCACTGTGTGTATCAGACATTGGCTGGTTGGGGGAGATCCTCCTGCTGGCTGGGCACTGTGAGTATCAGACATTGGCTGGTCGGGGGAGATCCTCCTGCTGGCTGGGCACTGTGAGTATCAGACATTGGCTGGTCGGGGGAGATCCTCCTGCTGGCTGGGCACTGTGTGTATCAGACATTGGCTGGTCGGGGGAGATCCTCCTGCTGGCTGGGCACTGTGTGTATGTCAGGAGAGGACAAGCTGCTCCTGAGTAGGAGGATTGCTGCAGACTTCCCAGCACCCTCCTCTGTAGGCGGTTGGTGGGGGGGGGGGGTGTGGAATAAGAAAAGATGGAGGGATTGAGGCCCGGAGACAACGGTGGATCCGCTGGATCTGTTTTTGTTGTCGCTTTCTCCCCTCCCCCCTCCCTCCTCTCACTTGGCTACAAGCAAGCTGGGATTCACATTTAACCCATTAGTCTCCATATCCTGGCATGACACCACCATAGAATGATGGAGATGCTGGCTGTTTGTTACTATGTGAAGACAGAGCTGAGGATCAAGTTTTTATTTCATATTTCTTATTAATCTGTGACCTCCCCAGTCCAGGTCACAGATGTATGTTTATGATGTAGGCGATGTTTCTATAGCTGGCATATGATGGCAATACATGGAAAGCGGTCTGGATGGGGCTGTCATTCCTCGGCTCACCTCTGCTGCAGTCTATTCTCAGCTAGTGTCATGTCATGTTTTCTGGCTTACACGTACATATATTGGAATAATTTTTCTTTCGTTATGACTTGATATGTTTGGTAACTGCAGTAAGATCATTTCCTCTGAAATATGATGCACTGGAACAGATGTTGCGCTATTACACATTATGCAACTTAAACCATGGCCTCGGGGCCTAGAAACTGACAGTTACTGCCCTTCAGTATGCACCTTTTTTATTTTATCTATGTTATTTTATCAGTGTGTCTAAATGAGTGCAGTTTTCTTTTACTATGCCAGTGATCTGATAGAAGATCTTCTCTGGAAAGGCATTAACATGTCTGAATGGTGTAATAATTGTGGGACAATGCTTCCAACCAAAAGCAAACATTTGTCTATATTGCAGCTTAACAATTCTTAGATGTAATGGCTGCATTTTTTTATTTTTTTATTTTTTTATGCCTTCTCTGCTTTTATTTTCACCCAGTAAAATGTCCAATAAGTATGTTGTTTTTTAATGTTCTGCAGATGTAGCATTTAGAGTTTTGAGACAAACCGTCTACTACCTTACTGTAGCGCACCCCCTAGGGAGCCGCAGATGAACTGGATTCTTCACTCCTGCACAGCCTGGCACACAGAATTTTCACAGGCACTCCAGAGTCGGAGAACAATCCGTAACTTTGTTTTTCTTATTTGAGGGTTATTAACTTGGATAGGGACGGGAGGTTTACGGGATGCCCACTTTAACTTCAGCAAAACTTCAGCGTCATTCTTCATATATACAGTCTCTATACACAGCTTCAACTTTTTTTCCAGCTATGTCACTCTGTGATGATCTGACAGCATCCAGTCAAACGTAGCAACAGCCAATTACAAGCAGGGACCCGCAGCCCCAAAGAGGTCTCCAAACTATGGCCCTCCAGTTGTTCCGGAACTATAATTCCCATCATGCCTAGTCATGTCTGTGAATGTCAGACTTTTACAATGCATCATGGGCCGTGAAGGGCTATAGTTTGGAGATCAAAATTGTAGAACATTTAGAGTGACACAGCTTCAACTTTCACATCATTTTCTCTCTGTGGTCACTGATCCCAGCACCACCTCTTCAGGTAATATCAACCCACCTGGCTGCAGCTGCCCCTCTCACCAGCCCACCCGGCTGACTCTCAGAAGATCTCCCAGGGAAGGATAAAGACTTGGGCACACTGCTATCTTCAGGGAGAACTGGCTACATGTGGCAGTCTCCAGTAGTGCTAACCTACTCGCGCTGTCCTCTCTCTTGCTCCAGTGTCCCCAAGAATGGCTTCCGTGTGTCAGGGCAGGAACTTTCCAGCACCCAAGCCCCAGCTCAAGGTAACCCCCCCACCCACCCAGTTTAGGGCCACCCATACCCTCCTCAGCACTATAGCTCCATCTTCCACCTGACTGCCTGCTGGCATGGCTCATGGCCAGTTTATGAGGTAAGCTCTGCCCTCTGCTAGAGCACTCCTGGGGATTGGTCGAGGTCTCATAAATATTCCAGGCAGCTCCTCCTAACCCCCTGCCCACTAGCTTTAGAACGTTCTCCAATGTCCCAGAAACAGAGGGAGGCACCAGAGGAGTTGTCAGGATGAGTCATCCAGCCCTGAGTCCCTGAACCCTGACCCAGATTCCATGGCTCAAGCTTAGCCCTGAGCTAAACTAAAATGTACCTACTCTACTTCTAGCACACACTAGAGGGTGCTACATTACCATTTACAAACATCATCAAAATATTCCAAGAATCGGGAGAAATCTGTGTGCAAGGGACAAGGCCGAAACGCAATATTGGATGCCCATGATCTTGGGGCTCTCAGAGGGCACTTCATTAAAAACTGGCATGATTCTGTGATGGATATCACTGCATGGGCTCAGGAATATTTGCAAAAATTGCTGTCTGTGAACATAGGTCGCCGTGCCATCCAAAAATACAAGGTAAAGCTTTATCATGCAAAGAAGAAATCGCCATATCGAAACATGATCCAGAAATGCTGCTTATCTAACCTCTTCAGCCCCGGCCAATTCTGACACTTCTCGCATATATGTAAAAATCTACTTTTTCTAGCAAAAAAAAAGTTACTTGGAGCCCCCCAAATATATATTTTTGAAAGCAGAGGCCCTAAAGAATAAAATGGTGGGTGTTGCAATCTTTGTAACAAAATAAAATGGTGGGTGTGGTATTTGCGCAGCGGTTTTTCAAACACTTTTTTTGGAAAAAGTACACTTTGATGTATTTTCATGCACAGAAAGACAATATAATGCCCAATTTTTTTGGTAAAATATAAAAGATGTTATGCTAAGTAAATAGATACCAAACATGTCACGCTTTAAAATTTGTGAACGCCCATGGAACGGTGACAAACTACGGTACATTAAACTATCCATTGGTGACTCTTTAAAAAGCCTTTACAGGTTACTACTTTTTATTTTTTTTTATTTTTTTTAACAAAATATATAGGTTACTACTTTAGATTTACACAGGAGGTGTCGGGTGCAGGGTGCTGCCCTTAGCTCAAACATGCAGGCAAGAGGGTGTGCTGAGCTGAGAACACCCCTCCTCCCTCCCTCCCTGAAGATTCCTGGGATGTATGACCTCATTTGCCTGGGCAAAAAAACAGGAAGTAATTTGAAGAAATGCAAAAAAGTTTAAAACCAGTAAATATGTTATACTTTCCTATCTATTTACTAAAAATGATCAATGTTGATGATTGGGAGAGTGAAGTGTCACTTTAAAGTGGTTGTAAACCCTTTACAACCACTTTAAACTACAGGCAAGCCTATAATTAGGCTTGCCTGTAGCTGCACTGGATATCTCCTAAACCTGCACGGTTTAGGAGATATCCCTGTATTTGCACGTGCCGATGTCATGCGGCACATGCGCACTTAAGCCAACTGAAGCAATGGCACGTATGTGCCATTGCTTCAGTTGTAATGTGCCGTTTGCGGCGGCTGCCACGCATGCGCGGGAGGGACGTCATTGCGGCTCCGGCCAATTTACAGCGTCGGAGCCGTGATACCCGGAAGCAAGTCCTGGGCTACATGGCGGCCTAAGGGGGAGACGAGGGCGGCTGCGTGGGCTTCGTTCTCCGGTAATTCATAATGAGCTAGTATGCTATACTATACTACCTCTTTAACGTTAATTGTGCCAAGTAGCAATGCAGATAGTTGGGGCCCAGTGTTTCAGCAGTGAGGTGGGGAGGTATCTCCTCCCAGCTGCCTGTCAAGCATCTTCTTCTAAAAAGCAATCTGCCACAGATTGCCTTTCAGAGGGGCATCAATGGCTCATGTATGTGAGAACAAGCCTTTGTGATTCTTGGTGAATGTGAAAATACTGTGTACATTACAGCATGTGAGCTGTTTAATTGGGTTCAGCCAATATGATGTTGCGGTATACTTTCACCCAGCATGAACTCGCCTAATGTCCCCGAAGGTTTAGTAACATTGTTTTTTTTTTTTTTTTTTCCTGAATAGTTTACCTGAATTCAGCTTGTCACAAACTTGAAAGGTCCTTGGCAGCAGCATGCTTCAAAGAGAGCATCTGTAGAATGACCTGGCACAATGTACAGGAACAGCGGGGGGACTGAAGTTGCAGGATGAAAAGCAAAGGCATGGATGGAATGCATCACTTAAAATCTATCGTGTTGAATAATATGTAGCCGCTTGGATGAACCTGTTTGAGAATAGCAAAAGAGCACATTTTAGGGCTTGTTCACACTAGATCAGTGGTTCTCAACTCCAGTCCTCAGGACCCACTAACAGGCCAGATTTTAAGTATTACCTTGGGGGAGATGCAGACTAGAATACTGCAATCACTGAGCAGCAAGTGATATCACCTGTGATGTATTTCAGTTATCTTGCAAACCTGGCCTGTTAGTGGGTCCTGAGGACAGGAGTTGAGAACCACTGCACTAGATGTACTGGCTGCTATTTCCATGCAGCCCCAATGCATTGACCAAAGTGAAATGCCTTCTGTCCTACAGTGTGTTTATACTATGGTGTGCTCTGAAAAAAAGTACTACATGTAGTAGTATTTATTTATTTTTTCAAATTTTTTTTTCAGCACGTCAGGTTGCAAAGCTATTGCAGTGACTTGTTGCTCGCCACATTGTACGCATGTCAAATTATGGATCAACTTGGGTACAACCACCCTGCACGTTGAATAACAGCCGGTCCCAGCTTTACCAGCCGAGATTTGATCCATCTATGGCCGAATTTAGTTTCATTTGGATAGTTGAAGTTGGCTGGGTCTAGTTAGGCATTCATTTAATGGGTGGCGGGGAGGTGGGTGGGTTAGAAACGGGTGGTTGAGCTACGTTTTGCCCATACACCTATAAACATGGCTGCTGATCAGGTTTGTTAACATAGTCGTAGCCGCGATGCTTCACAAGGTTGGCAATTTTAACACTCCATTTCAGGTCTGACGGGCAGCACCACCTGTCAAACTCATCCATTAAACATAACAGGACCACGCTGTAACTGTTTGACTGTAGTGGCGGCATCTCTGTAGCTTTGTGCATCGTTTTCTGAATACCTAAACCAGCTCCAAACCACTTTGAAAAGTAATCCACTGTGGATCATTTTTTCATGAGGGGGGTGATAGAACCTGCCGCCTATGTGAATAAGCCACTATGAAATAAGGGAATGTCATGCCCCAGTATAAAAGTGAGACTAAATCAAACCAGCATTCTGGTTTAGTGATCACTCCAGATTCAAAAACAAATGTATTCTACATTTGTATTCTGTAACTATGGGCAGATATTTTATTAGTCATGCAGACCCCAGAGACAATGGGTGGCTCACATAGAGAGGGGCGTTTCTGCAGAATAGCAGTCAGATTTTCTTTAGGACAGTTATCAGATCTTGCTGTGATCTCCTGACATTGTCTCTTAGCTAAAACATTGCTTTGTAAGAGGAAAAGAGTACAGGTTTACTTGGAGAGAAGGGCTGGTATCTAGTGTTGGATCTCTGCCTTGTAGGCACTCCTTTCCTTTGGAAATAGATTTTTAAAGGCGTTGTCCTTCGCTACTAGAATCACTCCTGTTTGTCTTTCCATTCAGTTCAGTAAAAGGTTTCTGTAGAGTTTGCTCAGAGCAGTGTACTCTTTGTTTATGTTTCGGTGACTAATTTATTTATTTTTTTTAATTTGGAGGATATATTCTCCTGTTTATGACATTTTCAGTTCCTGATTTAGAAGTGTATTGTTTAGCTGTACTTTCCACAGTGATCTCATGTCATACACTTACTGTCAGCACATTGATCATAAACACATTTCAGGAAGTCACTTACTCAGCTGATAAACCTCTGAAATGTCCACAGTATTTTATACAATGGGGTTTTGTGGCTCCTTATTTGTCATTTTTGTCTTTAGTATGAGAATCTGGGACAGTTGGGGTGTACGGCTTATCTGCTAAATGACAAACAGTTGTGTGTGTCAAATTCTTTATCACGTATTTTCTAATTTGTTGGAATTTGTTCACATTCCAGTGTTTATTAGAAAAGTAAGAGTTAAAGCCGGTTCATTTTAGTGTGATGCCAGACATCGCATGTGATTCGCAGCACATTGTTGTGCAGATCACATGTAATGCAAATTCAGCCCTAATTGTATGGCTGAATTCACATCACATTTGGACCAAACTCGTGCAGGACGTCCCCTTCTCTAAATTTTATTTTTTTTTTATTGTCCGCTACACAATCGGATCACATGGGTGTTCACACCCATGTGATCCGACTTCTTCTACAAATCGCACTGCGTTTTTTGCAAACTGATTGTCGTTAACATACACTCTGCAATTGGTTCGCCATTTAGTTGTGGATTTGCAGCAAATCCACTGTTAATTCGCACCGCATCTAGTGTGAATAAGAGGGGGATGGAGAAATGAGTGATCACATTGAATTCTGCTTTCACACCTGAGCATTGCGTTTTTGAGCATTTGTGTGCAGCGTTCTTAAAGCATTTTTTGAGCTTTGGCTTTTTTTTTTTTATATTGCCAATAGAGAAAAATATCTACCGGTATTTCAATTTTTAGTTTTTTAGCACTTTCATCTGCTTTTATTTAATGTATAACTAAAACCAAAACCCTTTTTAGTTGTAGAGAGGGATTAGAACACGTCACCTTTTATTGCTGCCTGTGCCCCTGTTGAGGGTGCCTTGTTTGACTTTCAACAATAAAAAGTAAACAGAGCAAACTAAAAGAAAATCCCAAATTTTGTGTTGTTCCCAGAAAAGTAATAGACGGGGAAATCTTCCAACGGGGACTATAGTTCAGGTGACCTGGGGGTCCCCAAGAGATTCCTTTCATTTGCAGGGATTTCCTCTCACTTCCTGTTTTTGCTATGGGGCAGGAAGTGAAGGTACAATTCCCCATTGGGACAAAGATGTCAATAAAACTTTACAGGGCTAATAACCCTCCCTTACTCTATCCAAAATTGAAAAAAAGGGGCCTATAGCTCTACTTTAATATACATTATATAATAATAATGAGTTAAAGGTTAGGGGGTTAATTTTGTTAGGGGTTAGAGTTTAATTTTGGGGTTAGAGTTTTTTTTTTTTTTTATTCTCAAATAATTATTGCATTTGATCAGAAAAACCTAGTAAAACTGCACAGAAAAACACACCAAGACAATCAAATCAAGCGTTTCCATGCATTTCCGTGTAACAAAAAATGCTTCAAAAATTCACAAATCTGCCCGATTCGAGCTACAAAAAAAAAACTCCAGAAATGTATTTAGTTATTTTCTGAGCTTCTGGCTTCAGGGTTTTTCCTACTTGTAGTGGAGATATGCACCAACTCCATAGTATATATATATATATATATATATATATATATATATATATATATATATATATATATATATATATATATATATATATATATATATATATATATATATATATATATATATATATATATATATATATATATATATATATATATATATTTTTATCCAGCGTTTTTGGAGTTTCGTGCTACAAAATGCTGAGGTGTAAATGAAAGATTAAAACACAAACCAAAAAAAACGTACTTTCCTGCTTCCTCAGGTGGTCCTAGCTCCTCCCTTCCTGCCGAGTGCCCCCAATAGGAAGCCTCTTGCTGTAGGGGTACTTGAGCAGGCCCCCTCCTAAGCCATCTATTCACAAACAAAGCTCAGCCCCACCTCTGCTCTCTCCTCATTGGCTTACTGGCTGTGATTGACAGCCACAGGATCCAATGGCTCCTGCTGCTGTGTGAGCCAATGAGGAGGGAGGAAGAGAGACCCAGGAGAGCTGATCTCATGAACATCGCTGGATAGAGATGGGGCTCGGGTAAGTATAAGGGGGGGCGGGCTGGGGGGGCGGCTGAACCCAGAAGGTATTTTAACTCAATGCATGAAGGTAAAAACCTTGAGCCTTTAGCACCACTTAAAATTTAGCTTATATAATTTTATTTGTTTCTCAATCTGCTCCATGAAATAGTATCGGGTTTGTAGCGTTTGGCTTTATTTGGCAGCTTATTGAATAGTGTTTGTTTCTAAAGGGCAGGTATTTGAAAGCAGCTTTGGCCTTGGCTTGTTGTATGATACAGTATCTGCAACACCTTTTTGTGAATGTCAGTAGAGGTATCGAGTATAAATTTCATATGCACCAAAAAATATTCAAACTTTCTAGAGTGTTGAGAACTATACACACCTATTTGGTCCACTGGCTTCTGCATGGGCCATTGATCTCTGAGATGAATTTCCATAAAGTCTAGAATGAGCAAATGTTATTGCTTTTAACGTGGAGGTTTGTTGAGATGCAGTGGGAGTTGGATCACATTTATAGCCGAGCTGAAGAGAGTAATAAACTAAATCTTAATGATGCATTGTCTGCAGCGCTGTGTGTTTGGGTCCTGTTTCCTATAAAGTGATTTATATATTGTGTGCAGCAAGAAGGCTGCTTCTAATGTAGTACACGTGACTGCTGTACACATTGTTTAGCTCACCCACACATAGATTCAAGGTAAAATATCAGCACAGACATTGTGAGACTGCTAAAAGACTTGCCTACTCCCTCATAATTTTTAGCACAGTGCACATCTTTTGTTCACCGTTTGAAATGAAATTGAAATGAAATGTGCTTCCGACACAGTCATTTTTTATTTATTGACTTCTTTACAATGTTGAGCATTACGGCTGTACTACATACATTTTTTTTTTCTATGTGCCATTATGGCCTCTTTTAAATCCTACTCCCCATTTGTTGAATTGGCCAACTGTAGTTCTAGGAGTGTTTTTATAGGCTGTGTATTGTACTGGCCCTTTAGAGGTTTTAGGTACTGAGTGCTTTATGTTCTTTGAATAAAGCTAAGTATGTGTTCTTGTTGAATTGTAGACATAGTGATGGATATATCTATCTAGCTTTTATTTCTCACAAAAGTGACTCCACCCATCTCATTTTTGATTTTGTAATTGTATCTTTTTTCATGTGACAACACTGAAGAAATGCCACTTTGCTACAATGTAAAGTAGTGAGTGTACAGCTTGTATAACAGTGTAAGGGCTCTTTCCCACGGAGGATCCGTATGTCCGTTTTTTCATCCTTCCGTTTTCGGATGAAAAACGGACATGCATGTATCCCTATGGAGCGTCGGATGTCAGCGGTGACATGTCCGCTGACATCCAACCCGCTCCGATCTGGAAAGTGTAACGGAGGAAAACCCTACTTTTCCATCCGTTATCGGATCGGGTGACGACGGACTCTATGGTCCGTCATCATCCAATCCCCCATAAGGGAGAGCGGCGCTCTGACAGGTCCGTCGCTGCACAGTGTGCAGCGATGGACCTGTCATTTTCCTGCTCAGCGATCGGCGGAGCGATCCCTGCTGAGCAAGCGGGTGTTCACGGGGCGGATCATCACTGATCCGTCCCGTGTGAAAGAGCCCTAAGGTCTCATGTACACGGCTGCTGGTAAACGGACCTTTAGAGGCAGTTGGATGCTTTTTTTTTTTTTTTTTTTTTTTTTTTTTTTTTTTTTTATTTATTTTTTTTCCAGCTGCCTCTGAACTCATCCAATGTTATCTTATGTGTACATGTACACAGGCTCATTTAATGTCCTTTTAAGGGAGTTGTGTTTTATAGGCTTTTCTTTGAAGGCAAAAAATAAATAAATGAGTTCAGACGCTGAAGTTTCAGACGCTAAATGCAGTACCGGCGATTAGCCGCGTTTTTGTTTTAAAAGCATTTTTTAAAGGTGTGTATGTATATATGTATATTTTTACATTACAAAACTTAAAAATGATAGCAAATGATGAAAAACCACTAAAAACATTTTAAAAAACGAAACTTGTAATTGCTTGCAGTGCTTCATAGACCATTTATATACCCCTTAATGAGCCCATGATCCAATGCAATATACCACTAGCATTGCTGTTAGCCAAAGTAGAATTGGAATCTGACCTTTTATGTTAGATTTGAACCAGATGACCCAGCCACCAACAAGGTTAGAGTTGGGGTTTCCCCCTGAAGAACGAGGTTTGGATTAGGGTTAGGGGGTCAGGGTTTCCCCCCCCGAAGAACAAGGTTAAGGGGGTCAGTGTTTCCCCTTGAAGAACAAGGTTGGGACTCAGCGATTTGGAATAGGAACCTCCTCCAAAGGTTAAAGGTCAGCAGGCGGGTCCCCAGATATTAAATATTTTAAAAAATGCAATTAAAATTTACATAAAGGCAAAATACATTTTATTTTTAAAGCTAATAAACAACTAAAATAAAAAAATATTATAGATATAGTTGTGCTCATAAGTTTACATACCCTGGCAGAATTTGACTTCTTGGCCATGTTTCAGAGAATATGAATGATAAAACAAAAAAACCTTTTCTTTCACTCATGTTTAGTGTTTTGGCTGAAGCCATTTATTATCAATCAACTGTGTTTACTCTTTTTAAATCATAATGACAACTGAAACTACCCAAATGACCCTGATCAAAAGCTTACATACCCCAGTTCTGAATACCGTGTATTGCCCCCTTTATCATCGACAGCTTGAAGTCTTTGGTGGTATTTGTGGATGGGGCTCTTTATCTTTTCAGATGGTAAAGCTGCCCATTCCTCTTGGCAAAAAGTCTCCAGTTCCTGTAAATTCTTGGGCTGTCGTCCATGAACTGCACGTTTTGAAATTGCCCTGATATTGAGGTCAGGAGGCTGAGATGGCCACTCCAGAACCTTCACTTTATTCTGCTGTAGCCAATGACAGGTCGACTTGGCCTTGTGTTTTGGATCATTGTCATGTTGGAATGTCCAAGTATGTTCCATGCGCAGCTTCCTGGCTGATGAATGCAAATGTTCCTCCAGTATTTTGTGATAACATACTGCATTTATCTTGCCATCAATTTTGACCAAATTTCCTGTGCCTTTTTTGAAGCTCGCACATCCCCCAAAAAATCAGCAATCAACCTTCATGTTTCACAGTAGGAATGGTGTGGTGTACCTTTCATTATAAGCCTTGTTGACTCCTCTCCAAATGAAGCATTTATGGTTGTGGCCAAAAAGTTAAGTTTTGGTCTCATCACTCCTAATGACTTGTGCCAGAAGGTTTGAGGCCTGTCTCTGTGCTGTTTGGCGTATTGTAAGCAGGATACTTTGTGGCATTTGCGTAGTAATGGTTTTCTTCCAGTGACTCGACCATGGAGCCCATCTTTCTTCAAGTGCCTCCTTATTGTGCATCTTGAAACAGCCACACCACATGTTTTCAGAGTCCTGTATTTCACCTGAAGTTATTTGTGAGTTTTTCTTTGCATCCCGAACAATTTTCCTGGCAGTTGTGGCTCAAAATTTAGTTGGTCTACCTGACCGTAGTTTGGTTTCAACAGAACCCCTCATTTTTCACGTCTTGATTAGAGTTTGAACACTGCTGATTGGCATTCTCAATTCCTTGGTTATCTCTTTATGTACCTTTCCTGTTTTATACAGTTCAACTACCTTTTTCCCGCAGATCCTTTGACAATTCTTTTGCTTTCCCCATGAGTCAGAATCCAGAAACTTGAGTGCAGCACTGGATGAAAGATGCAAAAGTCTGTCAGGAGTCCAGAAACTCATTGACCTTTTTATATACACACACTAATTACAAGCAAACAGATCACAGGTGAGGATGGTTACCTTTTTTTAATAGCCATTCAAACCCCTTTGTGTCAACTTGTGTGCATATTATCAGGCCAAAATCACCAGGGTATGTAAACCTTTTGATCAGGGTCATTTGGGTCGTTTCTGTTGTCATTATGATTTAAAAAGAGTAAACACAGTTGATTGATAATAAATGTCTTCAGCCAAACACTAACCATGAGTGAAAAATGTTTTTGTGTTAGCAAATGTATTCTCTGAAAAATGGCCAAGTAATCCTAAATTATGCCAGGGTATGTAAACTTATGAGCACAACTATGTATGTACATACATAATAGTCACCAACAGACGTTCCTCTGGCGGCACACTCTTCCTCATGTGCGTGTCAGACTGGGACAAACTTTTTCAAGGAGAGGGTCAAAGGTGGCAATGGACGAGTAAAATTAAAGTTATCAGGGAAACTACGCAGCTGTACATACATGTTGGAAAAATATATATCCTGCAGACATGTGCAATCAGTGGATGAGTCCAGTAGCGATGAACTCTGGTCCTCTCACACAATTTCCAGCCTCATCAACAGCAACGTCAGGAGCATTTGCTCACATATACTCGTTATGGGATCCATAGTAAAAGTACACTGCTGCTCTCTCAGCTGCTGCTGTTTTGGATTCAGAATAAAAGTTCTAAAATTTATTATATCTACCCATTTATCAAATTAAAGCATGCATGCCATGAAGTGATCTGACGCTTAGTTCAGAATGAAACACTTCTAATACCCTTTATTTCCGCTTTCCACATTTTTATACATTTTCGCCAGACACAACAAAACACTTGCAAAACACGTTATTGTGACATTGTCTGAGTTTTTTTTTTGCTAACACAGAACCGACTCTCCGCCAATCAGGAGGCGCGGATGTAATACCGGTCACCTTTGGCTGAAGGTAGAGGCGATCCCATTGGCTGCCTAGCAGAACAGGAAGAGATGCACTGAGGACACAGGAGCTGATGCCGCGCTACCCGTCCCACAGCTTGCTGCCCACCACAATGGTGTAAGTGCTGGGCAGACAGCGAGCGGGTGGGGGGGCAGCACAGAGGCTGCAATTTGATTGTTTTTGTTTCAGAATTTTTCAGTAAGTTTGTGCCCCCCCAAAAAGTTTTAGCACCAATATATGTATGTGTGTATGTGTGTGTGTGTGTGTGTGTGTGTATATATTTTCGTATCCTTTTAAAATGAGTTACTGGTACCCCTCCCTTAAGCGGTTCTCACTGCAATGGGTTTCTACAACAGAATGCCCCCTTACCCTATTTTACAATGAGAACCTCAAATCTTTGGGTTTTCATCACTTTCTGTTTCAGTGGCCACTAAAACTAATAGGGGGTGAATTTCCCCATTTGGGACACAGGCTGCAGTTGGTTTTACAGAAATAGTTATTTTGTGTGAAGTCAAGCTTCGTTGCTCAGGTTTCATTTGAGTGGTTTGTACCAATGAAAAATTAGCATGCAAACCTGAGATGCAGCCATCTGTCGCAAACTTTTGTAATTGTTTTTAAAAAGTCTTACTGGTGGTGTGTGTGTGTGTGTGTGTGTGTGTGTGTGTGTGTGTGTGTGTGTGTGTGTGTGTTTTGTTTTTTTTTTTTTTGCAGATATATAAGGTCCGATTCCACACTAGAATTCAGTGCGGAAAAGCAGTGTTCCAGTGTGGCTTCCGGCACCAGACTCCAATTGCACTGCCTTTGCGATCTGCTCTGGGGGTCAGTGCAAAGTTAGCGTCACTTCAAACCCACTTCAAACAAAGGTACCATGCAATGCGATTGCTGTGTGTTTAAAAAGTAGTGGATGCACTACTTTGGATGTATTGGGATTTCAGTCCATTCAAAATAGGGCTGAAATTGCACTGCACAGAATTGCGTTTTAATTGCACCGGAACCGCACAGCATTCCGTAGGGTAAATAGACTTGGACTATAAAAATCCTGAGCATGTCTGAAGGTTCTGCTGGCTGGATATTGTACAGGACAAACCGTTTTGGAATGTGTGGATGGAGGTTTCCTCTCCCTTTTTTTTGTGTGTTTTCTGACAGCGATGAGATATCGGCACTGCTAGCTGTAGCCGGCTGGGATAAAAAGAAAAGTTCCCGATGTCCAGAGAAATGCAACTTCTAATCTATTAATTGACATTTTATAAAAAGTAGCAACATGTACATCAAGCTAACAAGTTTCAAGGAGAATAGACTCCCTCTTCTTTAGGGCTGTTGCTTACTATTTGTTGGGAAAAATTGCTATTGGTTTGATGTAAATGTTGCTACTTTTTAATAAGTCTGAACAATACTTTAGAAGTTGCATTTCTCTGGACACCGGGTGCTCCTTTTTTGTTTTATTCAAGTCTACATCTTGAAATGACCATAAGGTCACACAGAAAAGTAAACAGCCCAATCCCCAAGCAGGCCCATCGATACCATCCATGACTGGGCACTATCCACCGGAAGGGATTCCTTCCTTTTTGCCCACACGAATGTCCAGCACAGTGTCCAACACAAGCTACCTATAGCCAGCGGCTCTGAGTGAAATTTTTTTCCGTAGGATGATTGTACAGAAGTCGATTGACTACTGTACCTGCCTATACATGGATTAAAATTTCACCAATCCCTGCTGACTCTGCCAAATTTCGATCCATGTATAGCCGGCTTTACTCTGCTTTGTTTTCTTGTGTATGACGGCTTATAGCGGCACTGCACATGGACACATCTAAAGGTTTCAGCACTTGTTTTCTCCTGATAAGGGTGGGGGTATGTTTTCCAACTCGCAACAGACTTCCTGACATTGATCCCATTAAAGGATATAGAAGACAGCCTCGTGTAACCTCCTTTTTGCTTCTGTTACTCAGAGGATGCAGATGTTTTCGCTACTATTTTAGACAGCCTCTGGTTTATGGGGATTTACCCTTTTACAGCTCAGTATCCTGGAAGACTACGGGTTCATTTTAACCACTTGACCTCTGGAAGATTCCCCCCCCCCCCCTTATGACCAGGCCACTGTTTGCGATACGACACTACGTTATTGCGTGGTCATGCAACACTGTACCCAAATACAATTTGTCAATTTTTTTTCTCCACAAATCGAGCTTTCTTTTGGTGGGATTTGATTACCACTGTTTTTTTTTTTTTTTTTTTTTAATTTAATTTTTTTTTTTAATAGCGCAAGAAAAAAAAAAACAGACAGTTTTGAGAACCTATATATATTTATTTATTTTTTTACTTTCTGCTACAAAACCCAGTCGATGAGATTATTATATATATATATCATATTGACTGGGTTTTGTAGCAGAAAGTAAAAAAATAAATATATATAGGTTCTCAAACTCTCCAGCCCTCAAAATCCACTCGCAAAATGCGAGCAGATATTTTATGTATGTGTGTATATCTATATCTAGATATATCTATATCTATAGATATATCTATCTACCTATCTATATCACCTACACACATACAGTATCTCATCGCTACAATGTAAAGTAGTGAGTGTCAGTAGCTTCCGCAAAGTTTCAAAAGTGCCAGATGTATGTATAACACCATAGCCTTGCAGAAGTATTCTCCCCCTTGGCATTTTCCGTGTTATGTTGCCTCACAACCTGGCATTAACATGGATTGTTTGAGGATTTGCATCATCTAATTTACAGAACATGACCACAACGTTGAAGATGTGGTGTGTGTTTGTGAAGCAAACAACAAATAGGACAAAATAACAGAAAAAGTCAATGTGCATAACTATTCTCTCCCCCCCCCCCCCTAAAGTCAATACTTTGTAGAGCCACCTTTTTGCAGCCATCACAGCTCCAAGTTGCTTTGGATAAGTCTATGAGCTTGCCACATCTTACCACTGGGATTTTTGCCCATTCCTCCTTGCAAAACTGCTCCAGGTCCTTCAAGTTGGAGGGTTTGCGCTTGTGAACAGCAATCTTTAAGTCTCACCACAGATTTTCTATTGGATTGAGGTCTGGGCTTTGACTAGGCCATTCCAACACATTTACATGTTTCCCCTTAAACCACTAAAGTGTTGATTTAGCAGTGTGTTTGGGGTCATTGACCTGCTGTAAGGTGAACCTCCTTCCTAGTCTCAAATCACACACAGATTGGTACGGGTTTTGCTCAAGAATATCCCTGTATTTAGCACCATCCATCTTTCCCTCAACTCTGACCCGTTTCCCAGTCTCGACTGCTGGAAAACTGCTGGATGGTGTTCTTTGGGTGATGTGTTGGGTTTGCGCCAGACATAGCGTTTTTCTTTGATGGCCAAAAAGTTCAATTTTAGTCTCATCAGGCCAGAGCACCTTCCTCCATACGTTTTGGTAGTTTTCCAGATGCCTTTTCACA
The DNA here is from genome assembly GCA_037952835.1 of Lithobates septentrionalis. Lineage (NCBI taxonomy): Eukaryota > Metazoa > Chordata > Amphibia > Anura > Ranidae > Lithobates > Lithobates septentrionalis. The sequence goes on along the minus strand of JBBDGP010001641.1, from coordinate 598,503 downwards.
AACTCAAAACGTACCATTTTTTTTTTTTTTTTTTTTGCTGAAGGTAATGGCTTTCTTCTGGCCATTCTGCCATGAAGCCCAACTCTATGGAGCGTACGGCTTATTGTCGTCCGATGTACAGATACTCCAGTCTCTGCATCTCCTCCAGGGTTACTTGAGGTCTCTGTGCTGCCTCTCTGATTAATGCCCTCATTGCCTGGTCCATGAGTTTTTGTGTGTGGCCGTCTCTTGGCAGGTTTGCTGTTCCTTTCCATTTGGTTATGATTGATTTGATGGTGCTCCTAGGGATCATCAAAGATTTGGTTTTTTTTTTTTTATAACCTTACCCTGACTTCTACTCCTTAACAACATTGTCCCTTACTTGTTTAGAGAGTTCCTTGGTCTTCATGACAGTGTTTGGTTAGTGGTGCCTCTTGCTTAGGTGTTGCAGCCCCTGGGGCCTTTGAAAAAGGTGTGTTTTTATATATGTGTGTATAATATAATTTTATTAACAGATCAGGTGGACATCATTTCACTAATTATGTGACCTTCTGAAGGTAATTAGTTGCGCCAGAGCTTTTTATGGGCTTCATAACAAAGGGGGTGAATACATATGCACAAGCTAATTATCAGTTTTTTGTATTTCTGAAAAAATAGTTTTATGTATATATTTTTCTAATTTTACTTCACCAATTTATGGCCCGTACACATGATATGAAAAATACCACTTTTGGCGCGATCGTACAGAGCTTTCGAGAGCCGATCACGTCAATTTATCTGATTTTTTTATTTTTTTTTTTTTATCATTCGATCAGACAAGCACGAAAATTTTCCTCGTACGATTTTAGCAACCTATTCAATTGCTACTTGCGACTATTAAGCGAAAAAAATTGTACGATCTGTTGTACGATTTGGTATTATGTATATAAGCCATTAGACTATTGTGTTCTGATCCATCAAATATAATTCAGATTAAAAAAAAAAAATGAACTAAAGGCTGTAAATGTAAAAAGCCAAGGGGGTGAATACTTTTGCAAGGCTGTGTGTGTGTGTGTGTATATGTGTATGTATGTATGTGTATATGTGTGTGTGTGTGTATGTATGTAACGTATGTATGTATATATATATATATATATATATATATATATATATATATATATATATATATATATATATATATATATATATATATATATATATATATATATATATATATATATATATATATATATATATATATATATATATATATATATATATATATATATATATATATATATATAATATATATATATATATATATATATATATATATATATATATATATATATATATATATATATATATATATATATATATATATATATATATATATATATATATATATATATATATATATATATATATATATATATATATATATATATATATATATATATATATATATATATAATATATATATATATATATATATATATATATATATATATATATATATATATATATATATATATATATATATATATATATATATATATATATATATATATATATATATATATATATATATATATATATATATATATATATATATATATATATATATATATATATATATATATATATATATATATATATATATATATATAAATAAAGGTGAATCCCTTTCCCCTAATTTTAGGCTACATTAAAAAAAATGATGCGTATGTGTGTAGATGGATATTGTATGGCCTTTCATAAGGAAAGTGTGTGTGTGTTATCCTCTTCCAGTTAATTTGACAGGAAGTTGTCTGTATACAAGCCTGATGTAAGACTGATCTGTTGCCACACCTATTAAGTTCCCCAATCTCGGGAGCTCTTTCCTAATTTTATTCTGTGTCACTCGTTTTCATGCAGTCAAGCACACTTGAAGGTTTGTACTGGTGACAGTCTATTCTTCGTCGTCTTGACTGATGACTGGTGCTGTCACAGAGCAGCGCCTCTGACACAGTGCATTGCTGTGAAAACACATCTCGTCTCTGGCTTGCGTTCCCAGAAGGCATCTCAGTGTAGGAGGGGCCAGTGACTCATCGCACAATAATTTTATTCTTAGTAGCTTTGTCTTGGACAAGTAGAAACCTAGTGTTGGCTTATTACAGGCGAAGTTGTCATATCTGAAATACTGTTATTACAACTTGACTGGACAAGGTTATACGTTGATGCTAGCTGCCCATTCCAGAGCAGGAAAGGTTAGGGATAGAACAAACCATGCTAAAGAGGGTTTTAGTGGGCAGTATGTTCAGGAGAGAAGTGTGGTGGGTGTAACGGTGTGCTGTGTGTGCTAGAGGAGGTGTGCAGACAGTATAATAGGGAGCAGAATGTGTAGGAGAGGAGTGTGGTGGGTATGGAAGAGGCAAGTATATACAGAGAAGTGTGGAAGGTATGATGGTGGGCGATAGGTGTTAAAGCGTGGAGGCTATGAAGGCAGACTGTAAATGCAGACGAGGCGTGTATGTCAGCAGCAAGTATGTGCTGAAAAGAAGTATGAAGGGTATGATCGGAAAAGGATTTCAGATTGTACAGTGGGATGCAATCTGTGGGGAAGAGGCTTGCGGAGGGCATGCAAGAGGGCAATATATGCAGGAGGAGAGTGTGCAGTGTATGGGGACTGTGGGCAGGACAGGGATTGGACTAAAATATGGAAACGCCAGGTAAAAGATCTAAATTGTTAACTAATATGGTGTTGGACTGCCTTTGGCATCCAAGATGGCTTAAATTCTCTTGGATGATGGAATATGATATCACTCTTCATATAAAAATCGTTCCGGTTCTCAGAAATGCGGAAAACAAGCCTGAACGTTGTTCTCCATTGTTCTATGATATTGAGGTCCGATGACTGCGACAGCCAGGGAAGGTGCGAGACTTCGTCTGCATGTTTGTCCAACCACGATTTGATAACACCAGCTGTGTGAATCAGAGCAGCATTATGGTCTTGGTAAATGGTGCTGTCTTCGGGAAGCATTGTCTGCACCATAGGGTGCACGTGGTCAGCCAAACTTTGTACTTAATCGCTGGCAGTGACTCTACCTTTTTCAAAGTGATGATGGGGTTTGCAGAATACCAAGATATGGCTGGCCAAACGATGATTGCACCACCACTGAGAAGAGTGCGGTTTGTACGACAGTCCAAAAATAAGGCCTGCTAAACTTAGAGCCAGTTATTCTGGGATAGTGAGGAGGGTAAAGGGGGTTCATGTCAGCAGCACCGCAGACTGAAGGGGGTGATATAGGAGGAAGAGTAGTTTGATTTAATTTGAGACCTGGGAAAGAACAATGTGTGTCCTTACAAACTCTCTATCCTTGACTACACAATGAGGCGCAATGGTAAACTTTGCTTATGCAGTGAGGGCCTACATACACTCTACCAGCTGACTTTTGGCTTTCTCTAGAATTGTGAGCGTGTTCATGAACCTAAACGCACCCAGCCAGGGCACATGCATACAAAAACCATTGCTTGCATTGCACATTGCCATGCACACCAGAATGTGAGCAATAATTCTAGGGCCAATATCCACGGTTAACTCTGGAGTGATGACCTGTAGGGACTTTTAAAGCATTGCTTGGAGAAAATCTAGTACTGAAGTTCATTGTCATTCTGCAGGCATGCAGAGTTTCGAAGCTTGACGTGTTTGGTATTTTACTCTTTTATGTTTTTACCAAAAGTTGCATTTGTGTGCCCGATGGTTAACTTTTAATGTATTTATTACTGAAAATTAGCGCTTGATGCACCGTTTTGTGAATATTGCGTGGCACAGTTGAACATTTTGAACTACAGCTATTCTATTCTCCATGTTATCCACTTTCAGAAAACATGTTTGGGGGTTTTTGCTAAGTAAAACAGCAACGCCAGAGGTTTTTTTGTAGATGTTCTACAGGTATTGCTGAGGAAACTTCAGGCTAAAAGCTGGAGCAGTGCTCTGTAATATATTTGCAATGAAGAAGACTTCTTCCCTTTTAATCACAGAGCAAGTGATTAAATCACGGTTTAGTAACACTTTAAATGAGTAAACATGCAAGTAAATTGCTGCACTCAAATGTAAAATTTTCTATTTTTGTTTGAAACTCAATGCTGTATTACTGATCCCATAGACTATGGGTCCTCAACCCCTGGGCTGTGGACTGGTACTAGCTGGGGGTGGGTGGCTTGCGAGCCAGCCAGCACATCCTGCACTTGCACCCCCCCCCCCCCACCATCAGAGGGCGCCCCCTCCCCTTCTAGCACCACTACTTCCTCTCTGTAGTCACTTTATCTACAGAGAGGAAGGGGGAGAAGAAGTGAGCCAGGCTGGCCCGGAGGCGACAGGCTGCATACACCCACACCCTCCAGAGGTGACGTGTTGCGCCAACACAGGCCCCCCACTAGGTAACAGGGTGCACACATACCTTCCCCTTAGAGGTGACAATTCAGCACCAGCCCACCCACTCATCCTTACTCCCTTCTGGCCCATAAAGGGGTCCCCAGACTTTTCTGTTTACTCACGATTTACTTCCTGGTCCATTCGGAGCAAAACCATATCTGACCTGTGGAAAGGGGCCTTGCACAGGTGTCTTTGGTATAGTTACAGCAGGTGGTTGAGCTAGGGTTTTGCAGCACCTTGACCACTGACCTGCAAGTTAACATGGCCAGTGCCACAACCATGTTACTGTGGTTATGGCACAATGAAATGATACTGCTTGTTGCATTTGACAGATGGAACCACCATCAGGTGTGACCCATTCATGTGCATCTCCAATGCAATACTCCCAATGCACACATTCCTGCTCAAAGGGCTGTATCTTAGATTGGTTGCTGAAATGACCAACGGCTGGAATCGACTGCAATCATGAGAAGGAGGTGTCACCAGCACACCAGGATCTCCAAAATTGGGTCCAAAACTTTAATCACATTTTTGATACTAATGTGATTAAAGTTTTGGACCCAATTTTGGAGATGCTGGTGACACTTCCTTCTCACCATTCAAGTATATTGGACCGCTCTGCAACAGCATGTAATGCACACAGTTGTGGTGCTGATGGCATCAAAGGTCAACACAGGTGGTGAGGACAAAGCGGCACCTTTCACAGTGCACCTTATGATTCCGCCAACTTACACTTTGTTGGGCATTTTATGAACGGCTAAAAAAAAAATCTGTGTGATAACAAAGTGCTTCTATTGATTTGGCTTTGGTCATTACAAGCACCCTTTTTTTTTTTTTTTCTTTTATAATTTAAAGTGGTGTATGTACAGTATATTCACTTGCCTGCCTCATGGATCCTACAATGCAACCATAGATGGATTTGAAGAATCTGTGGGACCACCAGATGGGGCACGCCATTATTCACTTGAGCCTTAAAGTGGATGTTAACCCTCATATATACCAAGTGAAGTGAACAGCCTCAGATGATACACAGGGATGAAACAAATCTCCCTACATTCGTTTTACATGTATATCTGCTGTATTCAGCTCTATGTACTGTTTTTATAACGTGCACATCATGTTAGGCGATTTTCTCTTCCTGGTTAGCATTGCAGTGAAGCCTGGGCATTCAGCTAAGACAGCTGATTGGAGGAAAGGCACACACACCCCTTTTCCTCATATGTAGAGACTTTCAGCCCTGTTTGTTGAATAGTTCAGGGCTCTGCTAAACTATTTATAGCATCCTTCCCAGAACAAAACGCAGGCTGCTTTTATCATATGTGACAGAACTTGTCAGGCGATATCAGGCTGATGAGAACGGAGCAGGAGACAGCTACGGGACATAGTGCTTTGAAGAGAGATAACAAAACACTGCAGTTATTTGTGCCTAGCTCAAATTTCATGAATCTGTTTTACATCCACTTTAAGCTGGCAATGCATGGTTTGAAATTTGGCCAGTTCAGCAGGGACTGGACGAGTTTCGATCCATCCATGGGCATCCTAGTTATATACAAGTCACTCTATCAATCGACTTGTGTACACTCAACCTGTTGGGTTTTCCCCAAACAATTAGCCTCTGTTTACATCTCCGCGTTCCGAACCGCGGGCGGTATCGCCATGATTTGCAATAGTGGGAAATCGGGGAATGACCGTGCGTTGCCTGTCAATTTCAATAGCACCCCAAATGTGGCGTCAGTTTCCCGTGATTTGTCGGGTGACAATCGTGGTTAAATCGTGCATATAGAATCGTGGGATGCCTATCGCCCAAAAGAAATACATGTGCTTCTACGCAATTCTATTTGTGTGATTTTACTGCAATTGTTGCCCCCATATGCCAAGATGTGAACGGAGCCTTAGTGCTTCTGGCTATAGCAGGGAAGGCTTTCCGCTGGCAGAACACAATAGTGCTGCGTGAGGGATTCCCCCATCAACACACTTGGAGTCGAGCAATTTTCTTTCCACCCATGGTGGAAGGAAAGCAAACTGCATAATCTATGGCCTGCCTTAGCCTGATGTGTCCTGAAGGATAAGGTGATCATGAACAATGAGTTTTAAATGGTTATTGGTGTTACGTGAATGTTCTATACAGCTCTGTTCTGTGGCACACAGGTGAGGAAAACCCAAGTTCTTCCTTTCTGTCTGTTTGTTTTTAGTTAAAACCTGAATCTAGACAGTTTTTTTTTTTTTTTTTTGTCTCGCTAATTTCCTTCCTCTTTCCTGTTTTTCTAGTGCATGCCGATTTCCCTGCAGCCCCAGAATTCATTCTAGGCGTCCCCATGCAATCTTGCCAGTTAATTATTCATGCCTGCAATTTTCTTCCCTTTCATAATTCTGAGGTCATGCTTTCCTGGATCTTCCCCTCGGATTTTCTGCACAGTGATGGCTTTTGTTGTGGTGGATATTGTCTTTTCATCTTGTTTTTAAGCTCCTTTTTTTTTTTTAAAATGATTTTGTTATTTTAGCCTTCTGTGTAATCTGTTAAAAGATGGGGAAAAAAAGCCGGTGTATAGATTTCAGGAAAATGTAATCACTAAATGATTTTACTGCAGAATTCCTGATTGGAAGATCCAACTAAAATGTTTTCTATTGACGTGCAAGGTTAGAACTCTGCCCCTTTGCCCCCTGTTAGGTCTTCTGCCTTAGTTTTTCTTTTTGTAGGCTTTTTTTAATTTTTTTTTTTTTCCTCCTCCTGCTTTTACCTGTTAATGGTAGCCAGTAACACATCTGTATTAGAGTGTAGTTTTGTTTTTGTTTTGTTTTTTTGGCCAGTTTGTGGCCGCTGGATTCCTGCGTCAAAAATCAGAGGAGATCTTTCTGCTGGATTGACTGGGTATTAGAGCTGCACGATTAATCGTTAAAGAATCGAAATCGTGATTCTACCACCCCCTCCCGATCTTAAAACAGCATTTCCCCGATTCTATGTAACAAGTGCAGAGTTCTCTGCTCACTTCTGACAGCTGACGACAACAAAACTAATTCCAGGCAGCCTGCCAAGTTTATCTCCACATCAGAGATTACTATAAACTAAATAACATTTAGTTCTTAGATCAAAGGGATGAGCTTCAGTCTGTAAATGTCAGTTTAACCACTTAAAGCAGAGTTCCACCCAAAAGTGGAACTTCCGCTTATACGCTTTCACAGGTCCCCTTCCCCACTTTCGGAGACGGATCTCCCAGAAGTTCGGCCCCTTCATCCCCCGCTGCCAGGCCAATTAAAAAGTGCAACAGGCTTCGCGCATGCGCAGTAGGGAACTAGCAGTGAAGCCGTCACTGCCGGGTTCCTTTACCAGGAATGGCGGCTGCAGCACCCAGGAGTCAATCCAAAGATCGGCTGGGGTGCCGACGTTGCGGGATCCCTGGACATGTAAGTGCCCCAATATTAAAAGTCAGCAGCTACAGTATTTGTAGCTGCTGACTTTTAACTTTTTTTTTTTTTTTTTCATCCAGGCTGGACCTCCTCTTTTAAAGACCTAAAACCTTTTTCTGACACTTGTTCCTTACAAGTTAAAATAAGTATTTCTTGCTAGAATATGATTTAGAACCCCCAAACATATTTTTTAGTTTGATAGCAGAGACCCTAGAGAATAAAGTGGCGGTTGTTACAATATTTTGTGTCACACTGTATTTGCACAGCTGTCTAAAACGCAAATTTTTTTTTTTTTTATGGGAAAAAGTACACTTTAATGAATTAAACAGTAAAGTTAGCTATTTTTATTTTTTTATAATGTGAAAGGTAACGTTATGCCGTGGGAATCGGGATCTTTATTCTAAGCAAAAAATTGTGATTCTCCTTTTTAGCCAGAATCGTGCAGCTCTACTGGATATGGGTTGACTGGGTTATGTGACTAGCAGCAGATGTAGCTGCACTCAGAACAATTAGCTGCAGTTTGGGACAGATGTGTGAATGCTGTCAGTAGTAGGTTTTTTTATTTTTTTTTATTTTTTTTTGAGAGCTTGTTCTGTTAAACTGACCTACTGGCTAGATCACCGGGTGAAGATCAAGAAAGGCCTTCTGAATAAAGGCTTTCTCTGGCTGCTATCCGCCCACTTCTCTCCAGTTTCGCCAATCAAAGGAAGCTTTGTATTTATTGATAGAATATCAAGATTCCAATGAGTGCTGCTCAGCCTGACCCCCCCCCCCCCCCATCCCCCCCAAGAATGGGAGACGGCAAGTTCTCATCCCATGGCTGGAACACAGCACTGCATATTTGAGAAAAAAAAAAAGTGCAGCACTACTTTTTAACAAGATAAAAAGATCTTAGCCTTGCAATGCCAAGATGCTGCTAACAAAGCAAACAGAATATTGGCATGCATTAAAAAGGGGATCAACTCCAGAGATAAAACGGTAATTCTCGCACTCTACAATACTCTGGTCCAGCCGCACCTAGAGTATGCTGTCCAGTTCTGGGCACCAGTCCTCAGGAAGGATGTACTGGAAATGGAGCGAGTACAAAGAAGGGCAACAAAGCTAATAAAGGGTCTGGAGGATATTAGTTATGAGGAAAGGTTGCGAGCACTGAACTTATTCTCTCTGGAGACGAGACGCTTGAGAGGGGATATGATTTCAATATACAAATGCTGTACTGGTGACCCCACAATAGAAATAAAACATTTTCGCAGAAGAGAGTTTAACAAGACTTGTGGCCACTCATTAAGATTAGAAGAAAAGAGGTTTAACCTTAAACTACGTAGAGGGTTCTTTACTGTAAGAGCGGCAAGGATGTGGAATTCCCTTCCACAGGTGGTGGTCTCAGCGGGGAGCATCGATAGCTTCAAGAAACTATTAGATAAGCACCTGCACGACCGCAACATACAGGGATATGTAATGTAATACTGACACATAATCACACATAGGTTGGACTTGATGGACCTATGTCTTTTTTCATCCTCACCTACTATGTAACTATGTAAGTTAGTTTAGTCCTTGTAAAGCCCGTGAATAACAGGTGATGTAGAACAGGCCAGAAAAGTTCTCCACCTTCAGAAGTCAAACATAGCCACTTACATGATGCTCTTGAACACTACAATAAAGGTGGTCAAATATCTCACCAACCTCAGGATCAATTCACCTCTAAACAGCAGTACCTCTTCCAAAAACGCAAATCCAAGTAAAAGCAAAGACTTCTCCTAGTGTAGTAAAATTAAAACCTCCCGTGGTTTTTTTTTTTTTTTTTTTTTTTTTTAAATAGTGTTGTACTTGCATAGATGATCACAAAACCAGCATAGTAGTAAAAAGTAGTGGTTTCAAACCAACAACTGGCAGCTGTCTGTTCTTGTGAGCATCGAAGCTCCACCAAACTTGTTTCGTCATAAGATATCGCCAGGGGCCTGGTCAACTACGGTCATCACGCTCTATATTGCCCGCAAGCGGAAGAGAAACTCCTGCTTTACCGTATGCGCTCCAAAGACCAGAACTGGAGCTAACAAAGCTCCAAAGGCCGAATATAGCCTGAACCTAGAACTGACAGTACTCAAATCCATCCAAAAGGCATAGCAGCATAGGGGACGGAAGAGATGTAAAAAGAGCCATGTGATTGAATGAAACGAAAGAAAATGTAGTGCTGCACCTTCTCCCCCTTCTCTCCTTTTTTTTTTTTTTTTTTTTTTTTTTTAAAATTTCTTATTATTGGTTGCCTACAAATTGCCAGCTGCTTCTATAGATTTATATATCAACTATATTACCAAAAGAATTGCGACTCCTACCATTACAATCACATGGACTTTAATGGCGTCTTAGTCTGTAGGGTTCAATATTGAGTTGGTCCACCCTTTGCAGCTGTAACAACTTCAACTCTTCTGGGAAGGCTGTCCACAAGGTTTAGGAGTGTCTCTATGGGAGTGTTTGACCATTCTTCCAATAGCGCATTTGTGATGTCAGGCACTGATGTTGGATGAGAAGGCCTGGCTCACAGTCTCCGCTCTAATTCATCTTAAAGGTTTTCTGTCGGGTTTAGGTCAGGACTCTGTGCAGGCCAGTCAAGTCCTCCACCCCAAACTCGCTCATCCATGGCTTTATGAACCATGCTTTGTGCACTGATGTGCAGTCATGTTGGAACAGGAAGGGGCCATCCTCAAACTGTTCCCACAAAGTTGGGAGCATGAAATTGTCCAAAATGTCTTGGTATTCTGACACCTTAAGAGTTCCCTTCACTGGAACTAGAAGGCCAAGCCCAACCCCTAAAGAACAACCCCACGCCATAAACCCCCCTCTACCAAATTATTTGGACCAGTGCACAAAACCAGGCCCATAAAGACACATGGATGAGCGAGTTTGGGGTGGAGGAAAGAAAAAAATCCTGGACGGCCGCACACCATAGAAGGCATCTTTATTGATATGAAGAAATGAAATCCAAATGCAGTCACTTCATGTACAGGGAGGAACAGGAAAGATAGCTAACATGTTTCACGCCCCATCATGGCGCTTATTCATAGCTTGGGGTGGAGGAACTTGACTGGTCTGCACATCAACCCAATAGAACACCCTTGTTAATACTTAACAATACCAACTCAACACTTTGCCTAATGTATGAATTTTTGAAAATAATCCTGTTGGTTCTCATGGACTATTGTCACTGAGAGTCTTTGAATTGTTTACAGGCATTATGCTGATTATACAAAACAACGGGGATCATTTGAAGAGATAAGCTTGGTGACAGCCAGTTGATTATTTGCACTTGTGCCCCCTGCTTGGTGTACACAGCATGGACACTTGAAATTGCTTCTTCTAAATGCTTTTTAAATGTTCAGGCTGAAGGTATGATATTTTACAAGTCCTAATTACTTTCCTTTGGACATTTTAAGCTTGTTCTGGAGCCCAGATTTATTTTGCACGGTAACTCTTCTTCAAGCAGTTTTAAAATGCCGTGTTCCAAACTTTTTGTGTTTGCACGTGTAATGCATGATAGTATGCATTCTACCAAATATGTACAGTGAGGAATGGGGCTGTGCTAGAGAATTGACTCGCCTGTTGTAGTTACATTTTTTTTGAGCAGATTCTGTTGTTTTTACCTGAAGTTGGTGACGGGGGGGGGGGGGGGGGGGGTGTGTTTCTTTAACCCTTTCACGCCTAAGCCTATTTCTGACATTTGGTGTTTACAAGTTAAAATCCATCCACAAACTCAAACTTTATATATATTTTTTTAGCAGAGACCCTAGAGAATAAAATGGTGATTGTTGCAATATTTTATGTCACATGGTATTTTTGCAATGGTGTTTTTAAATGCAACTTTTTTGGGAGAAGGGACAATTTCATGAATTTTTTAAAAAAGGAAACCGTACAGTTAGCCCAGTTTTTTTTGTAAAATGTGAAAGATGATGTTACGTTGAATAAATAGATACCAAACATGTCATGCTTTATAATTGCATGCACTCGCGGAATGGCGACAAACTACGGTACCTAAAAAAAATCTCCATAGGCGACGCTTTAAATTTTTTTTTTTACGGTTACCAGGCTAGAGTTAGAGAAGGTGTAGTGCTAGAATTATTGCTCTCGCTCTGACGATCGCGGCGATACCTCACATGTGTGATTTGAACACCGTTTACATATGTGGGCGCGACTTCCGTATGCGTTTTCTTTACTGCGCAAGCTCACGTGGACAGGGGGGGGCTTTAAAATTATTATATTTTCTTTATTTTTATATCATTAAATTGTGTTTTTAAAAAAAAAAGAATAATAATTTGATCACTTTTATTGCTGTCACAAGGAATGTAAACATCCCTTGTGACAGTAATAGGTGGTGACAGGTACTCTTTATGGAGGGATCGGGAGTCTAAAAGACCTCCCGTCCCTCCTTTGCACTTCAAAGTTTTCAGATTGCCAAAAACGGTGATTCTGAATACTGTAGATTTTTATAAATTCAGCCGAGTAAACAGGTGACGTCGCTTCTTTGTTTACATTCAGGAGACTGGAACTAAGCCGTTTCTGGCTTTGTGCCAGTCTCTCTCAAGCCGCTGAAATGGAAGTGGCGGATCGGGTCTCCCGGGAGTCCTGGTCACAGCGCGCGGGGGGGGGGGTGGAGAATTGTCTCCTCCTGCTCCTACGGGATAACAATCGAGTGGCTTTTAGCCGCATCGGTTGTTAGCCCTGGATAGCCAATCGCCCGCTGTAAAAAAACAGTACCGGGATGATGCCTGCAGCTGCGGTATCATCCCGGTACAACCTCCGAAAACCGAGGCCCCATATCTGCGTACGCTCGGCGGGAAAGGGTTAACCACTTCATTTCAAAACCACGCCATATCTGACATCTCTCACATAAAAGTAAAAACCTATATATTTTTATTTTTTTTGCTAGAAAATGTCTTCGAGCCCCCAAGCATTCAATCCTTCTTTTTTTTTTTTTTTTTTTTGCAGAGGCCCTGGAGAATAAAATGGTGGTAGTTGCAATTTTCTGTCGCACAATATTTGTGCAGCAGTTTATTAAATGCAAATTTTAATTACAAAATACTTCATTCAATTTTAGTGCACACAAACTCCCTTTTATGCCCCTTTCACAAATGCGGACCGTTCATTTCATCAGTTCAGTCATGTCAAAAGTTAAACGGATTAAAGTGGAGTTCCACCCAAAAATGGCACCTTTGGCACCTTTCCGGGGGGAGCAGATACCTGTCTAATACAGGTATTTGCTCCCACTTCCTGGCATAGATCACTGCGGCGCTTGCAGTGACCTACGCCACTTCCGGCGCCTATACTCTCCTCCACCGCATAAGTTCCTCCTTCATCTCGGCAGTGGCCCCAGGCTTCTCATGAGATTGGAGAGCTTGGAAACATTGCATGCGGGGGTAATTGTTGAGCGGCTTCCCCCTCTACACACTGACCTCGGGGGGTCGGCACTCTCAGGGCCCTACCACCTTTTTAAAGAATAGCTGGGCACATTTTTGTTGCTATTATGAATAAGTCCAAAAATACAATTTTGCTCCTTTCATTTAAAATCATTTTAAATGATTCAGCCTTAACAGTGTATTAGTTGAAGCTAAAATTCACCCGATTTTTCAGGATCTCTATTTGCAGAAAAATGGTGAGAATTCGACAGCCTGCTGTATTCTTTGTATCTCTAAAATTTAGATGTTTCACAATATGCTCAGATAGTAGAAGTCAGTTGTAAAGGCTGCAGCTCCTTCAGCCTTTTCCTGGTACCAGGATGGAGCGTAGTATGTAGAAGCCAAGAAGCTCATTGTTATGCATTTCTTGTATTTGACTTGGGTTTATTTTCTCTTTTTATAGAATTAAAAGCTTTCTCTTTTTTTTTTTTTTTTTTTAGCCCCCCCCCCCCCCCCTCATTCAGCGTGCTCGTACCTGTCATACGATTTTTGCTCTGTGAATTTAAACTGCGACTGATTAATATATTCATCTTTTATCGAGCTGTGAGTCATATGGTCAATAACAGAACGCTTTCTTGACGACTCCCACACAAGCCATTAAATGAAATTTAAAAAATTCTAAGTCTTTCACGGATTAAATTCTACAAACGCCAACGTGTTTAGGAATTTCTATATCTGTTTATCTCTTAGGTTCAGTAGAATGGAAGTACTTCTACAGTATGTATGTTAAAGGGGAACTCCACTTTTGTGGGAAAAAATGGCAAGTTAAAAAAAAAATATAGCATTTGCAGTTGCTATACAGTCCCCTATTGTAATGTTATTAAGTTACCTTTCCTTTTTCAATCTGCAGTATGACAACCTGGAGGCATTCTGTACACAGATGTTGTTGTACAGGACATCCCTCAGTAATGTCTTTTCCTGCTTGTGTGATTGGCTTACTGATTTTCCCAGCAGTTTGTATTATAGTATTCAAGATTCTGCCCTTTGTTTTTAGGGTTTTTAAAAAACAAAAAAAAAAACAACTTACCTGCTTTGTGCAGTGGTTTTGCACAGAGCAAGCAGCCCAGATCCTCCTCCTCCTGCGTTCTCTGCTGGCACTCCTGGCCCCTCCCCTTTTGACCAGTGACCCCAATAGCAAGCCACTTGTGCACATTGCTGGATAGGGAGGGCTCAGTTGAGTATTAGGGGGCACTACGCACAGGGTTTTTACCTTCATGCATAGTATGCCTTCAGCCGTTACAACCACTTTAAGATATAAGTCAGGTTTTGAGCATCACCTGTAACAAAAATGTCATTTTTGGTGACCCACTCCCAAAAGGAAATCGCGTCTAAAGGGATGCAGACTTTGCCACTTTCTTTATTAGAGCCATGCAAATGCAGCAGCAGATCACTAATGAAAAAATCGCTCCTAAAGAGACTTGGTATTCATAAGACACAGAAAAATAGGTAATTCTTCAGAATAACAAAAGGTAGCAATCTGTAACAAAGTTAATTAAAATCCTTGACATGTGCATAGATCCAACAAAAGTGGATTTGCTTTTTTTTTTTTTTTAATTTTTGGACCATGAGGGTCGGTTCACACAGGGGCGGCACGACTTGCAGGTCGCCTCACCGAGGCGACCTGCACACGACATGCACGGCGACTTGCAAAACGACTTCTGTATAGAAGTCTATGCAAGTCGCCCCAAAAGAAGTACAGGAACCTTTTTCTAAGTCGGAGCGACTTGCGTCGCTCCTATTAGAACGGTTCCATTGTACAGAACGGGAGGCGACTTGTCAGGCGACTAGGTCGCCTGACAAGTCGCCCCAGTGTGAACCGGCTCTAAGTGCCTTCCTTCAGTATCTTTTATTAATGTGTTTTTTATAGTGGTCTGCCAATATAACCTTATAGTTCAAATATCAATATTTGTACTTGGGAGGGGGAGAAAGTCAACCTCTCTGGCTACTTGCCTTCTCTCAGTACTTTCCTTCCTCCTATGTGACTGTTCTGGTGCTTGATGATTGGTCACTCGGGCTCCCGGCATTAGGTTGGGAGGCAAGTCACAAGGTATCTTCTCCTTACTCCTGCAGGCAAATGTAACCACAAGGGGGAGTGAAGTGAGAATAAATATAAACTGCTACAGGGGTTGGCTTTGAAGTGAACCTCTTCCTTCAAGCTAGCCATACATGGTTATATTTTTTGTTTACCCAGAGGGCTGAACGAAAGAAAAAAACAATTGATTTCCCCCATCCACACCTTCCATGTGGACGTGGGAATCCTTCATGGTGTGTCATTGTATTTTGACAGCCGGATGCCCCCTGCTGTCAGAATAGACTGATGAGTGCTGAAGCCAATTGGCTGCAAGTGCTGATCAAATGGAAATTTCTCATCAGGAAAGTAATGGCCATAAATGGCTCAAAATTCTACTAGTTCTTGCTTAGAAGACTGAATTTAGATCTATGTATGGCCAGCTTTACCCTGTGTGGACACCACTGGTTCACTTTTAAACTAGCCAAATACAGTGTGCATAAGGATGTAAACAATGTTATTCAGGGTAACGCTATGCTAATTCATTACGTTGTTTAATGCCACGTCAACTGAAGTATTGCAAAGCAGCTGTCAAGCAGGACTCCTATAGTGTTAACCTTTTCCTAGTGGTAATGATTCTCTGTGCTTCTTCTAATGAATTCTGTGGAATTAATCCCTCACTGATTGGGGTAATCCTAACAGAAGTTGCCTTAGCAACTAGGGCCAACTACTCATCTGATTACAGAATACAAGATGGAGTGAAATGGTGCCGACCTGCTAATAATATTATGATTACCTTCAAACGTAAGGAAGTAACTATCAGTGAGTGAAAAATCTTAGTGAACCTTTCCATTTTACAAGCATAACTTGGTTGTACCCCTAAATTGCTCCACCAGCCCCTTTCAGCTGAAGGAGACTAAACAGAGCTGTTCCTGATATTAAAGGGGTTGTATAGTTTTTTTTTTTCCCTTTTACCTACAGGTAAGCCTATAATAAGGCTTACCTGTAGGTAAAAAAAATATCTCCTAAACCTTTACGGTTTAGGAGATATTCCCCTTGCTATGCGCCGCTGACTGCAGCGGCGCATGCGCACAGGGGATTCTCGGCTGAAGCCCGGCAGCTGCCGGACCTTGCCGAGTAAGAAATCTCCCGCGCGCATGCGCGGGAGTGATGACATCGCGGCTCCAGCCACTCACAGCGCTGGAACCGCGATACCCGGAAGACACGCCGAGGCAACATGACAGCTCCCTCGGCGTGGACCAGGTAAGATACCGACGCCTCGTTCTAAGGTAAGTATTTCATAATGAGCTAGTATGTGGACTTATCAAATGCCCACAATGAAGATGAAAACCGCCTTCAGTGAATTTTTCTTTACAACGAAATCGGACACAGGCGGACTTATTACACAGAACATGTGAGTAGATAATCATGAGAAGAAAAGTTTGTGAATGAACTCCAAAAAAAAAAAACGATAGGTGGACCCCCGCTTTAAGACTAACTTTTTTTCCTTTGTTAGAATCTAATTGAAATTAGACATTTAATCATTTAATTGAATTAAATGCAATAATGCAATCATGGCAGCAGGATTGCATTATTGTGTTGACCCAAAAAAAGGGTTTTGGACCCTTTTTTTTTTTTTACCTCCCACTGTGTGCACACAGTGTTGTGGTGTGAGCCACTATGATGGGTAACAGGGGACCCCTCCTATTTTTTTTTTTTTTTTTTTTAATTATTATTATTTATTTTTATTTTTTTTGTAATTTTATTTAGATGGGTGTACAGGATGTCCAATAGAGAAACATAAAAGCATAAGTAACTTTAGAAAACATTGAATACAAGAGTCTGAGTCATATTATGCAAACAATGTTTTGAAGATAACACCTGAACATAGTCGATTCCCGGAAGCTAACAATCTGACTATACAAAAGGGCATTACACTCTAGGTCCATGGCGTAGTTTCAGAAAAACTCCAGAGGTTAATTAATTAATAATAATAATAAAAAAGAGGTAGGGGTGCGATGGGGCCAAGGACGAGGTAGAGATGGGGAAAGGAAGTGGGGTGAAAAGGGCTCCCTCCGGAAGGAAAAGGTGAGGAGCTCAGCAGGCTACTCAGAATGAGTAAGGCCAGCCATAGATGGATCAATTTTTTTTTTTTTTCTTTTTTTCTTTCATGCTACCGTGGGAAGCCATCCCTGCTGGGACAACAGTGTTTATTACTAGCGGCTATAATGACCACAAGCAATAATCTCAAGTGGAATCCGACAGGCTGGTTGTACGCAAGTTGATCGTCTGGATACATTCAGCCTGCCCATACAGTACATGCTTCGAATCTCGGCCGGTTCAGCAGGAACCGTTTCGGGCCGGCTTTAGCGCATTCAGATAAGCGTGAGTATAGCGAAATTACTGCCAGAGCATCCAAGTGAACCTTAAAGTCTCTTCTGTAATGTGGAGAGCAGCGGTAAGGTCTTCTGTGTCCCTAATCTCGTTGCGCTTTGCAAACCAAAGATATAGTGGATGGGCATGTGGTTCCACTATAGTGGAATACAGGCCTATGCCTAGTTCGAAAGATGAATAATCATAGAAGATTTGCCTTTCTGAGAGTCTTTTGGAAAGGGGTGCAACAGGGAGGCAGCAGAACTATCGCTCACATCTACTGAAGTGAGCTGTTTGAGGAAGCCCGTCACATCCTGCCAGAAGGGTCTTACTTTGGGGCACTGCCGGAATATGTAAAACATGGTGCCCTTCTCCCTTCTGCATCTGCAGCAGTCTTTTGGGACAACAAGGATCTTTGTCTTGTTTTAAGTGTTGGAATTGAGTTGGGCAAATCTGCCCAGTGCATCTGGTGTGAACATTTCCTAAAGCTGATTATGGACTTCTCTACTGCACCGCACATCCTAAGATAATGCACAAAGCACCGTGTAGTCAGCGCCCGGTGGTCATTTAAACCTCTCCCTTGCATTTCATATATGTTCACGGAGGGCAGTAAACCATTTGCATTTTGTTCTTCCTATATGCAGATGCTGAATTATCCATAAACCTTTATTTGTGTTAGGCTAATCCGAACACCAGGATAAAAACCAAAGCATACAGGCAGTTAAAAGCATAGACTATACCCAGGACTCCATTTCTCCAAGTCAGCAAAATTAAATCCTAAACTACTGTGCCAGGAAAATTTTAAATGACGGCTCGCGAAAGCACTTAGGCAAGTGGTATTTTATAGTTTACGTTTTATGTAAACAAAAGGCTTTCGTGCATTATGCAATCGCTTAGCGCCTCAAATGCATCATGCACTTTTTAGTAGTATAGGAAACTAATAAGGAACGTAACTTAGACCATTTTTATTACAGTACTTCTTGCAGCACTGTGTGCATCTGAATTTTAATCCTTTTCTGTTGTGTGTTTTGTGATCATTTTTGTTAACACAGCTGATAGGAAAGATCTAAGACTGATAGTAGAAAAGTTTAAAGGCCAAGTTCGCCTTTTACAAAAAATAATAAATGCACAACGGTTTGCAGGTAAAAAATGCATTTATTTATTTTTTACTCTGTAGCCTTCAAGGGCATTGTACAATACTAGGATCCTACAGACCCTCAATACAACTGTCATTAACCAGCGCCCTCGCAGTTCATGAAACTACAAGCCGTCAGCTGCAACGGCCGACTGTAGTTGGGCTGGGGAAAAAATTGATTTAAATCTTGAATCGAGTTGAGAGGTCAAATAAATTCAAATTTTTTTTTTTTTTTTTTTTTTTTCACCGCGCTGGTCCTGAAGAGCCAATTTTTCCCAATTTTTTTTGGAAAATCTCCCAGCCCTAAGTTGTAGTTCACAAAACTCTGTGGCATCTGTCTGGGGGGCGGAGCCATTCTGCTCCCCCCCACCCCTTTCTTTCCGCTATCTCAGGAAGGGGGATCAGGAGCTCCATGGAACATGTTACACATTCCAAAAGTGAACTTGTGCTTTTGCAGGTTGCCACATATGGCTTAAATGTTGGCCGATTCATGCTGAATTGGTTAAACATGTCGGCACCACCTGGCTCAACAAGTTGATTTTGCATTCAATGTTTGGACTCTGGTGAAAAATTGTCATCCAAACAGCCACTTTTTGGGTTCTCTGACAGCCGCAGGAGCAATATGGTAGCCAGCAGGGGAGATGTGTCCATCTGCGCTGTTTATTGTATGGAACAATCGGTTAGATTTCTTTTGTTTAGGCTGGGTTCACACTGGTGCGACACGACAGCCGTCCTACTTTGGATCCGACTTTGCCTTGCGACATGAAGCCGGCATATGTCCGACTTTCAATGAACGGGGATCCGACTTGGATCCCCGCCAATGCCCGGCACTGTGTTTGGTATGAATCTTTAGGGGGAACTCCGCGCCAAATTTTAAATAAAAAACCGGCATGGGTTCCCCCTCCAAGAGCATACCAGGCCCTTGGGTCTGGTATGGACCTTGAGGGGAACCCCCTACGCCGAAAAAACGGCGTGGGGGTCCCCCCCCAATCCATACCAGACCCTTATCCGAGCACGCAGCCCGGCCGGACAGGAATGGGGGTGGGGACGAGCGAGCGCCCCCCCCCCTCCTGAGCCGTACCAGGTCGCATGCCCTCAACATGGGGGGGTTGGTGCCTTGGGGGAGGGGGCGCACTGCGGCCCCCCCCCACCCCAAAGCACCTTGTCCCCATGTTGATGAGGACAAGGGCCTCTTCCCGACAACCCTGGCCGTTGGTTGTCGGGGTCTGCGGGCGGGGGGCTTATCGGAATCCGGGAGCCCCCTTTAATAAGGGGGCCCCCAGATCCCGGCCCCCCACCCTATGTGAATGAGTATGGGGTACATCGTACCCCTACCCATTCACCTAGGGAAAGTGTCAATTAAAAAAAAAACACTACACAGATTTTTAAAGTAATTTTATTAGACAGCTCCGGGGGTCTTCTTCCGACTTCGGGGGTCTCTCCGGTTCTTCTCCACGCTCTCCGGATCTTCTGCCGGGCTCCTCCGCTCTCTTCTGCTCTTTTGCCGCTCTTTTGCTATAGCGGAGGAGCCAGGTCTTCAGTCTTCTGCCTTCTGCCCTCTTCTCTTCTTCTGATGTTGACACGACGCTCTCTCCGGCTGGAATGCTCTCTGTGCGCTCTGCTATGGCTTATATAGGCGGTGACCCCGCCCCCTTATGCCGTCACAGTCCCTGGGCATGCTGGGACTGTGACGTTTTAGGGGGCGTGGTCATCACCAGAGGACCACGCCCCCTTATGCCGTCACAATCCCAGCATGCCCAGGGATTGTGATGGCATAAGGGGGCGGGGTCACCGCCTATATAAGCCATAGCAGAGCGCACAGAGAGCATTCCAGCCGGAGAGAGCGTCGTGTCAACATCAGAAGAAGAGAAGAGGGCAGAAGGCTGAAGACTGAAGACCTGGCTCCTCCGCTATAGCAAAAGAGCAGAAGAACCGGAGAGACCCCCGAAGTCGGAAGAAGACCCCCGGAGCTGTCTAATAAATTACTTTAAAAATCTGTGTAGTGTTTTTTTTTTTAATGGACACTTTCCCTAGGTGAATGGGTAGGGGTACGATGTACCCCATACTCATTCACATAGGGTGGGGGGCCGGGATCTGGGGGCCCCCTTATTAAAGGGGGCTCCCGGATTCCGATAAGCCCCCCGCCCGCAGACCCCGACAACCAACGGCCAGGGTTGTCGGGAAG
Source organism: Lithobates septentrionalis (assembly GCA_037952835.1). Classification (NCBI taxonomy): domain Eukaryota; kingdom Metazoa; phylum Chordata; class Amphibia; order Anura; family Ranidae; genus Lithobates; species Lithobates septentrionalis. The sequence goes on along the minus strand of JBBDGP010001641.1, from coordinate 577,572 downwards.
AGGCCCTTGTCCTCATCAACATGGGGACAAGGTGCTTTGGGGTGGGGGGGGCCGCAGTGCGCCCCCTCCCCCAAGGCACCAACCCCCCCATGTTGAGGGCATGCGACCTGGTACGGCTCAGGAGGGGGGGGGCGCTCGCTCGTCCCCACCCCCATTCCTGTCCGGCCGGGCTGCGTGCTCGGATAAGGGTCTGGTATGGATTGGGGGGGACCCCCACGCCGTTTTTTCGGCGTAGGGGGTTCCCCTCAAGGTCCATACCAGACCCAAGGGCCTGGTATGCTCTTGGAGGGGGAACCCATGCCGGTTTTTTATTTAAAATTTGGTGCGGAGTTCCCCCTCAAGATCATCAGAGCACAAGTCGCGTGCCGAAGTCGGATCATGCGAGACGGCGATCCGACTTTGATCCGACTTCAATGATAGTCAATAGGCTGAAGTAGGATCAAAGTCGGACCAAAGTAGTACAGGGAGCATTTCTAAAGTCGGAACGACTTGTGTCGGACCAGTTAGGACGGCTCCCATAGGGAAACATTGGATTTCACACGTCATGCGACATGAGCTCCCAATGTCGGAGCGTTTGTCGGACCAGTGTGAACCCAGCCTCAACCTGCAGGCTGAGCAAAAATCTACACAACTGTGGCCAGCCTAACTGACTCGCCTGCTTAGGGTTCTAATTCATAGACTGATTTACCATCTGGTTCTTTTAAGAGGAAACAATTTTAGAAGATGCTGCATGTCAAAGATGGCTTAGCTACTACTACTCTTTTCCAAACTGTTACCCTTTAATTGTGAACATAAATGTGATACGAGCATTAGGAGATCAGGAAGGAAAGTGCTTGCTGTGAAATGTTACCATCTGTTTGCATAACATGCTGTGCAGGTTGTTAACCATCATAGTAGGTTCCTTCCAGTTTTTGCTGGTGTAGCTTTAAGAACAAATGACACACTTTTGGTCTGTGCTTAACCACTTCAGCCCCGGAAGGATTTATCCCCTTCCTGACCAGAGCACTTTTTGCGATTCAGCACTGCGTTGCTTTAACTGAGAATTGTGCGGTCGTGCGACGTTGCACCCAAACAAAATTGACCCCCCCCCCACAAATGGAGCTTTCTTTTGGTGGTATTTGATCACCTCTGCAGTTTTTTATTTTTTTGCACTATAAACAAAAAAGTGACAATTTTGGAAAAACGCAAATATTTTTTGCTATAATATCCCCAAAAATGTATAAGAAAACTATTTTTTTTTTTTTCCTCAGTTTAGGCCGATATGTATTCTAATGCATATTTTTGTTAAAATTTGCAATAAGCGTATATTGATTGGTTTGCGCAAAAGTTATAGCGTCTTCCAGATAGGGGATAGTTTTTTTTTTTTTTTTTTTTTTTTTTTTTTTTTACGCCATTTTATTTATTTTTTTTCTAGTAATGGTGGTTATCGGCGATTTTTATTTTGTGTGGGTGTTTTTTTTTTTTTTTTTTTTTATCGGGACTGCGACATGGCGGACACATCGAACACTTTTGACACTATTTTGGGACCATTGTCATACAGCAATCAGTGCTATAAAAATGCACTGATTACTGTGTAAATGACACTGGCAGGGAAGGGGTTAACCACTAGGGGGCGATCAAAGGGTTAAGTATGTCCTAGGGAGTGATTCTAACTGGGGGGGGGGGGGGGGGCTACAACTCGCATGACAGGGAGCAGTGATCTTGTCATATCACTAGGCAGAATGGGGAAATGCTTTGATTACAAAGGCATCTCCCCATTCTTCCGCTCCGTGACACAATCGCAGACATCAAGCCCGCAGGCACGGAGCACGTGCCCACAATGCCGCATCTTAAAGGGGACGTACCTGTACTCCCTCTTGCCCACCTGTGCCATTCTGCTGACGTATATCGTCGTGTGGCGGTCGGGTAGATGTTAAAGTGGAACAACACTGATTATTTTAATCCTCATGCTGTGTGTTATTTATTTTTTAACATTTCTACAGTTGCTTCCAGGTATCTTGCTTGGGCAAATGTCATATCCCTGCGGTCTTGTGTAGGTAAGCAGGGGTTTTCTCAGCTAAGCACGCTCTCCTGTCTGCATGAATCATTTGCCCTTACTCAAGATGGTCATGGGCAGAAATGGTAGGGGGTTGTTTTTTAAAGTGATTTTCTCAGTTCGATAATAAAGCACGGAGACGTGGATGGATGGGGGGAATGTGCTTTGAATATTAAAAATGAATTTTGTGGTGCTCAGATGCAATACCAGACTCTTTTACCAGAAGTATTTTAAACCATGTATAGCTTAGCTTTAGTTTGGTTTATGTGGTGGCCTAAACAAGGAACAGGAGGAGGGGAAAATGTTTATAGATATAAAATCTTCCTGGAATATGAAGCAGTATGCTGTGACATAGTAATCCAGACTTCTGCTTTAGTTCAGTGCATACAGTATATGTCTCTATTAAAGGGAGAAAAAAGCACATCTGGTGGAATGGGTGTGACCCGTGTAATAAAGTTCAAAACTGCTGTGTGTTGTCAGGCAGGAAGGGAGTGTCTGTTCTTGGTACAGAAAGATTACTGGCATTATCAGATTTCCCAGTAGATTGGCTCACAGAAGCCAAGTCATCTGTGTCTCGCCCCATTTGCAGGGAGAAGTCTTGGACACTTTCTCTATTGCCTCAGTTTTCAGTGTGAACATTCCATTACGTAACGTGTGTGTGGTGGTGTGTTTTTTTTTTTTTTTTCCCCCTACCTTTCTTGTTTTTAGCAGCAATTCACATCCCTGAAGAACCTGTTCTAGACTGGTTCCGGCAGCCCAGTAAAATGCTCCTGTTATGGACGTCCAGGTCTTTGTGGTGCGGAAGTATGGACGCTGCCATTGCTGACATCTTACTCCTGAAAATGTGTACTTCTAACTTTCATGATGTCCTAGAAATTCTGTCCTTGCCTTTCCTTTCTTGAACCATATACTTGTTCAGTAACGCTAAAAGCCAGGAACAACCAGTCAGTCGTCATTTTCAGAAAGAAAACACCTGATTGGCAGCCTTCATATGTTTCTTGTACAGGTATCCTTTAACTGGGAGGCTCTGGATGTCCTTCAGCAGAGGGAGGATACCGGCAAACTCTCAGACTAAGGTCTCATTTCATTTTATACTGGCTTCAAAAACTGCATACAGATGCATATCATCTGTAGACTTGTATGCAATCTAAAAGGCTAGGGGCTGGAGCTAGCAGCGTAACTTGCGCTGTGTTTAGCAGTATAAATAGAATGAAGCTGTGTCCAGGGTTGTGTTTTACACTGCAAATGTAAATGTATGCACGAACGTGCGCATGGACCCTACTGACCTGTTAACCTTAACACTCCTGCTACTTCTAAGCTTCTGAGCCTAACCTCCTCTTTTGACCTAAAAAAATGGACACATGCTTCTACTCACTCTGTTGGCAACTGCCTTGACCTCGTATTCTACTACCTATGCACTCCGCACAACTTCTCCAATATTCCTTTTCCTCTCTCTGATCACCACGTTATTAGTTTCACTCTCTCCTTGTCTGCCTCCTCGCCTTCCAACTACCGAACTAATACACGTAGAAACCTTCGCCATCTTAACCCTGTCTACTTTTTTTTTTTTTTCTGCTACAGATTGTCTGACAAAATATCATCCTTTGTTCTGCCCCAATTTGGCCACTTCTGTCTACAACAGTTCACTGTCATCCACCCTGGATACCTTCGCCCCCCTCACCACACACAGAATCAGGCCCTGACCGCCACAACCCTGGCAGACTGACAATACCAGAAGTCTCAAGAAACATAGCCGTGCTCTTGAGCGTCTGTGGCGTAAGACTAAGTTGCAGCAAGATTTCAGCCAATATAAATCTGCCCTCCAAAAATACAATTTCTGCCTCCACATTGCCAAACAGACCTACTTTATCACTCATTAATGCCCTCTCACGCAGTCCCCGTCAACTCTTTTCTACCTTTACCACTCTACTTCATCCTCCATTACCTCCCACCCACTAACTTACTCTCTGCCCAGGAGATTGCTATTCACTTCAAAAATAAGATTAAGACAATTTGCCTCGATCTCCGCTCGATATCTCACTCACTTTAAACTCCTTGTCCTCCTGCACAATCAATACTTCCCTCTTTTAACCCAGCTACTATAGAGGAAGTCACTAAACTTTTTTTCTAACGCTCACCTAACCTCCTGTTCGTTCTCAAATACTACGGTCACCATCTGACTCTATCCTACACATCCTTAACTCATATCTTCAACCTCTCACTCTCTCTACTGGCATCTTTGCCAACTCTCTAAAACATACGCTAGTCACCCCCATTCTAAAAAAGGCCTCACTAGACCCTACTAATCTTAACCTAAGACCCATCCCTTTACTCTCTCTTGCCTACAAACTCCTTGAAGATTTAGTCTACAACCGACTGAGCGACCACCTCATTGAGAATGACCTTCTTGAGCCCCTTCAGTCTGGATTTCCCCCACAGCACTCCACAGAAACTGCCCTCCTAAAACTCAAACGATTTGCTAACAGCCATAACCAACGGTCATTGTTCCATACTCTTATGCCCTGTACACACAGTCGGACATTGATCGAACATTCCGACAACAAAATCCATGGATTTTTTTCTGCTCGAACTTGTCTTGCATACACTCGGTCACACAAAGTTGTCGGAAAATCCGATCGTTCTGAACGCGGTGACTTAAAACACGTACGTCGGGACTATAAACAGGGCAGTAGCCAATAGCTTTCGTCTCTTAATTCTGAGCATGCGTGGCACTTTATGCGTCGGATTTGTGTACACACGATCGGAATTTCCGACAACTGATTTTGTTGTTGGAAAATTTTATAGCAAGCTCTCAAACTTTGTGTTGGAAATTCCTATGGAAAATGTGTAATGGAGCCTACACACAAGGTCCTATTACACATTTTCCATTGGAAAATCCTATCGTGTGCACAGGGCATATCTCTTGGACCTTTTCCGCTGCCTTTGATACAGTTGACCACCCCCTCCTCCTCAAAAAAAACTCAATTTCCATGACTTCACTCTCCGTTGGTTCGAATCTTGCCCATCTCATTGCACCTTCAGTGTGACTTACAACTCTACTTCCTCCTCTCCAACTCCTCTTACCGTTGGTGTCCCCCAAGGTTCTGTCCTTGGACCTCTACTATTCGCAATCTACACTTCCTCCCAGGGTCAGCTGATAGCCTCCCATGGCTCCCACTACCATTTATTTGCTGTTGACACCCAAATTTATCTCTCTGCCCCTCAGCTCACCCCATCAATCTCCTCATGCATTTACTAACGGACATATCAGCCTGGATGTCATACCACTTCCTCAAACTGAATCCATCTAATACTGAGCTTGTAATATTTCCTCTCCCACGTGCCCCTTCCCCTGACTTCTTTGTCAAGATCAATGGCACATCTATCAGTCCGTCCCCACATTCAGTGTCCTCCACCCTGCTCTGCCAATCCCTCCACTGGCTTCCACTCGCCCAACGAATAAAATTCAAAGTATGAACAATGATTTACAAAGCCATCCATAACTCTGCCCACAGCTACATCAGTAACCTAGTCCCAAAATACCAACCAAGCCGCTCTTCGGTCCTCCCAAGACCTCCTGCTCTCTAGCTCCCTTGTCACTGTCAGAAACCATGAACCAGACCGAGACAGAAGTACAGTAAAATCACACTTGTTTGTTAATAAAAATAAAAAGGTAAATAGAGTAAGCGTAGTCAAAGCATAGCCAGAGTTCAGTAACCAGATCGGGTAATCAGCCAGGCCAGAAGTCAGGGATCCAAGTAGAGGAACAGTAAGCAGGAGAAGGGGCCAGAAGGGATGTCAGCAAAGCCAGTCTTTAAACAGGAACACAGGAGATGGTTTCTTGTGATGTGACCAAGGCGAAGGCAGGAATGAAGTGAGCTGGCAATCTTTAGGTAGACGGGACTGACGAGCATCCAGGTAAAGCTGGTTAACTATGGAGAGAGATGAGAGCTGGCAATTAGCCGACAGCTGAGCGGCCAGCTCAGAGAAGCAAGGGCTGAGCCAGCCCTGATAGTCCCCTCCTCCCATGCTCGCCTCCACGATTTATCCAGAGCTTCTCCCATCCTTTTGAACTCTCTACCCCAATCTGTCTAACTGTCCCCTAATCTATTCATCTTTAGACAATCCCTGAAAACCCTTCTCTTTAAAGAAACCTATCCTGCTTCTAACAAACACTTTTTTACTTCCTCCATCAGCTCATCCACCACAGCCAATACCTTTTTGTATCAATTGACCCTTCCTTTTTAGATTGTAAGTTCTAATGAGCAGGGCCCTCTGATTACTCTTTTACCAAATTGTAATGTAACTGTAATGTCTGCCTTTATTTTGTTAAGTGCTGCGCAAACTGTTGTTGCTATATAAAACCTGTATAATAATTATAATGTGACTATGGTTAATTCCACTGATGGCCGAGTACAGAAGAAAAACGCATTTCGCCCCTGCAGTACAAAAGCCAAGGGAAAGGCAATCGTGTTTATTAACTTTTAATCCTACAGTGTGTTTTTTTTTTTTTTTTTTGGCTAAAGAATACGGCTGTCAGGGGCACAGAAAAGAATTCCAGTTAACCTGGTTTGCAAGGAGCAATATCTTTTACTTTCCCTTGTTCAGAACTCAGTATAAAGTAATTCCACTCTGTACTCGGTGCACATTGGCAGCTGAATTGGACCATTTCTACACACTTTCTATAAATGGTAGAATTGCTGTGCATTGTTTGCTTGCTGGAAAAGACTAGTTAGGTTTAGATCAATTTTCTATATGCACTTTTTTTTTCTTGTACGCTGATTGTATTTGGAATTTTAATAGGGAAACATAAATCACTGCACATTGATTCCTGTTAACACAGATAACAGCATGGTCTGTTTGCTTTAGGCCTTTTCCAGTGTCCCTACAGCTCCATTTTTAGTTTCAGCTATTAAGAGGTTGAAATGCAAATGACTAAAAGGTTGTGTGATATAATTCATCTATGTTTGGTAAGGTGTAGTGAACTATTTGTTAAAATTCTTACCACAGCACTTTATATTCAGTTCATCTGCAGAGTAAAGTGTAACCATTTCAGCAGCCCTTAGCCTGAAAACTGTAGAACAGAGGAACCACCACCTTCCAGTGATAAGAGTGCATTCAAACAATCGAAATTAGGGGTCTCAAACTGGCGGCCTTCCAGCTGTTGTGAAACTACAAGTCCCATCATGCTTCTGATCGGTGGGAGTCATGCTTGTAACTGCCAGCCTTGCAGTTCCTCATGGGATGTGTAGTTTCACAACAGTTGGAGGGCCGCCAGTTTGAAAACCCTGCTCTAAATAACCAATACACTAGTAATTGACAGTCCTTTATAATAGTCCATAAATCCTTGCTCGCAGTAAACTTCAAATCGCCATCAGTGAAGTAATGTGTTTAAACCCCTTCCCGCCGAGCATACGCAGATGTGTGGCCTTGGCTTTCGGGGGTTATGCCGGGATTGCAGGCCTCATCCCGGTACCGTTTTGTAGAGCGGGCGATGGGCTTTCCAGGGATTACAACCGATGCTGCTAAAGCTGCTCGGCTGTTATCCCAGAGGAGTGGGAGGAGACGTCCCCCTTCCCGCTGCTCTGAACGAGGCTCCCGTCTCACCGGGAGTGCCTATCATCGATCCACCTCTTCCGGCGGCTAGGGGCAGACTGGCACAAAGCCGGAAACGGCTTTGTTTTAGTCTCCTGATTGTAAACAAGGAAGCGACATCACAACGTCACTTCCTGTTTACTCGAGACATTGAAGGGGGTGTGGGACTTTAAATGAGATTTATGAGAGCATAATCTCCATCCCTATTACTTGAAATGAAGGACGGGGTTTGGGACTTTAAATGATGAATGCATGAAAGGACCCAGGGATAAGACAATGTAATACGGATGTGTTTATTAGTATAAAACACCCAGCAGAGCGTGCATTTGAAAATACATACATACATACATACATACATACATACATACATACATACATACATACATAGTAGTAGGCATACATAACAGTAGACATGTATAACAAAGCATGATGCAGGAAACCATAAGACACAATAAAGCGACTACTCAATCGCATTGCTATACAATCCTTTCACGAGTGAGAACATTCAAACCAGGGTGGGTCCTAGAGTAAAATCATGTTGCATCTATATTAACCCGACGCGTTTCATGGCCTACCAGCCAATCTTCAGGGGCGGATGCATAATTGAATAAAATCTGCAAAGGGACATAAATGTAGCATGTAATTATAATCATGTCACCCAATGGCTAAGGAAAACTACAAATGGAGATGAAACTTAATCCAGCTCCAACCAACTCTACTCAGTTGCAGGGTGCGACAATGTGCGTATTTGTATTGTATAGCAATGCGATTGAGTAGTCGCTTTATTGTGTCTTATGGTTTCCTGCATCGTGCTTTGTTATACATGTCTACTGTTATGTATGCCTACTACTATGTATGTATGTATGTATGTATTTTCAAATGCACGCTCTGCTTGGTGTTTTATACTAATAAACACATCCGTATTAAATTGTCTTATCCCTGGGTCCTTTCATGCATTCCTCATTTAAAGTCCCAAACCCCGTCCTTCCTGTTTACTCGGCTGCCAACGGCGCCGGTTTTAAAAATATAAAGTATTCAGAATCGCCGAAAACAGCGATCTGAATACTTTGAAATGCAAAGGAGGGATTGGGGGTCTTTTAGACCCCCTGTCCCTCCAAAAAGAAAACCTATCACCACCTATTACTGTCACAAGGGATGTTTACATTCCTTGTGACAGCAATAAAGTGATCAATTTTTTTTTTTTTTTTTTTTTTAAACACAATTTAATAATATAAAAATAAATAAAATAAGAAGAATTTTTTTTTATAAAGCGTCGCCGCGAGCTCGCGCAGCAAAGAAAACGCATACGGAAGTCGCTCCCACATGTGTAAACCGTGTTCAAATCACACATGTGAGGCATCGTCGCGATTGTCAGAGCGAGAGCAATAAAATTCTAGCACTAGACCCCCTCTGTGTAACTCTAACCTGGTAACCGTAAAAAAAAAAAAATTAAAGCGTTGCCTATAGAGATTCTTAGGTACCATTGTTTGTCTCCTTTCCGCGAGTGCGTGCAATTATAAAGCGTGACATGTTTGGTATCTCCTTTACTCGGCGTAACATCATCTTTCACAATATACAAAAAAATTGGGCTAACTTTACTGTTTCGTTTTTTTAAAATGCATGAATGTGTCCCTTTTCCCAAAAAGTTGCTTTTAAAACACTGCTGCATAAATACCGTGTGACTTAAAATATTGCAACAATCACCATTTTATTCTCTAGATTCTATGCTCAAAAATATATATCTAATGTTTGTGGATTCTAAGTAATATTCTAGCAAGAAATATGGATTTTAACTTGTAAACACCAAATGTCAGAAATAGGCTTAGTCATGAAAGGGTTAACTCCCCGCATGCCACCTCACTCCTAGTTATTGCCTCTCATTTCTGATTGGCAAAACTCGCATAATAGTCCAATCTCAGCACCGATCAGCATTCTCATTCCCGAGTATTGCATGGAAGTGAAAGCAAAGAGGACACAGCCGATCCTGATAGTATAGTTCTGTTTCACACTCTTTATTTAAAATTTATAAAATCTACACTCACAATGTTAAAATACCAAAAACGCTCATAAAGCTAAGGCTATCTGTGTATAGCTTTATTGCCTCGCGACTCTCCCAGATCAACGTTCCAGCTGGCCGTCTCTTTAATCATACGTTGAGGTTTTGTCGCTCTGACTTCTTCTGAAGGCATGATTAGACGGCACAGCTAAACAGGTTATATGCTCAAACTTCCCCCGCAATTGACCCTTGGGGCAACACATTTGTTTCATCACCATTGCACTTCAAACAGTGGGCTGTGTGGTCAATTTAGGCCATTGCATCGTATATCACATACAATTACATATATCATAAATGGCTGGTAATCTATCCACTAATTTACACCATTGTTTTACACATTATCCTTTTTTTTACTTCATATGTACAGGCTGCCCCAAAACTGCTCTTAAAGTGCACACTTCATACATATTGTACACATGATCAGCAAACAAATGTTAACATCAATCCCTATTTAAAACCATTAAAAATCACTAATAAAACTAATGTCCAGTTCAATGTTCAGTTCTTTTGCAGTTAAGTATCCACCATATATATCCACAGTTCTTTCTTCGGTAATTCCTTTACCATATTAGATCCCCTACATGATGGAAACAATTCTGTCTACTCCTCAAAACTTTAAACACGAGGGGTCTCTCTTGTGATGCTGTCTAAAGTTGAGCGAAACGCTATTTTATACCCTATTTAGATGTAGTTTACAACTGATGCTTTGCTCTATATTCTGCTTCCCTGAACTTCCAGTCTTGGCATGTAAGAGTGGCCAGTGCAGTCTCCAGCTAGTCTCTTGGCTTGGAGAGCAGGGGAGTGCCTTACACCAAGCCACAGGGCTGTGATGTGCAGAGGACACAACGCTTATCCCTGCATGCAAAGGTGGCTCCATAGGATGCTGCAAGAGAAAGGGGCCACTAGAAGTAACCTGAGGCAGCAGTCATGACACCAGCCTAAACTGGAAACAAACACAAGGATTAGAAGATGAAGAAGCTGCATACTGAGTGAATCTGGTCATAGATGGATTGAAATTTGGCCCATTCAGCAGGTACTGGCTTGATAATGCGTTACGCCCATAAACCTGCTGAGGTATACAAAATGGAATAAGAGGGCTGCATTAAGCGCCCAAAAAACATCAGTTACGTTGACCTACTTTTATAGCCTGTATTTTTTTTTTTTTTTTAGTGCACAGGTTACTATCTTGATTAGAGGAAGTAAACCCTAATGGGTTTTACTTATTCTTTTTTGTTCCCCGCAAAATAAAAACATAATGGGCTAGTATGCATAGCTGACTAGCCCATTATGTGCCACTTACCTGAAAACGAAGCCCGAGATGTCCCCGATGGACGCGGCCACCAGCCGGGATATCTCCACCACTCTTCCTTCCGGGGCTGTGGACTCTGGCTCTGTGACTGACCGGAGTTGTGTGACGTCACTCCCTCACATGCGCGCCAGAGCCGGTGGTCACAGCACGCTGCTAAAGAAAGGGCGCGATCGTGCCCTTTTTTTCAGTGCGCATGCGCCGGTGTCAGCGCAAGTGTATATGGCCAATATCTCCTAAACTGTGCAGGTTTAGGAGATATTTCCAGTACCTTCAGGTAAGCCTTATTTATAGGCCTGATTGGGCTACCCATTGTCCTTTTAATGGGAGGGGGATGTCAGCAGACAAGTCTCATCTGACACAATTTACTGAAAAAAGACATGGCGATACATTCGCCATCCATCCAGCAGGTCGGATCGGATGAAAACAGACTGTCCATTTTCTGCTGATCTCCCCTTAGAGGAGAGCGGGACTCTGACAGGTCCGTCTATGCACAACGAGCGGAGACAAACCTGTCATCTGCCGGCTCAGCAGTGATCAGTGGATTATATTCAGCTACTTTAAAAACTAGCCGTTCAGTTTTGTGGTATTGGCACATATTAAAGAAGAGTGTCTCTGCCCCCATTCAGTCTGCCGTGGCGAACTCCGGTGGATATGGGAGCGGGTACCTTTCAGTAGCAGGTACCTGTGCCCCCTCCCTCCCCCAAAAGGTGCCAAATATGGCTGCGGAAGGGAGGAGGAGGAGGCCGAACTTCTGGCTCACTTTGCTGTGGCGAACTGAGCTGGAAGAAGTTTTCAATCTTTATATTTTCCATTTAATACAATTACATATAAGTTGCTCTTTAGAATCTCACAAAGTGAACTCCATGTTCTAGCTACATATTAAAACGGTATCAATATTCTTTATGAACATACATAGACATACCTGCATAATTTCCCTACCATTCATACTTGTACTTCCACACCAAAAAAACTACTTTTTAACAGATCAACTTAATTGAAATCCTGTCTAGTGAAAGTTCTTAAACTACTCCTAATTGCTGCTGTTTATATTATTTAAATTGAAATGCTTGGTGTTTAGAAGGGAACTAATAGGGAATGTATTTTCTGTAGAGTGGACTCCCTGCTATCGCTGTGTCTGCTGCAACCTGATATTGGATTATTTTCATGAGCTCAGCTGTAAAGCTGCTTCCTTCCAATACCTCAACTACTTGCAAAAGGGCATGATTTATTCCCTAAGTTTCATGAGAGAACATCACAGTAACAACTCTTTTATGTTTTTTTTAATTAACAATGTAGCCAGCATTGTTTTTCTATGTAGCATTTTACACTTGTTACACGTTGCAGTAAAGGCTATATAGCTGATTTAGCTGAAATCCTCTTCATATCCGATTGTGGATAACCTTCCTAGAAAAACAAAACAATTTGCTCTGTAAGAACGTAAAACTGGCAAAAATAAATCGCATCTATCTGTGTTCCATATTTAATCAAATCCAACTTTGCTTTTGATACAATGGAATATTTGCAATAATGAAGCTCACAAAAATGGCACTGACAAAAACATTGGGTCTCTTAACCTACGGTTATATTTTGATGTAAGTCCTGTAGGTTGGGTTCAGACCATTACGAATTGGATGCCGGATCCCTGCATCCAATTTGCAATAGCAGCAGATTTTGACAGTCTCTATGGAGCCGGTTCACGTCTCCGCAGTGGGTCCAGTGCGTTTTGCACAAAAATGCTATGCGTCTTTTGGTCCGTTTCGGGTCCAAATTCAGCCTGAAATCAGGCCTTCAAGGGTGTACCAGGACGCACCGGACCCCTACTGTGAGCCGCATGTGGCTTATATGTGAACCAAGCCTTAGAGGTTGCAGACAGGCAATTTCAGTCTCTCTCAAGGAGACTTCTGCACCTATCAACAGGTAGCTTGGCCCACTCTTGAGCAAAATACTGCAATCTGTTTCAGGTTTGATGGGCATTCTCAGGCTCCATGATTCAGGCATTTTTTGTCTTTTCTGTGAATGTTGAATGGGATTTAGATCAGGGCTCTTAAGAGGCCACTTCGGAACAGTCTGTTTTTGTTCTTAAAGTGTAAGTTCACCTTTACAGAACATCTGTAAGGTGAACTTACACTGGACCCCCTTCCCATCGCACCTGGTCCCGCTAACCTGGAGTCTGGCGATCATCCGTTCTGACAGATCGTATAGCTGGTTTACCTGTCCGGGGATTTGAAATCCCCCGTGCTTTCTCTCCTGCGGTGACAGGACAGGCTGTACGTGTTCTGATTGGTCGGCTACCCGTCTTCGGAGCCCTTTGCCTTGACCGGCGGCTCCCGCATGCATGCTCTGGAGTGATGTCATGCGGCTCCGGCCAGTCACAGCCGACGCCTTCAGCCCCGGAAGGACATCGGGCGACGATGAATGCAGCCTGCAGCAGGGACAATGCGGGCTAAATTTACAGGCAAGTGTCACATAATGTGCTAGCGTGTGATGCATACTAGCACATTATGCCTTTACTTTGCAGGGCAGAAGAGAGGAAGAAAAACACACTAGAGTTTACTTCCTCTTTTTAAGATGGCCATAAATGGATAGAATTTCAAACAAATTCTTAGGAAAATTTGTATGAAAATTCTCAGAGCATTCGTTTGCCATTTCGAAAGATTTTATTTACGTTTTTAACATATTTTTTATTTTTTGGATGAATTGACCACTGAACAAAAGCCACATACACCGTTTAGTAGTTTTCATTCAAGAAATTTTCCAATCGCACCTTCAAATTTTCTTAGCAAAAAGGACTTGAATGAACTCCAGTCAAATGGATCTATTTCTGATCTGGTGCTCTTTTGGGTTGGAATAATATTATAACAATTGTGACAGTGTAATGGTCCAGTCATCATTGTAATCCTTGTTCTGCAGGTCCACTGGTGCAGCTTCCTCTAAAAGAAACCCTCAAATATCAGCAAAAAAGTGACCTTAGCAATTTTCACTCCAAATTTCATGAAATGGCAGTCCTCAAAATTGCAACCAAGATCTTGGTATCGTCCTTTTTTTATTTATTTTTATTTTAGAGCTGGCAACCGGCTTTCAGGTATATAGTGATCTGAGCAGCTCTACAGCTGAGCTTTTGCAGGGTTTGGAGGGGGGCCCACCTTCCTGCTGCCGTTCCCTGGCTCTCCCATTCTTCCTCTCTCTCCTCCTTAATGAATGAAGCCGGAAGCAACAGACTGTTCATCCTGTGTGATGGCAGTAAAGATGAATAGGAAAAAAAAAATAAGGTTTAAAGGACGAGAAATCCACATTTTTAAAGGATAAGTTTACCTTTGGGAACATGTTGCATGTTCCGCCCCTCTCTGTGGCAGCAATACGGGAAGAAGTTTCATCTTTCTAGCTGTCACTTTTTTAAAAATCGGTGAGGCTTCTCCTACACTTCTGCGCTAGAAAAGACCCAGCCTTGTGTTGTGTCTGCCTCAGACTAGATTATAGAAAATATAAGTCAGCCTAATGGTCCGTACACACAATCCGAGTATCGGGCGAAAACTGTCATTCCAGGAAGAATCGTACGATTTTCAGGTCATGTGTACACTCATTCAATGCCCAATGAAAGGCCAGTCCAATGAGTTCTTTGAAGAGTTTGTAAGGCTCCTGTATATTTTCGAGAGCCGTTCACGACAGTTCATCCAATATTATTTGATCGGACAAGCCCAAAAATTTTCCTTGCTTGATACCAGATTGTACAATTTTCGTTTTAGTCAGTGTAGTTATCATCCGAAAATACAATACAAATACATTACAACACATGACATCACTTCCGATTATTTTCTGTCGTACGAGAATTTTTGTGACTTTAGTTACCTATTCAATTAAGTGAAAAAAGACGTACGATCTGCCGTACGATATTTGGATCGTGTGTACGGGCCATAAGGTAGACCTGAAGTTTGCGTTCTAATTTGAATTGCAGCACTGACAACTTGGTACTTGACCTAAAGCAGAGCTCCATACTAATGCAATTACTTATATAGAAATCAAACGCCCTGTTTAAATCAAACCTGTTGGGGGGTAACAGATTGCAAAATGGCTAACCAGTTAAAGTAGCATTATGCTTTCGTGTTACACAAAGCCTTCCCAGCACATAGTTTTTCCTCAAAGTCTACTTGTGCAGTGGATCATCAAATGCAATGGAATAACATCCTTCAGGTATGCTTCGTCGATGCAGCCCTCCTCAGATTGGGAGATCTAGACAACTGTAAAAGCGCACACTGGAGGGCTCACACACCAAAGGTTTAATGTGTAAAAACAAAACCTTCAGCCAAATGTATATTCACAAAAATAGATGTATGCTGGTGTTGTATGACCCTGAATCTCAATCAAGTACAGCAATAGCATGGCCAAACGCACTGTAATGCTGTGCTGGCAAGCTGACACGTTTCGGAGTATGCACCCCCATCCTCAGAGCTAAAACAATGCTTGTCCTTTGGCCTGTTTCCTGAAATGTCACTGTGTGGTAAAACCCACAACACCAATCCTTCAACTTTTTTGACTGGTTGAATAGCCAGCTGTTTTGGTTTCTCCTGACCCCTAATCCCTGCAGGAGAAAAAAGCGACATAAGCATCGGCAGGAGGAACCATAGTGAACTAGTGTGGGGGTCACGCTGTTCAACATACCCTGCAATGTGTAATAGGATTTGCTCTGGGAGCTCAGATACACAGCAACGTTATCCTCTAACCCACTGATAAACAGGTAAGTATAATGCGGTTTGCTTCACAGGTTTCTATTTTTTTTAAAGCCTATAGTAAACCTGTGTGTGTAAAGCCATAATGTGCTAGAATGCATCGCATACTAGCACATTATGTGAAACTTGCCCGAAAACAAAGCCATCCAGCGCCGCGCTGTCACCGCTGAGAAGGCTTTCATCTTCCCCTGGTCTTCTGGGTTTGCATACTCCAGCTGTGTGAGTTTTGGAGCCGCAATGGCATGACTCCTGCACATGCGCACGGTAGCCACTAGTTGCAGCACAAGGCAAACTTGTATTGCAAGCGCACAGGATAGAACTCATTCAATGCCCAATGAAAGGCCAGTCCAATGAGTTCTTTGAAGAGTTTGTAAGGCTCCTGTATAGCCTGTAAAATGGGGGGCGCAAGTGATGGAGTATATAACACTTAGGGCAGAAGCTTTTCTCAGGAGTTCACACTGAGGCGCTTTCACGCTAAAACAAGCGCCTGAAAATCTTGCGAAAACCTACTGTATATAGTTATACTCGAGTGTAAGCCAACCCGAAAATAAGACGAGGCACCTAATTTTACCAACAAAAACTGGGAAAACGTATTGACTCAAGTATAAGCCTAGGGTGGGAAATGCAGCAGCTATTGGTAACTTGTAACCCCCGCCATTTGTAGAACAGCCTTTACTTGTTAGGTAATGTTCCTTGTCCCAGTTCTTGTGCAGGACACACGAGGGGTGCACATGCAGGAATTTACCAGAGGGGGCAGAAAAGAGCCAGATGTCGGCTCAATAAAAACGTGCACACATTCCAAAAGCCAGCGCAGCCACGGAGCTCTCCTGCACCCGCCCCCGCCTTCTCCCATCCCTGCCAGACAGCCGGGTCCTTCTGCCTCACTCGAGTATAAGCCAAGGGGGGCTTTTTCAGCATAAAAAATGTGCTTCAAAACTCGGCTTATACACGAGTATATACAGTATTTGCATAAAATCTATGAGCGCTTTCACACTGGGGTAGTGCGCTGGCAGGACAGTGAAAAAAACGCCTCTCCATTGAAATGGATGAAAAGCACTCAGCATTTTACTGGCAGTTTAGACGTTCCTCAGTGTGAAAGGGGCCTAAGAAGTCGATTCTGTGAAGCTATGAAGAAAACAGAAAAGCGCCTCCTAAGTGTAATATTTTAATGAAACAAGGTCTAGTAAATGACCACTTACATGAAGGATGGGAATATAAGGCTCATCTGATAATAAGCTCCAGATGGAGATGATGATCGACACACCAGTCCAGGTGTATGAAGTCTGCGGTATGACGGGAGATGTGGCCATCAAGGTCTGTGTTCCAGGTTTGGTACCATGGAAGGCAGCGTGGAGTGCAGTGTCATGGAAGACGAGCCTTCTATTCACATCCTTCATGTAACTGGTCATTTTTTCATTTGCTAAACCTTGTTTCATTAAGATATTACACTTGGAGGCACTTTTCTGTTTTCTTACAGCACAGGATTTGGACAGAGTGGTCGTTCCTTCCTGCGCTGGTGACCTCACAGGCTGCATGTACAGTAAATATCTCCTAAACGGTGCACGTTTAGGAGATCTATTTACAGTACCTATAGGTAAACCTTATTATAGGCTTACCTATACGTTAGCGTTATGTATGGGAGTTTACTCCCACTTAGAATTCCTCCTGACAGGGTTGCTTCAAATGTGGAGTTTTGTTGGTATCCACAGCTAGCTTTTTTTTTTTGCTACTTCACAAAAAAAAAAAAAAAAAAGTTCTTATGATCGACACCACTGTATTGGGAAATTTGAGATTATTTTTATTTAACTCTCAGTCTGCTTTGTGACATTTGGATCACATATCTTTTGCCAAACGTGGTGTTGGCCTGTGTGACTTTTTGCAATAATTTTAGCTTTTTTGGGATTGATATCTGTTCCTGTTTTGAATACACGTTTAGACAGGGGGGTGTTTTAGTATTTCTCACTTAGACACTGATTTTAGTGTCCTTTTTTACGCCTGCGACTTTGGATTCTGAAGGCACATCAATGAAATATGAAACTTGACCTATCAATTTCATGATGTAGTATGTCATTTTCTCTCCACGCGACCCTGCTTCCGCTCTACCACGTTATTTATACGTTTGTCAGGCTGCGTGGCATCTCTTTTCACCCAGAACAAAACTCAAGGCTGTTATCAGAATGCCATTTCTTCCTAGCTGTTGCCAAATGAAATGCAGTCTTTCACATACCTAGTAATTGTAGACTAAATGCTTCGCTCGTTTGAGTAAATTCGAGACAGGCAGTCACAGGTGTTCACAAGAAATGTATTCATATTTAAAATAGGTGCAATAATCCATCTTAATGTGTGTAACTAGTGAATGTAATAACACCGTTTAACATCAGAATGAGCAGATTAAATTTATGTTAAATCTGAAAAATGTATTATTTTTTTTTCTTTTTAATTTCTTTTCCTGGGATATAGATTCTGTAACATTGATTATTGTGTATCCCCTGACCTGGTGATTGCCATTTGGTGTAGAAATGTTCCCTGCAGTGATGCCCCTTTCTCTTTCATTGCTGAACGTCCGATGCTACAGGGTTAATACATTATTTTTCAAAATATAACATGGGGGGATTGGGGGGGGGGAGGGGCGCAGTGTTTGTTAACCATCTTGGAGTTCTGACGACTGCCCACTAGAGCTGCATGATTAATTGTTAAAGAATCAAGATTGCGATATTTAACCCCCCTCACAATCTTAAAGCAGAGTTCCACCCAAAAGCGGAACTTCTGCTTATTCTACCCCACACCCCCCCACTTTGGTGCCACGTTTGGCACCTTTTGGGGGGGAGGGGGGGACGACCTGTTTTTTGACATGTCCCCTTACCCACTTCCGTAGACGGTGCCTCTGTGAAACTGCCCTCCTCTGCACTTGACAGCCGATCTGAATATTGGCTGGGGTGCCGACATCGCGGGCTCCCTGGACAGGTAAGGCGGACCTCCGCATTAAAAAGGCATTTTCTTGATTCCGTGCAGAAAGTTCACTGCTTAAAGCTGACGGCTGTAAAAACCAAACGGTTTATCAAAACATGCTTAGGCGGAGATAAAGAGAAACATTGTAACAGTTATAATTGTAATAGTTCTTTTAGATCAAAGGGATGAACTTTGGTCTGTAAAAGAGGTCAGTTTAACCACATTTTTCTGACACTTTGGATCTTTCTCTCTTTCTCTCTTTCTCTCTTTCTCTCTTTCTCTCTTTCTCTCTTTCTCTCTTTCTCTCTTTCTCTCTTTCTCTCTTTCTCTCTTTCTCTCTTTCTCTCTTTCTTTCTCTCACACATCCCAGTTCTGTGAGGAGAGAGAGAGAGATTGTGAGTTCCTACGGAACCACGATCTCTCATCTCCTATAGTCAGTTCCATCCCCCACAGTTAGAACACACATAGGTAACCCCTTGATTGCCCCCTAGTGTTAACCCCTTCTCTGCCAGTGACATTTACAGAGTAATCGGTGCATTTTTATAGCACTGATCGCTGTATAAATGCCAATGTTCCCAAAAATGTCAAGTCTGCCATGTCGCAGTCCCGATTAAAGCTCGCCGCCACAACTAGTAAAAAAAAAAAAATGAAAATGCCATAAATCTATCCCCTATTTTGTAGATACTATAACTTTTGCGCAAACCAATCAATATACGCTTTTTTCAATTTTTATTACCAAAAATATGTAGAAGCTTTCATATCGGCCTAAACTGAGGAAAAAATTTGCTCTTTTAAAAAAAAAAAAAAATGGGGATATTTATTACAGCAAAAAGTACAAAATATTGTGTGGGGTGTTTTATTTATTTATTTTTTAATAGCGCAAAAAATAAAAACCGCAGAGATGATCAAATAACACCGAAAGAAAGCTCTATTTGTGGGGGAAAATTTTTTTTGTTTGGGTACAGCATTGCACGACCGCACAATTGTCAAAGCGACGCAGTGATGTATCGCGAAAAAAATGGCCTAGTCATTGAGCAGCCAATTCTTCCGGGACTGAAGTGGTTAATGAATTAAAAAAAAAAAAAAAAAAAAGAACCCTAAACAGTAAAGTTAGCCCAATTTTTTTTTTTGTATAATTTGAAAGATGATGTTAAGCCGTGAGAATCATGATCTTTATTCTAAGCAAAAAAATTGTGATTCTCATTTTAGCCAGAATCGTGCAGCTGTACTGCCCACCCACCTTTTCTGTCCCATCTTCCATTCACAAAAGCCTTTGTATAAATGGCTGGATCAGGGGGCGATCATGTAATATGGACTCCCTTGCTACCTACAGCAGGCCAGACTTTAATAAAATCACACACAAAAAAAATCCTATTATGTAATAGAGAGCATGTCAGCAGAGATATAGATCTGTATATCTAAAGCACCCAATACATTTGAAATAATCTCTGTAATAGTATTGTGAGCTTGTATTTACAGAGTAATTTCACCTTTTTGAGATGACAATTATTTTGCTCCTCATATCTGAGCCTGTCCCAACATTTTGCAGTCTTAAAATCATTTCTGCAGCCTAGATATAGATGGTCGCTCTGGCTGTACATTTTAATCATAAATCCTGAGGGGTGGGGGAGGGGAGTCAGTCATCCGTAGTTGTGGAGAGTATACCTGGTAACGGTTTTATGTGTGTTCTCATTCAGCTAAAAATTATTATTTAAAAAAAATATATATTATAGTGTGTATGAAACAAAAAAGAAGCTGCGCTGATAATGAATAAATTTAAGCAAACAAATGTGATCTAATAAATATAAACCTGTGATGAGGTTGACAAAATAAAAACCCTGCAATGTTGAACTGATAAAGGGTGGTCAACAATACAGATGCAGTTATATGTAATAAAACAAGTGAATCCTAGGAAGTGATAAAAAGGGTAACCTGTTGAGTGAAACAAAGGCAACAAATAAGTGACTGTCATAAATAATACAGTATAGTAGGTGAACCAACAAATATAACAAAAAAAAAATTAAAACGTGTAAAAATAAAATAATATATAAACGTCTCTTCCGGAATGCTTCTCATCGGGTAATAAATGTTGAAACCCCCTGTGAGGGATCTTCAATATTTAAAGGACACTGAATCCACCACCACATAAAGTGAAGGCTTACCAGCTAAACAAGCAGTTAGAGCTTGTGGCTAATACCCAGCCAGGGCCTTTGAATCCTCCTGACACCTCCAGTGGCTAGGGAGCCAAGTGTTCCTGAAGATTTGATGTATATCCAGCAAACAAACAAGCAGCTACGAACATATCCTTGGTGGCTGAGTTAGGCCCATAAAAAGAGACTGAAAAAGTTTGCCATCGGTATAACCAGGTGGTGTTTATTGTAAAAAGTCTGTGCACACTAAGACTATGCAAAAAGTTCCATAAAAACAAGCAAGGCTGGCAAGTAGTACAAACACGCTTGTGCAAGCGGAACATGAGAACAGCGTGGTGACGTCAGCACGTCACTCCTCCCTTCTTTTCTCTTTGGTGTGAATTTTACTTTTGAGTTTCAGCTTTTTTAGTAGTTATAGCAGCACAGTGTATATGTGTGTGTGTGTGTGTGTGTGTGTGTGTGTGTGTGTATATATATATGTATGTATATAAAAATATGTGTGTGTGATAGACCAACACAAAGTGGCACATTATTGTGAAGCGAAAGGAAAATAATTAATGGTTTTCAGAGTATCTGAAAAGCGTTTTGTGCATTTGTATTCAGCCCCCTTTACTCTGATACCCTAATTAAAATTGAATACACCTGTGTGTAATTTAATCTCAGTATAAATACAGCTGTTCTGTGAAGCCCTCAGAGGTTTGTTGGAGAACCTTAGTGAACAAACCGCATCATGAAGGCCAAAGAAACACACCAGGCAGGTCAGGGATAAAGTTGTGGAGAAGTTTTAAACCAGGGTTGGGTTATAGAGAAAAAAAAAATATCAAGCATTGAACATCTCACGGAGCACTGTTCAATCCATCATCTGAAAATGGAAAGAGTATGGCACAACTGCAAACCTACCAAGACATGGCCGTCCACCTAAACTGACAGGCCAGGCAAGGAGAGCATTCATCAGAGAAGCAGCCTATGGTAACTCTGGAGGAGCTGCAGAGATTCACAGCTCAGGTGGGAGAATCTGTCCACAGGACAACTATTAGTCGTGCACTCCACAAATCTGGCCTTTATGCTAGGATGGAGACAAATACAGGGAAATCTTAGAAGAAAACCTGTTAGTCTGCAAAAGACTTGAGTCTGGGGCTGAGGTTCACCTTCCAGCAGGACAACTACCCTAAACTTACAGCCAGAGCTACAATGGAATGGTTTAGATCAGGGATCCTCAAACTACGGCCCTCCAGCTGTTGTAGAACTACACGTCCCATGAGGCATTGTAAAACTCTTGACATTCAGACATGACTAGGCATGATGGGAATTGAAGTTCCTGAACAACTGGAGGGCCATAGTTTGAAGACCCCTGGTTTAGATCAAAGCATATTCATGTGTTAGAATGGCCCAGTCAAAGTCCAGACCTAAATCCAATTGAGAATCTGTGGCTATACTTTGCTGTTCAGACGTTCTCCATCCTACCTGACAGAACTTTGAACTTTTTGCCCATTCATCTTTGCAAAATAGCTCCTCTTCAGATGTGCAAACCTGGTAGAGACATACCCAAAAAGACTTGCAGTTGTAAATTCCAGAGAAAGGGGTTTCTATAAAGTATTTACTCGGGCTGAATATAAATGCACACCACAGTTTTACATATTTATTTGTAAAAAATGTTGAAAACCATTTATCCTATTCCTTTCACTTTACAATGATGTGCCACTTTGTGTTGGTCTATCACATAAATTCCCAATAAAATACATTTACATTTTTGATTGCAACATGACAAAATGTAGAAACTTTCAAAGGGGTATGAATATTATTTCAAGGCACTGTGTGTGTGTGTGTGTGTATGTATGTATATGTGTATATATATATATATATATATATATATATATATATATATATATATATATATATATATATATATATATATACATATACATTTTTTTTTTTTCTATTTTAGGTACGTTTTCATCACTGGTATGTGAGTCTGTGTGTATACTGCATATCATATTTTAGGGGTAAACATTTTGGGGCCCTTTTTTTTTTTGTAAACTTTTAAGAATGTTCATTTGATCAAAATTGCTTCAGGTTTCTGAAGTGAGGCAGTGCCTGGCAGTAAAAGGGTTAAAGCAATTGATCTGTTCCAGAAGTGTGCACAGGATGGTTTCTTTGATGTAAATGCACCTGCATTTGACTTCTGAAGTCACCTTTATCAGCAGTTGGAGGAAATTTGAACTGACAGTTAAGTTTCCAGTAGAGCTCTCAAGGAATGACAGTAAAAAGAAAAAGGTTATACGGTTTCATTTGGGAAAACGACTTGTTTTGTGGAGGTTTATTTAAAGGCTAAGCACACCTTTTACAGACCCTTTCCTGTGTAGGCAAGGGGCCCCAGCAGGTATTAACAAATCTGTATATATACATAAATGGTGCACTTCTGGTTACTATGCAAGAAATGAAATACTGAAAATATATCAATGTACAGTCAAGTGAATTGAGTAATCCATAAAGTTCAATATGGAAATAAGTATGTGCCAATAACAATGAAAGCATATTGTAGAATGTAGGGCTGCAACTATTATTTTCATAATCTATTTAGTTGGCCGATTGTTTGGATTAATCGGATAACAACCTTAAAGTGTGGTGTATAATTTAATATAAAGGGTTTTTTTTTTTTTTTTTTAAAAGGCAATTTATTCTTAAAAATCTATATGCAGTGGTAAATATAAATAAATAACTCTATGGTTAGGGAGTAAAATCTCTAATCCACTCTGAGAATAACAGACCGAAGAGATATACTGTGTATTAGAGCTTGAATCTGAATCTGGTAATCATCAGACTCAGATCACATTTTTTTTAGACCATGTGCCCTGCCCTCATGTAATGTGCCCTGCTCCCACGTAATGTGCCCTGCTCCCACATAATGTGCCCTGCTCCCACGTAATGTGCCCTGCCCTCATGTAATGTGCCCTGCTCCCACATAATGTGCCCTGCCCTCATGTAATGTGCCCTGCTCCCACATAATGTGC
Organism: Lithobates septentrionalis; assembly: GCA_037952835.1. Taxonomy (NCBI): domain Eukaryota; kingdom Metazoa; phylum Chordata; class Amphibia; order Anura; family Ranidae; genus Lithobates; species Lithobates septentrionalis. The sequence continues at coordinate 553,743 of JBBDGP010001641.1, read as the reverse complement.
CCTGCTCCCACATAATGTGCCCTGCTCCCACATAATGTGCCCTGCCCTCATGTAATGTGCCCTGCCCTCATGTAATGTGCCCTGCCCTCATGTAATGTGCCCTGCCCTCATGTAATGTGCCCTGCTCCCACATAATGTGCCCTGCCTTAATGTAATGTGCCCTGCTCCCACGTAATGTGGCTTGCCTCCATGTAAAAGTTTACTTTAAATGTAATTGTAATGCCGTCTATTACCTCCAGTCTATCAGCCTCCACCTTCTCTGGGTTCAGATGCTGATCTTCCCTGCACAGTTTTTAAAGATGTTGCTGTGTTTTTTTTTTTTTTTTTTTTTCTGAACAACAAACATGTTCTAATTATCTGCTCTGTGGAATGGTTTTGCACAGAGCAGCCCCGATTCTTCTCTTTTGGAGTCCCCCACCAATGCTTTCGGCTTCTCCTGCTTTCAGAGTTCCCCTATAGCAAGGTAATAAACTTCTGACTTTTTAGACCCACTCACTTCCTGCCCATTCTCAGGCACTTACTGACATCTATGGATGTTGTACGTGTGCTGCACTGTATTTCCTGATATGTAAACAAATAATGCATTCTGTATGCAGGCCAACTAATCGGCTGGCCGATTAATCGATTATGAAAATGGTTGACAGCTATTTTCATAATCTATTAGTTGTTGATAAAGTTGTTTTATCCCTAGTAGAATGAAGGTGTATCTAATTCTTCTAAAGATGATACACCCCACCGGGAGGCAAACCACGTGAATTGATAAGGAATTCCACCATACACACATGCACTCTACCGTAACCAAGCCTCCTACCAGATGGTTGTGATGCCCAATTACAGAGATCCAACACACATGAGAAATAATGGACCCTCCTGGGTGTCTGTAAATAGGATCAGTATGGTCCACTAGGTTTCAACATACGATGTTCAAACTTGGACAGCTGCCATTGAGGAAAAGGAACATAGGCCACACATAGCTTGAATGCTGCTAGTACACGTTTAACCTCCTGGCATCCGCGCTATGGCGGAATGACGGCCACAGCGCGGACCTGCAATCCAGGGAGGCCGTCATATGATGGCCTCCCCTGTGCACGCTCCCTGCACGCGCCCTGCACGCTGTGATCACCGAGTCACTGAGACTCGGCTGATCACCGATCTAAGTAAGGGGCCGATGTCCCTCACATCCTAGCCGGTGATCGGCTTTTTTTTCTACTCACGCTGTCAGCGTGAGTAAGAAAAAAAAAACTATTACCGATCTTTTGTTTACATCATGTAATCAGCTGTCATTGGTTAACAGCTGATCACATGATGTAAACAAAAGATCGGTAATAGTTTTTTTTTCTTACTCACGCTGACAGCGTGAGTAGAAAAAAAAGCCGATCACCGGCTAGGATGTGAGGGACATCGGTCCCCAAGTGGAAGAGGCACATCTGCCTCATCAGTGCCACCTAAAAGTGCCACCTAACACTGCCCACAGTGCCATCTAACACTGCCACCTAACAATGCCCACAGTGCCAATCAGTGCCACCCGGCAGTGCTGCCCATCACTGCCACCCATCAGTGCCCATCACTGCCGCCCATCACTGCCGCACATCACTGCCGCCTCATCAGCGTACATCAATAAAGGAGAAAAATTACCAGTTTAAAATTTTTTTTATAACAAAATATAAAAAAATAACAATTTAAAAAAAAAAAATTCAGTTTTTTACATTTTTTTAACAAAAAGTAAAAACTTTAGAGGTGATCAAATACCACCAAAAGAAAGCTCTATTTGTGGTGAAAAAATGGTAAATTTCATTTGGGTACAGTATTGTATGACCACGCAATTGTCATTCAAAGTGCGTCAGCACTGAAAGCTGAAAATTGGTCTGGATAGGAGGGGGGTTTAGGTGCCCGGTAAGCAAGTGGTTAACAATAAACACCACAGGGTACTCACATGATTCAGGACAATAAAAGGCATTCAAACAGCCTTGCCGGCATCAGCAGACGTGTTGGTGACCCTGCCCAACTAGTTTCTGGGAAACAGGAGCATGAAATCTGTAGGTTTGTGAAAAGTTTATTCATTTTTAGTTGACATACCTATTGGCCATTTGGGCCCCCCAGAAGCTTTGCTGGAACACTCCCAGTTAGCAATCTCCACGTCTTGCCTTGTTTCTAGGACATGAAAACATCTGGCTGTGGGGATTGCTAATTGGGAGTTTTTTTGGTGAGCCATCTTTTTGAAGGGTCCAAATGGCCTACAGTTATAGCAATAAAATGAACATTTTACCAAAGCTGCACAGATCCTCCTTTTTTTTTTTTTTTTTTTTTTTTAAATTTATTTATTTATTTTTTGGTCTTCTGGGGCCCCTTGACTGTAATGGTCTTTTTTTTTTTTTTTTTTTGGAAAAGGTGAACTTGGCATTTAAAGCTGGACTGTACAAAAATAAACGTTTGCACTAGTTTTAGCAGAGGAGCAGTAGATGTTTGAGCCTGACCCTTCCTGGAATCCAGCAATGGTTTACACTCCACTCTCTTATTCCCTTGCCCCCAACCCCCCCCCCCCCCCCCCCGGGAGCAATTAACTTGCACAAGATCTGCATTTCTGTGTGCGCGGTGTTACTGTTCAACTGTACAGTCATTTGCAGGTGACCAGAAAGGATTCTAATATGGCAGTGTCTGCTGTGTGACCATGAGCTGAAATTCATGTACCTACAGGACCGATGGCTGATGAAAATCATTAACTTGATTGAGTAATTCAGCTTAGTTGGCTGTGATATTAAGTTTGAAGTTCTCTTCTTGCTGCAGTTCCACTTTAACCCTTAGTTTTAGCTTTGTTAAAGTGGAACTTCACCCAAAATGAAAATTCCACTCTTCCTCCTCCTAACTCACATTTGGAATCTATTTTTTTACAGTTTTGATAGGTACCTGCTCCCACTTTTGGTCTGATTGCCTGGACTAATCCTCCGGGCGTGTTTCGTCTCCTCCCGGCCCACAATCTTCTGGGACACATCACAGGTCCCAGAAGGCTGCAGGGCCATTTACATGTGCAGTGAGAAGCCAAGTGTGAAGCTGCATGGAGTCACAGCCAACTGCCCACAGTTAACATACTGACACTGGGAACCACAAAGACTGGTGAAAAACCCACTTGTGTAAGACACTACTGGATCCTGGACAGGCGATTGTCTTTTAAAAGTTGGCTACAGTTTTTGCAGCTGCTGACTTTTGTTTGCAGAACTGACATAAATATATAATTTAGGGCCCATTTGCACTACTGCAGTTGGGTTGTGCTGGCAGCCTTGCTCAGTGCAGTCCCAGTGTTAAGACATTGCACCTTGCCTTGTTTTCTAAGAAGCCAGTTTATACCACTGAGTTACGGTGGTGTGCACTTGAAAAAGAACTGCATGCAGTTTCAGTGAAGTACCACCAAAAAGCAGTACACTTTGCCACGATTGGTGCACTGTTTTTCCCAGCGTGCCCTTGCTGGTGTAAATGAGCTGTTAATCTACTTTGCAAAATATAAAACTGCAGTACCTTTAGTGGTTGGAGTGATCTCTTCTGCTCACATTATTTATATTATATTTTGGGCTCAGATTGTAAGCCTAGCCTCTGTTTTCCTATGAAGTGTCCCTTTTCAATTCCTCGCTATATGGACTCCCTGGCTGGCCTTGAGGGCTCCTGGCAATTTGCTTTTTTTTTTTTTTCTGAGATTTTTGCAGAGCTTGTCCTTTTTTTTTTTTTTTTTTTTTTTTCCCCGCTTCCTTTCTTTATATATGAAGGTTTAACTGCCTGTATATAGCAGAGGAATTCTCCTTACTGGCACCTTTTAAAAATGCCAGTGATAAAATAGCATGCCTGTGAATGATGAGTTAGGGCTTTCTCTCCAGGCAACGCTTGGTTTGCTTTCACCTTAACTTTCACTTCCAGGCAACAATTTTATTTTTAATACCATATTTTGCTATAAATCTTGGCTGAATGCCTCCTCAGTAAGTAGCTTGAGCTAAGACTGAGCCTTAAAACTTGTGCATCCCTTCCTGCTGCTTTTAAAACATTGATTAGTGTGTGTGTGTGTATATATAATATATATATATATATATATATATATATATATATATGAGAGAGAGACTCGGAACACACAGCGGGATGACTGAGGCATGTACACAGACCATGGTATCATGGATCAGCACACATGGGGACACAGGTACAGGCAGGATCAACAAGGCATTTTACAACCTAGAAAGGGGCCAATTACGCGGCACAAGCACTGTGCTATGGATCATACCTTTTTAAAGAAACGGGACCAGTGCCGCTGGTTCCAAGTGACACTTTTTGGGAACCTGTGACACCATTAGTGATCAGTGCTAAAAAAATGCATGGTCATTACTAATGACAATGCCAGGGAAGGGGTTAACATCGGTGATCAAAGGGTTAAATGTGTTCCCTGGGAGTGCTTGCTAACTGTGTGGGGGATGCTTTGATTGAGGGGGGTAGACAGAGATCCATGTCCCTGCTTAGCAGAAACACAAGATCTCCATCTTCCCCTCTGACAGAATGGCGTTCTGCCTTGTTTACATAGGCAGACCGCTGTTCTGCCTCTCTCGGAAACTATCGCTGGGTGGCAGCTAACATCAGATCTGCTGAACCCGCTGATTGGCTCCTGCTGTGTCCAATCACACGGGGGGGGGGGGTTGTATTCGCCGGCGGTGGTACACATGCTCGCCCCAGAAAAAGACGTACAGGTACATGATTTCGCGCTGAAGGGCCTTCCCTGGCTGATAATTTTCGTGCAGCCCAGGAGTATCCATAGCAATGCATGCAGAACTCTATGCTTTTTTGGATCCATGTCTGCAAGACAAGACGGTAATACAAAAGTATTTGTGGCAAAAATAAGACCGTGTACACTTGTAGTAAAGGGTAAAGAAAACGGTCTGCATACCGTGATAAACAAAGCTTACACTTCTCAGTATCGGTCTTCTGAGGGATTTGGAAATGTTTAAGTGTCTTTGGCTGATAAACTATGGTGAGAACCTTAGAGGAGAGCAGGTACTAGGCCTATAAATTTGTGCTAAGAGTCTTCTAAGATCACTTTCTCAACTCAAGCTTGTTTTTATACTCCCCAAGCAGGATCCTGCTTTAGTAGTTAATCAGAATTGTTGATGATAATCCCATCATTTTCCATGTCCACTTTATAAGCGGCTTTATCTAGAAAAATAATTCCTCCCATGGTCAGTCGACTTGACGTGTAGACAAACTGGTAAATACACAGCTAACAGACAATTTAAGAATTGTCTTATCTGGCAAAAAAGTGTGTGTTTTTAGCCAGGTAAGTAGATGAAGTACTGACAATTTCCTTTCCTGCATTGCAGTCAAAACAATACAGCTTAGATTTACCCTCTGATTGGATGACAAGGGAGTAGCGATTCAATGATCCCCTGTGCTCTCTGGGTTAGGTTTTAATTTTTTTTTTTGCTCTATAAACAAAAAAATACCGAATATTTTGGAAATTGTTTCTTTATTTTCTGTTATAAGTTTATGGTAAAAATCACCCAAATCAGTATATGTACTTTAGTCTGTGAAAGTTGGTCTACAGCCGTGGCCAAAAGTTTTGAGTGACACGTATTAATTTTGACAAAGTCTGCTGCCTCAGTTTTTATGATGGCAATTTGCATATACTCCACAATGTTATGAACAGTGATTAGTTTGCTATTAATAGTTTAATAGTTAGTTTCCAGTCCTACTTTGGCATCAAAATAAGCTTAATCCCATAAAAACATTTCCACTGCATTTGTGAAGAAGGCTTCAGGGTGCCCAAGAAAGTCCAGCAAGCGCCAGGACTGTCTCTTAGTTGATTCAGCTGCGGACAGGGCACCACCAGTGCAGAGCTTGCTCAGGAATGGAGGTAGGCAGGTGTAGGTGCATCTGCTCTCACAGTGAGGCAAAGACTTTTGGAGGACGGCCTTGTGTCAAGGGCAGCAAAGGAGCCACTTCTCTCCAGGAAAAACCTCAGTGGCAGAGTCATATTCGGCAAAAGGTACAGGGATTGGACTGCTGAGGACTGAAGTAAAGTCCTTTTCTCCGAATTCCCTTTGCGATTGTTTGGGGCATCTGGAAAAAAACCTTGTCTGGAGAAGAAAAGATGAGCGCTGCCATGAGCCCTGTGTCATGCCAACATTAAAGCATCCTGAGACCGTTCATGTGTGGGGTAACTTTTCAGCCAAGTAGGGAGTTAGCTCACTCACAACCCATGTATAAAGAATGGTACAGAAACTTAATGGTACTCTAAAGAGACAGCGGAGCCAGCAACTTAAAGACTTAATGGTTAAAATTGGGGGTCTAGAAAAAACAAACAAGACATTCCCCAACCACACTCTTGGTTCGCAGCTAGACCAAGCTCGACACAAACTTTGTCTACTCCTTATATCTCAACATCATACTGTACGTAGGTGGAAAGCACAATTTTATTGCCATGGCAATAAAGCTGGCAAACTGATGGCAAATCAAGTAAAAAAACTATTAATCAAAAAATCTAATTTTATATCGTCCCAAATCGGGAGATAAACTGATCAATCCAAAAGAAATTAACGCTTTCTGTGACTACTACAAAAACTTATATAACTTGGAGGATGTAGATACACCACAGCCAAATCAAAATTCAATTCACAATTTTCTATATTCCATCTCATTAGCCACACTAGATAAGGATCAATTAACGAGTCTCAATGCACCAATCTCAGAAAAAGATGCATGGGATTATACTATCTCTCCCACGTAACAAACCCCCAGGTCCCAGATGGGTTCTCTTCGGAATACTATCAAGCCTTTCACAGTACTCTGAACCCCCATCTTCTAAAGGTTTATAAAGCTGCTGTCTCCAAAGCCTCATTTCCTTCAGAAATGCAATCGTAACGTTGCCAAAACCTGGTAAAACACCTGACGTGTCTCAAAACTTCAGGCCTATATCATTATTAAATGTTGACCTAAAAATGTATGCCAAGATTATCGCTAACAGGCTCTCCTGCCTTTTACCTACTCTGGTGAAACAAGACCAAGTAGGTTTTATCCCTGATCGTCAAGTACATCGTCAATTTACTACACTTAGCTTAAACCTCAAAGGTCCCTTCTCTGCTCCTGTCTCTGGATGCAGAGAAGGCCTTTGACAGGATTCATTGGGGTACTTGAAACAAGTGTTTTAGATAAATTTTGGCTTTTCAGGAGAAATTGTTTCAGCTATATGTATATATTGCTCTATATACCAACCCCACTGCCTTTGTGTTCACGGAGGGGATGTTCTCGGATAGTTTTGGCATTACAAATGGAACAAGGTAAGGCTGCCCATTATTGCCACTAATATTTGCATTATTAATGGAGCCTCTAGAAAAAAAGATTTCACTCAAATATATCAGGCATCGCCTCTGCACATCACTCTCATTCTATTTCCCTTTTTGCAGACAATGTAATCCTTTCCCTCTCAAATCCGAGTATGTCCCTACCAGCAGTGCATGATATACTAACAAATTTCAATGATCTCATACTATAAAATCGAATGCCTCCACATACAACATATTGGCAATAGCAATGGAAAAAAAAAAATATGGCATTTAAGCTCAAAATTTCCATACCCACAGATTACCAAACCTATCCAAAATTTAGGATTCCAAATAGTCTATCCAAGCTGCAATCTATATCCAGTAAATTACTCTCCTTTAATCTCCATTCAAAAGGAATTAGATTTAAACAATTTTACCTATATTGGTCAGGAAAACTAGCAGTTTACAAAATGCTCATACTACCGAAAATCCTTTTTATTTCAGAACGTTAGCAATTCATATACCAACATCTTTCTTCAAAACTATGCAAATACAACTCAATAAATTTATTTGGGCAGACAAGAAGCCAAGGTGCTCCCTAACTACCCTATCCCCACTAAAACACTGGGCCTCATTAGAAAAAGACTGGCTATCCCCTAACTCATTAGATTCTACACTTTCAGCCCTTTCACTATCTGATGTATACAATAAATATTCCCACCCTACAATACAAATAGTAATCGACACTTGGAAACAGTTCTGCAAAATAACTACCCAAACTTCAAATGTGACCGAAATTCCTATACCCCTAAGGTTTTTTAAAAGTACACATACCAAATCTTGCTACATCTACTTGGGAACGTAAAAGTATTACATCCGTGTTCAATCTCCTAAACAAGGGAAACATTATTCCATTTCATAGTCTCTTTCAAAAATATTCACCATCATCCATGGAAGAATATACCCACACCAGAATAGTATCATTTCTCAAAGCACATCCAATAGTCCCCAATAAAAAAAATCCCTCATGAAGTGTGAGCCTTCTGGAACAACCATTCTGCCAAAACAAAAGGGATATCTATCCTTTTTATAAAATTATACAACAAAAAAGCACATTTTCCAAAAATCTCCCCCTACAGATGTGGGAATCGGACCTTTCCTCCACCTTTACAGAGTCAGTGGAAAAAAAGCCATACTTTTTTATAATCCATGCTACACAAGATCTGCAACATATTGGGAAATTGCACAAAAACTACACCTCAGGTGGTATCTTACCCCATATATAATGGCCAAATTTAAATCACATCTAATGAATGTTGGAGGGGGTGAAGCAAAGTAGGAACCTTAATCCGTATGCTTTGGGCATGTCCAAATCTTAAAAGGTTTTGGAGAGCTGTATTTTGCTTAACCACTTCAGCCCCAGAATATTTGGCTGTTGAATGACCGGGCTATTTTTTGCGATACAGTACTGCATAACTTTAACTGACAATTGCGCGGTCGTGTGACGCTGTACTCAAACAAAATTGATGTGCTTTTTTTTTTTTTTCTCCCCACAAGTAGAGCTTTCTTTTTGGTCGTATTTGATCGCCTCCTGTGGTTTATTTTTTGTGCTATGAACCAAAAGAGCAAATATTTTGAAAAAAACTATTTTGTACTTTTTACTATAATATCCCTTTTGCTTTAAAAATAAATAAATAAATTTTTCTCAGTTTAGGCCGATATGTGTTCTACATATATTTTTGGTAAGAAAAATTGCAATAAGCGTATATTGATTTGTTTGCGCAAAAGTTATAGCGTCTACAAAATGGTGGATATGATTTATAGCTTTTTTTTTTTTTTTTTTTTTTTTAATTTACTAGTAATGGCGGCAATCTGCAACATTATGGCGGACACATCGGAGATTTTTGACACATTTGTGGGACCATTGGCATTTATACAGCTATCAGTGCTGGCAGGGAAGGGGTTAACACTGGGGGGTGATCAAGGGGTTAACTGTATTCTCTAGTATTTGTTTCTAACTGAAGGGGAAGGGGACAGATTAGAGGAAGTGATGGATCGTGGTTCCTAGCTAATAGGAACACACAATCTGTCATTCCTCTCAGAACAGGGATGTGTGTGTTTACACAAACTCGGTCCTGTTCTGCCTCTCATGCTCTCGATCGGCGGTCATCACAACCGCTGGCCACGAGCATCGGCACCCCCTGCCGTGCAGCGGGCGCGCGCCCCTACTATCCCGATCCCACGAGCCGAGGTATAGCTACGATTCTTCATGGGATTGTGCCGACCTGCCGCAGTAAAATGACGGCGGCTGGTCGGCAAGCAGTTAACCTCTTCAATCACAGGAGTACTAACCAAGAGCAATATCGAACAGGCAATCCTTGGCATCCACATTGACCGCTACCCTCCAACCTTCAGACCAATGGTAATGCAAATACTCTTGGCTGCCAGGATATTGGAAGTCTTACCTAACCCCAAATGTCAGCGCGGTACTCGGGCAAGTAGAGGTAGCCTTTCGCTATGAGAAGCTCGTGACCCACAGAGATGGCAAAACATGACACTTCTATACAGTGGGAACCCTGGGTATCATTCAAAAAAAGCTACTAACCAAACTTGAGTCTAAGAATATATAATCAACAGACTCTTACAGTGGTTGTATACTCTTTTGTTACATTTTTACCTACAGGTAAGCCTGTACGGTTTAGGAGATATTCACTTTGCATGCAGCCGCTGATGTCAGCATGTGCTGTGAAGGTCCAGCAGACTATGCTGGACCTTGCCGGAAAGAAGACTTCATCGCGCTCCGGCCACTCACAGCGCCAGAGCTGGAAACTTGGAAAACACGCTGAGGGTAACATGTCGGCTCCCTCGGCGGTGACTGGGATCAGATGCCAACGCCTTGTTCTAAGGTAAGTATTTCATATTTCAGCATTTACATATCTGCAGATATGTACTTTCCTGGATGCAGCTGCACTTTTCCCACTTCTCATAACATGGCACGATTTTTATTTGTATTTGTTTTTTATCTTGATTCCTATAGTGTACTACATTTAGATGTGTTCAAAACTATATGCTGTACACATCTAAACACAGCATTTTAGACGTGTGTGTGTGTGTGTGTGCGCGCGCATGAGCCTTTAGAAAACCCGGTGTCTGCTTAATAAGCATATCACATGGGCTAAACATTAACACTCAGTCAAGGTTTTTTAACTTTTTGGCAATCTTTATTTTTCCAAATAACAATGCTCCTATTGTAATCTGTGTCTTTCATAATTTCTCAAAATGGTTAGTAACTACGTTTTTTCTTCATTGTGATAATGCCATTAAACCATGTTTCAGCCCATTGTAGTAAAATCTGTTATAAGATAATGTTGATCAAGGAAAATCTTGCTTTTTAACAGTGTAGCTTACAGTTGACTTTGAGATTTAAAAGAGAAAGATAAAATATTTGATGCTTCAGTTCTGCCAGTCTTGTTCCCAGCGGGGAAGGGGGAAATCATGTTCTTCGCTGTGCCCTTTGTCTGGAAGTGTTTACAGAAGAGGAAAAAGGAATTTGCTAACAGTTATGTTCAAAACTGAAAAAAAAAAATCTGTGAATGCATCCAACTTTATTTGCTTTTTTTTTCCACTTGACTTCCTTTCTTACCTGGGCTTCCATTCAGCTAAACATACTTTCTTTTTACATAAGGCACTCTAAATTTCTGAGCGGGCATGTTTCTTGTAATGGAATGTACTTAGATTCACTTTTATTGTGCAATTTTTAAAATATCTTTTGTTACTTTAAAGGGCAAATAAGGTCCTGTTCACACCTGTACATTTCAGATGTGGTGCACTTAAAAAATAAAATCCTGCTTGTGTATTTGATGTGCTTCTATCATAACTGTTTTATACATAGAGTAATGCACATAAAACTCACCGCAGATGTGAATTGGTCCTTGGCCACCACAGGAAGTTTGAAATTCTAGGCCTCTGGAATGGTTTTTTACCATAATGTGCAAATATTCCCAACATATTTGCACATTATGACAGTTACCAAACAAGCCATTCCCTGGCATGGCTGCGTTGGCTGTGCTCCTCTCCATGGCTGGCTTCTCTATGTTATCTGGTTGTCTTCCAGGTTTGGAGTCTTGGCCTCCTTGGCTCACTGGGATGCTGTAACTCCTTTGCATGCACACAGTGACAGTCTGGGAGAAGCATTTATGACAGAGGAAATGTACAGAGTAACTTCTATCAAACATTTTCTACCTGTCTGCATTAAAAAAAAAAAAAGTTTACTTTTGCTTCAAAGTAGAAATCCAACCTAACCTGTGCTATCTTCTTCTGCATGTAGTAACTGGTGGAAAATTGTCCTGCGCCTTAAAGTGGAACAAAACCCATCCATCCCATTGCTCCACATTAAAGTTCTATTAATTGTGACACAAAATGTTAAGCTGAAGTAATCGGCATTACAACTAAGACACCAGTGCTGTATATTTGGCAAGTAGTGGCAGCAGCTTTTTTTTTATTCCCTTTAAAAGGAGCATACATGCAAGACTATTTGTTGAATTTAGCTGGCTTGGGATACCAATCCTCCTCCAGTTCAGGAATTGACTGGTCAGCACCAGGTACCCCACTGTGCTTCTTAAAGGATAAATCCACATAAAACGTGTTTTATAGTTTAGTTTGGTGGGACAGAGCTTGTGTAGTACTTTGTTCCATCCCCCTAGGTGCTCTGTAACGTTAGCTTCAATGTTGGAGTGGGTGCCCTTCGTGGCACCATACACCACAGTTGAGAGAAATGGAGAGCTAAGTGAGACATGTTATCTTCTTGTTCCTTTTAGGGCTGAAACAACTAATCGATTAATCGGCAACTAATCGATTATGAAAATAATCGATTATGAAAATAGTAATCGATTAATCGGCCAGTAACATAATGGGGTTAAAAATTTTAAATTGAGCCTTTTATAGTACAAAAAGAGCAAACCGCTACTGTAAATATTACTTTCACAGTTCTACAGTAAAAAAATGAACCCCCTAGAGTAGTGATTATCTTTTTTTTTTTTTTTTTGTACTATAAAGGCTAATATTAGATTTTTTTTTTTTAACCCCATTATGTTACTAAACATCTTACACCTGGTTCACATCTATGTGTTTTTTGGTGATTTTTGCAGAAACGCACTACAGTCCATTTACATGGTTTCCGATGGGACACGTTCACATCATTGAATTTTTCAGCCGCTGCATATTTGGAAAGGGTCAGGGACTTTTTTTTTTTTAACACAAAACGGTGCTTTTTTGGTTCAATAGACTTCAATGGAGAAGCTGCAGAAAAGCATGTAATGCGTTTTTGCAGCAATTTGTGTTCTTTAATCTGCCCAATAACAAATTGGCCAAAAAGGTGCAGAAACACATCAAAAGCAAACTGCCTAGGTGTGTACCGAGCCTTATGCTGGCCACACGGATCAATTTTCAGAAGAGAATATTCAGACGAAAAATCTTTGTACATTCGCTGAATGAAAGAATGTTTGAAATTTTCACTTGTTTTTAACGTTGTGTTTTTAAAATGAACGAAAACCACATACACCGTCTGAAAATTCCTTTGACCAAGAAGTTTTCTATTTCCAAATTGTCACCGTGGTTGAAAATGAATGTCAATTTGACCCCACTAACGATTAGAAAAATCGAACGAACGTTCTTAAAATGCCATTTTTTTTTTTTTTTTTTTTAAGAAGACATTGTTTTTTAAATAAAAAATATATATAACTTGATCCGAGTCTGATGATATTTACCAGATTCACCCTTTTAATAGTATATATCCTCTAATAGCATATACAGTATATCTCTTCTCTAATATTATATGCAGTATATCTCTTCTGTCTGTTATTCTCAGAGTGGATTAGATATTTTGCTCCCCAACCATATAGTTATTCATATTTACCACTGCATAGAGATATATTTAAGAATAAATTGCCTTTTTTTAAAACTTTACATATTAACTAAATTATACACAACACTTTTTATCAGCTTATCAACCGATTAATCGAAACAATAATCGGCCAACTAATCGATTATGAAAATAATCAGTTGCAGCCCTAGTTCCTTTGCATTCTTCTTGCCGGTGCTTGCCTGGAGCAAGTGCTGGGAGCCACAGACAGCGAGTATCGGCAAGAGGAATGCAGAGGGAAATGAGGCGTGTCAATTTCTTGTCCTCCTGCATTCTTCTTGCCAGTGCTGTCCTCGGGTAAATGCTGGGAGCCAGAAACAGGTGCTCGTTGGCAAAGCAGCCATCTCCTTGCTAGCTGCAAGGACACCTAGGAAAATGCGAGAAAGTGCTACATATATCTTCCCCCATCAGGAAATGAAAAGGTGTGAATAAAGAAAACCAACACTGCTGGCACATTTAATGGCCAGTGAGCTGCAGTACTATCAATATGCATACACTTTAAATACACACAATTTCATTGTTGGGACCCGTTTTCACACTTCAAGATGTGTACACACCAGTGTATTAGTAGCTCCAAACACCTGGGTAGCACAAGCTTCACTGTAAAGCTGATCATTTCTTGCCAACCAGTTCTAAAGTTGCTCTCCTGATCACTGTCTGTCCTCCGGCATGGGAAACGGCTGGTTGTAAATTTACTGACAGTTGCTCAGTAAACCTCAAAGTGTTTGTAAAATCTGACATTTTTGCGTCTATCCATGAATGTTTGTTATGGACATGAAGTCTGCATGTCTGTAACACATTCACTGACAGATGCAAAAGTTACTGATTTTACAAAGTGTTTGTAAATTTACTGACCGTTCGCAGCCCTGATGGGGGAGCAAGCCAGTGGGTTTTCATACAAAAAAATTCCAATTTGCACATGTGAGGGTAGAGGGGGGGGGGGGGGCAATATCCTGTTGAGGGTGAAGATGTATCTTAATCTGTTTTTCACAAACCTGTTTGACTGTTTCGCTGTCCTCTTGTAATGTAATGTCCTAAGTGCGCTCCTGAACCTGTTTCTCCCTCGCTTATGTCTGTTTGGCATTAAAAGCGCATGTTGTTTGCAGTCTTTTGGATTGTTCTATGCACACTACAAATCGCATAATCTGTAGTCCATCCCGGGATGAGGCAAGAGGATGCTTGCTCTCTTGCATATAGTTTTGACCATGTGGAATGAACGTAGCCACCCTACGTTTCTACCCTAAAAGCTATCTTTTATTTGACCTCTTCATGCCGGGGCCCCCCGGTCTTTTAGGAGTTTTAGGTTGCCAGGAGGCAGGGCGGGGTCTAAGATCACGTGGCTGTCTTAATTGTCTGTCACGGCGGTGACTTGATCCAAAAGCTTTCAGTTAGGCACTGTTAACTGTGTCGGCAGGGGGCGCTTTTGGCACAGCTGTATTGCCCGCAATTCATGCAAGTATGCAGCCTCTTGGCGGCAAAACCAGGCGCCAAGAAGCACCATATTTGCGTGTGGCCGGCGCCAAGGGGTTAAGAGTTTGAGGTCCAGAAATACGGCCTTTGCTGATGAGACTTTTTTTTTTTTTTTTTTTTAGACCCCTGTCATGCTTTTCAGGCGTTTTTGCTCTAAAAATAACGCCTGAAAAGCGCATTTCATGCCTCCCTAGTGTGAAAGCCAAAGTGCTTTTACACTGGGACGGTACGCTGGCAGGATGGGCAAAGAAGGTCCTGCAAGCAGCAACTCTGGGGCGGTTTGGGAGCCGTGTATACACCGCTCCCCGAACGCCCTGCCCATTGAAATGAATGCACAGCGCTGCCGAAGTGCTGCAATGCGGGTGCTTTAAACCTTTCTTCGGCCACTAGCGGGTGTTAAAAGCGCCCTGCTAGTGGCCGAAAAGTGCAGCTAAAATGTCTGTAAATCGTCGCTAAAACTAGCGACACTTTACCTCTAACACACCCTCGCCCCAGTGTGAAAGTAGCCTTAGTGTCACTTTAAGTCAACATTGGTTTTCCACTAAATTGACCAAAAATTAATTTCTTGTGCATTTGGGTAAATGCATTGCACATAGAATCATGAAGTTAACCATTTAATCTGTGCCATTTAATATCAATAAATATACTTTAACACATTGCCCAATAGCTTAGATTTGTGCTGTTAATATAGTTGAGGTTTTAGGCATGAAGGTACAAACTTACGTGGCGATTTTCTTGTGCAGCAAATCTGGGTAAAAGATCCGTTCTGTGCACAGGATTTTAATATTTAAAGCCAAGCTCTTCTTTCCATGTACTCAGAATAATACATACTTAAAGAAAAGCAAAACATTTGTACTGGCAAGAAGCTTTCTTTTTAAAATGAAATTGCATTGTTGTGGCACTACAACTTTGAAAATAGTATATATTGCTTAGTTTGCATAATTTTTAGGCAAATCCTGAGTAAAAGTGAGTGAAAATGAATAAGTGAAGCTGATGGCTGCCTGGGAAATTACTTTGATGAGATGAGCCAAGGAGATCAATTCAAATCTATGCCATTTCTCATGCGCCTAAAACGGTCTTTTTTTTTTTTTTTTTTTTTTTTCTTTTTTTCTCTCCAATGAAAGTGTAATGGCAATAATGTAGGCTGCCAATCAACAATGGGAAGCTGAACTGTTGTATTTTATCAGCAACCTGAAGTCCTGTCTGCAGATGTATTCTCAAGAAAACGCTCAGATAATCTGTCCTGAAACAAATTGTCACATCTGTTGTGACTACTGTACTTGAACCCCTTTCACACTGAGGCGCTTTACAGGTACTACATCGCTAAAAATGGCGCCTGTAAAGAGCCGCTCCTGTCTCTCCAATGTGAATCCCGAGTGCTTTCACACAGGAGCGGTGCGCTTGCAGGACATTAAAAAACTCCTGCAAGCAGCATCTTTGGAGCGGTGTATACACCGCTCCTGCCCATTGAAATCAATGGGGGCAGCGCGGCTATACCGCCGGCATAGCGCTGTTGCAGTAGCGCTTTGCGGTGGTTTTAACCCATTCTCAGCCGCTAGCAGGGGGGGTAAAAGTGCCCCGCTAGTGGCCAAATAGCACAGCGAAATTGACGGAAAAGCGCTGCTAAAAATAGCTTTACCGCCGACGCCCCCACCGCCCCAGTGTGAAAGGGGCTTAAAGGGTGATAAATGTTGGCTGTCCTATGGAAAAGGCCAAAAAGCTGGTTTATACTTGCCCTATGTTCACACTCCTTTCACACACTTTTTTTAGTTTTTTGCAGAAACTCACTACAATCCATTTAACATGGTTTCCTATGGTACATGTTCACATCTAGGTGTTTTGCAGCCAGTGCGTTTTTTGGAAAGGGTCGGGAACTTTATTTTTTTTTTTTTTTTTTTTCCCCCCCCTCGCTTTGCGTGTAATAGACTTCAATTGAATCACACCAGAAACGCGAGTGTTTGTGATGTGATTTTTGATGTGTTTTTGTGTTTTTGATATTTTTCCTTTTTAAACAATGTAGCTGGTTGCTAAGCAGTGGGCCGGGAAGCCAGCCGCTGCGTCTTTAACCAATGAGTCAAAAGCTGTCGGTGGGGTTCCCCACTGACAGCTGAATGTAGGGAAAAAAAGTTGCTGGCAAATAAAAAAATTGTGAAAAAAATAAATATAAAAATAAAACGTGTGGGGCCATCCATTCCAGGCCTTGGGGTCTGTATGGATGTGAAGGGGACATCCCAACGCCAAAATAAAAAAAATAAAATAAAAATGGTGTGGGGTCCCCCCCCCTCAAAATCCATATCACAACCTTACTCGAGCATGCAGGTCAGGAAAGGGAGGGGGCGCACCTGAACCATACCAGGCTGCATGCCCTTAACATATGGGGGGGGGGGGAGGGGGTGGTTTGGGGCCCAAAGCACCTTGTCCCCATGTTGATGGGGACAAGGACCTCTTCCCAACAACACTAGGCGGTGGTTGTGGGGGTCTTCGGGCAGGGGGCTTATCTGAACCTGTGCAATGTGGCAAAGGTGGTGAATTGTAATTGTCAATTTTAAGACTGGGTAAGGAAGGATAACAAATTGCTTGGAATGGGAAAGTGAAACAATTTACGGACAGGCATACCTTTTTTATTGCAGGAGAGATACACGGTAGCCTTGTACACACAATACGAATATCGGACGAATGATTGTGTTTTATTCTTTATTTAATTTTTTTGCATGGCTAGTCTCATATTGAAAATGAAGAGGTTACTAAACTTACGAAACTTCTCGTAGGACAGAGTACAACTTCGGAAGTGATGTAATGTGTTGTATTGTAATGTTTTCTTTGGTTTCTGAGCATGCCTGGTCTTGCTCTTCCAATGTTGTTGTGTTCGTTTTTTTTCTCCTTTGGTCAAATACTATACTGATTACACGAAAATCGTTTGTTCTGGTATCGTACAAGAACATTTTTTGTTGTTGCTTGGGATAATTTCACATGAACAGTCGTGATCGGCTCTCAAAAGCTGTGTACAAATGATCAGTTTATCGTATGATCACTTCAAAAGCAGTATTTTTTTCGTCTGATTTTCTGATAGTGTGTATACTAGGCATAAATCTCCTCTGCAATACAAGATTTTTACCTGCCTGTCTGCAATTTTCCTGAAACTGTTCATTAAGCTGTGCATGCACAACTTGCTACTTGCGTACAATTTTGACATATGCCGGTTTTAATAAACGCTCATGCATTGCTGCCTTTTTGCAGCCAACGTGGCATAACCCAATGTTTGACACAGTGCTGGTTGATATTTGTTACATGTCTCAAGTTACAGAACATAAATAAACCTTGTTACTTTTTTTACTTGCTCTTTTCTGAAACAAATTTTCCTTTTTAAGGCAGGCCATAGATGCAAATTTTTTTTATATTTTATTTTTTTATTTTTTTTTCCTGCAACCATGGGTATGGGGAGCCGCTCCCTAATGGGAGAACAAGGATTATTGCTAGCAGCTATAGATGGATTGACATTGGTACAATCAGCCTACCCATGGATGGTTCGATTCTCGGCCAATCTCTGCTAAGCCATCTATGGCCGGCTTGAAGTGGTTGTAAAGCCACTTCTTTTTTTCTTTGCTTTAATCCACAGTATTAGATTACATTATGTGCCCCAATGTATGTTCTTTATAATAAAAAAAAGCCACCTTATTTCTGAGCACCTCTTGGTGCTTGCTTGACTGCCCGCCGCTTTCTTCCCCGATCCAACAGCTACAACGGGAGGGGCTGAAAATCCCCTGCTGACATCAGCTGGGAGGAGGAAGGCAGTGGGGGTGTCCAGCGGCACTCTGAAATAAGGTGTACAGCAGCATTTTCTTTAAAGACATACATTGGGGCACATAATGTTAATCCTAATACTGTGGCTTATAGCAAGAAAACACAGTAATTTTAGCAGCAGGAGGTGGGCACTGACACAGCTGACAGGGAGAGACAACGGGATGATGGAGGCACGTAAACTGACCACCGTATCAGGGGCTCAGTAGCAATGATAAACCGTGGTCTGTTTACCGAGTGGAGGGTGGCACCAGGCAGGATCAGCCAGGTATTTTATGATACAAGGGGCCAAATTACATAGCACATGCACTGTGCTGTTCAGGCTTTAATTTTTTTTTTTTATTTTTTTTTTTAGTGTTTCAACCACTTTAATGTTAAGGAGAGGGGTGGGTAGGTAAGGTTTATTATAATTGTGTACGGTGGCGACAGATCTCATTATGTAAACTAGTCTTGGGGGGTTACATTTGCGCTGTATAGCGTGGATGGAGAAGCTTATTTGATTTTATGTTCACCTTAAAGGGGTTGTAAACACTCAAGGTTTTTCAACTGAATGCATTCTATGCATTAAGGTGGAAAACCTCCTGTGATGCAGCAGCCCCCCTTTTACTTACCTGAACCCTGTCTTTCCAGTGACAGGGACAACCACACCAGATCCAGCCGGTGTTGGTTCCTGATTGGAAAGATTGATAGCAGCACAGCCATTGGCTCCCGCTGCTGTCAAATCCAATGATGCGAGAGCCGGGAGCGTGGCTGAGTTCTGCTGTCTGTGTCAATGGACGCAGCAGCAGGACACGGGAGCATGCCCGCCTGAGTGCCCAGAGGGAGAGCAGCTCTCCAACAGGGCACTCGAGAGGAGGAGGAGCAGCCAGGAGCTCTACTGCGGGACCCCAGAAGAGGAGGATCGGGACCACTCTGTGCAAAACCAACTGCACAGAGGAGATAAGTATGACATGGTGTTAGTTTTAAAAAAAAAAAAAAACTTTACATATCCTTTAATGCCCATTCACATGTGCTTTTCTCTCTGAAGAGCAATCTGTGTTGGTAATGCTCTTCAGAGAGAAATTGACAGGTGGCAAGGAAGTGAATTTTTGCCTCCTCGCTGCCTGCATTAACCGCTTAAATCTAGCATTAGTGTACTGCAACTGCAAAGCGCTTGCTAAATGTGTTGGGGGTTTAATTTTTGCTGTGGCCGCAAAGCAAAGGATCTTGTGCAGCAGGTGTACATCCCAGCCCTTTGCAGCTAAATGGGGTTAGGGGGCTGGTGAAAGCGTGGCTCAACTGCAAAATCTCACAAGCTTTAATGCATTTGAAAAAAAACAAATCAGTGTTGGCCAAACTTAGGAGAAGCTTTGCCTGTGCTCCGTAGTAGAAATCTTCAATTGTCAGATTAGGACCCATGTTTCGTTAACTGTCACATGCTGGTGTAGTGAATGAAAACTTTCAAAGACTTTCGTGGTTCTACAGATATTGGATAGATATTGGATAGATGTTGGATATCTTGTAATTTTATACTTTTTTAACTTTTTTGTTACAGGAGTTGTTTTTAATGCCAGTTAATAAGGAGGGTGGTAAAGGAGGTTGTTTGGATGAAGGCATAAATGCAGCAACAACATGTACAAGTTAATGCCAGAAGAGAAGGGTTTCGTAGTTGATTGGGCCATTATGGTTTTTAGGTGGTAAATTTGAACTTTTTAGCAGATGCAGGGTTACAGGTCTGTAAAGTACAGGAATAAATGTCAGTTCTCCTTAAATTGAATGAGTTTTGTAGATGAACTCTATATGATGTAGATTGTACAGGTCTATAGGCTCTGTGCTGCAGTTTTATGGCTCCAGGTGGACGAGTTTCTTTCTTCTCTGTTTCTTTCACCTCTCCTGTCATTCCTCTCACACTTGTCGCCAATTATTTCTGCTTCTCTAATGCGAACGCCTTCCTTGCTCCATTTTACCCATTGTACGCATAATGCTTGGCCGGTATGTCTAGGTTAATATGGTTTTCTGACCACATGCTTACAGTCCAACACCAAGGCAAGCAAAATTTTTTTTTTTTTTTTTTTGCTCCGCTCAGGGAAAAACTATTTAATGACCTCCTTGTACGATTTTGTGTTTGGCTTTTCCATTACCCTGAAGGAATGCACTTGTTAGTTAAAGCATCAGCTATTCCAGCATTTCAAAATCTAAAAGCAGATATTGAGAAGTGAGAAGCGTTTAGAGAAGTACAGAAAAGTGACAGAAGAATACAGATGAAGAAAAGCTGTCATGCATGAAAGATAAATGAATTCACAGAGCCGGATCAGACCCGGAGGGACAAAAGATTAGAGGACATTAGAATCCATTTACGGGGATGTTCTCAAAGGAACAAGTAGCTACAAGAAGATAAGGAAAAAACAACAGATGTCCTTCCTTGAGGACAATGATTTCTTTAGAAGTTCAGACCAGGAACGGAGAGCTTAAAGGAAACCTGTACTGAGGAAGATATGTAGGCTGCCTTTTCTGACCCTCATTCTGAAAATGCTAGTTTCCTGATTGTCGTTGGATTCAGTACTTTCTCATTTACAGGCCTGGAACAAGCTTGCAGCCAATGAAGTCGGAGTTCCTGATCTGCATAAGTGTTCCAGGCCTGTGACAACAGAATTAAACCATCAATTCAGCATAATCACTAGACAAAATTTAGCTAATTTTATTATGTAATTTCCCCCCTGGTGTGCCACAGTTGGCTTGTACATTTTGATATTTAACTTTGTGTAATGCTCATGGAATGGACAAAACCAACAATAACATCTTTTGATTTTGTTGCACTTGGCTTTTCAAACATGTATATTGTTTAAGAGGATCTTTAACCAACATTAAACATCCCTTCACGCCATTGTGGTCCAGCCGGTAACGTGGGTTGGTGTGGTGTCCTTCATGCTGAACGAATGTGCTGTGTGCTTTCAAAAAATGATAGCTGTGCTAATTTTATTTGAGTGGGAGGCTTCCTATTTAAAATGATGGTATCTCAGCACAGTTCACATCAACATTCAAGTGTTACTAAACCCACAACTGTAAAATCAGTCTGAATATGCAGTAAAGCATGCTTGTTATGTTCACTGTTGAACCCATGGGGTTAATCCTCCACATTGTGTAAAAAGGCTAATCTTCTCTGATCCTTTTTCTTCCACAGTCCCCAATCCATCTGTTGATAGTACAGAGCATTTGGGGTGCTCTGCACATGCTCTGTTTGGTGTGTATTGCAAGGGTTTTTTTTTTTTTTTCCCCACTGGAAGGGTGCATGTGATCAGCACAGGGCCAATCAGCACTGCCCATACAGAGGAACTACAATTGTAGTTCCTGAACAACTGGAGGGCCAGTTTGGAGACCCCTGGTTTAGATCAAAGCATATTCATGTGTTAGGATAGCCCAGTCAAAGTCCAGACCTAAATCCAATTGAGAATCTGTGCCAAAACTTAAATTGCTGTTCAGACGTTCTCCATCCTTTCTGACAGAGCTTGAGCTATTTTGCAGAGCAGAATGGGCGAATACAAATGCACCCCACACTTTTCACATTTTGTAAATGTTGAGAACCATTTATCATTTTCGTCCCTCTTTACAATTCTGTGCCGCTTTGTGGTGTTCTATCACATAAAATTTTATATTTACGTTTTTTGGTTGTAACATGACAAAATGTGGAAAATTTCAAGGGGTATGAATACTTTTTCAAAGCACTGTGTGTATGTATATACAGGCATCTGGGGGAAAACCTGTCCAAATAGACCAGTGGTTCTCAACTCCAGTCCTCGGGACCCACCAACAGGCCAGATTTTAAGTATTACCTTGGGGAGTTGCAGACTAGAATACTGCAATCACGGAGCAGCAAGTGATATCACCTGTGATGTATTTCAGCTATCTTGCAAACCTGGCGTCTTGGTGGGTCCTGAGGACTGGAGTTGAGAACCACTGAAATAGACCATCCTCTGCACCGCCATTGATGTCGTCCCTTCCCTGCTGCGCTCCACGAGCGGTTTAAACCTCACTTTCAGATCGCTCTACTGCAGGGTAGTCTGCCTGGTCACGATTGCAGACTGACAGCAGTGAGAGCCTGCGGTGCGGAGGACGGTCTATGTGGACAGCTTTTCCCCGGATGCCTGCATACTTAGATATGCCTCTTTTAATTGTCAACCATGTGAGTTGCTAAATGTTGTACCTTCATTAAATGTAACCATATTGCTGCACGTAGAGGTGCCTCTCTTCTCTTTTACACTCTGTAGCTCCTGCTGGATTTTGCTTCTAATCCCCTTGTGGAGGCTTCCATTTGTGGATGGACATTTTATGGTTACACAACCTATCACATTGCTATAAACTGAAGCACTTGTGAATAAATGGTTGTGGAACGAATCATTTTGAGTTTCCATTATTTCTTATGGGGAAAATCGCTTTGATATACGAGTGGTGTGTGTGTGTGTGTGTGTGTGTGTGTGTGTGTGTGTGTGTGTGTATATATACATGTATACATCTCTTTTTTTTTTTTTTTTTTTTTTATTAGGGCAAATTGAAATAAAGATTGCCCTTTTTCTTTACTAGACCAGAAAGACAAATCAAATTATAATTCTGATTGCAGTTTGGCTGAACAGAATGTACAGAGATTTTCAAGCACTCTTGATCTTTTTGTTTGAACTTTTGCCATGAACTAGCTCTCTCTCACCAAGCTGCAGTAGCACTTGGGGAATACTAAAGTGTCCTTTCAGTCCATATTCTCACCTTTTACAACTTTGCCAGAAAGAATACTTTATCAGAACTCCATCTAAAACTTTATTTGTGGGGGGGAAATATTCGATCCTTCCTTTTTTTTATTTTTTTTTTCCTATACATGCTCTGTGCTAGTGAGAATCCATTTTTTTGGCTTCCTACTCCATTTGCAAGGCGACACTGTGCTATTATTTGACAGAGGTTTTAAACTTTTTTTTTTTTTTCTCTATCCAAAGCCTAAAGCGCAAGTGCTATGGCAGCATATTATCTCACGCTTATTACTATTGGTACAAATTGCATTTTGTATTACTGACTAAAAGCCAATTGTATGTAGTTTTTGAGAAAAGGATAATCCACTAGGGAGCCAATTTCATTGTCCAGGGTCTCTAGTAGATTCTTCAAAGGAGTACATAGGAAATGCACTTCACAGAGGCAACGTAGAAAGATCATCTTGTAACATTGCTCTAGCTGTCAGGGGAAAAAAAGTTGGAATTTCTGTATTGGAGACTCGGTAATTCCTACTCAGATGATATATAACCCTTCCCCACTCCATCTCTTCTCTTGATTTCCACTTGTGCTTTCTAAGATCTCTCTTCTGGGATAATGGGAGATCTATGCCTGGGTAATCTGTCCCTATCAAATTTTTGGATTTTTAATTTAGTTAATGTAGAGAATACTGCAGAAGTAGGAATGCTAAAATTGTTTGCCTAAAGACTGAGTTAGGTGTGAACATTACCTGACACTATGACCACCTCATCACATAGAATTAATATATCCCATTTTAGTGCGTAGACCACAAGTGCCCAACAGGTAGCCCGCAGAGCCCTCTGTGGCCTGTGACCTCCTGCTCTGGGATAGCGGGTCGAAAAAATCCCTGAATGCAGGAGTTTTTGTGCACTTTCAGAAAGATGTAATAGAAATCTATGGCAAAGAGCAGCTAACCTTTAGGAGATCTGGTGCACTGTGCTGCGCCCGCGGTGCGTCAGTGTGAAAGCAGCCTTAGACCTCTTTTACACGATCGGTCATAACAGATCCCCCCTTTCCACTTTTGTTTTTCTTTGTTTTTGTGATTGAACAGTAGGTAAACATCCAGCGGGATTTGGTCCCATGGAAAATAATGATCCTTTATTTAAAATCTTAATTATGCTGTTCAAAATAAAACTTAAATTCTCAATTTTCCTTTCATTGTGGCCTGCGACCTGTTACCAAATCACTTAAAGCGATTGTAAAGTCTATTGTGTTTTGTTATACTTGCCTGCTCTGTGTAATGGTTTTGCACAGGGAAGCCTGGATCCTCCTTCTCAGTTCCCTTTTACACACAGGTATTTTTATCTTAATGCATTAAGACAAATCTTCTGCCTTTACAACTCCTTGTAAACTGTCATCTTGTAAAATAACCCATTCAGTTATTAAAATTGAAATTAAATGCAGAACATTTTTTTGTATGGATAATTAAACAAAATATATATATTTTTTTATATAAGCGATCACATTCCCTCTGTTCTCTGCTGCATGAGAGCTGGGGGAGGAGAAGCAGCAGCACTCTGAGCTTGCCCGTGAATGGCTGTGCAGCGGGGGCCTGTCAGGAAAAGTCTGATCATTGGAGGTGAACATAGCTAGAGAACTGACCACATTGTGCTCTCCTGCTTGGTTTAGTCAATTTTTAATGGTAAAGCAGAGGGACTAGCAGGAACACCAGAAATTTCACACAAAGGAAGCAATGCAAAAAAACAAGATTCTCACTCATACAAGTACATTGTACAGCAGCCACACATCAGGAATAAGAAGTGTTGGGGTAACAAACGCTTTAAGTGGCCCTCGCTCTTCAAAAGGTCTGACAGCGTGAGGAGGAAAAAAAAAACCTGATCACCGGCGGCTGTGATTGGGAAATCAGTCCTGATCACGGCGATCTTCTGACACACAGCTATAAGCAGCAGTGCCGCCTGCCAGTGCCCACCAGCGTCACCCATCAGTGCCCACAGTGCCATCAATCAGTGCCACATCAGTGTCACCCATCTGCGCCACCCATCAGCACCCACGTCAGTGCCACCTACCAGTGCCCCCCATCAGTGGTACCCATCAGTGCCCATCTGTGCCACCCATCAGTGGCAATCAGTGCCGCCTTATCTGTCCCCATCAGTACCGCCTTATCTGTCCCCATCAGTGCGGCCTTAACTGTGCCTGTCATTGCGACCTTAACTGTGCCTATCAGTGCCGTCTCATCAGCGCATATCAATGATGGAGAAAAATTACCTGTTTGCAAAATTTTATAACAAACTATTAAACATGATTTTTTTTTTTTCAAAAATTTCCATCTTTTTTTGTTTAGCAAAAAATAAAAACCCCAGCTGTGATTAAATACCACCAAAAGAAAGCTCTATTTGTGGGAAAAAAATGATAAAAATTTCATTTGGGTACAGTGTTGTATGACAGCGCAATTGTCATTCAAAGTGCGACAGCGCTGAAAGCTCAAAATTGGTCTGGATAGGAGGGGGGTTTAAGTGCCCAGTAAGCAAGTGGTTAAATGTCAAGATACCTCCTTTTTTTGTTTTTTGTTTTTTTCGGGCTGCTCAACAATGACCATCCTATTCAACCACTTTATTCTGTGTCATAGCAATTGGTGAAAATGTCTACATAGTGTACATTGAGACATTCAATTGACCTATTTCTGCTTTTTATGTTTTTCAGGTCAATATGGGAACCCGTTGAATAATCACATTAGGCATTATGAAGGTTTAACTTATGACACAGACTCCTTACACCAAAAACACCAACGTGCCAAGAGAGCTATATCCCATGAGGATCAATTTATACACTTGGATTTTCATGCTCATGGCAGGTAAGACGTGACATTGTATTAAACTGTAGCACTTTGTGTCCTGGAAGTGGATACCTGCAGTGATACTTTGACCTTTGGGTAAAGGGTCTCCTGTTTTTACTAAAATTTGGGGAAGTCATTTTAAAGTAAGAATGTGTTTTGTCAAAAAAATTGTTTGCAAATGATCATAATGTTCCAATCAATTAAAGATATATGCAGACTATGAAATGGCATTTAGTAGTTAGTATGCATTTTTCATGCTTCACCTGCAGTATAAATGCAAAAATGCCATTTATCGATCAGCTGTCTACAGTGACCGATATGAGTGCACCTGAATTCCCCCCCCCATACTTTATATAGAGCTCACTTACTTTTTATAGTGATACTAAATGCATACAGTTTAGTTTACACTGTCCCTTTCTGTATGTGGATAATGACACACAGTAATTATTTTAATAAAAAAAGAAAATCAGTTTTTTTTCTAATCGATATACAGCTGTCACATGATCCAGGTCTTAACCTGTCTGCAGGGAAACATAAGCTGGAGGAGCTTCTAGTCCTCTGCTGCTGGTCACATGTTCAAAAAAAATGCCTTTGGAAAACAGAGTAAAAATAAATTATCTATAAACTGTGTTAATCTGTCATATAAATGTATGAAATCAAATCTGTATTTTGTGGAAATAACCTGGTGTGGGTGGATTTCTGCCTGTTACAGGATGTCACACCCCTCCAGCCGGCATTTTGGAATAAAAGGGAGGTGAAGCCTCCGGTAATCTACATGTGTTCTCCTGCCCCCATTGTGTTTAGCTGGTTAGACATGGAGGAGGGAGGGAGTGGGCTGTCCTTTACCATGCCCACAGGGTGGATTTGATTTAAATCCAGTCGATTTTTAAATCACTAGTAAAAAGGGTTAATTTAAATCGACTCTCTTTAAATCCTCATTTTTAAAGAGCTACTGTCATCTGTCCCGCATCGGATCCTCCTCTGACCCGCTGTTGACTCACAGATGGTCCCATTCACTTTAATGGGATGGCTGGTGATGCGGCAGTGACCCAACAAGGTGAGGGACGTGGCGGCAGCAGGTGAGTGGATGGGCGCTAACAGGTGCTGCCATGACCAGGGCTGCTGATAGGGTAGTACAACTGTTGTACTGGGCCCGGCCCCAACAGCTGCACAGTGGGGGCCCGGCAGCATTACAGTTCATTGCTGCATTAAATAAAATTAAGCTGGCTAAACTGTTTCTCCCTCCATCGCCCCTACTTGTTTATGGAGCGGGTTTTACCATTTTTCTGGGCCCCATCAGGCATCGGGTCAACAGAGGGGCCAGGTGTGCGCACAGAGGAGGTGACTATTTCTTTTTCAGGCACATGTACATCATGCCACCCCTGCTACTCAATCCCGGCTGGGAGAGTGATACCATGATTCTTTGCCCGGCGCCCGCCTCCAGTTCTCACTTGCAGAGATGCGAGGCGGCTTAGAAACGTCTGAAGGAGATCGTGGCTGCAATGGACATAGTGAGTGGAGAATAGAATAGAATCCTCACTGTGTCCTAATATACAGTATATCTCTCGGCATTACAGTAATCATCACAGGCAGCACATTAAGCAGGGGCTCTATCATGGCTCTGTGTCACATGACGGCTGAGGTTGCTGACTTTATGGCTGTGCTGTGATAGTCTGTTTACATACAGTACAGCCATAAGTCATCAAACAGCCATGTGACTCAGAGCCATGATGGAGCACCTGCCTGTGAGGATTATTGTAATGCTGATCATATGACGGTGAGATGACCCTTTACACTTCAGTTGGGGGAGCAGTAAACGTGCAGTGGAGCTGCATTTTTAACCCCCCCCCCCCCCCCCCCCCCCAAAGACCCGAGATCTCTCTATAAAAAGGACCTGTCATGACTCTTGCTATCACAAGGGATGTTGTGCATCCCTTGTGAAAGCAAAAAAAATAAAGAAAAAAAATGTAAAGATACAGTGTACATTTTTTTTTTTTTTTTTTTAAATTTTCAATAAAATAAAATGTAAAAACTGTAAACTGCCTCCGCTCTTTCGTGCTTATGCACAATTGCGAACTCACACGGCCACGCACGAGTGTGTAAACTGCAACAAACCAGCGTTTTGTTTTGAGTCTGTGTCAGGGGTGAGGTCAAGGGTGTGGTTGAAGGGGAGACCCATCAGGTAGGCTGTACGGGGCCCCATAATTTTTAACAGCGGCCCTGGCCATGATGGGTCTGAAATGACAGGTGCTCTTTAAATGTAAGGAGCTTTCTTTTGGTGGTATTTGATCACCTCTGTAGTTTTTACTTTTTGTTAAAAAATGTAAAAAACTGAATTTTTTTTTTTAATTTTATATTTTGTTATAAAAAATTTAAAACGGGTAATTTTTCTCCTTCATTGATGTACGCTGATGAGGCAGCAGTGATGGG
Organism: Lithobates septentrionalis; assembly: GCA_037952835.1. Lineage (NCBI taxonomy): Eukaryota > Metazoa > Chordata > Amphibia > Anura > Ranidae > Lithobates > Lithobates septentrionalis. Next base: position 525,299 of record JBBDGP010001641.1, on the reverse strand, counting down.
CACTGATCAGTTACACTGATAGGCAGCACTGCTAGGTGGCACTGATTGGCACTACAGGTGGGCATTGATAGGTGGCACTGATGAGGCAGATGTGCCTCTTCCACTTCGGGACCGATGTCCCTCACATCCGAGCCGGTGATCGGCTTTTTTTTTCTACTCGCGCTGTCAGCGTGAGTAGAAAAAAAAGATTACCGATCTTTTGTTTACATCATGTGATTAGCTGTCATTGGCTGACAGCTGATCACATGGTAAGGGGCCAGGGCCAGCCCCTTACTTGGATGGGTGATCACCCGAGTCTCAGTGACTCGGTGATCACAGCACGCTCGGCGTGCACCCTGCAGGGCGCGTGCACAGGGGAGGCCGTCATATGACGGCCTCCCGAGAATTCAGGTCCGCGCTGTGGCCGTCATTCGGCCATAGCGCGGATGTCAAGTGGTTAAACATCAATGTTTAGTAACTGAAGGGAATCAACAAAATATCTTTGAAAAAACAAAATAACTTAAACTGACTATATCAACTGGGTCCACATAAAAATAAATAAATAAAAAAAACTTCAAACACAGTTTTTTCATCACAGCACGTCTTCTCATGATGTTGCATTTGGGCCACCAAGCCTTGTATCTCTTTGTTGCATTGCTTGCCTTTTCCACACATGCCTGCTTTACTCATAGGTAGAGTAACTTCATTAAAATATTCCCAAACTGGGTCTCTTGGCCTGCTGCCAATTTGCTCCTCAAGGGAGGAAAAAAAAGCACTACAAGCCATGTGCAGAAAGATCACAAGGTTTATAAGCTGCTTACAAGGTTTCACTTTCATTTTTACTGCTTGCCCCTCCTCCTCACACTTGGAGCCTGGTACAGATGCATTTCTCTCCAAACACTCATAAAGTTTGTTGTGTACATTTGCAAAACCATGGGATAAAGAAATATTCCTGAACTGGGATAAAGCAATATTCCTGAACATTGTTTTATCTCATTGTTACTGTAAAATTGTGTGAATGCATCGATGCAGTGCATGTTATCTCAGCTTGCATTCATTAAATGAGTTTACCAAAAATGTAAATATTGCAGAATATGCTGCCCAGCCACATTCTACATAACTAAGCTCCATTTCATGCTGAAAAAACGAAATTAACCACTTCTGGATCGCCCGCTGTTATTATACGGCGGCTCTTTAAAGTGGAATATCATTGTTATGGCAGCAGCTAGCTGCCATAACCCCGGTATCCACTAATTCAGCAGTCAGTCCGCTTTCAGATAAAAGTGGCCTCAGCGTCCCGTCCCCCTCGCCATGCTCCGGTGCCCTCCACCGCTTACCGAAGCTACCAACAGCGGAGGCGATGGGGTCCTTTCCCCTGCTTGGCATGGAACTGGGTGAGGGGAAGATGGCCCCCACCCGGCTCCATACCATTGCAGGGCGAAAGCGTCACTTCCGCCCATAGCACCTAAAGGGACTATTATTTTATTTTTTAATTGCATAGTGTAAATTTGAGATCTGAGGTCTTTTTGACCCCAGATCTCATATTTAAAAGCCCTGTCATGCTTTTTTTTTTTTTTTTTTTTTAAGAACAGTGTAAAAATAAAAAGTAAAATAAAAACATTTTTTAACATGCCCCATCCCGACGGGTTCGCATGCAGAACTGAACGCATACGTGAGGTATCACCGCGATCATTACAGCGAGAGCAATAATTCTAGCCCTAGACCTCCTCCTGTAACTCAAAACATGCAACCTGTAGAATTTTTTTTAAATGTCGCCTATAGAGATTTTTAAGGGTAAAAGTTTGTCGCCATTCCACAAGTGGGTACATTTTTGAAGCGTGACATGCTAGGGATCATTTTACTCGGCTTAACATTATTTTTCACAATATAAAAAAATTGGGCTAACTTTACTATTGGTGTTTTTTTTTTTTTTTTTTTTTTTTTTTAAATTAAAGTGTGTTTTTTCAAAAAGTGCACTTGTAAGACCGTTGCACAAATACGATCTGACAAAGTATTGCCATGACCCCCATTTTTTCTCTAGGGTTTTAGAACCCTTAAACATTTTTTTTCTAAGTAATTTTTCTAGCAGAGAAAACATTTTTATTTTAACTTGTAAACAACAAATTTGAAAACTAGGTCCGGTCCTTAAAGCTAAGGTCTGCCCCCCAGAAAAAAAAAAATTAAAAGCCAGAAGCTGCACATACTGCAGCTGCTGGCTTTTAATAATGGGACACTTGCCTGTCCTGGAGTCCAGCGATGTTGGCACCGCAGCTGATGTTTCCATCATCTGCCAGATGCTGCCGCCGCCATTGCGGGTAAGGGAACCCGGCAGTGTAGCCATACGGTTTCAGGCCGGGAAACCTACTGCGCATGCGCGAGGCCCCGCTCCTCTCTCCTACTGGCCCCGCCCATGAGGAGGCTGAGGGAGCACCACGGTGACGTCATGGGCCACGACGCAGACTCCCAGAAGTAGGAACAGCATACCTGTCAGACGGGTATCCTGTCCCCACCCCCCCTCCCCGAAAGGTGCCAATCGTGGTACCGGAGGGGGGAGGAAACAAATGAGTGGAAGTTCCACTTTTGGGTGGAACTCCGCTTTAAGTGTTTAATGTATCTTAAATAGTTTTCTATCTATTTTTACTTCAGAAGCATTTTATTAAAATTTGATAAAAAGCAAAAACCGATTTTTTTTTTTTTATTATTTATTTATTTTTTTTCAAAAACATCCGATTTTTAAATCAAGAAAAAAAATGTGTGTGTTTTATACATTTTTATTTTTTTTTTTTTTTTTTTTTTTTTGTAATCTGACTCTATATGGTCACACTGGCTTATCAGATGTGATGGGGAGGAAATGCTCAGCATAGATCCCCAGCTGACAATATGGGGACATAAACAGAAGGTAGAAAGCAGAACGGTCCACAAGGTTTTCTGCACAATACATAAACCTAAAGCAAATCTTAGTGACTGAGTGGGTATTAACGGCATGTAATACACCATTTATTGATGGCGTGTTATTTTTTTATATTTTTATTTATTTTTATTTTTTTTTTTTGTGATGTGGGTTTAGACACTTTAAGAATCTGTTAGAAGCGGTCCAAATGAAATTATACACCCCCCCCTTTTTTGTTTTGTGTGTGGGTGTTGCAGCAATTTTTCCGCCCCTCTAAAAGTTCATTTTAATAATTTTGAGAAGCATTGATTAGTCTGCTTATTTGATGGAAATCTGCAAATTCTGTATTGGCTAGTCACCATTGTGCTCAAGATTTAAGAAAAAAAAAAAAGCCTTATCGTACTTTAACCTATCGTTTCTCATTTCTGCCATAAAAAAATAACCCTCTGTTCTTTTCATCAAGCCTTTTCATGAAGCCAATATCTGCACAAACAGACTGTAGGAACATATGATGTTAGTAACCTGCAACTAGATTGAATGGGACAGATCTAAGCAGTCTATTACAGTGCATTTAATGGCTTCATCAAATTATTTAGTAATGTGTTATCAAGTTAAAACATATGCGTGATGCCGAAATTGGATAAAATGCACTCTCTAATGGAAGAAGGGATCTTTGTAGATGGAATATATGCTGTTCTATTGTATTTGTTTTGTAATTTTATACAAAACCAGTAGTTTCAGACTTTGGAGATTTAGTTTGACGTCTTTGGAAAGATCAATCCAGTTCTGTCTGAGGATTTAATTTTATTTATTTTTAGGACACACACACACACACACACACACACACACACACACACACACACACACACACACACACACACACACACACACACACACACACACACACACACACACACACACACACACACACACACCTTCCTGCTTTAGCCCATTGGAACTCCTGGCAGGAAAAGATGTTCTTAATAAAGGATGTAAATTGTAATCTCTAATGAGCAGGACCCTCTGATTCCTCTTGTACCAAATTGTAATGTCTGCCTTCATTTTGTTGAGCGCTGCCCAAACTGTTGGCGCTATATAAATCCTGTATTATAATAATAGCTGTGCGTTGCATCTAGTGTATTCTATTGGCCAAAAATAAGTTTCTTCTGGTCATTGGAATGTTGGAATGCATATGGGTACATAACAAGTGTAGCACTCGCAAACTCAAAACGAAAATGATGCAAATAAATGGTAATGAAAAATTTCCTGTGAATCGCCAAGATCTTGCCCCCAATGTCTCCCATCCAAGTACTAACCAAGCCCAATCTTGCTTGGCTTTTGACATCAGACTAGATCGGGCACGCACATTCAGGGTGATGTGGCAGTAGGCCTTACCCCATGTCTATGGTTATATATATATATATATATATATATATATATATATATATATATATATATATATATATATATATATATATATATATATATATATATATATATATATATATATATATATATATATATATATATATATTCAAAATGCTTACAAAAACTGATATTGTAGTAATAAAGAAAAACATAAATCAACAAAGTGCTTAAATCCAGGAATTCATAGAAGAATATATACTAGGGCAAATTAAAGAGCCCCACAAGCCATGATGAGAAAATAGAAGGTGATGGCCTGAGGAGCTCATCCTAACACGTCTCCCAGGTATCATTGGTCACACACAAGGCTTACCAATTAATGCCACCCTCTATAAGCCACAGAGACACCAGGAATTTTGCTGTCAATTGTCACCATATACATCCACAACTTGCAGGGAACCACTGCACCACCGGAAATGAGATCAGCAGGACTGATGCACATATGACGACACACATAACTGCACATAAAAAGGAAAATATTAAGTCTAAGCACTTACAAATGCCCAGAAGTAACACATCATATCACATGGTAAATAAACATGGCATTCCAGCATCAAAGATGGCTGCCGTTTCTTCGCACATGCTCAGTAGCATGTATCTAGTCACAAATGCAATCATTAAGGGAATGCATAGATGCGTCTAGCCTTTAGGTGTGTTCAGCGGGATTTCTGCTCTACTCTTGGTGTGCTGTGTAATGTGTTTTTTGTAAATGCTCCTACTCCTGTAAATGCCTGTGTGTTCATGGACACCTGGGCTTACATAGAGGTGCTTTTTAACAGGCTGAAAATAAAGCGATCAACGCCTGTAATGGCTGCGTTTTTTTTTTTTTTTGTAAAGCTCTGTGTGCATTAGCCCTCATAGCTCCCAAATCCCTCTGTAGTTTAGTTTTCTCGGCCTCATCACTGTAACCATCACGTTTTTATGTTGGCAAGAATGTTGGTTGTATAGCAGTCATTTAGGAAGTTGTACGCTTGGATTTGTGTAGGTATGAACCCACAAAACAGCTGATCCTTTAATGCTATCTGTATCTGCAGAAGATGCTTTGTTGATCACCTGCTAAAATAAAATTTTGTCCTAGTTCTAAATTCGGAGTGGTATTACTTACTAGTCTACACCGGCCATTAAACGTGTATCCAGAGGAAGTAACGCACACATTTATGCTCATGGAAGGAAGCCGGTAGCACTGTTTAGACTCACTAGCAGGGCCGCTGATGGGGCAGGGAAAATGGCTCACTGGGCCCAATTTGGACATTTTCACTTAGGGGTGTACTCACTTTTGTTGCCAGCAGTTTAGACATTAATGGCTGTGTGTTGAGTTATTTTGAGGGGACAGCAAATTTACACTGTTATACAAGCTGTACACTCACTACTTTACACTGTAGGAAAATGTATTTTCTTCAGTGTTGTCACCTGAAAAGATAGAATAAAATATTTACAAAAATGTGAGGGGTGTACTCAATTTTGTGAGATACTGTGTGTGTGTATAATATTTTTAAAAATTCCCCCCCCCCCCCCATACACTCTTATCAAACTTTCACTCTCCAGACTGCATTCACTAGTTATGAAAGGGGTCCCTGGATTGCATTGCAGCTGAAAGCTATCTGCCTCGGAGCGCCTGTTATCTGTGTGCTGGAATTTCATCTGTACATGTATCCCCAGGGAGGGGCGGGTAGAAGGCGCTTCTTTTATGAACGGTTTGTGTTGCCTGACTCTGGCAAGGATTCTAAAACCATTACAGTGTGGTGTTGCCTTACCTTTCCCATGATATAAAGGACTTATTGTACACGCTGAGAAAATGATTATACATTTCTCAATGTAATATGTATATGTGTTCAGCTGGTGTTTTTTAATCTTTTTTTTTTTTTTTTACGAATATACAGCTTTGTCTGGCATTGCGGCAACCACAAGTACTGCTTTTGTTTTGGTGTTCTTGTTTCGGCCTTGAACATCTCTGTTCGCTATATTGTGTCTTTGTTGCATGAATAAATACATTCTGTTTCTATCTGTCAGGAAGAATGGATGAATAGCATTGTCACTGTGGATGTTGTCTTTGATATAAAAGAAAATTGTGTCAGCCTAACTTGCCCCAAATACAAAGGAAATACGTTCTCAGCTCCATATCAAACTTCTGAACTCTGCATTATACAGCCTTGCAGTGTGGGATTGAGTTGGTTAGATGTCATTTTTAATTGACCTTCTATTTTCTGTAGAAACAACTAGTATATGTATACATAAACCGATATGTGGATGGCATTCCAGAGATTGCAGTACACAAAGGAGACTTCTTTTAAAGGGACAGTTGTGGTGTATAAAATTTCCCTGGAGTCTATCATTCTTTGGTGTCTGTATGGAACATTTTGCTTTAGATTTTACAGTAAAACCTTGGTTTGAGAGCGTCTTAATAAAAAAAAAAAAAAAAAATATATATATATATATATATATATATATATATATATATATATATATATATATATATATATATATATATATATATATATATATATATATATATATATATATATATATATATATATATATATACACACACAACTGAGTATAAGGTACAACATTTAGCAATTCACACAGTTGATGACTCAAACAGGCACAACTAAGCATGCAGGCGTCTGGGGTAAAGCTGTCCACATAGACCATCCTCCGCACCGCCATCAACGTCATCCCTTCCACGCTGCGCTCCACAAGCGATTTAAGCCTCGCTTTCAGATCGCTCTACTGCAGGGTAGTCTTCCCGGCCACGATTGCAGACTGACATCGGTGAGAGCCGACACTGCGGGGGATGGTCTATGTGGACAGCTTTACCCCAGATGCCTGCATACTTAGATGTGCCTCATTTAATCAACCATGTGCGTTGCTAAATGTACCTACATTAAATGTAATCGTCTTGCTACTCTTAGAGGCGCCTCTCTTCTCTTTTATACTCTCTAGTTCCTGCTGGATTTTGCTTCTAATCCCTTTGTGGAGGCTTCCGTTTTGTGGATGGACATTTTATGGTTACACATTACTATAATCTCTTTATATGGACTATAAACTGAAAGACCTATGAGTAAATAGTTGTGGAACGAATCATCTGAGTTTCCATTATTTCTTATGGGGAAATTCGCCTTGATATAAAAGTGCTTTGGATTACAAGCATGTTTGCGGAACAAATATGCTCACAATCCAAGGTTTTACTGTATGTCTTTGGTCAGAATATGAGAGGCTAAATGTATGGCTTTTGCTAAATTGAGACCTGCTTGTGCATGTATCCAATCGAATGATAACTCAGTAAATATCCTACACCAAATGGATCATAAATGGATGTACTAGAGTATCAGGTCAACAATGAAATTAACTTTTATATGCATATGTGGTGTAAGTTATACTTTTTATTTTTTATTTTTTTTTAATGTCTCAACACTCTAGAATACATCATAATTATAAAGTTTAGTGTGACTTTTTTCTCATCCAGGGTGCCATGTGTGGGTTTGTCAGGGGTGCCTTTAAGCAAAGACACCCCTAATGTTCGCTTAATGCACATATATGCAGTGTCATGTAGGACTTTCTTCTTATTCAATAGGTTTATTGATTTATAGCGTAGTATAACAGGAGGTAGACAAAGGGTTACAAAGGAAATAAGCAATCTAGCCAAGAGGCCAACATATACACAGTAAATATATCCAAAACATATTTGATAATCCAATCGCAGTTCAACCTATTAACAGTAGCTGTCTCAAACTGACCAATATTAACTGAAGGACATGGGTAAGCCGATAACTGTACAGGCTGCTGTAGAGAGGGTCATAATTACTAAATCCAGGTATCCACATATTCGCCATAGCTTTGAGCAGTTCACTAACGTGTCCAAATACCCTTTAAATAGAGGTGTGAAAAAAAATAAGAGAAGACTAGGGAGTGTCTGAGGGGAAAGGGGGGTTCACTTGGTAGCAGTGTAAAAGGGATGATTTTTTTTCTTAAGGGGCCAAGAGGAGTCAGTTGAAACAAGAGTTTAGTGTCAAAGTGATTAGGGAGATACAGTAGTGGTCCACCTATGGCTATCAAACGTTTGTTCATTTTGTAACTGTCCTGCACTATTGCCTCCAATTTTGGCGTAGCTCAAGGCTTGCATCACTCTATTCTTGGTTTCTATCGGAGTAATTGAGGAGGATTTCCACGCTTTTGCTGTAGTTTGTTTGACTGCTGTCACAACCTGCTGTAAAAACTTGAATTGGACTGTTGATATTTTCCAGTCGTTGCTGCAATAGAGCTATTAGCAGGTCGGGGTCGAGTGGTGTCCAGAGCAGTGTTGATAGAATAGAACAATGGGACATGACAACTAAAACATGGTGCCCAAACTCCTGCACTTGTGAAGCATGACAGGTAGGAAGGGAAATGTTTGGATATCCTGGCAGGGACCAAATGCCAGTCAATACTTTGTGGTTTGCCTCCAGGGAGACAGTGTTTTTGGGTTAAAGATTTGATATTTGACTATTTTGTAGTCCAGTCCTCTGGTGTCAGTGTGTCTCCAAGGTCCGTTTCCCATTTATGTAACCTGGGGGATTGCAACCATGTTTTCCTAAGATTTGTTGATACAGGGTAGAGATAATCCCTAGAGCATGAGGATCCTATTTACAGAAGCGATCAAAAGGCATCAGCGTATCTAGGACTTGGCCTTGTCTGCAGTTTGAAACATAAAAATTCTTTAAGCTGTAAATGGTGGAACATTTCCCAATTTGGCAGGCCGTGAGCTTCTTGGATAGCTGGAAAAGTTTTTTTAAAATGTGTTTTTGGTAGTCCAAATGACAAAACCTTATCAAATTCGCAGACACCCAGGGTTGAAATGAGGAAGGAGAAGTGAAAGCTGGATAAAAAGATGGGTTTTTAAGGTAGGAAAGTAAGAAGATGTGGTGAAGAGGGGACCTGCTGAAGTGTTAAGTCTATCCCATATTAATAGAGAAAGTTTCCTTATAGGGAGGCTTTCTTCTGTTGAGTGACACATATATGCGTTTCTGTTTTTGTGCTATAAGTTCATTCGATCTTGTGCCCCCAGCATGGAGACTAAGCTGTCGCTCACCATTTCTAATCTCAGAGTAACAGTCAGTTCAGATCCCAATTTTGTGATCTCTGACGGTCACAATGATTATTAGTGCTATAACGTACCTCTGAACAATTTTTTTTCCTCTGTGAAGAGAAAAAGATGCATCCAAATGTTTATAAAGGCGGAAGATTTTTTTTATTTTTTTATTTTTTACCTTACTGCATTCTCTGTAGTAAGGTAAAAAAAAACGCCTACATGCAGCGCTTGCTCTCTCGCCCCCAGGTTACAAACAAGATGGTGTCTGTAGGTTTGTTCTTAAAGTGGTTGTACATGGGTAAGCCTATATTAAGGCTTATCTGCAGGTGCTTGAAATATCTTCTAAACCTCCACTGTTTAGGAGATATGTACGAAAAAGCCAAGCGCCGATGACTACGGCGCATGCACACTTCAGAAAGTACGCATTGTGCCGTTTTCTAATAGGGGTCATGCCCGTGGGAGTGACATCACGCGACTCACGCCAGTCGCAGAGCCAGAGTTTGCGGCCCCGGAAGGAAGAAGGGCGAAGATGAACGCTCCCTGCTAGTGGGGACAACGGAGACATCGCAGGCTTCGGTTTCAGATAAGTGACACATAATGGGCTACTATGCGCTGTACTTTTGCGGGAAAATAAAGAGGAAGTAAAACCCACTAGGGTTTACTTCCTCTTTAAGTTGAATCTGTTTGTAAGTTGGCACAGGTACATTTTTTTTTTAAGTGTAGTTCCAGCCAAAAAATATTTATTTTTAAGCTTTTTACATAGCATAGGGAAGGGTTAACACCCCTGCAGCATTTGTTTTGCTGTCTATGCCCCTGTTCAGAAGATTTCACCTCCCTTTCTGTCCCAATGACAATTGGATTTTGAAAATTTTGGGTTGTTGTGGGAACAAGCCTTGGTGATAAAGCATCGGAGACACATTTTTCCCATAATAACTCTAAGCCCCGGTTCACACAGGGGCGGCACGACTTGCAGGTCGCCTCACTGAGGCGACCTGCACACGACTTCCACGGCGACTTGCAAAACGACTTCTGCCTAGAAGTCAATGCAAGTCGCCTCAAGTCGCCCCCAAAGTAGTACAGGAACCTTTTTCTAAGTCGGAGCGACTTGCGTCGCTCCTATTAGAATGGTTCCATTGTACAGAACGGGAGGCGACTTGTCAGGCGGCTAGGTCCCCTGACAAGTCGCCCCTGTGTGAACCGGCACCTAAAGGAGTGAATTTCCCTTCCTAGGGGTAGATTTCCTCTCACTTCCTGTTTCTCGTGGTTTGTAAGTCGGATGTTTATAACTAGTGGACCGCCTGTATTTAGCTTTTTTTGGGGGTTTGTTTTGCACTGACTTGAGATTATTAATGTGACTAAAGGTAAATTTACGGTAAATGTGTTTTTTTTGTTTTAATTCAAAGCCGGTCTTACCTGCTTTGTGCGATGGATTTGCACAGAACATCGCTGATCCTCCTCCTTCTGGGGTCCACCACTGGTGCTCTTGGTATATAGTCTGTGTCCTGTCCATTTTGCAAGTGTGAATGTGGCCTTGGGTAGGGGAGAAAGTTTTAATATTTGTTGCTGTGAGTGTTAAAATTAAAAATCACATTGTTTCTTGTCCCTACTATAGAAAAACAACAAATACACAAATTATCCTCATGCACGTAGGAGTAAGAATTTTTGTCGTGTGTGTGTGTGTGTGTTTTTGGTTTGTTTTCTTTTTAACATTTTCCACCAAATGAAGGTATAATTTACTTGGGACAGCCTTGCCTATGATATTGCATATTTTTAAGGATTTCCTTGACTGAAACAGAAATGCATGAACTACTGCAGAATTTTGCAACCTTTTTTTTCAGACATTAGTGCAGCCTTTCATTTATCACAGGGGTGTCAAACTCAATTTCATCGTGGGCCTTATCAGCATTATGATTGTTCTCAAAAGGGCCGGCAGTATCTGTAAGATTTGCATCCCCTCCCCTTACATTAGATGTCAAGAGCCACCCCACCATCAGAAGTTGAGTCCCCCACTCTCCCTTACATCACAGTGCACCTAGCTTTCCTTATGCTGCTGCTGGGAAGAAGCTGGATGCATTGCTTGAAAGCAGAAAGTAGGGGTCTGGAGGAGGACCAGAGGAGGGCTAAGGCTTTCCTGCAGTTGCAGGAGAGGTGCGAGGGCCACATAAAATGGCCTGGAGGGCCGGATTCGGCCCGCGGGCCTTGTGTTTGACACCTGTGATTTATCTGTAGCAAATCGGCCTGTTTTCTAAGGTATGAAGTATAGATGGGATATTGGGTTAGTGCCACCTAGTGGTTAATGTGCTCTGCATACAGCTTTAGGCTCCTGCCCCTTCTACCAGTTGTGTATTTCAGTATGAATGTGTATGAACTGTCATTATTAGGATAGAACAGAGCAAACCTCCATGTACTAAACAGCTGAAATTCACATGGCTATAAGCGGAGAGCTTCTCGGTGTGCAGATTTATTGACTTAATGTAGGGGCATAGCAGGTTAAGTGAAAATGTTAGTCTGAGTGTAAATTGATGTGAGACTGAGGCCTTCTGTTACCGAATTAGACATTTCTCAGCCTTTTTTGTATGAATCACTGCTAGAAGCACATTATACAATCTTATGGTCTAGAAAGCCACATGACTAATCATGAGCCTTCATTGATTTTATCTTGGGTCACATGTTGGATAAAACAAGGCTGGTTTATAGTTCTCTAATCCCTGAAGCCAAAGATACAGCAGAAGGAGTACAATATAATGAATTGGTCAGTATGCCTTCTCTTCTGTAAAATGAGCTACTAGACTGCGGGTCCCATTGTCTGCCCCCCCCCCCCCCCTAAATCCTGTTCCAAATCAAAATCCGTTATAAGAACCAATTATAATATGATACTATTTTGTCCCTGAGTATTTGTTAGAATGAAGAGAGCAAACCTGCACAAAAAATGTCCAGACGTGGGAACGGTCATACATCACCTGATATTTCTAGCAGTGTGACAAAGTGAGTTTCGGATTAAGCAGATTAGGCATTAGTGGTTCTAAAGCCTAGACTTTTTTTTTTTTTACCTGCATTCCCTACATTGATGCTGAGTTCACACATATTCGATGCAGGAACCAGTGTGATTCCTGTGCGGGTTCCCACATCTCATGTCTCTCACAGGCAGTTCACACTGCCCTCCGCCAACTGCTGTGGGTGTCAATACAAAGTTAATGACACCCCCAGATCGGTTCACAGTGCGAAGTGTGAAATGGTGCAGGAATCGGATCGCACCCATGCGATCCAGATAAAGTGCAGACCAAAAAAAGGTCCTGCACCATTTTTGTCCGAATGCAAATTCAACTATACAATCTGTATGGCTAAATTTGCATGGACATCGCATGTCATCTGCACAGCAATGCAGTGCGAATCACATGTAATGTCTGACATTGCAATAGTGTGAACACAGCCTTGAGTTAAAAAATTGTGATCTCGATTCAACTCTTCCTTCTTAGATCAAAAGGGATAAACTTCTGTGTGAAAAAAAAATCCAGGCAGTCTGCAAACCTGTAAATGCAGGAAGTTTAACCACTTAAAGTCTAAATCTTTTTCTGCCACTTGTTTAAGTTAATCAAAATTTTATGCTAGAAAATTACTAGGAACCCCCAAACATTTTATATATTGTAACAGAGACCCTAGGGAATAAAGTGTCAATTGCTGCAATATTTTATGTCACACTGTATTTGCCCAGCGGTCTAACGCAATTTTTGGGGAAAAAATACACTTCAATGAATAAAAAAAAAAGAAGAAACCATAAAGTTAGCCCAATTTTTTTTTTGTTTTAATGTGAAAGATGATACGCCGCGAGAATCGTGATCCATCTTCTAAGAAAAAAATTGTGATTCTTATTTTAGCCAGAATCGTGCAGCTCTAATAAAATTATAGATAGAGATATAGATATATATATATATATATATATATATATATCTATATATCTCTATCTCTAATTTTAATAAAACAAACTATCGAGCCCCTTTCCCACAAAATCTAGCGCTTATGAGGTAGGTGGATAACCCTATAATGCCTTAATAGACTAAAAATGTGACCAATTAGGTCTAAAGCAGCTAATAAAGTTTTTCCAGTGTGCAATAATAAAAGTAGTGCAAACCAACTTAAAGCCCAAATAAGCTGCAATCATGTGCTGTATACTAGCACCGTAATGAATATGGAAAGTCCAAACTGTGTTGAATAACCCCACTGGGATGGAAAGCTGTCACCAACACCTCCACAAGTCAAAGAAAGGCAGGGGGGTAAGAAAATCCTGCTCTGAATCACTCTTGCCAGAAAACACTGGATTAAATGCATGGACACCAGATCTTTGATTGGACAATCTCTCCCCAGATCTCGTTGCAGCCGGCAGGGCAGATCAGATGCTAGTAAGCTCAGTCAAAAACAAAACAGAAGCACTCCGTATCGTAATCACATTTAGAACTGTTTATGTTCACTCTGCCCCCCCTTTTAGGAATTGCACTTACAATCCATAAAATTCAAGCAATAAAAGTCTATCATTAATCATGTCTGTATACCAGTGGTAACCCTGCGACTGTCTCCTACCGTGCTCTGCTTTCTAGCGATACCGGTGTCCCCGAATGGCGTGCCGACGTTGATGTATTGCCCCAGCTGACGCGTTTTGTAATCCTGACATCTGAGGAGGTGGCCGACGACATACCAACTTGTATAACAGCTGATTAGTGTGCTTTAATCATTTACAGCCTAAATCTTCCATCCACTGACTTGGATATCTTGCAGACAAGCCAAGTTTAGCATCTCCACATACATGGGATCACTCGACCGATTAACCCCCTACCTCCCGCACGGACCTCAGTCCGTATCGGTAAAACGGGAAGAAAGACCACACAAACAAGCTCATGCATATGATCTTATTAATACAGCACAGCGCATTAAACACATCTCAAAATGCTATTATCGTGATGTGACATACAGTAGGGAAAAAAGTATTTAGTCAGCCACCAATTGTGCAAAGTCTCCCACTTAAAAAGATGAGAGAGGCCTGTAATTGTCATCATGGGTATACCTCAACTATGAGAGACAAAATGTGGAAACAAATCCAGACAATAACATTGTCTGATTTTTGAAAGCATTTATTTGCAAATTATGGTGGAAAATAAGTATTTGGTCAATATCAAAAGTTCATCTCAATACTTTGTTGTATATCCTTTGTTGGCAATGACAGAGGTCAAACGTTTTCTGTAAGTCTTCACAAGGTTATCACACACGGTTGCTGGTATGTTGGCCCATTCCTCCATGCAGATCTCCTCTAGAGCAGTGATGTTTTGGGGCTGTCGCTGGGCAACACGGACTTTCAACTCCCTCCAAAGGTTTTCTATGGGGTTGAGATCTGGAGACTGGCTAGGCCACGCCAGGACCTTGAAATGCTTCTTATGAAGCCACTCCTTCGTTGCCCAGGCGGTGTGTTTGGGATCATTGTCATGCTGAAAGACCCAGCCACGTTTCATCTTCAATGCCCTTGCTGATGGGAGGAGGTTTGCACTCAAAATCTCACAATACATGGCCCCATTCATTCTTTCATGTACACGGATCAGTCGCCCTGTTCCCTTTGCAGAGAAACAGCCCCAAAGCATCATGTTGCCACCCCCACGCTTCACAGTAGGTATGGTGTTCTTTGGTTGCAACTCAGCATTCTCTCTCCTCCAAACACGATGAGTTGTGTTTCTACCAAACAGTTCTACTTTGCTTTCATCTGACCATATGACATTCTCCCAATCCTCTTCTGGATCATCCAAATGCTCTCTAGCAAACCTCAGACGCGCCCGGACATGTACTGGCTTAAGCAGGGGGGCACGTCTGGCACTGCAGAATCTGAGTCCCTGGCAGCGTAGTGTGTTACTGATGGTAGCCTTTGTTACGTTGGTCCGAGCTCTCTGCAGGTCATTCACTAGGTCCCCCCGTGTGGTTCTGGGATTTTTGCTCACCGTTCTTGTGATCATTTTGACCCCACGGGGTGAGATCTTGCGTGGAGCCCCAGATCGAGGGAGATTATCAGTGGTCTTGTATGTCTTCCATTTTCTAATTGCTCTCACAGTTGATTTCTTCACACCAAGCTGCTTGCCTATTGCAGATTCAGTCTTCCCAGCCTGGTGCAGGTCTACAATTTTTTGTTTCTGGTGTCCTTCGACAGCTCTTTGGTTTTCACCATAGTGGAGTTTGGAGTGTGACTGTTTGAGGTTGTGGACAGGTGTCTTTTATACTGATAACAAGTTCAAACAGGTGCCATTAATACAGGTAATGAGTGGAGGACAGAGGAGCCTCTTAAAGAAGAAGATACAGGTCTGTGAGACAGAAATCTTGCTTGTTTGTAGGTGACCAAATACTTAAATACTTTCCACCATAATTTGCAAATAAATTCTTTCAAAAATCAGACCATGTGATTTGTCTGGATTTGTTTCCACATTTTGTCTCTCATAGTTGAGGTATACCTATGATGACAATTGCAGGCCTCTCTCATCTTTTTAAGTGGAAGAACTTACACAATTGGTGACTGACTAAATACTTTTTTGCCCCACTATAAATGCATAGTTCGAATTTAAACAATCAACAGCTTGACTTGCAATCAATAAAATTAATTACCTTAAATTTACTTTAAATTTGTTAGCTTAATTAAACCTCATAAGCCAAAACACATATTGGCGCAGAAAAATCTAACTTTATATTGAAATCCTAATGATATGTCAGTATAAAACCTAATATTGTTTGGCCTATATCCAATAACAAAATCAAAATAACATGTTAATATTTAGACACAAGCTCCCATAAAAGTCTAAAATATTAAAAAAATAATTAATGAAGTTGTAATCACTATGCTAACTCAATAATTACTAATGAAACCTTTAATGTCTAGCTCTATATTCATACCGCCAGGCATTAATTTGTTCATTAGATATATCCATCTTGTTTCTCTCTTGGATATCTCTCGCACTAAATTGGACCCCTCCAGCTCGGGTGGATTCTGTCCACCCCCCAAAATATTAAGCCAGATGGATCCTGATTATAATGGTTTTGAAAATGCAAGGACACACTATATTTGAAACCAGTTTCAATGTTATGGATATGTTCTGAAATGCGTTTTTTTTTTTTTGAGTCCACTTTTATTAGGTTTTTTTTTTTTTTTTTGATCTGAGGCTTTCCAGCCTGGAGGAGAGATGTGGGGTCTTATAGACCCCATATCTCTCCATAAAGAGAACCTGTCACACACCATTCTCTTTACAAGGGATGTTTACGTTCCTTGTAGTAGGAATAAAAGTGATCAAAACTTTTTTTTAAGAGAAAGTGTAAAAATAAAAAAATTGAGTAAAATAAACCATAATCAAATATTTAAAGCATTACGTGTGCTCGCGCACAGAAGTGAACATACATGTAAGTCCCATCCACATATGTAAACGCTGTTCAAACCACACATGTGAGATATCGTCGCGTGCATTAGAGCGAGAGCAACCATTCTAGCACTAAACCTCCTCTAACTGTAAACTGGTAACCTGTAAAAAATTTTTTAAAGCTTCCCTTATGGAGATTTTTAAGTGCCAAAGTTTGGTGCCATTCCACAAGTGTGTGCAATTTTAAACCGTGACATGTTTGGTATCTATTTACTCGGCGTAACATCTATCACATTATATAAAAAAAATTGAGCTAACTTTACGGGGGTTTTTTTTTTCCGTGAAACTTTTTTCTCCAAAAAAAAATTTGAAAAATTGTTGCGCAAATATCGTGCGACATAAAAAGTTATGACTGCCATTTTATTCCCTAGGGTGTCGGCTAAAAAAATATATATGTTTGGGGATTCGGAGTAATTTTTCTAGCAAAAAAATATGCTTTTTACATGTAGAAGAGGAGTGCTAGAATATGCCCGGTATGGAAGTGGTTAAGGACTCTGTCCATACATAAAATATGCCAATGATGATTAAAAATATCCTCATTTTCCTTATAATATGTGTGGAAGTTGGAAATGAAGCCCCACTCCTGTTTTGAATTTCCCTGCCATTCCTTATTAAGCAGATCTCACACTGTTTTTCTCCAACCTCCTGTATAATTTTATCAAATTGCTGTTCTCTATTGCCTTTCTGAATAAATCTATCCTTAATAATAATCTGGGATTGTGACAGGAAGTCAGTGTCTGTAGTACAGTTTCTCCTAATGCGGAATATCTGCCCTTTTGGAGATTGTTTTTTAGCCAGTGGGGATGATACCCGCTACTTAACGGAAGATATCCTATCTGGAGAGAGAGAGAGAGACAGAGAGAGACTGAGAGAGAGACTGAGAGAGAGACTGAGAGAGAGACTGAGAGAGAGACTGAGAGAGAGAGACTGAGAGAGAGAGACTGAGAGAGAGAGACTGAGAGAGAGAGACTGAGAGAGAGAGACTGAGAGAGAGAGACTGAGAGAGAGAGACTGAGAGAGAGAGACTGAGAGAGAGAGACTGAGAGAGAGAGACTGAGAGAGAGAGACTGAGAGAGAGAGACTGAGAGAGAGAGACTGAGAGAGAGAGACTGAGAGAGAGAGACTGAGAGAGAGAGACTGAGAGAGAGAGACTGAGAGAGAGACTGAGAGAGAGAGACTGAGAGAGAGAGACTGAGAGAGAGAGACTGAGAGAGAGAGACTGAGAGAGAGAGACTGAGAGAGAGAGACTGAGAGAGAGAGACTGAGAGAGAGACTGAGAGAGAGAGACTGAGAGAGAGACTGAGAGAGAGACTGAGAGAGAGAGACTGAGAGAGAGAGACTGAGAGAGAGAGACTGAGAGAGAGAGACTGAGAGAGAGAGACTGAGAGAGAGAGAGACTGAGAGAGAGAGAGACTGAGAGAGAGAGAGACTGAGAGAGAGAGAGACTGAGAGAGAGAGAGACTGAGAGAGAGAGAGACTGAGAGAGAGAGAGACTGAGAGAGAGAGACTGAGAGAGAGAGACTGAGAGAGAGAGACTGAGAGAGAGAGACTGAGAGAGAGAGACTGAGAGAGAGAGACTGAGAGAGAGAGACTGAGAGAGAGAGAGACTGAGAGAGAGAGAGACTGAGAGAGAGAGAGACTGAGAGAGAGAGAGACTGAGAGAGAGAGAGACTGAGAGAGAGAGACTGAGAGAGAGAGACTGAGAGAGAGAGACTGAGAGAGAGAGACTGAGAGAGAGAGACTGAGAGAGAGAGACTGAGAGAGAGAGACTGAGAGAGAGAGACTGAGAGAGAGACTGAGAGAGAGAGAGACTGAGAGAGAGAGAGACTGAGAGAGAGAGAGACTGAGAGAGAGAGAGACTGAGAGAGAGAGAGACTGAGAGAGAGAGAGACTGAGAGAGAGAGAGACTGAGAGAGAGAGAGACTGAGAGAGAGAGAGACTGAGAGAGAGAGAGACTGAGAGAGAGAGAGACTGAGAGAGAGAGAGACTGAGAGAGAGAGAGACTGAGAGAGAGAGAGACTGAGAGAGAGAGAGACTGAGAGAGAGAGAGACTGAGAGAGAGAGAGACTGAGAGAGAGAGAGACTGAGAGAGAGAGAGACTGAGAGAGAGAGAGACTGAGAGAGAGAGAGACTGAGAGAGAGAGAGACTGAGAGAGAGAGACTGAGAGAGAGAGACTGAGAGAGAGAGACTGAGAGAGAGAGACTGAGAGAGAGAGACTGAGAGAGAGAGACTGAGAGAGAGAGACTGAGAGAGAGAGACTGAGAGAGAGAGACTGAGAGAGAGAGACTGAGAGAGAGAGACTGAGAGAGAGACTGAGAGAGAGACTGAGAGAGAGACTGAGAGAGAGACTGAGAGACTGAGAGAGAGAGACTGAGAGAGAGAGACAGAGAGACAGAGAGACTGAGAGAGAGAGAGAGACAGAGAGAGAGAGAGAGACTGAGTGAGAGAGAGAGACTGAGTGAGAGAGAGAGACTGAGTGAGAGAGAGAGACTGAGTGAGAGAGAGAGACTGAGTGAGAGAGAGAGACTGAGTGAGAGAGAGAGACTGAGTGAGAGAGAGAGACTGAGTGAGAGAGAGAGACTGAGTGAGAGAGAGAGACTGAGTGAGAGAGAGAGACTGAGTGAGAGAGAGAGACTGAGAGAGAGAGAGAGACTGAGAGAGACAGAGAGAGAGACTAAATTTATGAAGTGATTTTGATTTTTCACTTTTTTTTTTTGTCGGACTTTTTTTGCTTATAGCCACAAAATGAAAAAGCACAGATATAATTTTATACATTTAATAAAATACATTGTATATATTATACAGTGGCAAAATATAGACCAAAAAAATGCACACAGTATAGGACAGCAGTAAAATAAAAAACAATCTAAAAAACACTTAGTATATGCTATCATTAAAATTATTATAGCACATGTAACTATTGGGGTATATCTTTGCTACAAAGGGTAGATTTTTGTGTTGGTGTGTGCAGTTTCAAATAAACGGGTGTCAGTCCCTCTCATTTACATTCACATCCATGCTTGCTTGGTCAGTTTGCATCTAACTAGAGATACAGGTCAATGTACATCTTTGCCAGCATACTTTTGATTAACAAGTACAGTGCAAATGTTTTATTGTAGCGTGATCACATCACAATTGACAAAGTGTAACGTTTGGGGCTGCGCAGGACCTCTTGGTCAGCACTGGCCGAATTTCAACTAATTTATGGCCAGCTGTAGTGTGTGCTGTAAATTATGTCCATCCTTGTTTGTTCTTGCTGGAGGCTGCCATTTTGTTGAAGCACAGCAATCATATTTTGGAAGTCCCCCTGCCCCCCTCTCCTCCCCATGGTCTCAAAAACTGTCACCTTCTGTAATTAAAGTGTGTGCAATCCCAGCCTTGATTGTATGTCTTGGCCCAGTTAGAGAGGAAGGATGACAGAAGCGTTACAGTGCTTAAGTTCATAGCACAGTGCTGAACTATCCTTGTAAGATTACATGTCTCCCTGGCATCAGTTTGTTCTGTCACTTCTCCTGCTTTTTCTCTCCCACCTTAAAGTGGAGTTTGCCCCTCCCCTCCAAAAATTAAGTCAGCTGACTTTAGGCCTCATGCACACTGGACGTTAAATAACGTTATAAAAACGTCAGTAGCTTTGCAATGAGTTTTTCAACTTTTTTCAATGTTTTTGCAATAGCGGTTATTTGCGTTTTTCCACACTGGTGCTTTAGTGTTTTTCTTTCTTTCTTTCTTTCTTTCTTTCTTTCTTTCTTTCTTTCTTTCTTTCTTTCTTTCTTTCTTTCTTTCTTTCTTTCTTTCTTTCTTTCTTTCTTTCTTTCTTTCTTTCTTTCTTTCTTTCTTTCTTTCTTTCTTTCTTTCTTTCTTTCTTTCTTTCTTTCTTTCTTTCTTTCTTTCTTTCTTTCTTTCTTTCTTTCTTTCTTTTCTTTCTTTCTTTCTTTCTTTCTTTCTTCTTTCTTTCTTTCTTCCTTTCTTATGGATCAAAAAAACGTTAAACGCTGGTGAGTGACGTTTTTGAGCGTTTTTACAGCTGAAGAACGTCGCTCAGAACCCACTCGTTTTGAGGTTTTTTTACTGCCCAAAACTGCTGATAACATGATGGAGAGTTTAATGACTGTAGAAAAAAAAAATCTACAGCCAAAAACAGCTGCTGTAAAAACATTCAGTGTGCATGAGGCCTTAGCATTAGGGCACTTACCTGTCCAGGCATCCAGCGGTGTCCTCACCTGAGCCGATTCTTAAATCCACACTCGGGTGCTGGCACTGTCTCAGGTAAGGGAAGCTGGCAGTGAAGCCTTGTGGCTTCACAGCCAGTTTCCTATTGTGCATGTGCGAATCAAGCTGCACTCTGTTAATGGGCCTGCTGCGGGGGGTTGGGGTGAGGAGGGGGCCGGACTGCTGGCTCACTTCGCGGCTTCGTACTGAGCTGGAAGTGGGAGCGGGTACATCCCATTGGGTAATAAATTTAAAAGAGCGAACAAAAATCCTGGATGGCTTAACTCCAATGTAAAAATGCAAATAAAAGCAAAGGAGAAGGCCTTCAAAAAATACAAGGTTGAGGGATCATCCTCAGCATTCAGACTTTATAAAGAATGCAATAAGAAATGTAAGGGTGCAATTAGGACGGCTAAGATAGAACATGAAAGACACATAGCGGAGGAGAGCAAAAAAATACCCAGAAATTCTCTAAGTATGTAAACAGTAAAAAAGAGGACAGACCATGTTGGGCCCCATAAAGAATGAGGTAGGAAATCTTGTTACAAAGGATGGGGAGATGGCGAAGGTATTGAATTTATTCTTCTCAGTCTTCACGAGGAAATCGGGGGCGGGCTTCAGTAACCAAAACGGCAATGTTTATCCTCATGACTCATCACAGGAAGCACCCTCATGGCTAACAGAGGACAGAATTAGAACTAGATTTGGGAAACTTAACATTAATAAGTCACGGGACCAGATGACTTGCAACCGAGGGTCCTTAAGGGACTCAGTCAAGTAATTGCCAGACCATTGTTCCTAATTTTTATACTGGCAGTCTACTGACTGGAATGGTACCAACTGATTGGAGAAAAGCTAATGTAGCACAAATATTTAAAAAAGGGCCAAAGTACAAACCTGGGAATTACAGACCAGGTAGCCTAACATCAAAAGTATGTAAACTCTTGGTGGGGATGATGAGGGACTATTTACAATATTTTAGAAATGAAAATGGTTTCATTAGCAGTAATCAGCGTGGATTCATGAAGAATAGTTCTTGCCAAACCAATCTATTAACCTTCTATGAGAAGGGGAGCTGCCATCTCGTTAAAGGAAGGCCTGTAGATGTGGTGTATCTGGATTTTGCAAAAGCATTTGACACAGTTCCCCATAAACATTTACTGTACAAAGTAAGATCCGTTGGCATGAACCATAGGGTGAGTACATGGATTGAAAACTGGCTACAAGGGCGAATTCGGAGGGTGTTGATAAATTGGGAGTACTCTGAATGGTTGGGGTGGAAAGTGGGGTCCCCCAGGGTTCTGTGCTCTGACCAATCCTAGTTAATTTGTTCATAAACGACCTGGAGGATGGGATAAACTGTTCAATCCCTGTATTTGTGGACAATACGAAGTTACGTTGTAAGATACTAAGCAGGACAATAACTTCTCCGCAGGATGTGGAAACCTTGCAGAAGATCTGAACAAATTATTTGGGTGGGCAGCTACATGGCAAATGAGGTTTAATGTGGAAAAATAATGCATTTGGGTGGCAAAAAATATGAATGAAATTCATATGCCATGCAAACAGAATATTGGCATGCATTAAGAAGGGGATTAACTCCAGAGATAAAACGATAATTCTCCCACTCTACAAGACTCTGGTCCGGCCTCACCTGGAGTATGCTGTCCAGTTAGGAGTACCAGTCCTCAGGAGGGATGTACTGGAAATGGAGCGAGTACAAAGATTGGTAATAAAGGGACTGGAGGATATTAGTTATGAGGAAAGGTTGCGTTCACTGAACTTATTCTCTCTGGAGAAGAGACGCTTGAGAGGGGATATGATTCCAATTTACAAATGCCATACTGGTGACCCCACAATAGGGATAAAACTTTTTTCCGTGGAAGGGAGTTTAATAAGACTCGTGGCCACTCATTAAAGTGGGGTTCCACCCAAAAAACAAAACTACCTGTAAAAATTCTAAAAAAAAAAAAACAAAAAACATTTGGATATTTTTTTTTTTTTCACTTACCTCTAAATGCCTGTTGCTAGGTGGGCCCTCGTAGTCTGCCTGTCCCTTAGCCTGGGCTGGTGACATCACTTCCTCCTCGGCACAGGAAGGGCTCCGCTCTGCTCCCTCCCTCCTGTCAATCATCTAGGACCCATTACAGGTCCCAGGTGATTGAGCGGCCAATCACGGCGCACGACGCCGCTCGCGCCTGCGCAGTGGGTGCCAGGCTGTGAAGCCACAGCCTGGCGCCCACAGTTGTAATGCCGGCGCCGACTAGCGGAGGGGGGAGACGAGCGGGGCTTCGATCCCCCGCATCGCTGGACCCAGGGACAGGTGAGTGTCCAATTAAAAGTCAGCAGCTGCAGTATTTGTAGCTGCTGACTTTTAATTTTTTTTTTTTGGACGGCCCCCCTGGGTGGAACTCCTCTTTAAGATTAGAAGAAAAGAGGTTTACCCTTAGACTGCATAGGGGGTTCTTGATAGTTTTAAAAAACTATTAGATAAGTACCTGAAAGACCACAACATACAGGGATATAAAATGTAATACTGACATACAATCACACACATAGGTTGGACTTTATGGACTTGTGTCTTTTTTTCAACTTCACCTACTATGTAATGATGTACATCCACCCTACCCATACATGGTTTGAAATTTGTCTGGTACCTGCTATAGTTTACATACAGTATACTTGTACTGTACTCCAGATACAGATTTGTTTCCTTAAAAAAAAAAAAAAAAATAGAATGCTGTTATTGATTGTGGTGCTGCTTTCTCAACCAGTGGTCTAGGTATTTGGTCATGAGATGTCTGCTGAGAGACAGAATCAGAGTTCAGATTCTCCCCTGAGCAAAGATCATGTGATCAGCTGCCTAGGCTGGAGGCAACTTGGAACAACAATTTCTCCATGAAGTTAAGTCTAGCCGTACGATGAATGCAGCGTTCTCCATGCTAAGGAAAAATCAAACCTTTTTTCCCGAAATGTTCAGTTGTGATGCATAACATCTGCTCCTTTCATTAGCCGGAGAGAATTGGAAGGCCTATAAATATAGCCCCCCCCCCCCCCCCCCCCCCACCCATCAAATTTCATCTGCTCTGCTTTATAACAAATGTAAAATTAACATCCATCCATTTAAACCTGTTTTGTAACGTTAAACTGCAAATCTTTCAATTAACTTAGAACTGCATTAATTACTGACCCCTTGTTCAATAGCTCAGTCTGATAGAATAGAACACTTGGTTGGTGAGGTCTCCACAAACTGCATGTGAGAAATAAAATAAGTCAGCTGCTCCTGCATAGAATAAACATAGGCCTCAATGGGGGATGAGCGTTTGATAGAAGCGTAGTGACATTAAAAATTCACAGGAATTGCATGGAAGCCTTGGAAATAACAGTCCATATTCATAAAATTTGAGTAGTTATGCTTTGTTTTTTTGTCTGGAATATATGATCCTGCAGCTTAATGATATCTCATGTATGCTGGGACTGGATTTTTATTGAATCTGCATGTCTATAAACTGCAGTCTACTTTATGAATTGGAAGGAAGTACAATGCTTAGGCATTGGATACAGCTGCCTTTGAGTAGCTTATTGATACTCTTTAGTAGTTTCAGGAGTTGACTCAATTTTATTGGGTTAAGAGAAGTATGGGATTTTTTATTTGCTGGATGCAGCATCTCTCTAATGCTGCATCTATCCCCCCGCTGGCTCTAACACTGAGAATCAAGCGATCAAACCCCACAAATCTCTCAGTTCGGTGAGCAGAGAGCTGGGTGCTGGCCCATGCAAATGGGGGTGGATCCCGACCATATGGTCGCAATCTTTTCCGAGCATGAACCCAGCTCTGTGACATCAGCCGTCCGTGGGTTTCATCCTGCTGTCTGCTGAAAACAATTCACAGGAGTGCAGAACGAACTGTGATTCAAAGGAGAAGTCAGCCAAATGAGGGAAAGGGAATGTTATTGGTTTCATATTCCTATCTTTCAAAACTTTTTTTAAACTGGCTTTCAGCTTGAGCTATTGTGCTCCATAAACACATAAAAGAATGTAAGGCTCCACCTGCAGTCTAAAACAATAGAGAAAATGAATATGCATACAATACATATTTTATGTACAGTGTAAGCAAGAAACCAATAGAACAACATGGTTAGTGTAATTAAAGCGACATTAAACCCATATTTTAGCTTTCCAATCCTTAAATGTGGTGGTTGCGTTTATAATTTTTTTTTTTTTGCTTGGTTATCCGGCCAGTAGCACACATTCTGTCAAGGTGCCTCAACTCTGGATGGAGGAGCAATGGGCACCACTTTAGACAGCAGCATTGACAGCCTTTGAGGCTGCATTCACACCTGAGTGTTTCAGAGTCGCGCGATTTTACTGCATTTTTGCCACCAATGTAAAAACCAGAAAAACGCCTCTAATCTGCCCCAAAGAAGCTCATGTTCTTTTTTGCTTCAGGTGACAAAACACTCAGATGTGAACAGGTGCCATTGAAATGAATGGGATTGTGCTTGTTGGGTGTTTTTCAGGCGTTTTTTTCGGTTATTTTATGAGCGTTTTTATGAGCTGAAAACGCTCAGGTGTGAATGCAGCCTGAGAGGTGAGCTGATATCACAACCTCCACTTGGCCAATCAGAGGAAGCTTATGTTAGTCATTCATAGGCAGCTTTGTATTCTGTGAATGATAAGTCCCACTCAGACTAACTGTTTTGCTCTGGGTGTGAGATGGCAAGTCTCCCTATCAGTCCGATCGTGGCATGGTGTACTGTATGTAACTGAAGCTGTGTCTAGAATTCCATGGCCACACCACCCTGAATGTGTCTGGTCTGATCTCAGAAGCTAAAGGTTTGTCCTGGTTAGTACTTGGATGGGAGACATTGGGGCTAAGATCTTGGTGATTCATAGGATTTTTTTTTCGTTAAACTTTATTTTTATGATTTTAGTTTTGGGTTTGTGAACGCTGCATTTGTGTTATACCAAAGTCTTCGGCCTGCAGTGCCTAATCCCATGGTGGCCAAGAAGTTACAGCAGCAGCAGCTATACTTTTCCTGGCTTGTAGGCAAACAGATTTGAATAATGTACAAGAAAGCCAGCAGGACAGTTACTTTTCAGGCAACAGCATTTATAGCTGCTTGAAGCCTGGTGATTTTATTGTGCCGGTAGTTGGACTTTAATGAAACCAATAAAAGCACACACCCATTCTTTTTTATTGAATATACTTTTCAAGCTGCATAAACGAATATAATAATTGTGGGTGTTTTTAGTGAAGCAATCATTTTATGGTTTCAGCGGAAAGAAAAGTGCATTCACTTGAAAGAAATGCCTTTTTTCAAATGCCAAGCATGTTTTTTGTACATTTTCTGTACACTACAATTACCAAATAGGTTTTGGTACAGAGCGGCTGATTTGGAAAAAGTTAGTTTTTTTTGCCCATCGAGATCAATCGGGTTGTATCTAACTAATTTTGTGTTTGATCTTATTGTACTGCATTTTCTTCATGTGTCTGTTGTCTGGATGGCTTTTGGTTGGCCTGCAGTCAGTCAGGAGTATTTAAACCTTGGTACATCCAGAGTGACCTACTATCAGGAACATCTCAGTATCGTTGACCCATAAACCTCATGCATTTGCAACACATCAGGAGAAACAGTTTTACTCCAACGAGAACCCTTAACCTTTTGGCCTCTCGGCGGGTGGACCTTAACACCAAACGACCACATATTTGCATACCAGAATGTAAATGCAGCCGTGCTAAGAGCTTACGCCTGGCACAGTTACTGGCGGCTATCTGAAAACTCCTGATCGCTACTTGCGATCGGGGAGCTTTCCGATCATGTGACCGCAAATCGCAACGGTCACATGATCCTAAGCCCCACCCTGCCTCTTGGCATCTTAAACGCCTTAAAGGGGCCAAGAGGCACCGGCACCAAGGTGTAAAATATAAAAAAAATAACAAACATGTTGTACTTACCTGCTCTGTTCAATTGTTTTGCACAGAGCAGTCCAATCCTCCTCTTCTAAGGTGCCCCGCCGGCGGTCCTGGCTCTTAGAATGCGTTAAAGGATAAGTTCACTTTTATTAACATGTTACATGTAATACCCATATTTAGAGTTTAACATGTTCAGCATCTGCATACTCCCCCGCCTGTGACAGCAAGCTGGGGATCTTCTCCCCGCACCCGCTGTCACAATTTAAGAGTGCTGCCATGTGAATTGATGAACTAGAAGTATTGTTGGCCTTTGCTGACTGATGGCTTGTAGTTCTCAATGAACTACCAGGGCACTGGTGAGCGCTATAAGTACCGTATTTATCGGCGTATAACACGCACCCCAAGTTTAGGAGAGAATTTTAAGGAAAAAAACTTGCCCCCAGTGCAGCCTTGCCCCCAGTGCAGCCTTGCCCCCAGTGCAGCCTTGCCCCCAGTGCAGCCTTGCCCCCCAGTGCAGCCTTGCCCCCCAGTGCAGCCTTGCCCCCAGTGCAGCCTTGCCCCCAGTGCAGCCTTGTCCCCAGTGCAGCCTTGTCAGTAGAGCCTTGTCCCCAGTGTCCATGCCTGCCGCCGCCGACATACACATGCTAGTAGTTTTAAATATGGCGCCGCGGAGTTTGGAGGGACTCCGCGGAACGCCGCCGAGATACATAGTCGAGTGTATTCGGCTCTTTCCGGCGCCGCTCACAGTCCCGCCCTATGATGGACATAACACAGGTCCAATGGTGGGACTGGGCGTGACTGTGAGCGGCGCCGGAAAGAGCCGAATACACTCGACTATGTGTATCTCGGCTCTGTGATTTCGGCGGCGCTCGTTCAGCACCGCCGAGTCCCTCCGAACTCCGCGGCGCTGTTTTTAAGGGGGAAAAGTGCGTGTTATACGCCGATAAATACGGTAGTTCAATGATCTTCCTGCCATTCAGTATCGCCATGTCCGTATTGGAGGTACTGCATACAGGTACAAAGAGTCCGCAGGAGCCAGATCTGCTGATGACAGGTGCAGTGCTTTACAGGACCCTAAATAAAAATGCTCATTTTTTTTTTTTTACCTGCAAAATAAGTGTAATTTAGTTTTTTTTTTTTTTTTAAAAGGTGAACTTATCCTTTAAGTTTAAAAAAAAAAAAGTTAAACTTTCTGCTTTCAGAACCACTTTAACGATATTTAGCACGCCAACTAGGCTAGGTTCACAAAGTGAAATTTTTCAGCTTGATCCTCAATTGATTGCTTTTTGGAGGGTGGTAGAGTAGCAGCTGTCAGGTTATCATTGGGTGATACAGATATTGCTAACTGGCTTTTTTTTTTTTTGGCGAGCAGCAATTATGCATGGTCATGAGAAACATTTCAAGTATAGTTACATTTTCAACAAAGCAAATTGGCAATTGGGCATGGAGCGGGGGTGGGGAGAGAGATATCATTGCTGTCATACCACTGGCTCTACTTGCTCCAATTCATTGTTTTTGATTCCTGTGACCACTGAGTTGCAGTCTATATACAGATCCTAATCTAGATTGGAAAACATAATATCCATGTGCTTCCTGAGTAATTGGTTTTATTAATATGTGCAATAGTTTATTCTCTGAAGTTTTGCATTACTGACATAATGAAACCCGCGCTCCTGATTTAAAAGATGTATTCTCATTAGGTGACTTCAGTATCGTCCTTCGCCATACTTGATTTTGTTTAATCTCCACTCTGCAACAATTCACGTAGCGAATGCACTGTTATCGAGATGTGCGTTTAATCAGCCCAGTATCTGATGATCAGTCTGTTCGTTATTCGTGTGCCTTACAATGCTGCATTATGTAGTTGAGGAATTTCAGGTTGTATGTGCTTTACATCAAAGCGCCTATTTCATCTCATTTGCCATAGACGGATTTCTTATGCAGACTGCTCATTACTGCAGAGTATAGGTAAGAGATGCCTGTGTAGACCGTTTTGTAGAGATTTTTTTATTTTCTTCTCATTTTAAGTGGGTCATACTGCAGCCATAGAGACTTCAAAGCCAAATAATGGAGACTAATTGGTGGGTTTTAAAGTTTTATGTTAGAACAGTATAGATCCATGTTCAAAATAGTTTAGCTCATGTATAATTTTTATTTGGAGCCGGCCAAGAAAAATAATTTGTTTAAAACCAAACTGATTCTTTGAATATTGCATATATATCAGGGTGGATATAAAGCAATGATTTTGTTTTTAAAAAAATCGGATGAATTTTTTTTTCTATTTCAATCGTATTTTTTTGATTAATTTTTATCTAATTAATTTAAAAAAAAGCTTTTAAGTAAAAATCTATCCAAAGATAGTTTTCTATTTAATATACTTTAATAATTTAGTTTATTCAGCATGAAATGGAGCTTAGTTATGTAGCATGAGGCTGTATATCCTGCAATATGTACATTTGTGGTAAACTCATTCAATTAATCCAAGCTCAGATGACATGCACTGCATTGATGCATTCACACAATTTCACAGTAACCATGAGATAAACCAAAGTTCAGGAATATTACTTTATCCCATTGTTTTGCAGATCTATGTACACTACAAACTGTATGGTTGAATTGGTTCTGATATCTCTGTTTTACTAACCTGACAGCTTATTATTCAAAATAGGAAACCTTCATTTTGTTTGCAAATATTAAAGATTCGAACTACCAGCAAGAATAAATCCTTACATTTTATAGAGCACCTGTCATTTCAGATCTATCATGGCAGCTCCTGTTAGTGGCCTCCTGCTTATGTTTCCCAGACTGGGAAAGATCTGGGTTGTGTGACAGCTGTATATCGATTAGGGAAAAAACACTTAGATTTTTTTTATTTTTTTAAATTAAAATAACTACACCAATTTTGCCCACATACAGAAAGAGAAGGGGTAATGTAAATTAAACAGTGTGTTTTTAGTATCACTTTAAGGTGTGTGTGTGTGTGTGTGTGTGTGTGTGTGTGTGTGTTTCATGTCTGCAGATCCAAAATCCAGTTTTTAATTTTGGTAGTATATTTTCTTTAAGTATAACGGAAGGCAATGCCCTATTTTATTGAATATATTTATTATGGTGGAGAGGGATTAGAACCCCTTTTATGTGTTTATTGCTGTCTATACCCCCATTAACCGCATGCCGACCAGCCGCCGCAGTTATACTGCGGCAACATGGCTTGGCTGTGCGAACCGCCGTCATGGTACGTCGGTACCATAGACGGCCGCTAGGGAGTCGTGATCACCGCTGGGCTCCCGCGATCGCTCGGGGCACACCGAGAGCCGGGATCTCTGTGTGTAAATACAGTTTCAGGCTCTCTGAGGGAAGAACAGACAATCTGTTATCTTCCCTGCATAGTCCCCTCCCCCCTTCAGTTAGAACACGTACTAGGATACACTTAACACCTCCCTAGCCCCCTAGTAGTTAACCTCTTCACTGCCAGTGACATTTTTACAGTAATCAATGCAATTTTATAGCATTGATCAATGTAAAAATGCCAATGGTCCCAAAAATGTGTCAAAATTGTCCGACGTGTCCGCCATAATGTCACAGTCCCAATAAGAATCGCAGATCATCGCCATTACTAGTAAAAAAATAAATAAAATCATAAGCTATAAAACTATCCCCTATTTTGTAGACGCTATAAATTTTGCGCAAACCAATCACTATATGCTTGCTTTGATTTGATTTTTTTTTTTTTTTTTTTTTTTTTTTTACTGAAAATATGTAGAATACGTATCGGCCTAAACTGGGGAAAAAAATGTTTTTTATATATTTTTGGGGATATTTATTATAGTAAAAAATATTGCTTTTTTTTTTTTTCAAAATTGTCGCTCTTTTTTTGTTTATAGCGCAAAAAATAAAAACCGCAGAGGTGATCAAATACCACCAAAAGAAAGCTCTATTTGTGGGGAAAAAAAAGATGTCAATTTTGTTTGGGTGCAACGTCGCAGGACCGCGCAATTGTCAGTTAAAGTGACGCAGTGCCGAATCCCAAAAAGTGCTCTGGTCTTTGGCCAGCCAAATGGTTCAGGGCTTAAGTGGTTAAAGTAGAAGAAACGCCTAAGTCTAGCTATTCATAAAAATGTTTTTCCATGAAAACTTCAACAGTTATTCTTGGTGCATCTTCTAGGTACATTTAGGCTTAATGTACACGGGATGTTTTTACAACCTCTCCTGAACAATTTAAAGTGGAGTTCCACCCAAAAATTGAACTTCCAATTTTTGGATACCCCCCTCCGGTGTCACATTTGGCACCTTTCAGGGGGGAGGAGGGAAGCAGATACCTGTCTAATACAGGTATTTGCTCCCACTTCCTGGCACAGATCACAGCAGAGCTTGCGGTGATCTATGCCACTTCCGGCGCCTACCCCGTCCTCCCCCCGCTGTATTCTACACACAGCAGGGACCTGAGAGGACGCGCTTCACTTCCTTATTCCCTTACCGAGGATGGCGAAGGCAGCAGCCGAGAGCCGAAGGATGGATCGGCTTCGGCTGCCGACATCACAGGCTCCCTGGACAGGTAAGTGTCCATATATTAAAAGTCAGCAGCTGCAGTATTTGTAGCTGCTGGCTTTTAATATATATATTTTTTTCAGCAGACCTCCTCTTTAACTTGACAGATAGCCCACGTTTAAAACGTCAGTATTGCCACATTTACATGCCGCGTTTGCGTTTAGAAGTGTTTGAAAAAAGTGTGTTCATTTTTTTTTTTTTTTTTTCCAAAAATAGTCAAAAATGAAAAATGCCTGTAAACGAAACATGGCTAAACGCGAGTTAGGCTTCATGCACACGAGACGCCGGTGCAAACTCTGCTGAACACATGTTTTTTAAAAGCTGTAACCGGCTTTTAGAAACGCGGGTTTTGCCGCGTTTATCTGCGTTTGCCACGTTTTGCGTCTAGAAGCGTCTGCAGAGCAGAGAATGACATTTTGCGACCCGACTTTGGGGCCCCGTATCTCTGGGCAACTTAGTGCTAGGAACCCCAACCTTTGATATGTTGTAGTGCCAATTCCACTGTGTTTGCACACCAAATTTTGGGCTTCCTACCACAAAGTGGCCCTGAGATATGGGGCCCTAAAGTCAGGTCGCAAAATGTCATTCTTTGCTGCAGTTTACCATCGTATTTCTGTGTTTTCTGGTCCAAAAAAAAGAGTTCCTTTAAAAACACTTATAAACGCAAACGCGGCTAAAAGCGGTACCGGCGTTTGGCGTCTGACACGTGGAAAACGTTTGCGTCTGAACCCATTTTTTTGCTTCTGGAAAAACGAGGTTAAACACAACTGCCTAAACGCCAAAAAGCGAGACTGTGTACATGGACACATAGGATAACATTGAATGAGTTCAGGGGCAGTTGAAAAAAGTGTCCAACTGCCTCTGAACGCGAGTTTAACAGCGTCTCGTGTGCATGAGGCCTTACTGCGTTTAGCTGCATTTGGCGCTTGAAATGCCTCTCAGCGTCTGAACTCATTTTTTTGCTTTCCAAAAAAAGGCCTCCAGGCTCAACTGCCTAAAAATGACAATAAATGAACCTGTGTACATAAGATAACATTGGATGAGTTCAGGGGCAGCTGAAAAAGGCAGCCATCTGCCTCTGAATGTCCGTTTACCAGCAGCAGTGTACATGAGGCCTTACAGTTGTTTTTTTTTGTTTGTCAGGAACTTGCGGCCCAAGTTTGGTTAGAGTTCAAAGGATGTGGGGTATTTACTAAGAGGATGTTTATTCCCAGTGTCTTGGAACTGCATTCTTGACAGCAAGTACAAAGAAGTAGAGCAGACCTTTTTTGCTTTTAGAAATAGTCTCAGGAGGCATAGAGAGTAGGACAATGGAGGGAGACACAAGTGTATGTGTGTATGCATATCCATAATTGTCCTAGGTGCCAAATGAGTCAGTTTATTTGATTTTTTTGGAGATGATAAACATGTCATACTTACCTGTTCTGTGCAGTGGTTTTGCACAGAGCAGCTCCGATCCTCTTTCTACCACTTTCCGTGCCCCCAACCCCAGTGCTGTGCCCGTCTAAACCTTCCTGTATCAATCCAGCGATGTGCCTGGCCACATCTGTTCTCTCCCTTCTCCCCACTCCCAAGCTTGGCTGAGAGCAGAGGGAGCCATTGCCTACAAATCCTATGAAGGTGAAGCAGAGTAGAGCTGTGCTGGGTCTCTATAGACAGGTACACTGCTGTAAGAAGTGGCTTCCTATGGTGGCACACTGAGAAGTGGTGAAGTCTAGAGTGCCAGCTGGGGATCACAGAAGAGGTTTGGGGCCGCTCTCTGCAGTACCATTGCATATAGCTGATAAGTCTAACATGCTTGTTATACAAAATAAATAAAATGAGCTTTACAACCGCTTTAAAGGGTTGTAGAATTGCTGCTTCTGTCTACGTTTCCTTGTCAGGTAAGTGTCATGTGCAGCTTTATTCTTTTAAACCTCTATTATTTATATTCCTGATTCTTTTGGCTCCATCTGTTATACCATTTTATGTGCATCACAGCTGAAAAGTAAACCAATCACACAGGAGCAATAATGTCTAGACATCGTCTTTGTGTCTCTTATGCCAGAATACAAATAATGCTTCGGCATCGGTGCAGAAAGGAACACAGGTTTGCTTATTGAATGTGGCTGACCCTTGTTCATACAAAATAAAATTCCTCATTTTAAAACATAATGTAGTATTATGCTTTAAAAAAAAAAGTTTGCTAGATGTCAGAGTTCGAAACCCTTCCCATTCTGATCTAAAACGCTTACGTTTTGGCTGAAGGTTTACTTTACTGCAATGATTCCTTAATGTTTTTCCAACTGCCATATCGTTTCGTCCCAGGTACGTCCATAGCATACCTATATGTGCACACATACAAACCCCTCTTTCTTATTGAGTCCAGTGCAAATTCAGAACACCGACTACCAAACTTATCAGGGGTAAGGGGTCACATCTAAAATTTAGTAAAGCAATTTCTCATTTGCACTCTTAAGCACTCCCCTATTACTCATGCACCCATGTTTTTGTTTAATTTCAAAATTGTAATTGCATTAATCTAGTTGAAAAGCTGACTTTGTTCCCGGGTGGATAAAAATTTATGATTTTTTTTTTTTAATCAGATTTTTTTTTTTTTCTTAATCAAATTTAATTTTATAATATGCTTTTGGGGTAAAAATCTATCTAAAGATAGTTTTTTCTATTTAAGATACATAATTAAATAAAAGAATGAGTTCTCCAACTATGTGTGATTAACCTATAATCGCTTCTGATATCGCTGTTTTACTAACCTGACCGCTTCTTATTCTAAATGGGAAACTTTAATTTTATTTGCAAATATTTAAGATTCTAACTACCAGCAAGAATTTACATTTAAAGAGCACCTGTCCTTTCAGATCTGTCATGGCAGGGCCTGTTAGCGGGCATCCACTCACCTGCTGCTGCCACCACATCCCTCACCTTGTCACTGCAGAATTACCAGCCATCCTGTTAAAGTGAATTGGACTGTCGGTGAGTCAACAGCGGGTCAGAGGTGGAGCCACTGCGGGACAGATGACAGTTGCTCTTTAAAAATTATCAT
Source organism: Lithobates septentrionalis (assembly GCA_037952835.1). Lineage (NCBI taxonomy): Eukaryota > Metazoa > Chordata > Amphibia > Anura > Ranidae > Lithobates > Lithobates septentrionalis. Next base: position 490,789 of record JBBDGP010001641.1, on the reverse strand, counting down.
TTTAAATCAAGCCTTTTTACTAGTGATTTAAATCAAACTCACCCTTTTTGGTTCCATTCCTGTTCTGCTTTTAGAGGCTCCATACATGTTTGCATGTGTCAGCCCGTGTGTACAAGTAGTAATAATAAAAAATCAACTCACATTGGTGATGTGTGTGCATATGTGTAGCGCTATTGTCCTTCCTGTGGGCTCCATAAGAAAAAAAAATAATATATATATATATATATATATATATATATGTATATGTGTGTGTGTGTGTGTATATATGTGTATGTATATGTATGTATATATATATATATATATATATATATATATATATATATATATATATATATATATATATATATATATATATATATATATATATATATATATATATAGTGTGTGTGTGTGTGTAGAGATATAGAGAGAGATGTTATAAAATTAAAAAATACACTGGAGGATAGATAGCGATATCTATATAGATCGATACCTCTATCGAGATAGATATATATAGATAGAGGTTTTTTAATTGTTAGAAATAAATGTCGCAGAAGCCCAGTGACTTCTTTATTTTTATTTTTTTATTTACAGATATAATTTTTACAGATAACTTATCACAGTGATAGATATGAGCCCTTTAGAGCAAGACTTGACTTGCCTGGAAAAAAATATATACTGAACACTGAAACTTCTGCATTCCGCCCACACTGTCATATTGTTTACAGAAATGCCCCAAGGTTTTAAGCTCGTAGACGTGAAATCATTGACCCTCCCTAGCTTTGATAGTATTTCTACCCTGTGGACTTCTTAACATTCCTGGAGCTGAGCATATAATCGTGTAAAAAGAGGCCTTCAAGCTCATCCTCTCCCTGATGCAGCCTGTTCCAGTTCCTGAACGCCTACGTGTGGAAATCGGCTGACGCAACAGTCCCACTATGACAGCCGGTGTGCTCATATCCACATATTAGTGCTTCAGTTTGCTTTAAATTCTACATAGTTAAAGGAAATAAAAATGGGCAGACAGGACTGCGTTAGCATTCACTTTTTCTTTAATGTACTGTGGCTTCTTAAGCTGGGTACACACTAGGAAAATCAGGTGAACAATTGTCTGGTTTTCCTCGCTGTTTGACAGTAAGTTGGAACTGAGGATTGAACTAATGTATGAAAATTCTCGTACGACAAAAAATTTTTTTATTCCGCGTTTCTGATCATGCGCAGTCTTTCATATCCAATTTTTTCTACAATCTTTCTTGTACTAAAAGCGTCCGAAAACAATATGCATTTAACGAAAATATTTAGTTCTGTTCACGTACGAGAAGTTTTGGAGTTTGGTCTTTTTTTTTTTTTTTGAAGATTTTTGTTTGGAAAGTCTGAATCGGATGTTGAAATATGTGCACCCTCTAAAGAATTTGAACGATCATGTCTCGTAAATAATTTTTCTTATAGGGTGTACCCTACTTTACTCCTGTAAGTATCCCTCTTCTTTGGCTCCTGGCCCCTCCCTGCTGCGTGACCCCACAGCAAGCTGCTTACTATGGTGGCACCCAAGCCGAGCTGCAGCTCGGTGTATTCATTCAGACACGGAACTGCTGTTCGGCCCCATACCTCTTTCTCCTCATTGGCTAACTGGGTTTGATTGACAGTAGCGGGAGCCAATGGCGCTGGTGCTGTGTCTCAGCCAATCAGGAGGGAGAGTCCAGGCTGGGACAATCGTGGACATTGCTGGATCGAGAGGGGGCACAGGTAAGTATTAGGGGGCTGCAGCACACAGGTTTTTTATCTTGGTGCATAGAATGCATTCAAGAGAAAAAAAAACCTTCTGACTTTACAACCACTTTAACTTTTAATTCACTTGCATGCCATGTGAATCCAATATTTTATCTGCTGCTCTGCTACTGCATGCCAGGTCCCATCTGCAGCCTTCTTTCCTTACATCATCAGGGACTGGCTGTCTCTTCCTGGTTCCAGAAGCTGGCCCCCTGATGATGATCTGCTGGGTCCATCCTCCTCCATCCACTGTGAGGAAGTTGATGTTTCCTGGGATTTGCTATATAGTATGAAATGTAATAAAAAATGTGCGGATCAAGGTCTAGTTTAAGTTAAGAGAATATTCTAGATTTTATAAAACGCCTGGTCATTACATACTCGTACATAGTATGTGGAACACAAGAAATGCTACAAGGGTTGCACACCCAAAATCTTGATGTATAACCTCAAGTTTTATTTCCCCCTATATATTTATATTTTAAATATACTGCAGCTCCTTTGTTCCTTGCTGTTACTTTGCAGCAAGCATGTCTGGCTTTGACATTGGTACTTTAGGTCACTGGTTTTCTATTATTAGCTGCGTTATCCTATAATCAGTTCAGCAAGATAACTTCTAAACTGTGTTGCAGCGTAGATATAATTAATTGTAACAGGTTATGTTTTGTGGCATGTGTGGCTTCTTGTTGGCACTAAACAGCTGACCCTCTTTCTGGCATAGATTGCTTTGATTAGTTTGTTTCCTCATGTTAACATCTTAAGGACCAGGCGTATTCAGACACCTTCTGTTTAAAATTAAAAATCAGTAATTTTTTTTTGTTTGTTTTTTCTAGAAAATTACTTAGAACCCTCAAACATTATATATATATATATATATATATATATTTTTTTTTGCAGAGGCCCTAGAGAATAAAATGGCGGCTGTTGCAATTTTTTTATGTCGCATGGTATTTGCTCTGCGTTTTTTCAAACACAACTATTTAAATTTTTTTTATTTTTTTTAACGAATCAAAAAAAACATTTTTTTTTTTTTGTGAAATATGAAAGATGATACGCCAACTAAATCAATACATAACATGTCACGCTGTAAAATTGCACACGCTCATGGTCTGGCAGCAAACTACGGTATGATGTGGGATCCTCCGCTCAAAGAGGGGCTTAAACCAGAGTGCTTGTGTCTCATTACCTCCAGGAAGAGAAGAGCCCCAGGTGCTGGCTGAATGCTGATGCAAGTAGAAGAGAACAAAACGACCTGGACAGCCGCACACCTCATGAGTAAGCACTTGGTGTAAGTGCGAAACGCATCAGTTATTCTTGTACCACCCCACAGTCGTGTTCTGTGTACCCCATGATCCTGTATTTTGAATAAAAAGACAGATTTATCCATTCCTGTGTGCGGCTGTCCAGGTCTTCTTGTTCTCTTCTACTTGCATCAGCAAACTACGGTACTTAAAATCTCCAAAGGGGACACTTTAAAAATATTTACAGGTCAGTAGTTTAAAATTACAGAAAATTTTACATTTTTGCTCTCGCTTTGACGTTCATGGTGATGCCTCACGTGTGGTGCAACGCCCTCCTGCCTCTCTTCTAAAAGTGATTCAGCTGCTTGGATCACTCTCATCAGAAAGACCGGCGCCTGAGGGAAATTTCAGTTCCGTGGTTATGGTGTCTAGCTGTAGCCATAACCCCAGTATTAAACATCAATTCATCACGTATTTTCCCAGTTAGACGATTGGCAAGTGTGGTTCTAAAGGTAAAAGCTGTTTGGCTGTACTTCTAAGGATCACAGGAGTGCAGTTCTGCACTCCCATTGCCCATTTTCAGCTGGCAGCAGGCTGTGGTCTGCCATCGTCTCCTGTCACTCAACCGATCCAGGAGCTGGATTGATCCCTACTTTACAGTCTGGATTCATCCAGATGCCTGGACTAGCAACTGACTCAGCGTAGGGAACACTTGGGGTTGTGAGAAAGGAGAGGCACACAGATCAACTATGCCTGCCCCTATCTCTGCTGCCCATTCAGAGAAGCCTTTGTATTTTGTGAGTTCACATAATACAAAGGCTTCTGTGACTGGGCAGGAGGAGGGGAAGGGCAGGCATAGCTGCTTCGCAGACACTAAGATTAAAGATCCTTAGACCTGAAACGTTAGTGTCAGGCTTCCAGAAATACAGCCATAGCCGTCTTGTAGTAGTGCAATAAAACAGTTTAGATGTAAATACAAGATAAGCCCAGGCGATGTTATACAGCTCCTTGGACTTGACTCATAGTGTGCCTAAACTTTTTATAAAAAAAAAAGCTGAACTTCTGGAATTCAGCTTTAATATAAAGCTGGTCATGCACTAGTAGAATTTGGGTCAGCATTTTTTCTTTTTGGAATGAATATATATATATAATTTTTTTTTTCTTTTTTTGTGTGCTATATTTGGCCCCATGCACACTGGTTTCTTGTAAATGCTATTTCTGCTAACTTTTTTTTGTTTCTTTTTTTTTTTTTTTTTTTTTTTTTTTTTTTGTGGAAAAAACAGTGCATATTGTAATGAGCATGTACTAGGCGCAAAAAAAAAAAGTTTGAGACATCTTGTAGCTGGTCTTGATGAAATTTGAGGGCTTTTGATTGAATTAAGTTGACTCGATGAGACGAAATACTGACAAACCATTTTTCTGAATTTCTGTTTGAAAATTCAGAGGAAATGTTGCTGAAATCTCAACTTTAGTGTCATGAGACTTGGTGTTGTAACACACTTTGATGGACAAACATGTGGCTTCCTGTTTTTGTTGTCAGATTTCACAGTAGTTCTCCTGCATGCACCTTTTTACACTGATGTTTAAAAAATGTAGACTGCGTCACGTTATGTCAGTGTGATGAACTTCACCATTGTCGCATGACCACTGATGGCGTGTTTTTATTTTTTTAGAACAAACCGCCACATATTTTAAATTTTGTTCTCTAATATATTACCAATTGTTCTGCAAGACCACAGATTTCAAGTTCATGGGTATCTACTTGAGATAAAAATGAAGATTTGAAACATCCACTTATGTGTAAAGCCGTAGCATGATTTTTAATTTGTCATGATACTTTTATAACTTGTTATTTTTAACAATGTGGAATTAATAGGAGAATATGAGGCAAGGTGAAGCGATAAAAAAATCTTAATTTGCTTTTATACTTTTCAAGTCCATGTTTCCTTCGTTCTGTTATGGCCATATTTACCTTACGGTCTTAATGTACCTCATTGTCTATTTTTACACTTTAGTTGCTATCTATCCTAATGTCCCAATTTCTCCTGAACGGTGATGGCAACACTGGGCTATTTATACTCTGCCGGCTTGTCATTTGAGGGTGTAACGAGGTACATTCAGGCGGCGGGCTATTGGATACTGTGGAAACAAAGGCATGGCCCTGCATGTAAACGGCTTTTCCAGTAGATTGTTCTAATGTGACAGCTTTTCTATGTGTAATGTGTGAATTCAACATTCATGTTTACCACCCATTGCAGAAATGTGTCTGCTTTATTGTAGATGGCGTTTTAGGTAAAAGGTTAAAGGCAAGGATTGTTTTACTTCTAGTTATTACCTTTTTATTTCTGTAACATATATGTTGCTGAATAAACGCTGCATGGTATCGGATTGATGTAAAACGACAAAAAAAAAAAAAACTTGCCAGGGCTGAGTGTAAAAAAAAAAAATACAAATAAAAAAAAAAATATAAAAAATCTAAATGTTGCCCGTGTTTTGAGCTAAAGTCATGTAGCCTGTTCATTCCATAACATGCACTCCCCTTAATGTTGATTTTCGTGTTTGAATCGTTTTGAGTAGGATGCACCGATATTTCGGCTGACGAAAATGACAGTCTGAAAATATGATTATCAGCATTTTGCCGATTGAGGGGGTGGGGGGTGGGGGGAGGCTGGAGAAATAAGATAATGGCATGCTGCCTCTTATTGACTTCAATGCAAAATCAAGTCCTATTGACGTCGGTGCAGAGTAGCACCCAACCCCCCTCCTCCAAATGATTACAATGCATAAACGGCAGCCACATTAATTAAATTTAAAATCCTTTTTTTTATTTTTTGTTCTGTCCATTTTGGTGTCAGCTTTTGGCCAAGTGTATCCTTAATTTTCAGTTTTGATCCAGAATTTTCATTTAGGAGTACCACTCGCTTTGAGCTTGTTTACTTGCTTTATTGTTTTACAGAAATCTGTAGTGAAAGTAATGGAGGCGGCCATTGTGTGCTATATTTGGCCCCATGCACACTAGTTTATTGTAAACGCTGTTTCTCCTAACTGGAGAAAAGCAAAAGATGCCAAAAGCCCCAAAAACTTCAGTTTAGGAGCAGCAGTGTGGATGAGGACTTAGTCACTGGCCTGGAATAAGTCTGCGGATGGAATTTCTGATTCCACTCTGAGTTTATTTCCTGCAAGATTTCTGATAGTCAACGACTAATGGCATTAAAGTCAATGGATAAACAGGACTGCAAGGCAGCCAGCATTTTCCTAAGGAGACAAGCAGTGGCAGCCCCACAATTCTATTGGCACAGGACTGGTCACACTGCATTATTGCATTTAGGTCTCATGCACACATAAGCTTTTCTGAATGTTTTTTGCCAGGTTGTTTTCTGGCTGAACCCCCCCCCCCCCCCTGCAGAAATAGTGGGTTTGAAGAGGAGTTTTTCAGCTGTAAAAACGCTCTAACGGTGAAAAACTTGGCTAAGGGGGGGGGGGGGGGGGAGAGTATGTAATGATCAACACAGCACGAAGTTGTGTTTATCCATTTTGTGCTATGACCCCCAGTATGGGTCTTTTTTTTTTTTCATACAACCACTGTGTCAACATGTCATTGATTTTGACAGGCTGGCAGTGCATGGCTGCACAAAACACCTGTCGTTCGTTCCTTGGGCACATAAACCCCATCCCCCACAAGGCCCAATGATGCCCAACATTTTGTCAAGATTGATATGGCTAACCTTTTAAAGTGGATGTTAACCCTCACGTATACCCAGTGAAGTGAACAGCCTCAGATGATACACAGGGATGAAACAAATCTCCCTACATACGTTTTACATGTATAACTGCTGTCTTCAGGTTTATATACTGTTTAAAATGTGCAGATGGTGTTCGAACTTTCACTTCCTTGTTCTGCATTGTGAGAGAAGCTGATTGGAGGAAAGGCACACACCCGCCTCCAGATAGGCAGAAACTTTCAGAGCTGTCCTGTAAGTAAAGCAGCTTTCTGCTAATCTATTTATAGCGCCCTCCCTGACACAAAATTCAGGCTGGTTTTATCACGTGTCAGAACTTGTCAGGATTTATTAGGCTGATAACAGAAGAAAGGAGCAGGGGACACCCACAGGACATAGTGTTTTGAAGAGAGATAAGAAAACTAGGGCTGAAACAACTAATCGATTAATCGACAACGAATCGATTATGAAATTGATTAATATTTTCATAATCGACCAGTAACATAATGGGGTTAAAAAAAGCTAAAATTGGCCCTTTATAGTACAAGAGCAAATAATCTCTACTGTAAACATTACTTTCACTGTTGCACAGTAAAAAAAACAAAGAGCTAATTTTTTTTTTTTTGGTGCTTTTTGCAGAAATGCACTACAGTTCATTTAACGTTCACATTTATGCTTTTTTCAGCTGTTGTGTATTCAGAAAGGGTCATGGACCTTTTTCAATGCAAAACGGTGCTTTTTTGGTTCAATGTACTTCAATGGAGAAGCTGCAGAAAACCATGTAATATTACAATTCTGCAAAACAGTCTAGAACTTTTTTTTTTCTATAGGTAAAAAAATTTTGATCTGAGTCTGATGATATTTACAAGATTCAACCTCTACATACTATTAGAGGAGATATACTCTATATACTATTAGAGGAGATTTACTCTACATACTATTAGAGGAGATATACTCTACATACTATTAGAGGAGATATACTCTACATACTATTAGAGGAGATATACTCTACATACTATTAGAGGAGATATACTCTACATACTATTAGAGGAGATATACTCTACATACTATTAGAGGAGATATACTCTACATACTATTAGAGGAGATATACTCTACATACTATTAGATTATATATACTCTACATACTATTAGATTATATCTCCTCTAATAGTATGTAGAGTATATCTCCTCTAATAGTATGTAGAGTATATCTCCTCTAATAGTATGTAGAGTATATCTCCTCTAATAGTATGTAGAGTATATCTCCTCTAATAGTATGTAGAGTATATCTCCTCTAATAGTATGTAGAGTATATCTCCTCTAATAGTATGTAGAGTATATCTCCTCTAATAGTATGTAGAGTATATCTCCTCTAATAGTATGTAGAGTATATCTCCTCTAATAGTATGTAGAGTATATCTCCTCTAATAGTATGTAGAGTATATCTCCTCTAATAGTATGTAGAGTATATCTCCTCTAATAGTATGTAGAGTATATCTCCTCTAATAGTATGTAGAGTATATCTCCTCTAATAGTATGTAGAGTATATCTCCTCTAATAGTATGTAGAGTATATCTCCTCTAATAGTATGTAGAGTATATCTCCTCTAATAGTATGTAGAGTATATCTCCTCTAATAGTATGTAGAGCATATCTCTTCTGTCTGTTATTCTCAGAGTGGATTAAAGATTTTACTCCCTAACCATATTTATGGTTATTTTATATTTGCCACTGCGTATAAGATATTTAGGAATAAATGTCCTTTTTAAAGTTTACATATTAACTAAATTATACACCACACTTTTTAAGGTTATTAACCAAAACAATTAGGGCCGAAACAACTAATCGATCGACAACTAATCGATTACTATTTTCATAATAGATTAATCGGCCAGTAACATAATGGGGTTAGAAAAGCTAAAATTAGCCCTATATAGTACAAAAAGAGCAAAAAATCTCTACTGTAAATATTACTTTCAATGTTGCAGAGTAAAAAAACGAAGGGCTAATTTATTTATTTTTTTTAAACTCCATTGTCTTAGGCCTGGTTCCCACCTATGTGTTTTTTGGTGCTTTTTGCAGAAATGCACTACAGTTCATTTAACGTTCACATCTATGCTTTTTTCAGAGGCTGTGTATTTGGAAAGGGTGCTTTTTTTGGTTCAATGGAGAAGCTGCAGAAAAGCATGTAATATTACAGTTCTGTTTGAAATTTTTTTTCTTTAAATAAAAAAAAATTGATCTGAGTCTATATACTATTAGAGGTTGAATCTGGTAAATATCAGAGTATATCTCTTCTGTCTGTTATTCTCAAAGAGGATTAAAGATTTTACTCTCTAACCATATAGTTGGTTATTTATATTTACCCCTGCGTATAAAGATATTTAGGAATAAATTGCCTTTTTTTAAACTTTACATATTAACTAAATTATACACCACACTTATTTTTAAGGTTATTAACCGATTAATCGATCGAAACAATAATCGGCCAACTAATCGATTATGAAAATAATCGTTAGTTGCAGTCCTAAAGAAAACAGTGCAGATATGTGTCCAGCTCAAATTTCATGAATCAAGTTTACTTCCACTGCCTAGAAGCGACCACATGGGTGCCAAAATAATGGCATTGATGGCATCATGCAGATGCCTGACTCTCACAGTGACTATACAATTTTGTAACTATATAATATTTAATATATTTACCATTTTATGTTTAAAAAGTGTTTTTATTTTTATTTTTTATTTGCATTTATTTTATTTAAATTACCGAAATAATTACTTAGCCTCTCCATAAATGCTGCCAGATCTGGATATAAGGTAGACTCATAAGGTCTGTAGAATGTTCTTATCGCAGAGCATTTTTGAAAAATACTAATACAAGGAAATAATCATATTTGATTAAGGCTTAACTCCATCAATGCATGTTTTTGTTTTGAAAGAAAAGAGAACTGAAAATAAAGGAAAAATTCAGAATATTTTGCCTGGAGTTTTTCCGCAGGGACCGCACATGACAAGGCCCCAGGGAGAAAACTTTGCATGTACATAAAATAGTTTTCCTGCAGGCAACCTTGTGATTCCCACAGTTCCAGCAGCATCAGCTTGGTAAATGAGATTTCTTTAGACACGGGTTATAAATTCTGTGTGAATGAAAGATATATATACTATGTGCGTATATTTATATCTATCTCTACACCAAAAAAAGAGCGGCACTCACGGGTCTTGAAAGGTGAATACGCGATGGCAGTTTAATTCGACGTTTGCTGTGCACCCGGGTCCATTTTTTTATCCCCGATTTGCATGCGGTGACAGCCATTTGATATATAGATATACACACACACAAACACACTATATTGTCAAAAATATTGGGATACCTGCCTTTACACGCACATAAACCTAAATGTCATCCCAGTCTTAGTCCGTAGGGTTCAATATTGAGTTGGCCCACCCTTTGCAGCTATAACAGCTTCAGCTCTTCTGGGAAGGCTGTCCGCAAGGTTTAGGAGTGTGTCTCTGGGAATGTTTGACCATTCTTCCAAAAGTGAATTTGTGAGGTCACTCACTGATGTTGGACGAGAAGGCCTGTCTTGCAGTCTCTGCTCTAATTCATCCCAAAGGTGTTGTATCAGGCTGAGGTCAGGACTCTGTGTGGGCCAGTCAAGTTCCTCCACCTCAAACTCACTCATCCATGCCTTTATGGACCTTGCTTTGTGTACTGGTGTGCAGTCATGTTGGAACAGGAAGGGGTCATACCCAAACTGTTCACACAAAGTTGAGAGCATGAAATTGTCCAAAATGACTTGGTATGCCGACGCCTTAAGAGTTCCCTTCACTGAAACTAAGGGACCAAGCCCAACCCCTGAAAAGCAACCCCGACACCATAAATCCCCCCTTTACCAAATGATTTGGCATACAGCCCCATTAGCTTGAATGGCCAAGTTTGTCAAAGCATAGGGGCATGTCGGCAGCCTCCTCCGGTTGTTTAGCTGAACTTAAACTTTTTTTTTTTTATGTTCCAATGGGCTGGGTCATTCCTGCCCTGCAGCCTGCCTCTTTAACCACTTAAGGACTGCCCCACGTACATATACTGCGGCAGGGCTGCCCTTTAGCGCAAAATCGCGTACAGTTAGAAAGCACTCCCTAGGAACACACTTCGCCCCTGATAAGCCCTTCCCTGCCCGTGTCATATATACAGTGACAGTGTATATTTTTTTTAGTATTGATCACTGTAGTGGTGTCACTGGTCCCCAAAAAGTCGCTTGGTGTCAGATTTGTCCACCACAATGTCGTCGCCCCGATAAAAAAATCGCTGATCGCCACCATTACTAGTAAAAACAATAAAAAAAAGTGCATAAATCTATCCCATAGTTTGTAGACGCTATAACTTTTGCGCAAACCAATCAATATACGCTTATTGCTAACATTTTTTCTCTTTTTTTCTTTGCTACGTTTTTGGTTAAAATAAAAAAAAAAAAAGAGTACATATTGGTCTAAATTGATGAGGAAATTTGATTTTTTTTTTTTTTTATTTTAATTGGATGTGTTTTTACCTTTTTATAGCATAAAGTAAAAAATATATTTTTTTCAAAATTCTTTTTGTTTATAGTGCAAAAAATAAAATCCCCAGAGGCGATCAAATGCCACCAAAAGAAAGCTAAAAAAAGACATACATTTTATTTGGGTACAGCGTTGCATGACCGCGCGATTGTCAGTTAAAGCAACGAAGTGCCATACCGAAAAATAGCCTGGTCAGGAAGGGGGTAAAATTTCTGGAGCTGTGGTGGTTAATGGGACTGCATATTTGGGTATGATTCTGCCTAAAAATCATTGGAGTTTGAAAAGAAAAGCGCATTCGGCTACAGGGATAAGTTGGGATTATGCTCAAGCTCATCTCTAGCTAGGAGAGAGAAAGCATAAAGAGCTTAGAGCAGCCTCTGTGTACAGGTATTGTTAGGTTTATCCCGGTGCGGGGGTTTAAAGTGAATCATCTATTTTTGGCACGATGTTGGGCATTCATAGAACTATAAACCAAATAACTTCATTTACCTTGCAGCAGCACCACTAGCTTGGTATCTTCCTCCAAATTTATAATTTTAGAAGTTGCTCTGCATTAATTTCCTTTGTAGGGGACCAGACATTCATACCTGCTCTCTTTTGCAGGTTGACTGGTCCCCTCCCTGCTCTGTTGTCTTTCTCTCTGTTCGATTGCGGACTTCATTATGTCAGTGTAAAGGGACAGTGGACAGCGCTTTTGTAATCTACATGCTTGTCTTCCCTAAGCTCCGCCCACTGCTGACATTTTGCGCATCACTTTATTGGCAATCTCACGGCTACACCTCCTCCACTATAGAGTGAAGAACAGCAGTTTAGGATACTGACCGGAATAACTGCACACTGGAGAATAGAATAGGGCTGAACACAAGAATTAAGTAAGGCAAATGTGGGCAACAAACAAATGTCCAATACTCTTAAAGAAACCTATCAGTGTCCTGAGCTGCTGGGCAACACACAGCACCAAGGTCTTTAACAGCAGAGGGGGCAGAGATTAACAGGACTTGCCCCACAGATGCGCCCAGCCAGAAAACGAACCTTCTGATGCAAGGAGAAGGGTAAATGATGTGCAACACTAAGGTCTGCCCACCTACATACAACTGAGAGAAGAAGCTGAGGAGATTTCCATGAAGTACCTACTGTACTCGTCTTGATGTTCTCAGGCTTTGGAGGTTGGAGGAGTACAAAGAGATAACCAAATCAGGGGACACATGTGAATGAGTGTTTTTGTTTTGTCAAAGTTATCCTGGAGTGGGGCTTTAAGCAAAAATTAGCTTGGGCCTGTCATACTTCTGCATGGTTTGTGCCTATTGCACGGAGAATTAAAGACTTCTGATTTAAACCTGATGAAGGTTCTAATTTCCCTGGTGAAACTATTCCAAGTTTGGGTAACGAGGAGGAGCTTTCTTGCATTAACTTGCACTTGCAATTTGTTGCACTGCACAATAGTGCACCATGATAGATACTAATCTACAATCCCAATTGGGAAAAAAAGTTGAGACGCTGTGTAAAATCAATGTAAAAACAGAATGCAATTATTTGCAGATCTGAATCCCATGTTTTACTCACAATAGCAACTATATCAAATGTTTAAACTGAGAATGTACCATTTTAAGAAAAATAATTTAAGATCATTTTGAAATTAATGGCAGCGATACATCTCGAAAAATGGGTACAGGGCCACGTTTACCACAATGTAGCATTTCCTCCTTTTAACAATACTCTGTAGATGTCTGGGAACTAAGGAGATCAGGTGCTGGAGTTTTGCGAGTTGTTTCATTCTTGCCTGATCTAGGATTGTAACTGCTCAACAGTCCTGGGTTGTCTTTGTCGTATTTTTTTGTTTCAAGAGAGGCCAAATATTTTCAATTGGTGAAAGGTCTGGACTGCAGGCAGGCAGTCATAGATACAGATACAGTATGCGGTGAAGTCATGTCCTACTGCCATATTCAAGGCCTTCACTGAAAGACATCGCCTGGATGGGAACATATGCTGCTCAAAAACCTGGATATATCTTTCAGCATTAACGATGCATTTCCAGATATGCAAGTTGCACATTCCATTCACACTAACGCACCCCCACACTATCAGAGATGCAGCCTTCTGAAATAAGTCTTTATGGCAAACCAGCCATTCTCCCTTTCCTCTTTAGTGTGGTGGACGCGACACCCATCTTGCCAAAAAGAATGTCCAATTTTGATTCGTCCGACCACAGAAGAGTTTTCCACTTTGCAACAGACCAATTTAAATGAGCTTTGGCCCAGAGAAGACAGTAGCACCAGATTTTCTGCATATTTTGATATGTTACTGTAGAGATGATGATATACTTTAAGTCTTTGTAGTTTTACGTTGAACATTTATTCTTAAGTTTTTAACATTTTTGCACACTTTCCACAGGTGAACTTCTGCCCATTTTTGCTTCTGAGACACTCTGCTCTTTATACCCTATGATGTTACTGCCCTGTTCACAAATAAGCTTATTATTTGCAAAATGTACTTCCAGCTCTTCCTTGTTAGTACCACTTACTTTGCCAGGTTTTTGTTGCCCTGTCCCAACTTTTTTGAGATGTGTTGCTGCCATCAATTTCAAAATTACTTTATTTGTTTCTTAATATGGCACATTTTCTCAGTTTAAACATTTTGATGTTTTCCATTTTCTTTTGAAAATAAAATATGGGTTTGTGATTTGCAGATCGGTACATTCTTCTTTTTATTTTTTATTTTTATTATTTTTTTGGGAATTGAGTTGTAAATGGATAGAGATAGGTGTGTGTGTGTGTGTGTGTGTGTGTGTGTATATGTATGTGTGTATATATCTATATCTCTATATATATATATATATATATATATATATATATATATATATATATATATATATATATATCTATATATATATATATATATATATATATATATATATATATATCCTATATATATATCCTATATATATATATATATATATCCATATATATATCCTATATATATATCATATATATATCCTATATATATATATATATATATATATATATATATATATATATATATCCTATATATATATATCCATATATATATATATATATATATATATATATATCCCATATATATATATATATATATATATATATATATATCCCATATATATATATATATCCTATATATATATATATATATATATATATATATATCCTATATATATATATATATATCCTATATATATATCTATATCCTATATATATATATATATATCCTATATATATATCTATATCCTATATATATATATATATATATCCTATATATATATCTATATCCTATATATATATCTATATCCTATATATATATATATCTATATCCTATATATATATATATATATCTATATCTATATATATATATATATTATAATCTATATTATATATATAATCTCTCTATATCTGCGGGTGCCCATGCTGACCCATGTCCACAACCAAAAATGCCTACGATGGGCACGTGAGCATCAGAACTGGACCACAGAACAATGGAAGAAGGTGGCCTGCTCTGATGAATCATGTTTTCTTTTGCATCACGTAGGTGGCCACATGCATGTGTGTTGCTTATCTGGGGATGAGATTGCATCAGTGCTTCCACTGGCTTTCCTGGTGCTATGTTCTACTGGGAAATCTTTGGTCCTGCCATTCATGTGCATTTTACCTGACATGTATTGCCTACCTAAACCCGTCTCCGACCAATTACACTCCTTAATGGAATTGGTTTTCCCAGTGGCCTCTTTCAGCAGGATAATGGCCCCTGCCACACTACAAAAATGGTTTAGGAATGGTTTAGGAATGGTTTGAGGAGCACAACGAGTTCAAAGTGTTGACTTCACCTCCAAATTCTCCAGATCTCAATTCAATCACGCATCTGTGAAATGTGCTGGAAAAACAAATCTGATCCATGGACACTGCACCTCGCAATTTACGGAACTTAAAAGATATGCTACTGATGGCTTGGTGCCAGATGCTACAGCATACCTTCAGAGATCTAATGGCACCCATGCCTCGATGGGTCAGGGCTGTTCTGGCCGCAATAGGGGACCTACTCAATAATAGGTGGGTGGTCATAAAGTTATGGTTGATTGGTGTATAATACCAGAACAGCTCATTGCTACAAACTTAACACGAGGCGGCCTTGTTCTTGTGTAACACTGCCAAATGCTTTATTATTGACCCTTGAATTCAAATCAATAAGTCATACCTATTCTCTTAAATAATATTTGTCTGGCACCTATTTGTACACGTTCTCATTCCAGCTTTTCCCTCCTGACAGCCTGTGCTGGCCTGTGTATAAATATGATGGATGCTGTGTAGCTGGGAGGAGATGGCAGCTCCCAGTGTTACTGTTGCTGATGGCCTGTAGATTGTGAAATATTCTCCTGCTGTGAAGAGGTCTTCAATAGGGCAGAACGCTATACCTCAAAGCTTTGTACCTGTAATCTAAAACTGCAGGACATAAGCAAGGCTAGACAAGTCCACAATACATATACTGTATATCTGTGTTTTTAAGTGTTCTGTAATTGCTTTTTTTATTTAAATGATTCCATATTTCTAGGCCGCTCAGTGATTGCATAGATGTATATTTTATATACAATGTCGCTTCTATTTACCCGTTTAGAGTTAAAGATTGACCTTAACACCATCTAAAACCTAGCTGGCAATTTTAATGCTGCCATTAGAGGCGATTTGCAAGAAGTCTAACACATTAGTGCACTGCACTTGACTTTCCGATTGTATGCGAATCACCAATTGAGAGGTAACAAGTGCCAGCAAGCAGTGAACGGTGGTCAAAGAAATGATCCAGCTTTAATGAATGTCATCTTCCGTTCATTGCATTTGGTTAAATAGATTTTTTTTTTTACCTCCTGTAATTGTAAGAAGAAAATAGACATTATAAAAAATTATACTATTTACAACTGTTTGAATTGTTGGGTCTTTTATTTAAACCCATTTTGTACAAATGGCTTTGGTTTGCATGCATTTAATCAAACAAAACCAGCAAGTTGGTTCCGGAAGCATAACATTTTAAAGGAGAAGTACAGCCAGAGCTCATTTGGCTGTACTTCTCCTGTGGATCACAGGCTTGCAGTTCATTCTGCACTCCTGTCACCCCTTTTCAGCTGACGTCTAATGTTAGAGCAAGTCCAGGCTCGGGAAAGATTGCAAGCATATGGCCGGGATCCGCCCACATGCGGAGAGGCTCAGAGGGCCGCTCCTGCTCCTCCACAGCCCAGTGCTCCAGTGAGCGTGGGGGGCAGAGCTGCTGACTGACAGATCAGTCGGGTCTTAGTGCTGGCCGAAGACAGATGCAGCATCGGAGCGATGCTGCATTCACCTAGGTAAGTAGGATCCAAAAACTAAAAATAAAAGCATTCCCATACTTCTCTTTTAAGAGATTTTATTAATAATTTTAATGGCCTTAGAAAGCACAGTGGCTAAGTGGTGAGTGTTTCCACCTAGCAGGACTAGGGTCGTCTGTTCAAATCCCAAACACGCACTGCCTGCTCGGACTTTGGATGTTCTGCCTGTTCCTGCATGGGTTTCCTGAGGGTACATATAGTTACATAGGTTGAACTGAATGGACTTGTGTCTTTTTTCATCCTCCCCTACTATGCGTGTGATTATATGTCAGTATTACATTGTATATCCCTGTATGTTGTGGTCGTTCAGGTGCTTATCTAATCGTTTTTTGAAACCTCCGCCTGTGGAAGGGAATTCCACACCCTTGCCGCTCTTATAGTAAATAACCCTCTGCGCAGATTAATGTTAAACCTCTTTTCTTCTAAATTTAATGAGTGGCGGCCACGTGTCTTATTAAACTCCCTTCCGCGGAAAAGTTTTATACCTATTGTGGAGTCACCAGTATGGCATTTGTAAATTGAAATCATATCCCCCCTCTCAAGCATCTCTTATCCAGAGAGAATAAGTTCAGTGCTCGTAACCTTTCTTCATAACCAATATCCTCCAGTCCCTTTTTATTAGCTTTGTTGCCCTTCTCTGTACTCGATCCATTTCCAGTAGATCCTTTCTGAGGACTGGTGCCCAGAACTGGACAGCATACTTCCGGTGAGGCCGGACCAGAGTCTTGTAGAGTGGGAGAATTATCGCTTTATCTCTGGAGTTAATCCCCTTTTTAATGCAGGGCAATACTCTGCTTTGTTAGCAGCAGCTTGACATTGCATGCCATTGCTGAGCTTATCTACTAGGACCCCCAGGTCATTTTCCATCCTTGATTCGGTGAGTAGATTGCATTCATATTTTTGCTACCCAAATGCATTATTTTACATATTTCCACTTTAAACTTAATTTGCCATGTAGTTGCCCACCCCATTAATTTGTCCAGATCGTCTTGCAAAGTTTCCACATCCTGTGTAAGATATTGCCCTGCTTAGCTTAGTATCGTCCGCAAATACAGAGATTGAACTGTTTACCCCATCCTCCAGGTCCTTTATGAACAAATTAAATAGGATTGGTCCTAGCACAGAACCCTGGGGGACCCCACTTTCCACCCCGGACCATTCAGAGGACTCCCCATTTACCTCCACCTTCTGAACTCGCCCTTGTAACCAGTTTTCAACCCATGTATTCACACTATGGTCCATGCCAACGGACCTTACTTTGCACAGTAAACGTTTATGGAGAGCTGTGTCAAATGCTTTTGCAAAATCCAGATACACCACATCTACGGGCCTGCCTTTATCTAGATGGCAGCTCACCTCCTCATAGAAGGTTAATAGATTGATTTGGCAAGAATGATTCTTAATGAATCCATGCTGATTACTGGTAATGATACAGTTTTTATTACTAAAATCTTGTATATAATCCCTTATCACCTCCAAGAGCTTGCATACTATTGATGTTAGGCTAACTGGTCTGTAATTCCCAGGGATGTGTTTTTGGCCCTTTTTTAAATATTGGTGCTACATTGGCTTTTCTCCAATCAGCTGGTACCATTCCAGTCAGTAGACTGTCAGTAAAAATTAGGAACAGTGGTCTGGCAATTACTTGACCGAGTTCCCTAAGGCCCCTCGGGTGCAAGCCATCTGGTCCCGGTGACTTAATAATGTTAAGTTTTCCAAGTCTGTTTCTAATTCTGTCTTCTGTTAGCCCTGAGGGTTCTTCCTGAGATGCGTCAAAAGGATAAACACTGCAGTTTTGGTTACTGAAGCCCCCTGATTCCCTCGTGAAGACTGAGGAGAAGAATAAATTCCATACCTTCGTCATCTCCCCATACTTTGTAACCAGATTTCCTTCCTCATTCTTTATAGGGCCAATATGGTCTGTCCTCCCTTTTTTACTGTTTATATACTTAAAGAATTTCTTGAGATTTTTTTTTGCTCTCCTCCGCTATGTCTTTCGTGTTCTATCTTAGCCGCCCTAATTGCACCCTTACATTTCTTGTTGCATTCTTTGTAAAGTCTGAATGCTGATGATCCTTCAGCTTTGTATTTCTTGAAAGCCTTCTCCTTTGCTTTTAGATGCGTTTTTACATTGGAGTTAAGCCATCCAGGACTTTTGTTCGCTCTTTTAAATTTATTTCCCAATGGGATGCACTGGCTAATGCCCTTATTTAATATGCTCTTAAAGCAAACCCATCTCTTTTCCGTGTTCTTTGTTCCTAAGATTTTATCCCAATTTATATCTTCAAGCATGGTTTGTAGTTTAGAGAAGTTGGCTCTTTTGAAATTGAGTGTCTTTGTATTCCCCTTATGATTCCTATTTGTGTGATTTATACTGAAGCGAATTGACCTGTGATCGCCATTTCCTAAATTGCCCATTATTTCCACATTTGTGATCAGGTCTGTATTGGTAATCAGTAGGTCTAGTAACATTTTGTTTCTAGTTGGTGCGTCTACCATCTGACCCATAAAAGTGTCCTGCAAGACATTTAAGAACTGGCAAGCCTTAGACGAATGCATGGTTCCTTCCGCCCAGTCTGTCTGGCTAATTAAAATCCCCCATTATGATGACACTTCCCATACTTGCTGCTAATCCAAATTGTGATAGGAGGTCCGTCTCCCCCTCCTCCCTCAGGTTAGGGTGCCTATAGCTAATACTCCCAGTATTATTTTACTCCGGTTTCCTTCCATATTCCAAAGACCTGCTGGTAGGTTAACTGGCGTGTGTGTGTGTGTGTGTGTGTGTGAAGCACTGCGTAAATGGACGGTGCTATACAAGTACCTGTAATAAATAAAATAAAAGCTGTGTGCAGACCGCCTCACTTAGAAGTATGCCGGTAAGGCAGCATCACTGCGCTGGATCATGTATCTGATCGTGATCTAGCACCTCTGGGTAGAGGGCACCCTGACTGTGCTGTGATTAGTCCCAGCACAAAGCCAATCAGCGGGCGTCAGTGGGCTCTGTCATTCAGAGAAGGGAGCTCTGTGATGTAAACACAGAGCTCCAAATAGTGGCAGGCTATCTTGCTGTGTTTTTTTTTTTTTGTTTGTTTTTTTTTTTCCTCTGCAAAGCAGGAAAAACGCAATATTTAGTAGTGAGAGCACATAACACACACATTGTTAGACACATATTTAACCCCTCAATCCCCCCTAGATTCTGACCCTTTCTCAGCCAGTGTCCTTAGTACAGGGTTAGTGCATAGTGTCAGGTCTGACATCAGTATCAGTTAGTCAGTACCCCCCCCCCCCCCCCCCAAGCCAGCATCGGCGCCACATTAATAGTCTAAAAAATATATATATTTACAAATTCCAGTATCAATAATATACACTTATTGGGATTTTTATTTATCAAAGACCTGCAGCAGAATAAATTTTGCCCTAAATGTATTAAGAAATTTGATTTAGTAAATTATTAACTGGTTATGTTTTATAGAAGAAACTAAATATTGGGTTTTTCCCCCTTCTTTTTTTTTTTTTTGTTTATATTATAAAAAAATCAAAAAAACCCAGTGGTGATCAAATGCCACCAAAAGAAAGCTTGATTTGTGTCAAACCATTAGAATATATATATGTGTGTGTGTGTGTGTGTGTGTATATGTGTGTGTGTGTGTGTGTATATATATATATATATATATATATATATATATATATATATATATATATATATATATATATATATATATATATATATATATATATATATATATATATACACACAGGCACAATTTTTATACTTTTTGGCTCTGTATGCCACCAGAATAAAATTAAAATAAAACCATCTAAATGAATTTGACGTGCAGACTTTCAGCTTTAATACAAGGGATCGAACATAAATATCAAGTACAAATTTTAGGAACTGTAACCATTTTATATACACAATACCCCGATTTTCAGGCGCTCAAATGTAATTGGACAAACGAATATAATCATAAATTAAAATGTTCATTTTTTAATATTTTGTTGAGAATCCTTTACTGGCAATGACTGCCTGAAGTATGGAACCCATGGACATCACCAAAGACTGGGTTTCCTCCTTTCTGATGCTTTGTCAGGCTCTAACTGCAGATGTCTTCAGTTCTTTGTGGGTCTTTCTGCCTTTTAGTTTTGCCTTCAGCAAGTTAAATGCATGCTCAATTATGTTGAGATCAAGTGATTGATTTAGGTTATTGAAGAATATTCCACTTATTTTCCTTCAAAAGCTCCTGGGTTGCTTTTGCATAGCATCTGGGCATAGAATGCATTAAGATAAAAAACAAAAACCTGCCTTTACAACCACTTTAATGTATGTAAATGCAACCTGCAGTAAAATGCTGGAAATGCACATTACAGCTTATGCATCAGTCTATTGCAGTGGTTCTCAACCTATCTAGTGCTGTGACCCCTTGATAAAATTTCCTGAGTTGTGGGGACCCCTAGCAGTAAAATTATTTTCGTAGCGTGGGTTATCAGCACCCAAGGCAAAACAAGTAATTGCGCCCCTAACCCACGGACATATAGTGCTCCCTGAATCCCTTCCACTTGTACAGTATTAAAACCCCTTATAGTACATTTTAGGATGTACCACTCTTTCTTTCTTTGTTCTCCTTTCTTTCCCTCTTATATCTCTATATCCTAATGTCTTGTTTTTTCCCCATCCCTCTCACTAGCCGTCTTTCTTGTTCTTTCTCGAATTCTTTTTCTCCCTTTATCTTTGTTCCTCCCCCTCTTATCCTCTCCCTTCCATGTATTCTATATTTTTATTCCTTTTCTTACTCCTTGGTGGGGGGTGGGGGAATGGGATGAGTGGCAGTGCTGGGGGGAGTTCTGTTAAGCCAACTTGGGTGCCCTTGATCGAGGTCATCTGCTGATCTGAGAACTGTAGTGGGGACTTTTATTGGCAACTATAATCACAGGTAGTGTTTACTCACTGTGTCTCCGGCTTCACTATGTCTGACTGTGTGGTGACTCGTAGTGACACCTATGCCGAAATCAGGAGATGGGGTCTCCTCCAGCCCCTCCCACTTCACATTCCTCACCAGTCAGCTGACCTCTAGTCTCTGCCTCCCAGTCATGCGGTGGGCGAACACAGGCTCATGGAACAGCCCAGCTGGGCAACTGCAAAAAGGCTGGGAGAGGGGTGCGGGCTTCAGGAACAGCCCAGCATTCGGTGACCCCTGGCAAATCGTCATTCGACCCCCGAGGAGGTCCCGACCCCCAGGTTGAGAACCACTGGTCTATTGCAATTGCAAAATGTTCATGTTTTGACTAAACTGTACCTTATTATTTCTTGGCTAGCGTCACCATGAGGATTATGTTTGGGATATATTTTGAACTGTTGACTTGTTGAATAAACCTTTTACTCAGTTTGCACATTATACTGGAGTGGTAGAATTTGAATTTCATAGATATGGATGTTGTAGGAGAAGCAGTTTAGCTTTGTGACAGGCAGGGAAAATGATTTTTAATGATCTCACCCCCTTCGGAGCTGAAACGTGCTGAAATTAATAGAATTCAGTAGCTGTCGTCTTGATTTCTGATTAATACACGGAATTGTGCTGAACCACGAAGATATGAACCTAATGTAATGGTTCTTGTAATGTGCAGTTGTGTGTTTGAAAGTAAAGTTAGGGCTTGGGTGCACTGCACACGCCATTATTGTAACAGGGGCCTAATTTTATAAGAATGTATTGTTCCATATTGTGTTTTTAGTAGTGTTGTCATCAGGTTAATCCAAGAATATAAAATAGTTTTCAAGTAGGATAGGTCTGAGACGAGATGAGGCAAAAAAAAAAACCTCAATGCATATGTGTTCTTGTGGAATGTGATGTGCACCGGAAATTGGAGAATTCTTATTTGCTACTGAATGTCAAATGATATTGCAATTTATTTGGTATGTGATTGCATATATGTTGGGTGCATAGAATTAAGTGCATTAGTGCACCAAGCAGTATGTGGCGCTACTAGTACTCCTTTTATAAACTATGATCTTGGTGACATAATAGATAATTTTGTTGCAGTTTGACTTTTTTTTTTTTTTTTTTTTTCTTCAATAGTTTTACACATAACTTTTCTGTTGGAGTTTTACCGCTTTGTTACTGTTCTTGTTTTTACTTCTGAAAGCTTTTTTTTTTTAATTTAAATTTTTTTTCCCCATTTTACAGGCAGTTCAACCTTCGAATGAAGAGGGATACTTCTCTTTTCTCTCCTGACTTCAAGCTCGAAATGGGAGGAGCAATTGTAGATTATGATACATCTCATATATACAGTGGGCAGCTCTTTGGTAAGTTGTGTGTGATATCTGCTGCTTTTTAAGGCTTTTGCACATAGGCCACCTGTGCCGGTTCAGTCTAAATTAAGCTGTGTTTCCTCAAGTTGTACTTATATATACAGCACTGCTATTGTAAATATGAGTACATCAAGCAAGCATTTGCAAAATGGGTATCCTATTTTTTTTTTTTTTCAAATGATTGTACACTGTATTCATGTTTTCTAGGGATGCACTGATGTGGAGTATTTTCAGGACTACTCGTGAAAATGCTCCCAATACTGAAAACGAATACTTTACGGTGTGTGTTTTGCGTCCATATAAAATGAATGGGTTCAAATTGCACTGCAAAGAATCGCATGCGATTTGAACAGGAATTCAGTGTGATTCCCGTCCGTGTGTGTGTAAACCCAGTAAAGAAAGAAAAAGACAATGTAGTGCAGCAATAGGCAGTTTACTAAAATGTTATAACAACTCGCAAAGTAAGTATCTAGTGGACACTTCTGCTTCATTGGGGGAAAACAGTGGATCAGACAAGGGTTCATAGTACCTGTGTAGTGTGAGTACCTGAGTGTTTTCTGAGTAGTGTGTGTGGATCGTTAGTACTTGTATATTGTGTACTGTATACTTGAGTATTGCGATTGCACGTAGGTCTGTGAGTACCTGTGTATTGTCTTGTTGTGTACCTGTGTATTGTCTTGAGTGTTAGTGCCAGGAAGCTAGCTGTTAGGTAATTTGGACAGGGTAAAATCCCCATACTCCATACTAAAGGAGAGCCAGGAACGTACACGGCAGGTGCCGGCAGGGGCCAGCACAGAGGCGGGTGGAGACAGAGGTGCAGGCACTAGCAAAGAGTAGATGGGTGACAGTCAGGAGGGGTAGAGGGGGAAGTGCCAGGGAGGCCGATCCAGGACTGGAGCATCCCAATAAGTGCGCTCCATTGAGTGACATTGGTGAAACCAGTCAGGGACCAGCACTGCTGGAGCTGAGGGACTCTCCTAGCTGCCAGGGGAAGAACTCCTCCAGTGAGAGTGGGGGGGCAGCAAAGGGAAAGGAAAGACAGATTCTGGTGGTAGGGGACTCAATTCTTAGGACAGAGAGGGCAATCTGTAACCAAGTCCTGAAGCGCCGAACAGTATGTTGTCTACCGGGCGCTCGGGTTCGGCACATCACGGATCTTGTGGACAGGTTACTGGGAGGGGCTGGGGAAGACCCGGCTGTCATGGTGCATGTTGGCACCAATGACAAAGTCAGAGGCAGATGGAGTGTCCTAAAGAACGATTTTAGGGACTTAGGAGCTTCATTGAGGAAAAGGACCTCCAAGGTAGTATTCTCAGGAATACTACCGGTACATCGAGCCACACCAGAAAGGCAGAGGGAGATTAGGGAAGTAAACAAGTGGCTGAAGAGCTGGTGTAGTAAGGAGGGGTTTGGGTTCCTGGAGGACTGGGCCGACTTCTCAGGCGGTAACCGGTACTATAGAAGGGACGGACTGCTCCTAAATGAGGAGGGTGCAGATCTGCTGGGAATGAAGATGGCCAAAAAGTTAGAGGGGTTTTTAAACTAGGCGATGGGGGGGAGGGTCCAGAGACAGAGATAGCCAGTGTGGAAGATATTCCAGAGGGTAGTATTGGGGGCATTAGTGGTAGGTTACCCAAAGCACAAAAACACAAGGTGAGTATAGTAGCAAGTCCTAGTTGCAATCTCGAAACACCCAATACGAGGACAATATGCGACCGGTCTAAACTATGTGGCATGTTCACCAATGCCAGGAGCATGGCGGACAAGATGGGTGAACTAGAGATACTGTTGTACAAGGAGGATTTGGATTTTGTGGGAATTTCAGAGACCTGGTTCAACAGCTCTCATGATTGGCTGGCAAACATTCAAGGGTATACCCTATACCGCAAGGATAGAGAGGGTAAAAAAGGGGGAGGGGTATGCCTATATATCAAGAATAATGTACAAGGGAATGTGAGAGATGACATCACTGAGGGAGCTAGAGAGGAGGTGGAATCCTTATGGGTAGAGCTCCAAAGGGATGAAGCTAAGGGGAAAATAATACTGGAAGTATGCAATAGGTCCCCTAACCTGAGGGAGGAAGTGGAGACTGATCTATCACAAATTGGATTAGCAGCAAGGATGGTAAGTGTTATCATAATGGGGGATTTTAATTATCCAGACATAGACTGGGTGGAGGGAACCGCGCATTCATTTAAGGCTCGCCAGTTCCTTAATGTCTTGCAGGACAATTTTATGGGTCAGATGGTAGACGCACCAACTAGAAATAAAACATTACTGGATCTACTGATTACCAACAATAAATACCTGATCACGGATGTGGAAATACGGGGCAATTTAGGTAACAGCGATCACAGGTCAATTAGTTTCAGTATAAATCACACAAATTGGAAACATGAAGGGAACACAAAGACACTGAATTTCAAAAGAGCCAACTTCCCTAAACTACAAACCTTGCTAAAAGGCATAAATTGGGATAAAATATTAAGAGCAAAGAATACGGAGGAGAGATGGGTTTGCTTTAAGAGCATATTAAATAAGGGCATTAGCCAATGTATCCCATTGGGTAATACATTTAAAAGAGCGAACAAAAATACTGGGTGGCTTAACTCCAATGTAAAAATGCATATAAAAGCAAAGGAGAAGGCCGTCAAAAATACAAGATTGAGGGATCATCCTCAGCATTCAGACTTTATAAAGAATGCAACAAGAAATGTAAGGGTTCAATTAGGACGGCCAAGATAGAACATGAAAGACACATAGCGGAGGAGAGCAAAAAAAATCCCAAGAAATTCTTTAAGTATGTAAACAGTAAAAAAGGGAGGACAGACCATATTGGCCCCATAAAGAATGAGGAAGGACATCTGGTTACAAAGGATGGGGAGATGGCGAAGGTATTGAATTTATTTTCTCCTCAGTCTTCACGAGTGAATCGGGGGGCTTCAGTAACCAAAACTGCAGTGTTTATCCTCATGACACAACACAGGAAGCACCTCCATGGTTAACAGAGGACAGAATTAAAATTAGACTTGAGAAACTTAACATTAATAAATCACCGGGACCAGATGGCTTGCATCCGAGGGCACTTGGGGAACTCAGTCAAGACCGTTGTTCCTAATTTTTACAGACAGTCTATTGACTGGAATGGTACCAGCTGATTGGAGAAAAGCCAATGTAGCACCAATATTTAAAAAGGGCCCAAAATACATCCCTGAGAATTACAGACCAGTTAGCCTACCATCAATAGTATGTAAACTCTTGGAGGGAATGATAAGGGACTATATACAAGATTTTAGTAATAAGAACGATATCATTAGCAGTAATCAGCATGGATTCATGAAGAATCGTTCTTGCCAAACCAATCTATTAACCTTCTATGAGGAGGTGAGTTGCCATCTAGATAAAGGAAGGCCCGTAGACGTGGTGTATCTGGATTTTGCAAAAGCATTTGACACAGTTCCCCATAAACGTTTACTGTACAAAATAAGGTCCGTTGGCTTGGACCATAAGGTGAGTACATGGATTGAAAACTGGCTACAAGGGCGAGTTCAGAGGGTGGTGATAAATGGGGAGTACTCAGAATGGTCAGGGGTGGGTAGTGGGGTTCCCCAGGGTTCTGTGCTGGGACCAATCCTATTTAATTTGTTTATAAACGACCTGGAGGATGGGATAAACAGTTCCATCTCTGTATTTGCAGACGATACTAAGCTAAGCAGGGCAATGACTTCTCCGCAGGATGTGGAAACCTTACAAAAAGACCTGAACAAATTAATGGGGTGGGCGACTACATGGCAAATGAGGTTCAATGTAGAAAAATGTAAAATAATGCATTTGGGTGGCAAAAATATGAATGCAATCTATACACTGGGGGGAGAACCTCTGGGGGAATCTAGGATGGAAAAGGACCTGGGGGTCCTAGTAGATGATAGGCTCAGCATTGGCATGCAATGCCAAGCTGCTGCTAATAAAGCAAACCATATTGGCATGCATTAAAAGGGGGATCAACGCAAGAGATAAAACGATAATTCTCCCACTCTACAAGGCTCTGGTCCGGCCGCACCTGGAGTATGCTGTCCAGTTCTGGGCACCAGTCCTCAGGAAGAATGTACTGGAAATGGAGCGAGTACAAAGGGCAACAAAGCTAATAAAGGGTCTGGAGGATCTTGGTTATGAGGAAAGGTTGCAAGCACTGAACTTATTCTCTCTGGAGAAGAGACGCTTGAGAGGGGATATGATTTCAATTTACAAATACTGTACTGGTGACCCCACAATGGGGATAAAACTTTTTCGCAGAAGAGAGTTTAATAAGACTTGTGGCCACTCATTACAATTAGAAGAAAAGAGGTTTAACCTTAAACTACGTAGAGGGTTCTTTACTGTAAGAGCGGCAAGGATGTGGAATTCCCTTCCACAGGCGGTGGTCTCAGCGGGTAGCATTGATAGCTTCAAGGAACTATTAGATAATCACCTGAATGACCGCAACATACAGGGATATACAATGTAATACTGACACATAATCACACACATAGGTTGGACTTGATGGACTTGTCTTTTTTCAACCTCACTTACTATGTAAATATGTTTCCAAATCTAATCCCTGTTTTCCCAAATAAGCCATGGCTGGTATGATCTTGAGGTAGCTCAAAGATTTTCCATCTCCTGGTTAGCAGATCCGGAGACTTCCATATTTTCTGTTAAGCTGAACATGCACTTTATTTCCCTTGTTCAGCCTGTGGAAGTAGATTTTCTGTACATACCTACAGCAGCCACTCAAGCCTTCCTGTCAAGGCCAAATCTTAAAGTAATTGTTAATTAAAAATAAATAATGTTATACTAAACCTACTCTGTGCAATGGTTTTGGGTCTGTTAATTTGGGTCCACGGCTGGCAGTCCTGGCTCTGCCCTGCCGTGCCCACCCACCCCCAATAGCAAGTCTCTCTGTGGGCACTCAAGCAGGCTTGCTCCCGAGCTGCATTGTCAATTCACACAGAGTGCGGCTTGGCCTCACCCCCGCTCTCTCTTCATTGGCTGAATAAAATTATGTGATTGACAGCAGCAGGAGCCAGTGGCGAGAAAGAGACCCAGGAGAGCTCAGGTAAGTATAATTGGGGCTGGGGGGGGAGCTGCACCCAGGTTTGTTACCTTAATGCATAGAATACATTCAAGGTAGAAAAAAAATCTTCTGCATTTAGAACTACTTTAAGCAGAAATAATTGAATTGCTTGCTGGTGGTGCTGGGGTGTGTCCATCGCTTCCTGCCTTCTGTACATTCCTATTGTCGTCATATCAGGTTGTCCTTCATAGTAGTGGACCAGTAGGAATGTGAGGAGTGGACTTAACAGAAAACCCTGACACTATGCCGAAGTGTTGGAGTGTTGCCCAGTAGAACAACCCAGCCTTTGGCTGTGACCGAAAAGTTTGGCATCAGTTAGTGAGCGAAAAAAGTATTTGATCCCCTGCTGATTTTGTACATTTGTCCACTGACAAAGAAATGATCAGTCTATAATTTTAATGGTAAGTTTATTTTAACAGTGAAACACAGAATAACAACAAAAATATCCAGAAAAACGCATTTAAAAAAAGTTATAAATTGATTTGCATTTGTGAAATAAGTATTTGATCACCTATCAATCGGCAAGATTTCTGGCTACCAGATGTCTTCTATACAGGTAACGAGCTGAGATTAGGAGCACTCTTCTAAAGGGAGTGCTCCTAATCTCAGCTTATTACCTGTATAAAAGACACATGTCCACAGAAGCAATCAGATTCCAATCTCTCCACCGTGGCCAAGACTAAAGAGCTGTCCAAGGATGTCAGGAACACAATTGTAGACCTAAAACAAGGCTAGAATGGGCTACAAGAACATGGCCAAGCAGCTTAGTGAGAGGGTGACAACAGTCCAATTATTCGCAAATGTAAGAAACACAAAATAACTGTCAATCTTCCTCGGTCTAGGGCTCCTTGCAAGATCTCACCTTGTGGAGTTTCAATGATCATGAGAAGGGTAAGGAACTATCTTTCTCATGATCATTGAAACTGGGAAAATCTTGTCAATGATCTCAAGGCAGCTGGGACCATTGTCACCAAGAAAACAATTGGTAACACACTACGCTGTGAAGGACTGAAATCCTGCAGCACCCACAATGTCATCCTGCTCAAGAAAGCATATGTACAGACCCGTCTGTAGTTTGCTAATGAACATCTGAATGATTTAGAGAACTGGGTGAAGGTGTTGTGGTCAGTTGAGACCAAAATCAAGCTTGGCATCAACTCAACATCCCCACTGTCCAACATGGAGGTGGAAACATGCTTTTGGGGGTGCTTTTCTGCTAAGGGAACAGGAGAACTTCACCGCGTCAAAGGGACAATGGACCATTAAATATTAACTGAGAACCTCCTTCCCTCAGCCTGGGCATTGAAAATGGGTCGTGGATGGGTCTTCCAGCATGACAATGGGCCAAAACACACGGCAAAGGCAACAAAGGAGTGGTTCAAGAAAAAGCACATTAAAGTCCTGGAGTGGCCTAGCCTGTCTCCAGGACTTAATCCTCATAGAAATAATTTAGAGGAAGCTGAAGGTTCGAGTTAGAAAACCTCAGCCTCGAAAACCCTAATGACCTAATGGAGAGGATCTGCAAAGAGGAGTGGGACAAAATCCCTCCTGAGATGTGTGCAAACCTGGTGGCCAACTACAAGAAACGTCTGACTTCTGTGATTGTCAGCAAGGGTTTTGCCACCAAGTACCAAGACATGTTTTGCAAAGGGATCAAATAATTATTTCACTCATTAAAATGTAAATCAATTCATAACTTTTTGAAATGCATTTTTCTGGATATTTTTGTTATTTCTCACTTTTAAATTAAATCTACCATTAAAATTATAGACTGATAATTTCTTTGTCAGTGGGCAAATGTACAAAATCAGCAGGGGATCAAATACTTTTTTCCCTCACTGTATGTGTAGGCACCTCCTTCATTATTATGCTTATTACCTGCAGAAGTTCCCCACAAAAGCAAAAGCATTTAAGTATTTAATAACCTTGCCAGAACAAATGTACATGCGCTTTTTTGGTTTTGTTTTTTTTTTGTCTTTTTGTTTTTTGTGAAGTGCAAATATTCTGTTTGGTTTTAACAGGGGAACAAGGAACTTCGAGTCATGGATCTGTATTGAATGGCAGGTTTGAAGGCTTTGTTAAGACTCCTCAAGGCACCTTTTATGTTGAGCCAGCAGAAAGATTTTTTAAGGACAGAGCCGTTCCATTTCATTCCGTCATGTATCACGAGGATGATGTCAGTAAGTATTGTTTATGTATATGACAAATGGGGCCTCTAGTGGCATTTCATAGTTGTACTGTGCTGTGTGGATTCGGATGGCTTCTAACTTTTACATGGTATCTTCATGTGGACTTCCAGATTTCAGAGCCCTTCATCTTCCTCCTTTTAGCACTAATGAAGTACATCTATAAAGTGAAGCTTGTTAGTGACTTGGTTGGCTGCCATTCATGCTAACAATTGGCCTGAGGTTCTCAAGCTAGATTTGTTACATGTCTCAAAATCTA
This sequence comes from Lithobates septentrionalis, assembly GCA_037952835.1. NCBI lineage: Eukaryota > Metazoa > Chordata > Amphibia > Anura > Ranidae > Lithobates > Lithobates septentrionalis. The sequence continues at coordinate 460,288 of JBBDGP010001641.1, read as the reverse complement.
GTACAAATATGAGCAGTGGCTTCATGCTTTAATGGATGTTGGCATTTTTGCAAGAAATTGGGCAATAGGAAAGAAAAAATGTGGCATTACAGAAGCTTGAATTACTAATATTGTGTAATGTTAACTTTGCCCAATTTTTTTTTATGCTGTCAGTATGTAACTGTATGTACATGAGTGCTGCCCAGGAATCAAATTGCTTTGGGAACTGCAAATTCACATGCAGTTATATGCTTGTAGCCTGTTTAAAAAGTTCTGTTATTTAAACTTTGTAGTATCTGTTGCATTCATTTTTAATATTGTAACCTGTAGTAATGAAGATGTACGATTTTAAATATTTTATCATTTAAACCCAAATCTGCAAACATATCAGGCATGCGCTTATTTATTGCATTTGCTGTTTGTTGTGGGTAGGATTGGTGCTTTTGTCCAAGCTTTGGCCAGCGCTTACAGACCACTTTGCTGGCATTTGCTATCAGCGTTTCAAACTCTCTGCTGCTTTCAAGCCAACAAAGGCTTTTTATTTTTTGTAATGCTTTTATGTGCTTTATTGTAACGGCGAATGTTGCAGATATCCAGCTTTGAAAATAGGTGGGGTAGGTTTACCATTTATTAACCAGACACTTTTACCCCCTTTCAGTCCACACAAATTTTCAGTGCTGTCACACTTTGACGTTTGCTCAGGCAAGAAACACTGTACCCAAATGAAATTTGTATTTTTTTGAGACACAGCTTTGTTTTGGTGGTTTAAATCACCACTGGTTTTTAATTTTTTTGCTATAGAAACTGAAGACCAAAAATTTTGGGGGGAAACATTTTTTTTCCCTTAGTTTCTGGTATAATGTATTGCAAACATTTTTTCCATAGATTTAGGCCAAAATGTATTTTGCTAAATTTCTTTGGTGAAATAACCCAATTCAGTGTACACTATTTTAGTCACTTCAGCCCCGGAAGGATTTACTCCCTTCCTGACCACAGCACTTTTTACAATTTGGCACTGCGTCGCTTTAACTGGTAATTGCGCGGTCATGCAATGCTGTACCCAAACGAAATTTACGTCCTTTTCTTCCCACAAATAGAGCTTTGTTTTGATGCTGTTTGATCACCTCTGCGTTTTTTATTTTTTGCGCTATAAACGGAAAAAGACCGAAAATTTTGAAAAAAAAAATGACATTTTCTACTTTTTGTTATAAAAAAAATCCAATAAACTCAATTTTAGTCATACATTTAGGCCAAGATGTATTCGGCCACATGTCTTTGGTAAAAAAAATGTCAATAAGCGTATATTTATTGGTTTACGCAAAAGTTATAGCGTCTACAAGCTAGGGTACATTTTCTGTAATTTACACAGCTTTTAGTTTATGACTGCCTATGTCATTTTTGAGGTGCTAAAATGGCAGGGCAGTACAAACCTCCCCCCCCCCAAATGACCCCATTTTGGAAAGTAGACACCCACCCCAAGGAAATTGCTAAGAGGCATGTTGAGCCCATTGAATATTAATTTTTTTTTTTTGTCCCAAGTGATTGAATAATGACAAAAAAAAAAATTACAAAAAGTTGTCACTAAATGATATATTGCTCACACAGGCCATGGGCATATGTGGAATTGCACCCCAAAATACATTCAGCTGCTTCTCCTGAGTACGGGATACCACATGTGTGGGACTTTTTGGGAGCCTAGCCGCGTACGTGGCCCCAAAAACCAATCGCTGCCTTCAGGATTTCTAAGGGCGTACATTTTTGATTTCACTCCTCACTACCTATCACAGTTTTGAAGGCCATAAAATGGCCAGATGGCACAACCCCCCCCCCCCCCCCCCAAATGACCCCATTTTGGAAAGTAGACACCCCAAGCTATTTGCTGAGAGGCATGGTGAGTATTTTGCAGCTCTCATTTGTTTTTGAAAATGAAGACCGACAAGAGAAAAAAAAAATTTTTCTTTTTACAATTTTCAAAACTTTGTGACAAAAAGCGAGGTCTGCAAAATACTCACTAAATAAATAAACTACTATAAACGAAGTAAATATCCCCTATGATAGCAATAGGTAGTGACAGGTACTCTTTTTTTGAAAAAATTGGGGACTCTAGATCTCTCCCCTGCCCTCAAAGCATCTGACCACACCAAGAGCGGTGTGATAAAATGCTTTCCCAACGGCGCTGTTTACATCCGGCGAAATCTAAGTCATGAAATGCTCGTAGCTTCCGGTTTCTTAGGCCATAGAGATGTTTGGAGCCACTCTGGTCTCTGATCAGCTCTATGGTCAGCTGGCTGAATCACTGGCTGCATTCTCAGGTTCCCTGTTGAGACAGGAGAGCCAGAGAAAAACACGGAAGACGGTGGGGGGGCATCAAGATGATACCTAAACCTGCAGGCATCATTCTGGTATAACCACTCAAAGTCGTGAATGGCGTACCTGAAGACAAAAAAATGGTTAACAACAAAACACAGTAAACGGTAAAGTATAAAAAATTGCATACCTGAAAAGCAAACATGATAAAACATAATAACAATAAAACATTGCAGAATAGAATACAGTAAAAAAGAGCAGAACAATAGAGAGAGAATTGAGAGAGAGAGAACAATGAAACGACAACTATTTTTTATTTTATATATTTTTGTGTTTTGTGTTTTTTTTACACTTTTTTTTTTGTAACTGTAACTTTTATAACTGTAACCGATTCCAGGTTCGGGTCTCAAAATGCGATGGCATCTTGGGAGACCCTGTGAATGTGTGCCTAGTTTGTGCAATGCTGTACCCTACGCTAATACGCAACTAGTGCATGGTAGCGTTCAAAACATTCACCAATGCAAATACCAGGATTGTCAGGACAGGAGGGACAATAATAGCGGGTGTTCACGCCTATATCCGCGCTTGCTGCAGACACATCTTTTTTGGGGCGGTTCGTTGGGTAGGGGTACTCGGGAGGACATAAAAATGCCTCTCATGCAGCTGACTGCATTTGGTTGGGGATGTGAATGGGGGAAGTACGGGCACTGCAGAAACGGTGGGTTCCCAATTATTAGGATTGGCGAATGCAGCAGGAAGGGCATTATGGGCACGACGGGCCTGTTTGTCTTCTTGGTGGCAGCGGGACACTACTTGTGCTTGCCACCTCACCAGCTTGAACTGCACTTATGGGACTCGCCACGTCACCAAGTGTTACTGCAGTGCTGGTTTGACTACGACCGGGGTGTACTAGGCCGCTGGTGCTTGCCAGTTCACCAAAACGCTACCAAAAAACTGTTAGCGATCGCAGGGATCAGGCCTGACTCTGCGAACGCTGCAGTTATGTGTTTAGTGTTTTGTAAGTGACAGTGATCGATCTATACTGCTCTTGAGTGGGCCGGGCGGAGGGGCAAAACGCAGGTGCTAGCAGGTATCCTGGGCTGATCCCGCTAACACTGCGTTTTTGGGAACCCTAAACTGCTGGGGACGCTAGTATAGATCTGATCGGATCAGATATTGATCCGTTTAGATACTATACCACTAAGGGAGGCGTATGCTGCGTGCGTGGGTGTTAGCGGTACTGGCGCTAATCTGACTCTGCCTGGGGCGACGCATATCACCGCCGGGCGATCAGGGGGCTAAACCTTTATTCTGTAATAAACGGCGGGTGCCCTGAAACTATAAAAAATAAACTAACCAGCGTCACCCGTAACAGTTATACGGTGATCAGTGGTGAAAGGGTTAACTAGGGGGCAATCAAGGGGTTAAAACATTTATTAGATAGTATATGGGGGTCCCTGTCACTACAAAACGCTGACGGCGAACCTAAATATTTACCTCCCTAACTAGCGTCACCAGTGACACTAATACAGCGATCAGAAAAATGATCGCTTAGCGACACTGGCGACGGGGGGGTGATCAAGGGATTAAAACTTTATTAAAGGGGCTTAGGGGGGTACCCTTGACCTACAGGGGGCTAACACTAACTGCCCTACCACAATAACTGTCACAAACTGACACCATGCAGTAATCAGAAAAAAAAAACTGCTTGGTGTCAGTGTGACCAGGGGGGGGGGGGTGATTGGGGGGTGTAAAGTGTGCCTGGCATGTTCTACTGTGTGTGTGTGTAGTGTTGTGCACTCACATTGCAGTCTTCTCTCCTCGGCGCCGGAACGGAAAATACCGAGCCGAGGAGAGATGACATAATTTCCTTTGCTGCTGTTTAGCATACAGCAGCAGAGGAATGATTCTGATTGGCTGGGAGCGATCGCGAGGGGGGCCACGAATGGATGGTCTCCCCCTCGCCTCTCATCGCTCCCAGACCAAAGCCGACCGCCTCGGGCATCGGGGGGGGGGGGGGGGTCCGATCGGACCCCCCACCCGCGGGAGGCAGATCATGTACAGGTACGTGATTCTGCCTGCCCGTGCCATTCTGCCGACGTACATCGGCGTGAGGCGGTCGGCAAGTGGTTAGCCTGTGTGAAAGTTTGTCTATAGTATATATGTTTAAAAATTAATTAGTCCTGATGTACTGACTGCTTTCTCATTTCTTGAGGCCCTAAGATGCCAGGACAATGCAAATACCCCCCAAATTAACCCTTCTTTTAAAAGTGAACAATCCAAGGTTTTTAGTAAGGGCTATGGTGAGTTTTTTGAAGTTGTAATTTTTTTTGCCACTTTTTTTGGAAAATAAACAAACAATAAATACCGCGCTGTGATACAATAAACCAATTGATTGTGTTGACAAGAAATCAAAAAATATAAAAATAAATAGTAAACCTAAAGAGCTGCTGCTAAAAGTGAGATACACACATGCTTAAATAGATAATAAGTAGCAGCGCTAAATAAACTAACATACACCAATCATATTCAAATCAATAGTATAAAAAAACAATATGAAACATCCATGAATGTGAGTAAATAGTGCTGCAAAAATCAACCAAGAATTGCAATACAGTCCAAAATGGTGAATTTCGTCCTCCACCGCACCACCAGTGATAAAAAATGCTCGCTTACCGGATGGCAAGCTATACACGCTTGCGACCTATACCCGGCCAGGGCCTTTATCCAGTTAGGGGGCCACAGGAAATCTCCAGGAAAAACCCTTCTAGGAGGTCAGCATGGGGATCGCCAAACTCATCAGCCAAAGATCATGACAGGATGGAATACGGTGATGTTCAGATGTTCCCAGAACAAAAAAGGATCACCATAGCATAATACTGTTTATGCATCATTTATTCAAATAGAAGAAAGCCACTTACAATGTGTTAGAGCAGTAAAAACAAATCAGCCGGCCGGCTTGTACGGACACCCGTCCCTCGAACACAGCACGCGAGATGTCAGCACGCCAGCTCCTCCCGACGCGCGTTTTGTCACACAATGATGTCGTCTGGGGCACGGGCGACGCACTGACGTGTCGCGTATAAATAATAACAAAGTAAACCAAGCCTCGATGTGAGTCCAGACTATGAAATCATCCGGCGTTCCACCTAAGAACATGGCAAAAGTCCCGATCCGCCATATTGGACACTGGAAAAGTGAACCCCTACGGTGGGCCAGACAAATAGTAAAAAAAAAAACCCAAAATGTTAGAAACATAGTCCCCCATGTAGATTAATAAGCAACCAAATGGCACCAATCAAGTTAGGCTTTTACATCAACCGAAAACCATAGGGGCTGCTCGGGATTGCTAGTATAAAAATAAAACGTTAAAAGAGGACAGGAAAACATAGTAAAAAACATAGGATACTAATAAAAATGGTATAAACTAGGGTTTTTCCCAAATAAAAGGCAAACAACTCCCTAAGCACACCATTGGGTGGTGGTATAAAAATCCTATTTAGATAGATCTCATAGAGGTCTATAGGAATAAATAAAATATATCAGATAAGTGGACCCTAACTCCCCCCCCCCCCCCCCCCCCCCCCCCCCCCCCCAGGGAAAAGCTATAATAATAATAATCCTTGGGAAAAGCTGTCACCCCATTGATGCAGTAACAAGGACAAAACATAATTTCCTATGGCCCACATCGAGTCAAACAAAACCTATAAAAAACATATCAAAATATCCAATTAATCAAATATCAAACAAAAATATAAAATTCATCTTAATGAAGAATAAAAGGGAAAAAATTAAAACAGGTACAATAACATATTGGAAATCAAACACCCGGTAGATGTGGATGTAAGCTCCTCCCACTGCCCCAGACAGAAAAACGCCCTCAAGAGTTGTCTATGAAGGCATTTGTGTCGATATCCACGTTAAGTCCATACGGTGTATAGCATTTAATTTTGTGGATCCATAGCATCTCAAGTCTGGAGATACTCCTGACGAGAGAGCTACCCCTCCAATGTGGTCGATATTTATCAATCCCCAAGAAAATAGTGTTAGAGGGATCCTTATTGTGTGTAGTTAAATAGTGTTTGGAAACTGAATGTTTTGGGAATCCATTTTTAATATTAGTAATATGCTCATTTAATCTGATGGAGCGGGGTCGCCTAGTCCTGCCCACATACTGCAACCCGCAAGGGCACTGGAGCAGATAGATGACCCCCTCCGTCGAGCATGTAATAAATGGCTCAATATTGTGTTCCATTTGTGTGCTGTGAGCAGTAAACCTGTGGGTGCGTCTTTGTGTGCCTATATTAATGGAGCACACTCGACATCTACCACATTTATAATATCCTGTCAGATTACCAAAAAAACAGGGTTTTGTAACGGGGATCCAAGACATTGGGGGCCAATCTGTCTTTAAGACATGATGCTCCTCCAAATACCACCTGTGGTCTGGCAGGTAAGATGGATCTAAGGATGGGATCATTTTCCAAAATGTACCAATGTTTCCGTATCAAGTTTTTAATACTATTATGCTGCACAGAATAGGTAGTAATGAATGGGATACGAGAAGAATCCCACTCGCGAGATGGCCTAACACCCAAAAGTTCACTTCTATCCAAATTGTTGACTGCTTCCAAAGTGGATTTCAAAGATTCTAAGGAATTACCCTTCTCTAGGAATCTTTCAATCAGCACGTCTGCCTGTTCCAAAAATTTTGTATCATCCGAGCAGTTTCGCTTAAGACGCGTAAACTGGCTCTTAGGCACAGACTGGAGCCATGATTTATGGTGGCAACTATCAATGGATATATATGAGTTGCGGTCCGTGCTTTTGAAGAACGTGGAAGTGGTGAACTGGTTATGACGGATGGTTATATTTAAATCTAAGAAGTTAATATCAGATTGACTAGCCTCAAAATTCAAAAAAATCCCCCTGGTGTTCCTATTAAGATCTTCCATAAAGAGATTTAGTTCACTTTTTTGGAAAGTCCCTGTTTTTTTTTGTTTTTTTTTTTTCCTTTTTAGAGTTGTCATTAGTTATCACTCACAGCATAGGCATACTTATAATTACACCCCAGAACACATACTGCTGCTACTCCTGAATATGGGGATACCATATGTGTGACTTTTTTCTCAGCTTAGCCGCATGTAGGGGCCCAAAATCCAAGGAGCATCATCAGGAGTTCTAGGCGCATAAATTGCATATCATATTTCTGGACTACCTATCACATATTTACTGGCCCTGAAGCACCAGGACAGTGGAAATCCCCACAAAATGACCCCATTTTAGAAATCAAACACTCCTAAGGTATTTTCTGAAAGGCAACGTGTGTGTGTGTGTGTATATGTGTATATATATATATATATATATATATATATATATATATATATATATATATATATATATATATATATATATATAATATAGAATTTTTGCTCTGAAGATATAGTCACTATCTATCCCACACTTTATACCTAGACTATCACGCTTATACTAGCACTTTAGTTCACTCGTTTATATTTTATGTAAAGAAGATTCAGCATGTATACAGTATTTATATTGATTTTTTTTGTCATGCTTGAGACCATTATTACTTTCATTTGAGGAATAAATGGACTGTATGTAATAGCTTTCCTCACTGTATACCATTAGCTATCTATCAGCAATTGGGGACATCTATTGTTGATTTGCAGCAGTATACGATTCATTTATTGCATGGCACGGGGATACCATTTATCCCGATGCCTGCACCCTATTGAGGTTGCACAGGCAGTACAACTCCAAGATGGCACATTAATATGTGCCATTGCCAGAAGGTTTGCTCTCGTAGCACAGTCTCAAGAGCAAGGAGGAGATTCCAGAAGACAGGCAGTTACTCTAGGAGAGCTGGACAGGGCCATAGAAGGTCCTTATCAGCAGGAGTGGTATTTGCTCCTTTGTGCAAGGAGGAACAGGATGAGCACTGCCAGAGCCCTACAAAATGACCTCCAGCAGGCGACTGGTGTGAATGTCTGACCAAACAATCAGACTTCGTGTGGGTGGCCTGACATCCTCTGGTGGGCCCTGTGCTCGTGGCCTGGCACCGCGGAGCTCGATTTGCTATTTGCCATTGAACTCTAGAATTGGCAGGTCCTCCACTGGTGCCCTATGCTTTTCACAGATGAGAGCAGGTTTACCCTGCTTGTGACAGACGTGAAAGGGTTTTGAGAAGCCGTGAAGAACGTAATGCTGCCTGTAACATTGTTCAGCATGACCGATTTGGTGGTGGGTCAGTGATGGTCTGCGGCAGCATATCCATGGTGGGACGCACAGACCTCTACAGACTAGACAATGGCACCTTGATTGCCATTAGGTATTGGGATGAAGTCTTTGAACCCATTGTCGGACCCTACGCTGGTGCAGTGGATGTTTTGTTAGATTACGGTAAGTATTAAAACTGTACTTGTGCATAACAACCTGTTGCATGGGAAGCACTTGGCTTTAGGAAGCCATTTAACTGCAAAGGTGTGAAGTTTCCTGTGACATCTTGCCAATACAGAACCCAATGTTCTGCAGTAGCCCTATGGAGTTTGTGCCATTCCTAGACCACTGCTGGAGATGTGCTTCTATTTATCCAGTTATCTTCAGTGAGACTTTTCTCCATTCTGGCTTATTTTAAGTGAATTGATGTTGTATCTATGTGGTAACATTGACTGACCCAGCTGACATATGGCGGATATTAAAATATTCATGTCTTAAAAAACGCAAGTGAGCCTTGAAATAGATTTTGTTTGACTCTTCTACGTTGCCCACAAGGAGCTCTGTGTGATCACTAAAGTTGCAGCAAAGGTAATTGCCATTTTCTGGAGGGCTGCGTTTGATTTTAGATTAATTGTCATCATTTTGCACTCCAGTAATCCATTTTTATGATTTAATTTAGGTAGGCAAATCCTCCTTTAGGAGATAAATTAACTCTCAGTTCACAGTTGGGTACGATTTTCTTTAGTCTTCTCAATCTTTGATCCATGCTTCAAATAATTGGAAGAAGAGATTAGATGACATCTGCCTGTATTTAAAAATATAGTGCATACAGCATCCACTAATAAATTGTTAAAGCTGAACTCCGGGCTTAACAAATAGTGTTTAGGCGCAAGAGGCATGTGTATTCTTTAATCTGGTGTCCTTGTGTATTTCTTCCAGTTCTGTGCCTCTGTGCAGGATTTTCCTGTAGTAAAAAAAACAGTCACTGCGGTGTTCTCCCTCTACTTGTGTAGGTTGACATGCTGTATATTCTCCCCCGTAATATTCTGCAAGAAGCCTGTAGTAGGAGGGACCTGCTTGGTCCCACTAACACTTTTGCTCTCTACACTGGCTATGTGCATCACAATGTCGATGCTACTTTCACAAGGTTCTGTTTCACAAGGTATCTGGCTTTGCATAGCCATTTGGTGTACACAAGGTAGATTTTATATCATTTGTGGCTATTGCCTGAAACCTTCTGCCCGGAGTTCAGAACAATAATATGTATAGTCTTGAACTAGGATAGAGAGAGAGATTTGAGATTATATATAGACAGATTGATCTAATTCTGTAAAATGTATTGCATGCTGATAAGGTAAGTATTCATTATGGTAAAGATTAGGTTTGAAAGTGGCTTGTAGACTTTTTTTTTTTTTTTTAAGCTGAATAGTAGATGGCCTCTTCAGTAGAACAGTGTCCAGTGGCAAAAACGGACCCGCTGTGACTGGCGGTTTTCCACCAGCTTGGGGATTCAACTCTGAAATTTCACAATTCAGCTGCTTCAATATCAGTGGGTTTCCATTGTAGAAATTGGTTTAAAGAGGATTCTGCTTTTCATATTGAACCACAATTTAAACTAAAATTCTAATTTTTGGCTGCTTTTATTAAAGGTCAGATCCAGCTGAAATGCTTTGCTTTTAATGGGGGGGAACGTAGGGGTTAGAACTTTCAGTATAGGGAGTAGTGAGAAAGTTCTCGAACAGCTTTTAAGACCTTGAGTGCACAGGGCATCTTTTTAAGCTAAAACGTCAGAACTCCTGGCAGCAAAAGCTGCTAAAAAAAGTATTGCATGTGCACCTGGGCACGTCTAGCATTTGAGCTTCAAGGCTACTTTCACACTGGGGCGGGGGTGCGTTAGCGGTAAAGCGCAGCTAGTTTTAGCGGAGCTCTACCGTCGTTTTTAGCAACGCTTTTCAGGCCACTAGCGGGGTGCCTTTAACCGAAGAAAGGGTTAATAGCACCCATGTTGCGATGCTTCGCAGCACTGCCCATTCACTTCAATGGGCAGGGAATTTTGGGAGTGGTGTATAAACCTCCCCAAAGATGCTGCTTGCAGGACTTTTTTTCCCGTCCCACTGTGCACTGTCCCAGTATGAAAGCACTCGGGCTTTCACACTGGGGAGACATGAGAGGTGCTTTAGCGCTAACATGCCTGAAAAGTGCCTCAGTGTGAAAGGGGTCTAATGCATTTTACTGGCCTGTGTGTGTGTGTGTGTGTGTGTGTGTGTGTGTGTGTGTGTGTGTGTGTGTGTGTGTGTGTGTGTGTTTATGGATATAGATAGATTCTCACAAAAGTGAGTACACCCCTCACATGTTTTGTAAATTATTTTTTATATCTTTTCATGTGACAACACTGAAGAAATGACACTTTGCTACAATGTAAAGTAGTGAGTGTACAGCTTGTATAACAGTGTGAATTTGCTGTCCCCTCAAAATAACTCAACACAGCCATTAATGTCTAAACCGCTGCCAACAAAAAGTGAGTACACCCCTAAGTGAAAATGTCCAAATTGGGCCCAATTAGCCATTTTCCCTCCCCAGTGTCATGTGACTCGTTAGCGTTACAAGGGAGAAGGTGTGTTTTTAAATTTGGTGTCATCGCTCTCTCTCTCATACTAGTCACTGAAAGTTAAGTCATGGCAAAGAACTCCCTGAGGATCGAAAAAAGGACTTCTTGCTCTACATAAAGAACGCTTAGGCCATAAGAAGATTGCCAAGACCCTGAAACTGAGCTGCAGCATTGTGGACAACACCATACAGCGGTTTAACAGGACAGGTTCCACTCAGAACTGGCCTCACCTTGGTTGACCGATGAAGTTGAGTGCATGCGCTCAGCGTCCTATACAGGGGTTGTTTTTAGGAAATGGACGTATAAGTCCTGCCAGCATTGCTGCAGACGTGTCAAGCATGTGTGGCGGCAACCAGGTGAGGAGCACAAAGACAAGTGTGTCTTGCCTACAGTCAAGCATGATGGTTGGAGTGTCATCGTCTGGGGGGCTGCATGAGTACTGCCAGCCCTGGGAAGCTACAGTTCATTGAGGGAACCATGAATGCTAACATGTACTGTGATATACTAAAGCAGAGCATGATCCTCTCCCTTCAGGGACTGGGCTGCAGGGCAGTATTCCAACACAACGACCCCAAACACACCTCCAAGGATGACCACTGCCTTGCTAAAGAAGCTGAGGGTAAAGGTGATGTCTCCAGACCTTAACCCTATTGAGCATCTGTGGGGCATCCTCAAACGGGAGGTGGAGGAGCACAAGGTCTCTAACATCCACCAGCTCCGTAATGTCATCATGGAGCAGCGGAAGAGGACTCCAGTGGCAACCTGTGAAGCTCTGGTGAACTCCCTGCCCAAGAGGGTTAAGGCAGTGCTGGAAAATGATGGTGGCCGCACAAAATATTGACACTTTGGGCCTTATTTGGACATTTTCACTTAGGGGTGTACTCACTTTTGTTGGCATTTAGACATTAATGGCTGTGTTGAGTTATTTTGAGGGAACAGCAAATGTCCACTGTTATACAAGCTGTACATTCACTACTTTACATTGTAGAAAAGTGTCATTTCTTCAGTGTTGTCACATGAAAAGATAATAAAATATTTATAAAATATGAGGGGTGTACTTACTTTTTGTGAGGTGTGTATGTGTATAGATGTATTAAATATATATATATATATATATATATATATATATATATATATATATATTATATAATTTTACACACATGCGCACACACACACGCAGGCTATTTTATTAGGTACACCTTGCCAGTACTAGGTTGAACCCCCTGTTTCCTTCAGAACTGCCTTAATTCTTAGTGTCATGGATTCAACTAGGTATTTGAAACATTCCCTCAGAAATTTTGGTCCATATTGACATGTTAGCATCACCCATTTGCTCCAGATTAACATCCATGATGCGAATCTCCTGTTGCACCACATCCCGAAGGTGCTCTATTGGATTGAGATCTGGGGGCCATTGGCGCACAGTGAACTCATGTTCAAGAAACCAGTTTGAGATTATTTGAGCTTTGTGATGTGGTGCATTATCCTGCTGGAAGGAGCCATCAGAAGATGGGTACACTGTAGTCATAAAGGGATGGACATGGTCAAAGCAATACTCAAGTAGACTGTGGCATGGGTTTAAATGATGCTCAATTGGTACGAAGGTGCCCAAAGTGTGCCAAGAAAATATTCCCCACACCATTACACCCCCGCCACCAGCCTGAAGCATTGATACAAGGCAGGATGGATCCATGCCTTCATGTTTACACTAAATTCTGATCCTACCATCTGAATGATGCAGCTGAAATCGAGACTCGTCAGACCAGGCAATGTTTTTCCAAACTTCTATTGCAGGGCTCAACAAACCCTGGGCGCCAGGTTGCATTTGCGACTAGAATTAGCGACCTGGCGCCTGGGGCGGCACAGCTGGGGTATCCTGTGTCCGTTCGACACCCCCCCCTCCCGGCGCAATTGAGTTGGGCCGCGCCGGTAATTGAGGCCCGGCTTTGCGGCCTACTGCAGTCCTATGGTTCCTTCTGCAATCAGGCGCCATCTGGTGGTGGCCGTTGGTATGACAAGACATCCACCAATGCTAATGGAGCTTCCCCTGCCTGTTTTCACTGCCCGCTCATCTCCTTCCCTTTACTTAGAATAAAAAATATATATAATGTTTGGGGGTTCTAACACCCTAGAGAATAAAATGGCGGTCATTGCAATACTTTCTGTCACACCGTATTTGCGCAGCGGACTTACAAGCGCACTTTTTTGGGAAAAAATACTTTTTTTAATTAAAAAATAAGAAAACAGTAAAGTTAGCCCAATTTTTTTAATATTGTGAAAGATAATGTTACGCCGAGTAAATTGATTCCCAACATGTCACGCTTCAAAATTTCGTCCGCTCGTGGAATGGCGACAAACTTTTACCCTTTAAAATCTCCATAGGCGACGTTTAAAAAATTCTACAGGTTGCATGTTTTGAGTTACAGAGGTGGCCTAGGACTAGAATTATTGCTCTCGCTCTAAGGATCGTGGCGATACCTCACGTGTGGTTTGAACACCGCTTTCATATGCGGGCGCTACTCACATATGCGTTTGCTTCTGCAAGCGAGCTCGGTGGGACGGGGCGCGTTTAAAAATTTTTTTTTTTTTCTTGTATATTTTACTTTTTATTTTTTATTTTTACACTGTGTTTTTAAAAAAAAAATTGTGTCACTTTTATTTCTATTACAAGGGATGGGGCACATTTAAAAAAAAAATTTTCTTATTTATTTTAACTTTTATTTTTTCACTGTTCTTTTTTTTAAAAAAAAAAGTCACTTTTATTCCTATTACAAGGAATGTAAAAATCCCTTGTAATAGAAAAAAAAGCATGACAGGACCTCTTAAATATGAGATCTGGGGTCAAAAAGACCTCACATCTCATATTTACACTAAAATGCATTAAAAAAAAAAAAATTGTCATTTGAAAAAAAAAAAATAAAATGTCCCTTTTAAGAGCTATGGGTGGAAGTGACGATTTGACGTCGCTTCCGCCCTGCAATGACTTGGAGATGGGTGGGGGGGGGGGCCAGCTTCCTCTCACTCGTCTCCATGTCAGGCCAGGGACAGATCCGGATCGCCTCCGCTGTTACCGACGGCCACGGTAAGCGGTGAAGGGCACCGGAGCGCGGCGGTAGGAGGGGGCCCTCTCCTGCCGCCGATAAAAGTGATCTCGCTGCGAATCTGCTGCAGAGACCACTTTTATCTGAAAGAGAACCGCCGGCTCTTGAAGAAGATACCGGGGTTATGGTAGCTAGCTGCCGGTATTTCTCTTCAAAGACAGGACGTATATAGTCGTCCTGCGGGAAGGAAGTGGTTGATTAAAATGAATTTATTATTTGTCATCTCCCTGCTTGTCCCCTTTCGCACGGGCTGTCTGATCAGGTTCGCCTGTCAGTTTTTCAGGCGGACCTGATTGGATCCTTAGCGGGAATATGGCGGTCTTATGTCCCTGCATGGCAGGAAATAAAAGCAGTCACATTCGTTCTAGTCGTCTCTGTGTAAATTTAAGATTGGTTAATTTTTATATTGAAAATTAAGCTTTGTCGGTCGTTTAAAAAAATAAAAAAAAACCTGGCTCCTAACTTTTTTAGCTGGCTCCTAGATTCCAAGCAAATTTGTCAAGCCCTGTTCTATTGTCCAATTTTGGTGATTTGTTGTAGCCTCAGTTTCCTGTTCTTATCTGACATGAGTGGCACCCGATGTGGATTTTTGCTGCTGTAGCACATCTGCTTCAAGGTTTGATGTGTTGTGCATTTATAGATGGTATTCTGCATACTTTGTTGTAACGAGTGCTTATTTGAGTTACTGTTGCCTTTCTATGATCTTGAACCAGTCTGCCCATTCTCCTCTGACATCAAGGCATTTCCGTCCACACAACTGCGGCTCACTGGATCTTTTCTCTTTTTCTGGTCATTATCTGTAAACCCTAGAGATGGTTGTGCATGCAAAACCCAGTAGATCAGCAGTTTTTGAAATACTCAGACCAGCCGTCTGGCACCAACAACCATGCCACATTCAAAGTCATTTAAATCCTCTTTCTTCCCCATTCTGCTACTCGATTTGCATTGAGTGCATTGAGTTGCTGCCATGCGATTGGCTGATTAGCAATTTGTATTACCAAGCAATAGAACAGGTGTACCTAATGAAGTGGCCGGTGAGTATGTATTTGTGTATGTATGTGCGATAGTTGTCACCCCCAACCCCCCCCCCCCCCCAAATCACGGAAAGATTAAGTCAGCGGCTACAAATACTGTAGCTGCTTGCTTTTATTAATGGGACACTTACCTGTCTAGGGTTCCCACGATGTTGGCACCCCAGACGATTTTCTGATCGGCTCTTGGATGCTGCCGCTGCTATTCACAGCTACGGCTTCACAGTCAGTCCCCTACTGCGCTGCACTTTTTTACTGGTCCAGTGGCAGAGGAAGGAGGAGGGGAGCTGAATTTCCAAGGGGTGGCACCGTCTCCCGAAAGTACTCGTTCAACCCCACTATAAAAGGTGCCAAATGTGGCACGGGGGGAAGCAGCATATTAGTGGCTGTGACAGACCTAGCCGGGACAGGGGCTTTTGGAGAGGACTGAATGCAGGCCTCTTGCCTTTCGACTATGGGCCCTGGATTTTAAGGGAACAATACTCTTTGTGAGGTGTATTCCTGGGGACCTTGAGCTAATGTTACTTTGGATTCAAGTCCATGCCCCCCCCCAAAACACAAAACTCTGGGAACCCCGTATGTGCCATATTATAAATAGTGACTGCTTCACAATGTTGTGTATATATAGTGTGTTGTCTCATGCTGTTGTGTACTGTTTGCTGTGCTAGTTTGGGGTGGGGCTGTATTCCACTGTTCTATTGTGTTTGTCTGCCTTGGATCACAGGATGTGTATTTCTATGGAGGGAGGGGGGATTCCTCCAGCAGCTCTCCTTGCTGATAAGACTATGTGCTGATGAGACATTGGACACACCTGACCTGTGTGTCTATTGTCATTGGACAGTTTGGCCCGCCCGGTTTTCTAAGGGTGGGGGGAGGTGTTTTGAAGTGGGATCTGTGTGACATGTTTTTGAATAAAGATTAATTCCTGCTTGACCCTCAAGACAGAGCATCTTGTCTCGTATTTGGGGGGGGGGGAGAATTATTCGTATGGGTTTCTTGTTCGGCTGATTGACTTGTCCGGTAGCTACCTTTGTGTTTGGGTATGGAATGTCCTACAACGGCGATTCCACTTTTGGGTGGAACTCTGCTTTAAGCTGGGTTAATCGATATCCATTTGCCAATCGATTAGAAGGTTCTAGTTCTAGTTTGTAATCACTTGTGTACATCATCAATCTTTTTCATCTTATCGACCGTGATTTAAGCAAACAAATTCTCCACAAATGATCTCCACTGAAAGTTCTAAAACCTGCAGTTTTTCTATCTGTTGTGTTTTTTTTTTTTTTTTTTTTTTTTAGTGCTCTTTCAAGTGTGAAGAGTAAAGTTTAATGACCGATCCATTTTAAGCTTGACTCTCATGTGTTTGTTGCCCTCTAAACTACATGATAAAACCTCTGGATGCTGAAGGCTTTTTGGTTGTTATCAGATGGTCACTAAGTAATTGTTAATTCCTATGTCTGTACATTTCTGCACACAGAGGGTGGATTTTTTTTTTTTGTCAGATGTATTGTTGAAAGGAGGATCAGTTGTTGCCATGGCAGAATTGTTGGGAGGGATAGCAGTCCAATTAGAGCTAATAATAATGTGGTCTCCCAGGTCAACTGATCCGTCTTCGCAGCTTGTGATGTTTGTAAGTAGTGGTAATAGGCTGATGACTCAATTGGAGATTTTGTTCTTAGCATAATGGAGAGCGCGGAGATAATAGGTGTCTTCAGATATCACTATTCTTATATTTATTCTAGAGAGCAGTCGGGAAGCATGGCTGGCCTCTGTGCTTGCTAACTTTATTTGAACACTGTTGCTTACATACAATTCTGCATTTACTTGACAAAATCACCAGCATGTATGTCAGATAAACTCTTGAGGTTCATCAATATGGTTTTTGTAGCAGTGTACTGTTCGTTGGCTTCACCAATTGTTTTCTTTTGTGTATCCTGCCTGAGTACTGTGCAAGCACTGTTGAAATGTAGAAAATACTTAACATGTCATGGTATCAGTGTAAAGTTGGTCTGCAGTGAATGCAAGCTCATCAATTTGTCAACTGTGCTGCTTAGTGTAACAGTTTCTAAATTTTCACTTGGGTTTTACAAAGTAAATTTGCGTGGATGACATTTCCTTGGCATCTCCTAGCCTTGTTTATCTCACCTTGGTTTGTATTTTGGTTTAATTTAGGATTTGTAAGCTAACCTCCTTGTGCTGTACAATGAGTGCTGTACGATCCCTTCAAAACTGATTAACGGAGAAGGTTGCTTGCATCTTGAGTTACTATTTTAGTTATCTTGAATCTACATTTCTGAAGATTAATTAGATGTTGAACACAATAATTGCCCCTTTTTGAACCCTGCCTAAATTTAAAGTAACATTAAAGGTAAATTTTTGTGTTACTAAACCCACAACCGTTAAATCAGTGTGTATATTCAGTAAAACATGATATACTGTGGAACCTAAGGGGTTAATCCTCCGCATTGTGTAAAAAAGCTTTTTGATCTGGTTTTCTCCAATCCTCCCCTTCCATTGTCCCCAATCATCTGCTGACCTTAGGGGCACTCTGCACATGCTCAGTTTGGTGTGTATTGCTAGAGTTTTTTTTTTTTTTTCTTATTTGGGAGGTTGCATGTAATTGGCACAGGGACGATCAGCACTATCCAGAGGGCCAGGGGTCATGCAGCCTCATAGGACAGTCTGAGAATAAAAAAAAACTCCTACAAGCTTTAACCAGTGCTTAACCTGACACCGATAGAAGTCACAACTGCTATATACTGCCGATGAGAAGGTGTTTAGCAGTTTATATTTACTAAAATAATTGCAGATATAGTGAATGCAGGGTCCTGGGTTTAGTAAAAAAAAATAAAATGTTATACCTGCCGGTGTTGGGCAATGATTTTTCACATTCTAGCCACAATCATTCTCTTCTTTGGTCATCCACCGGCTCCCCTGGCTCTTTCTCCTGCTGAGCAAGCAGTCTGCTATAGGGGCACTTATGAGTGGTCGCTCCCAAGTCCCGCTCTGTGTATCCATAAGACACAGATCCAGGCTCGTTCCTGTCCCACTCCCTCCTCACTGGCTGTCTGAGTCAGTGAGGAGGCTGAGAGCCGGGAGAGCAGCTGCTCTCGTGCTGTTCACTGGATCACGATTTGACTCTGGTATTAGGGGAGGCTGCAGGGGGAGCTGCATACTGAAGGTTTTTTTACCTTCAGGCAATAGAATGCCTGAAGGTTAAAAACCTTCATCCTTTAGAATCACTTTAAGAAGACCAGAAAGTGTAAGCACAGATTTCACAGGCATCTGGGTTAAAGGGGCTGAAGAAATAGTTTTAAGGTGTTTTTTTTTTCCTTTTAATTGTAATTCTAGGCAAAACCATTTTAGTTTTGTGTAGAATGAAGGGTTAGTACCTCTGGTCCCAATGACAGAATTTTTACTTCGACAGGTAGAGAAGCAACCTTTGAAACAGGGACTTTTTTGTATAAGTGGACAGTTTAGAATTAAACACAACTTCACTTTTGAGTCCCGCTTGTATGCTCCCTCCCCCCAGCTCCCACTTCCACAATCCTCAC
Organism: Lithobates septentrionalis; assembly: GCA_037952835.1. Classification (NCBI taxonomy): domain Eukaryota; kingdom Metazoa; phylum Chordata; class Amphibia; order Anura; family Ranidae; genus Lithobates; species Lithobates septentrionalis. Next base: position 441,474 of record JBBDGP010001641.1, on the reverse strand, counting down.
CTAGGTAAGCATGAACCTCCTATCCCTGCTGTCTTCTCGGACATGTCACATGTCCCAGGAGGCTGCAGGACCTTTCGCAAAGACCCAGTTGTAGTTTCTCTGGAAGTCACAGCCAGTTTCTGTATTCAGAATGACCGTGCCGGAAACCTGTAGCCATAAGAAGAACCGACTGGGAAGACCACTCTTGGTTCCAGTCACTGGTAGGTATTGGATTTTTAAAAGTCAGCATCTACAGACTTTGTAGCTGCTGACTTTAAACAAAATGGAAAGAAACTAAAGTTACTCTTTAAGTAGACTGGCCGAAGGCTAGAACCCCCATCTTTTTATATTGTCTTTTTAAGATTTTCCACTTCCTTCTGTATTTCTATAACCAGGACTGGGCATACAGGAAAAGCTTAACTCCTTGGCACACATATATCGATAAAACCATATTTTATTTTTATGCTGGAATTTGCAGCACAGTGGCTTTATTGGTTAACGTTTCTGCCTTGTGGTCCTTGGTTCGAGTCCTGGTCAGGACACTATCTGCATGAATTTTGCCCATTCTCTTTGTGCATGCATAGGTTTCATCTGGGTACCTGGCTTCTTCCCATACTCCAAAGTTTTGGCTGGTAGATTAATCACTTCCGGACCGCCCACTGTATATATACGTCATTCGTTTGATTTTGTATACCATGGTGATGGCAGCAGCTAGCTGCCATAACTAGGGGTGCAACGGATCAAAAATCTCACGGATCGCATCGATCCTTGGATCAGAGTCACGGATCGGATCATTTTCGGATCAGCATAAAAAAAACAAAAAACAAAAAAAAAAACCACAAAAAAAAAACAACACACAAATCTTGTTACACCCACCGGAGTTTTAGATTTAAAAGCCATTTTCAACACAAAACCGAGCTCATATGCATAAATACAGTATTTGTGCATATAAGCTCAGTTTTGTGTTGAAAATGGTTTTTAAATTTAAAACTCTGGTGGGTGTAACAAGATGTCCGCTTGCCCCCTTCTCACTCTATCATTATTGTACTGTGCGGGAGTGTGGGGTGTAGCAAGATGGCGGCGACGAAACGTCACTTCCTGACCAGACAGCGGCCACTTCTGGGTGTACCAAGATGGCCGCCGCTCCGGAGCTAGGCCGAAGCCGGGGCCTTTCCTATGGCTGAGGCCGAAAAGTGCTCCGCGGATCGCGGGTGTGCCGATCCGCGGAGGGTGATCCGTACGGATCACGGATCGGCAACGATCCGTTGCACCCCTAGCCATAACCCTGGTTTTTTTTTATACAGGGGGTGACCCTCTTTCTGATAAAAGTGGTCCTGGTGGCGGATTCACCATGGGATCACTTTTAGAGACAGCAGGAGAGGTGCCCCCTCCCACCACTTCCCAGTAGACTCCGGACTTGCCGGGCCATTCCGTAATCCCGGAGCCGATCAGTTGTGTGGCTGGGCAGGAAGCTATGTGAGGGATAGCCCCCACTCGGCTCTATGGCTTTGGAGGAACGGAGCAAAGTCCAACGTCGCTTCCTTTTAAAGGGGTGATTTTTTTCATCTCTTAAAGGCAAAACAACTTTTTTTCTTTTAAATGTAAATATGAGATCTGAGATCTTTCTGACCCCAGATCTCGCAATAAAGAGGGCCTGTCATGCTAATTTCCATTACAAGGGATGTTTACATTCCTTGTAATAGGAATAAAAGTAATAAAAAAAAACAAACCTTTAAATGGACAGTGTTAAAATAAAAAAAATCGCCCCTTTCCTGCGCGCAGAAGCAAACGCATACGCAAGTCGCGTCCACATATATAAATGGTGTTCAAATCACACATGTGAGGTATCGCCGCAATCGTTGGACTGAGAGCAATAATTCTAGTACTAGACCTCCTCTGTAACTCTAAACAGCTAACCTGTAAACATTTTTAAAGTCGCCTATGGAGATTTTTAAGTACCGTAATTTGTCGCCATTCCACGAGCACGCACAGTTTTAAAGCATGATATGTTTGGTATCTGTTTACTTGGCATAACATCCTCTTTCACATTATACAAAAAAATTGGGCTAACTTCACTTTTTTGAATTACAAAAAATAAAATAAAAAAATAAAGTGTGTGACATTCAATATTGCAACGATCTCTATTTTATTCTCAAGGGTCTCTGCTAAAAAGAAATAATGTTTGGGGTTCTAAGTAATTTTCTAGCAAAAAAATACTAATTTTAAATTGATAACAGCAAATGTAAGTAATAGGCCTGGTCCTTAAGAGGTTAATTGGGTCCTGTCTAAGTTTTGGCTCTTGTATGGTATTCTATTGAACGTGCCTAAGATGGCTGCCTCGCTATCTGCCCCAATAGCTGTTAAAGTGCTTTGAGTTCCTACTGAGAAAATTGCTATAGAAATATAAATTAAAGGATCGTTGCACCTGTTCCCCGAACAAATCACTTGCCCTCTTGAGCAGCTCTGTTTATTGGACTACTTGGCTTCTGTTAACCAATACCCCCTCAAATATCAGCGAAGAGATGTGTATTCCAACAAATAGCTGCTTGGGAGGGTGGTGGACATTCAAGGTATGATTGTATTGTTGTATTGAAGAAATGCTTGACTTAATTGGCAAAACATAAATTGATACTCTAACATCTAACCGGTTTTGCATTCTTACCTTGAGAAATGTGTGATTTTTTTTTTTTTTTTTTTTGAACGCTAATATGTTTAAAATGTTTATTTTTGAAATTTGTGTGGCTGTACAATCTGCCTGTTGTATATTTTATTCCATCTGTTTGTCAGTATGTACAGAATAAAAAGAAAATCTGCACCATAACAAAGGGTACTTGTGTTAAATGCTACTTTACTTTTGGTGTGATTGATTGTTCAGGTTTTTTGTCCAGTAAGGAAAGGTAACTGGAACCCGCAAAGTGGAAATCGGGCTTGCTGAACAGATTATTCATTTTTTTTTTTTTTTTAGTCAAAACAGTTCATATGCATTTTCAACTGTAATGAGCTGCTTATTCAAAGTTTCAAAAGTGGGTTTTTTTGGGTTTTTTTTTTTTTTCACCCTACATTGATTTGGAAATTTCAAAATTGGAAAATATTTTTGCGAACACAATATAAAATTGAGATTAATCTCTGATAGAGAGGAAGCTTTCTACCAAAAAGTGATTTAGAATAGTTTTAATGAGTTTTCAACAAAAGCTCTTTGAGCTTTGGGAGTTTTGTAACCTTCTTGAATTTCTGCCTTCCAGAGTATCCTCATAAATATGGAGCTCAGGGGGGATGTGCAGATCACTCTGTGTTTGAAAGAATGAAATTATATCAGATGTCGGCTCAAAGTAAACCGGAGAAGCAGGTAAGGCCTGTTTTTTGACTGCAATTTTTCAGAGTCTTAAAAAGCTCATTGCCCACAATGCATTGTTATGCTCAGAAGAGAAGTATATTTTAACGTGTGTTCGTGGTGATTATGCAGCTTATTTCTAAATATAGTGGATTATATTAAGTGTAGTTCATTAAAAGTTTACACCGCTTAAGCTGACTGCACATGGTTAGATTTTAATTTGAACGTTCCTTTGAAGTTCTAAAGGATTGCGTTCAGTGATGACATTATTGAAGTCAAGACCTATTAAACAGGTTTCTTTTATTAACAAACAAGTGAAATAATCCAAAAATGTCAAAGTTAAGTATTACATTAGCGCAACCAAGCAAAATAAATACAATTGGAAAGAATAAATGGTAATAAACAATTACCAAATGTGATCATATTACGTCCTCAACATGAAAGTCCATATATTTGTGTTGCATCAATATAAATCTCGTCCATGAACCACCTTATAATAACCACCACTGTGATATAGTGCCAGTCTCCCAGTAGAATATATCTCACCAGATATTCTCATTCTCATGAGTGGGCAAAATCGCATAATATTTTATGGTAACTCGCAAGACTCTGCATCACTTTTCCACCCTTCTTAAATCAGAAGCTCTTATCTTATACATATAAGCTCCGAATATATGTAGAAAAAAAGAGAAGCCTCCACTAGTGTAATATTGCCAACACCATGCAATGTATTTAAGACTGTTGCTTCATTCACATGTGAAAATATTAAAAGGAGCATTGTACAAACAATGCCAGCATAATGGCGTTCCCATAACTGTCTCCCCACCTCCATCCTGGCTTTGACCGATGTTGGGAACACACTCGTTCTCTCAACGCCACTGTGTCTATTCTGACGTGTTTCGTCACTTCAGACTTAGTCACAGGGGATGGTCAATAAGAGCAAGGCAAGTAGGAGACAGGTGGAAGTGACCAGATTCACAGCACCGGGGCTCAGGTTTATTTTATTGATTATGAAATCAATACAAAGCAAAGCTTATTTTAAATGAACAGTATCTTGCATGCACAAGTATATATTGCATGGTCATCAGGCAATGAGGTTGCTGTGGATATAAATATATTATGATTGGACACTGGCAAAAACCTAGGGGCACGTGCTTATAACCCTACTCCATTCGTTTTTTTTTTTTGCTAGTGTCTTTAGGTGATGGCCCTCTTTTCCTCTGGAGACGTTTCTGTTAAGGTCTGACTGCTTTTTGCCCATGGCTACCTAGCAGTTTCCAGGTTGGTAACCATTGGCATCCATCTTGGGGACCTCGCACTTTGTGCGGGCCTGGCGTGTAATGTTTGTTTCAAGCACAAGATTCTGCATTAGGCACTCACCTTGGCATGTTGCAATGAGTGAGTTAGCCACAGGGTGCTATGCAAGTCCAGGGCCATGGTCATTCTCAATGGTTTTCAGGCTGTGAAGACCCCTTCATGGGTATATGCACTGTGACAGGCAGAGCCTGTACCCCAGGTGGATACAGCAATATGGAAAATGTAAACCAGAGTTTTCCTGCTATGTAGACTGGTTCCTAACCATGAAAAAAATAATGAAAGTGGGCGCTTGCCGTGTTTATAACCTAGATTATAAGAAAAAGCTGCCCATAAATACAACAAATCAAAACATTTGCAGTGAATATCAAGTCCAGAATATATGTAGAAGTCTCAAATCACTGTGTCTTTAAAAAGTGATAAGTGACAAAATCTTCTTAGGAAGCTATGTGCTCCCACACGTGCAAATCAATTCTTCACTCACCAGATCCCAGCGGCCAACAAAGCAGCATACAAGTGTAAGATACCAACTCCTGTACATGAGATATCGGATCCTGTACCTGGGATAACTGTGACCCATCTGCTAATGGATGCCACTGTTAATTCTCATTCACCAAACATAGATCAGCTGGAACCCCAGAGAGTGTATATAGTGTAGTACATTTTATTAAATGAGTAAATGTTAAAAACAAAGTGTATACACTCAAAAGGACACAACACAAACCGCTCACTCGGGGGACCTTTCCCTTCCACCACCGCTTGTGGCCCTACTGTTACTATTTTTTCATATATAGGGTGGTGTTTACACTTAAAGGGGCAGCTGCCTGAGTATTACAGTATATATTTGCGGATTGGTGCCCTCTCACCTTTATTAGATTTGGTTTCTCACTAAACCGAAACCTCTATTCTTAGCACACAAGAGAGGATGCATAGATGCAGGAATTGGAAGTGATTCACTTTGTGCTAATCCCCTTTAAATTTGTCTTTATAGATGATTTTATTGGTATTTCCTGACCTTTTTTGAATCTGGTCTCGGCCAGTTCTTGGCCTTGGGCACGCTCATAGGACAGGTTTCTGCCTTATTCATCCTATTCCAGAAACCTCTTGTTTCACAGCCCTTGAAGTGATTGCTAATAAAAAAAAAAAAAAAAAAAAAAATTATGTTTACAGACATGTTATACTTGGCTGCTGTGTGCAATGGTTTTCCTGCAGAGCAGACCCCATACTCCTCTTTCCGTGTCTCCCACTGGAGCTCCAGGCTTCTCTCCCCTGCCAAGTGCACCCCAAAGCAAGCCACTTGCTATGGAGGCACTCGTGTGGGCTCGATCCCAAGCTGCGCTCTGTGCTCACTGGCTGTGATTGACAGGAGTAGGAGCCAATGGCTCCCACTGCTGCCTTGGTCTAGTCAGAGGATCTTGCATGTAAAGTTGCCTTTCTCATGATCATTTGTATGTTTTTGCGCTACCAACCTTTTCTTGCAAGGAGCCTTTTCTTTTATTGCACAGGGACAAGGTAGTCTTGAGATCAAAACCTTCTCCACAAGGTCTCCTCATTGAGGCGGGTGGAAGATATTGTCCTTCCTTCCCTTTGTCCTGCCATAAGACACACCACAGACATTTATTTACACTGTCTAGACATTGTTACGGCTGTCAGTCTACTTGGAAGACCTCTTCCTGTGTGTGTTCAGCTTCTTACCCTTGTTTTCTTGTGACCCTGTTGCCAGTTTTTTGTAATGTGGTTTTCCACCCCTCCATCCATTGCTTGGAGATGTCCCATGGTCTATGAATACAAGTCCTATATTGTACAATTATTATAAAGGAAATTTTGACTTGTCTGGAAACTCCTTCTCTTGGAGCACTTCTCTTGGTCACTTCTTATTGCTTGCTAAAATAATGAAGTCTCATGGAATGGGTGAGGTTTATATGAGTGTGCCCCTAGGGGCAGCCCCAGAAAAGCTTTTACCTGTGTCCAGTCATCTGAAGCTATCCTGCATATAACCCATGGTCAATGAATCAGTCCTGTATTATAATTATTATTCAGGATTTATATAGCGCCAACAGTTTGAGCAGTGCTTTACAAAAAGGAAGACATTACAGTTACAATACAATTTTTGGTACAAGAGAAATCAGATGGCTCTGCTCGTTAGAGCCTACAATCTAAGAGGAAGGGTCAACTGATACAAAAGGTAATAGCTATGGGGGATGAGCTGATGGAGACAGTAAAAACAGGGTATTGGTTAGAAGCATGATAGGCCTCTTTAAAGAGAAGGTGTTTCAGGGATCGTCTAAAGATGGATAGATTAGGAGATAGTTGGACAGATTGGTGTAGGGAGTTCTAAAGGATGGGAGAAGCTCAGGAGAAGTCCTGGTGACAAGGGACCTAGCAGTTTGGTTGATATTTTGAGACAAGGTTAGTGATGTAGCTTGGGGCAGAGTTGTGGATGGCTTTGTAAGCTGTGGTTAGTACTTTGAGTTTTATTCGTTGGAGTGGAAGCCAGTGAAGGGATTGGCAGAGAGGGGTACTAGACACTGAGCGGTTGTTAAAGTGGATAAGTCTGGAGCCGCATTCATGATGGACTGAAGGGGAAATGGCTTATGTAAAGGAAATCCAATGAGGAAGGAGTTGCAGTAGTCAAGGCGAGAGATGACGAGGAAGTGAATTATAAGCTTTGTGGTGTCATTGGTTAAAAAGGGGCATGTTCTGGAGAAGTTGTGGAGGTTGAGGCGGCGTGTTTTGGACCGGGATTGGATGTAGACCTGAAAGGACAGTTCAGAGTCCAGGGTTACCCCTAGCACCCTGGCATGTGGGAGGGATTGATAGTTATGCCATCGATCTTGACAGGGGAAGGAGCACGTGGGGGAAAAAATGGTATGAGCTTGGTTTTGGATAGTTTGAGGAAGTGGTGTGACATCCAGTCAGATATGTCTATTGGTAAATTAGTGATACATGAGGAGAACTTCCCATGGCTTTCAATATCATTTCTACGCCGAGGACACACAAATCTATCAGCTGACCCAGAGAGGATGTGTAGATCGAGAATAGGAGAGGTCCAGGGACAGAACCTTGGGGGACCCAAACTGTAAGCGGAATAGGAGAGGAGGAAGTAGAGTTGTAAGTGACTCTGAAGGTGCAGTGAGATTGGTAAGATTTGAACCCACGAAGAGTACAGTCAAGGAGACCAAGGAAATTGAGTTTTTTGAGGAGGGGGTGGTCCGCTGTATCAGACGCAGCGGAGAGGTCCAGGAGTAGGAGTATGAAATGGTGACTATTGGTTTTAGCTGTTGGTAAGTAGTTTGAGTTTTAGGAGAGCAGCTTTTTGTGGAATGTTGAGGGTAAAATCCAGACTAAAGGGGATCAGGAAGGTTATGCTCAATGAGGTGGCAGGTCAGCCTGTATTCCAAGATGAGGAATGCACTGACGAGAACTTTACAAGACCAGTGTTGACCTCACAAGGAGTAATTAAAGTGGTTTCTCGCTACAGGAACAAGGCAAAAGAAAAAATGCTTGGGTATAATCTGGAGGGGGAGAGGGGAGATTTTGGGGGACATTTGGGTAATCCCTATACTTAGTGTCACTAAAGGTAAAACTTTTTATTTTAGATGGCGTAAGGGAGGATTTTTAACTTGTCAGTTTTTGTTTTTCCCATTTTTGTCCCATTGTGGAGACTCCCCAAGCCGTAACCAAAACAGGAAATCTCTCCCAAATGAGGGAATGAAAGCATGTCACCAGAACTATTGTCCACATTGAAAGATTTCTTCTCTCTCCCTGTTCTTATGTCAACCCAAAATTTTGGATTATATTTTGCTTTTTATCAGAACGCTAAACAGGACAAATAGAGATGGCTAATCTCCCTAATGAGGGCACAGACAGCAATAAAACCTGACAAAGATCTCTCTTCATTGTATTCAAAACCCCCCAAAAAAATAAAGTTGTATTGTGACGTAAGCTTGTAATAGAATTTGCGTCTGCCTTGCTTTCAGCTTTACAGGTACATTCCAGTAAGAATTTAAGGTTAAACTTGGGCATAAGGGCATCTCTGGGGCCTCAGTTTTTCTTATCAGCACCAGTCTATTCTGTTTCCTTTTGTCTGTAATCTGATTTTCTGGGAACCACTTTGGTTATTTGTAGGGTGATATCGATACTGGTATCGGTGCCGATACTAAGCAATTGCACGAGTATCGGTACTCGTGCAAATGCGCCAATACTAGAAACCGGTACCTTCAGGTCTGGTTTTTCTGTCTGGGATTCCCCTGCTGACAGATGAAATGTATACAAAAGAATTAGGGCAGTTATCGGTTGTTGAGCAGGGCCGCCGCGTCCTTAACAATCAATGACGTTTTCAGCTGTCAGTGGAATTTCCCTTCCCTGCAGTGGACCCGCCCCCTCCCATGCTGGCCCTGCCCACTCATGTGCAAGCCCCCCCTCCCACACTGGCCCCACCCTCCACCTTAGCTCCGTTTGTTGTGTCCTCCAGGCAATGTGCTTCTCCTCCTCGGGCTCCTCTGCGGTTGGCTGCCGGGTGACTGAGCTCTGATCTGCCTGGTGAGTAGTATGTCCTGCACTGAGCCAGGCCCCACCTCTGACTTTCCCTAAGTGTCTCTGCTGCTGCAGAACTAGTTTGAGAGGGGAGAGCAGGTCTGCTAGGTGCTGTAGAGCAGGGCAGTGATTGGCAGCTGTGGGTTTCCCAAATACCCCCCTTCCCCTTCCCCTCCCTCCTCCCTTCCTGCATATACAAAAAAATATCCTCCTCACCTCTCCACCCTAAACAAATACCCCCTCCCCATCTCTGCACCCTAAACAATAACCGCCCTCCCCATCACTTCAGCCTAAACAATAACCCCCTCCCCATCTCTGCACCCTAAACAATAACCCCCCTCCCTCGCTTCTCCCTTCTAAACAATAACCCCGTCTCTCCACTCTAAACAATTACCCACTTGCTGTCTATCTCGGTCAGTTTGGCTGTGGTCTGAGGGCCTGCCGGCAGTGGCGTAGTGTGGGGGGGGGCGCAAAATTATTACTGTGCAATGCCGAGTCTGCCGACAGTGCCATCCCAAGTGTTGTGTGTTGTGGCCATGTTGTTCATCCATTGTAATAGCAATAACCACGATCAAAAAAAAAAGTTGAATGTACAGTGTTTAAAAAAAAAAAGTAAATTAAAAAATGTAAAAATGGCGAGTACTTGAGGAAAAGTATCGGTGCTCAGTCTTAAAAATCTGGTATCGGTGCAACCCTAGTTATTTGTTACACTAGTTATTTTTGTTTTATTTGTAATGTGATAGAGCTGCACCCAAACACTTCCATTGCAGGATTACCTACAGAAATTCTAAAGTATATTGTCACTGAAGGGTCACTTATGGGATGTATCCACGCTTCTTACTATATGCCGTATTGGCTTTTATTTTGGTGACCGTTTTCCTTTTTTTACGTTCTACAAAATAAACCTGCTGTGCCGGCCAAGGCTGAAAAGGATATACTGTACTGTTGCGCTGTGTTATGTGCACTCCGACTTGTGTTGCATTAAGGAAGCCTATTCATTTGAATGGATTGCTTAAGGCAGTGGTTCTCAACCTTGTCCTCAAGTAACCCCAACAGGCCATGTTTGCAGGTTTCCTTTATCTTGCACAGGTGCTTTAAATCCGAGTCAATGGCTTGGTATTTTGGACAGCTATTTTCTGTAAGAGAAATTCCCAGAACATTGCCGTTTGGGGGTACTTGAGGACAAGGTTGAGAGCCACTTGCTTAAGGTACCGAACAGCACCAAAAAAGTGCATGTTCTATTTTTTGTAACACAGAGCACTGCAACACACGTTGGTGTCTTACTAGGCACAGCATATGTTCATTGGCAAGGGGCATTGTGGTGCCATTCAGAATAAATGGCAGCACTGTGCATTATAGAAACGAAATAGTTTTTTTATAGTGTGTTTGTTTTTTTATATGTAATTTAATATTGGGATATGGTAACAGCCGCCTTTGTTCTTATAAACATCTCAGGAATCTGTGGACGAGCATGAAGAGATTGGTCCTGTCATTCTTAGGAAGAAGCGAGCTGCTCAGGCAGAGAAAAATACTTGTCAGCTGTACATCCAGACCGATCATCTATTTTACAAGCGATATGGAGAAACAAGAGAAGCTGTGATAGCCCAGGTAAAGCCTACTATTTATTTATTACAATAGCAAGACTTTAAGCTGCTTTCTAACATGGGTTACAGCATTGATTGAACTGAAGCATTGATGCACATCTGCAATAGACTCTGTAGAATATGGTCAGTTCTTTGCAGCGAGAATTAATAGGGTGCAGTAGGTTGAGCATTGTGGATAGCCCTATCACTGTTTTGTGGTCGAGACTTTTTACACTTGCACAATAAATGATTTGTTAAGCCTTACTGTGTCATTTCACCATCACTTAAGAGAATGTGCAGAAAGCTGATCTTGCTGTCCTCACTTAAAGTGAAACTTCAGCTAAACGGCTCAATACATTGTTAGTGTTGACATGTTTTTAGCTGTCACAGGATTTATATTCTAGTGATACACATTTGTTTACCACTATAATACCTTCTTGTTTAGTATTACGGCTTCCTAGGTCAGCTCACTAAAGAGGTGATGCTTCACTATCCATTGGGAACAAAAAAGTGGCTACTGCTCCCACCTATGCCTGGTCTTTGCAGCAAGGAGCACTGGAATGGCAATGTATGTCAAACAAATATAAACAGATTTCCAAGCTCAAACTTGCCAACCAGCCAGCGACCAACCAAATTGAACTGTCTAACAATATGCATTAACAGGGGTTTAGTTGCACACATTTGTAAATACATGCGTAAGCTGCAGACCTCGCCAAGGCACCCTGTTTCCTGCAGTCTCTAACTACTCAAAGCCTCCATCTTGGAAGAACATGCATTTATAATGGATAGGTAGGGGACAGACTATACATTGGGAGTCTGATCTTATGAGACTTTCTGATGTCCTCACTTAAAGGAGAAGTCCAACCTGAGCTTGTTTGGCTGTGCTGCTTCTATGGGTCACAGGAGTGCAATTCGTTTTGCACTCCTGTGACCCATTTTTAGCAGAGAGCGGGCTGAAGTCACAGGAATGGGTCCAGGCACTGCGTCATCACGAAACCGCGAAGTGCCTGGACTGATACCCGTCTCGGCCTCTCAGCGAGCTGCTGAGAGCCTGAGACGGTCGCTCCCCGGCCCTCCACAGCTCAGCGCTCCAGTGAGCATGGGAGGGAGAAGACGACTTCAGAGCGGAGAGCTGCTGATTGACAGTCAGCAGCTCTCTGCTCAGGGAGCTGTGAGAACTGCGCAATCGGCGATGTTCAAGTGCTCGGTTCTCAGTGCAGAGGCAGCGGGGGACAGATGCCGCATCAGATCGATGCTGCATCCACTTAGGTAAGTATGATTATGGAAAAAAAAAAAAATCGTTTAAAGTGAAACTCCAGTTAAACAGCTCAATACCTTGTTATAGTTATTTAATAGCATAAAATGTATTTATTTATTGAGCGTGTATTCACACTCATTTGTATGCTGCAGCAAAATACATGAAATTGTATTAAGGCCCTCTCACTGGCAAAGCCCACCAGCTCAGAAGGGAATCTCTCCACCGATCCCCTGCTTAGCAGGCAAATGACAGGTCCCCATCCATCTGTTTTTAGCAGACAGGATCGGATTGGATGTCAGTGGGTGTCAGCTGTTCCATAGAGAACAATGGGTCCAATTGGGTCCGCCTGAAAAACTAACTGGCGGACCCAATTTGTTCATCAGTGGGAAAGGGGCCTTATTGTGCAATAATGCACAGTAAGTGGGCCCCTGGTAATCAATGCATGAACATGTATGTTTAGCACATCCAAATCTTCTGCATAACACATCACTTAAAATGTACCTTAATACCCATTTAAAGTGCACAAAATGCAGTTTGAAAGCACATGCTTTGATGTACTTCAATAAAGTGTGTCTAAAACTAAGAAGAAAATTGTAGTAATGCAGCATACCAGTCCTTTGCTGCTGTGGCTGCATTCGTTTTCATTTTTCAGACCGAAGAACCCTTAATGTAACAAAATATGGGTATTGGGGAATGAGGTGTGTGGAGATGGGTCACCGCACACGCTTGTAGGGGTATTGGCCTGGGTGAAATCCATGGAAAAAAGTGTGCAGGATAGTAGGGGTGCGCTCAAAAGGACTTAAAGCGGGGGTCCACCCACACCGCCAAAAAAAAAAATATTAAAAGCCAGCAGCTTCAAATACTGCAGCTGCTGACTTTTAATACATGGCCACTTACCTGTCCCATGGTCCAGTGATGTCGACAGGGGACGCCGAGAACCTGCTCGGTTCTCGGCAGCTGCCGCCGCCATCCTAGGTGAGGGAATCAGGAAGTGAAGCGTTGCGGCTTCACTTCCCGGTTCCCTACTGCGCATGCGCGAGTCGCGCTGCACATCGTAAGTGGTCCCCGCTCTCTCCTGGGAGCTGTGCGTTTCCCAGGAGACAGCACGGTGGGGACGGGAAGAGGCGTAGACTCCCGTGGGAGTCTATGCCGGAAGTGGGTGCAAATACCTGTCTTACCTTTGAAAGGTGCCAAATGTGACACCGGAGGGGGGGAGGGTTCCGAAAAGCGGAAGTTCCATTTTTGTGTGGAACTCCGCTTTAAAGCAGGAGGACATTTTCTATGTAGTTTAATCAATGTCAACGTTTTGGCAGGGCAAAGACCGCCTTTCTCAAGACATCTTGAGAAAGGTGGGTGGTTTCCCCCGCAGAAACGTTGACACTCAGACTATGTTGAAAATACCTCCTGCTGTAAGTCCTGCGTGCACCTGCTGCATTTGCTAATAGAGACTATGTTTTACCTTTTCATAAAGCCACTTGCAGGTAGCAGCAGCTTATAACCTAAATGCTGTATTTATCAAGAGGAATTATATTGAGTACACATCTCTAGTCTTCTCTTTGCAGGTAGCCTTCTGTTTGTAGATATTCCAAGTTTTTATCTCAGCCTGTGTTGGCACCCAGGGGGCCAGATTTAGACGTCCAAGGGCCAGATCTTTTTGGCTATGAAAACGTAAAGCTGGCCATACATGGATTGAAATTTCAGTCAGCAGGAGGCGGTTGAATTTCGATCCATGTATGGCAGTTCCTGTTCACGAGAAGTCAATATATACATAAAATGCTCATGAACCTGCTTCTTGGTAAATTCTGGCTCGATCTACACATGCAGCCAATGGGCTGCATCACTGATCTGTGTACTCTGACGGTGGGGCAGTCCACTGTCAGAATACAAGGGCACAGCAGGGAGTGAATCAAGTCAGTTTCTTTTCCAGTTCAACCGACTGGCTGAAAGAAACAAATGCACCCATGCCAGTGTATGGCTACAAACTTAACTCTGTGTAAATGCTGTGTATTCAGGCGTTTTTTTTTTTTTTTTTTTTTTTACTATAATAAAAGTACATTGAGCGAACATTGTGTTTTCACAAATCATAGGTAAATATAATTTATTCAATTGACTTTGCCTGCTATAATTTAGTTGGCAGTTTCTGTACGGACAGCGCCCCCGGCCTTATATCTTTTTTTTTAGGTTTAGTTTTTACTCTTTGTTCTGCCTCACTTGTCAGATGTTTCCATGATCTGGCTTTCCACAACTAGAGAAAAATTTTAATATCTTTGACCCTCAATAATGGCAAGCACATTATCATGCAAAAGCAGCCTTGGCCTCCTGAGACATCCTTACTCTAATGGACTGTAGGCTCAGTCCAGTGGATTGCTTTTTCCTGGTAATTTATTTTGAAAAGTGTGAATTTCCCTTCCTGCTCTTCCCGCTTTAGTATTTTCTTTCTTCGTTCTATGTATTTGATATTGAGGGATAAATTTTGCTTTTTGCTTTACTAGAAATAGCCCAGCAACACAAGAAATTTCTCGTGACCATTTAGGGTTGAAAACCCTTAGGGTAAAAGTCTTATAGAATAATACAGTGCTATGCTTCATCATTGCATTTCAAGCTAAATTCGAAATGGCAGCCATAAAGGAAGGATGTAGCGTGTGAAGGAACATGACACTTTAAGTCATTTTCACCACTATGAGTCCTCTCCTCAAGTATTGCTTATTTTGGCTATATATATTTTTTGGAATTTACATTATAACACATTAAATGAGCAACAAATACCTTGCTGGTACCCAAATTAAAACCATCGTTGGTGCCTATGTCCGCAACTGGTAATAACATGTAATTTTCAAATACTACAGTCTCTGGAAATTACATGGTGGATGTTCTGAGCACTTGGATAATGAAAGGTGTTAGCTGTTCAAATTACTTGTTACAACAGGGAACATCATAGCGTCTTTATACACCTTCCCGCCCAAGCCAATTTTTAGCTTTCAGCACTGTCGCAAATTGAATGACAATTGCGCGGTCAAGCTACACTGTACCCAAGTTTTTTTTTATCATTTTGTTCCCACAAATAGAGCTTTCTTTTGGTGGTATTTGATCACCTCTTAGATTTTTTTTTTTTTGCTCAACAAATAAAAGACCGAAAATTAAAAAAAAAAAAAAAAAAATTTTGTAAATAAGTATGTTTTCTTCAGTGAGGGGCACTGATATGGCTGCATTGATAAGGCGGCACTGAGGTGGCACCAATGAGGTGGCACAGGTATGCGGCACTGATGGGTACTTATGGGTGGCATGGATGGGCACTGATGCATTGCTTGGCATCACTAATTTTTATTGTGCCATAGAGGTGCCAGTCATTGGCATATGTTCATTGATTTTCACATGTGGATGGCCATGGGGGATGTACCTGGCCAGCCACATGTTAGGAGCTTCCCTGGTGGTCTTAGCAGCTTCCCTGGTGGTCTAGTGTGGGCATCCGAGGGGGGGGCTGCGCTGATAAACAATCAGCAGAGAGCCACCCATCGGCTCTCCTCTCCTAGCGTCTGTCAGACGCGAGTGAGGAAAAGCCGATCACTGGCTCTTCCTGTTTACATTGTGATCATTTACCGAGATCGGTGTAGCGGTATGTCAGACTGATACACTGCACCACCGATCGCCGCGATGCGCGTCCCACGGGCGCGTGGCAGCTGTTACCCTGCAGGGCGTCCTATGACGCCCAGTCAGGATAACTGAATCACCGCCCGGCCGTCATTCTACTATAGGCCGGGTGGGAAGTGGTTAAACCCTTAGCATATGTGATAACTGGAAGAAGGTGGTCTACAGTGGAAGGCCATACAGATTATATATGGTGTCAGCCGAGAACCGTAAACTGAAGATATCTGTGAGCACGTGATCACTAGAACTGGATCACTGGAAAACTTCATCTGGGAGATTCACCCTCTCCATTTGTCACCAGGGTAGGGGAATCCATAGATTTGCAGGTGTCCCAAGAACAGGAGATGAGGGGAAATCTGATGACGGCACTTTAAAAGGGATTATCCCTTACTTCCGGTCGTCTTCAATTGGATTTTTTTCAGTCCTCTTTACCTTGCAGTTGGAAAATTTTGTTTCTTATCACAAATGTCTATAAGTGGGCATTTTACCTTCAAGTACCTGAAAAAACCTATAAGGCCTATTTAGTCGCTAAGTAGTCATAGTCCCTTTACCGCATTTTGGAATACCTGTACTTTTAAACAATATAAACATAATGTAACATTTATAAAGTTGCTCTAATAGTTACTAATATCCATACGTTAAACAATAATATGATTGAAAAAGTCCATATGTGATGAAATGGCATGAATCCTTGGTTACTATCACCACCATCCACCACCTTGAAAGTGTGATCCTTTATAGCACCGCCACCACCAAAAGCAAAAATGCTCGCTTACCAGCTCCCATTAACCTCGTATTACAGGAGGTCAATAACACTTGTGGCTTAATACTCCACCAGGGCCTTTAGTATCATCAGAGGGTCCTCCTGTAACTCACTTGCCAATCTTTCTGGCAGTAATGTCATAGGGGTGTCCCAAAACATAAAAGGGTCCACATGGCGTAACATTTTAAAAGCTTGATTAAACAAGCCATTTAAGATTGCACTTGCATCAAAATGATATTACAATTACCTTAAAATCAATAGTGCCGATCGGCACATGCAGCAACCCGTCCTTCCGGGACCCGAGAATCGTGTTGACATCAGCACGTCGCTCCGCCCCACGCGTTTCATCATACGATGACGTTGCCTTGGGCACCTTATAAACGTAAGCATGAACAGTTTTGTAAATACTGAAATAACTGGTTTACCTATCTCTGTGTATAGACCAATTATGGAAAAAGCCTCCATTTGAAAGCTTGAATAATAATTTAAAAGTAAAGTTGGTATGAATAGTGTCCCTGAGCTAAAATGATGCCATTACTGCAGGCAGCATTATTAAAAAAACAAAACCAATAATTAAACAAAATCCATAATTTTACATTCCTTCTACTGCATGGTAACTGTAATCCGATTGATTATTAAATGTTATGGATTGTAGAATACGAATAATGTGGTGTTTTTTTGCTTTTTAGTTTTTATATGTATATGTACATTTTACCTAAATATTTTGTTGAATGTTGTGGGAAACATTTGTGTATGCCGCCTTTTTTATTTTTTATTTTTTTTTGGTAATAAAAATCTGTTTTTAAAGCTTTAACATTATTGTATTTTACTAGATATCCAGCCATGTAAAAGCAATTGACACCATCTATCAGTCAACTGATTTCATGGGTATCCGAAATATTAGCTTCATGGTGAAGCGCATTCGGGTGAGTATTTTAAAAACTTTAAAGCAGCAGAATTTATAATTTCTGAAAATGATTATAACTTTAAAGGTCTGCATGACATTCACTGTGTAAAACAGAAGGGTAGGCCAGGGGTCATCTTGTGAACTTTAGTGCTTCGCCCAATCTGCTGTAAAATGGCTGGGTGCAAGCTGAGCAATATGATTAAAACACTAATAAGGCTTAAATTGGAAGTAAACCCTGGTGGGTTTTACGTCCTCTTTATTTCCCTGCAAAGGTAAAGCATAATGGGCTACTATGCATCGCATAGTAGCCCATTATGTGTCACTTACCTGAAACCTAAGCCTGCGAATGTCACTGCTGTCCCCACTAACAGCGAGCGTCCATCTTCACCCATCTTCCTTCCGGGGCCGCGAACCCCGGCTCTGTGACTGGCTGGAGTCGCATGAAGTCACTCCCGCGCCTGCCGTCAGTCACAGCATGACTCCTATTAGAAATGGCACTATGTGACCTTTCTAAAGCGTGCATGCTCCATAGTCATCGGCGCTCGGCTGTTTTCTAAATATCTCCTAAACCGTGGAAGTTTAGGAGATATTTCGAGCACCTACAGGTAAGCCTTAATATAGGTTT
This sequence comes from Lithobates septentrionalis, assembly GCA_037952835.1. Taxonomy (NCBI): domain Eukaryota; kingdom Metazoa; phylum Chordata; class Amphibia; order Anura; family Ranidae; genus Lithobates; species Lithobates septentrionalis. The sequence continues at coordinate 423,533 of JBBDGP010001641.1, read as the reverse complement.
ACCTGTAGGTAAAAGTGGTTGTACACCCTGTTTCTGAGCCTTTTTTTTTTTTTTTTTTTTTTTAAGCTGGCAAGGCGGCCCATCAATGCGCAGGCCTTCTTTTCTTTTCTTCTGGTTTGTGCTATTTATTTCTTGAGCTAGTCACTGCAAATGGTGCCCCTATAGATTTCCCCTGCAGTGACCAATTGGTAGTAGTATGAGGAGAAGAAGTGGAATGGTCTTGTGCTGCTTGTCTTTCACAATTTTTGGACTTGGGTATTAACATATATTTGCCTCCTGCTATCCTTTCCGTATATATTATTATAACAATAAGTTATGAAAAGTGTTTTGTTTTTTGTTTTTTTTTGGGTTTTTTTTTAACACAATATACATACGTTTTGCTTTTTTAATAGAATATACTCTTTATTTTGGTAAAAATTAAATTATTTTGGAGGATGAACAAAAAAAATCTCATTCCTAGTCTCAAATAATAATCCAGACATCTTGAGCCTAATTGCCCATTCCCTGCACTGGATAATGGTTTTCAGTGGTTTACAGAGAGATCAGATGTGAAAAGTTGAACTTGTAGATTTATTAATGCTGGAAGCACTGATAAATTCAGAGACCTTGTAAGTGATTATTTAGTTATGCTGTGTTAGGCAACCCAACAGTGCTGGTTTCAGATAACACATTTGTTGCTTAATTTTTACAACATAAAAACCATGGCATAGAAGACTGTTATTATTCCCAAACTTTAGTGATTCTACAGCACATCTAATTATGAGAATATCAGTCATGTAAAAACTCTGCGACATAAGGTAGCACATGGTCCATTGAACCAATATCGTTCACCATATGGTCGTAGTAATGCAGCTTGAGGCTGTATTGCTCCTGTATTACATGATCAGCAAACAGAAAAGAAAGACTGAGTATCATGCAGGCAAGCACTGATAACATCATTCATTTTTGTGTGTTTTCTGTATGTAGCTCTGGAAAGATTATGTAGAGAACTCCCACTGCTACCTAGATTGTCTAGCTGTGTGATGTAGTGAAGCAACCAGTAGGCTTTCCAGTAGTTTGAGCTTTAAGCAGAGAAATACATTGGCTTTATAGACCGACTAAAGCATGTGCTCTTGTTTTTCAGATCAACACTACAGCTGATGAGAAAGACCCCTCAAATCCATTTCGCTTTCCCAACATTGGTGTGGAGAAATTCCTAGAACTAAACTCTGAGCAGAACCATGATGATTACTGTTTGGCTTATGTGTTTACAGACCGAGATTTTGATGACGGTGTCCTTGGGCTTGCCTGGGTAGGAGCCCCTTCAGGTACTGGATTTAGTGAGTAATTTGTATGGAAAAATTTACTAACAAAGGCAAGAAACCGCTGACTGGTACACTTGACTCAGTGACTGTTATAAATCCAGTGACCGTCTCTTCAGCGTGTCATTACCTAAAGAGAAATTAACATTTTATTTACATGTTACTGCCACTTTTAGAAGATTAGAACACTGACAAAACAAAAGATGTTAAGCTAGTCCCCATATGACTTCCCCCTAGCAGTCATTGTTTTTTGCTAGTGTCCTAGAAGGTTGGACACACTTTTTGTTAACCTCAGCTGTGAAAAACCTTTTTTTTTTTTTTTTTTTTTTTTCCTCTTCAGTCAAGATATTTGTAACACTGTTATTTTTTCTTCATTCAATACACTGCTTGAGTTGGTCTCCTCACAACAGCTATCCAGTTTGGCCTATCCTCCGCAGTATCTTTTGGAGGTCATACCCAGATCCTGCTGCAATGAAGATGGTGGGTTAGCCTGGAATGTGAATTTTGGGTACTGGCCTCTGCCAGTGGTGATTTTCAGGTTTTAGTGATCAGTTAGGTGCAGAGAGATTTCCAGGTCCAGAGCAGTGGCACAGCCTCTGGTAAGTGTGCCTATAGTTGTGGCACAGATATAAGTCCTCTTCCGGTAATGAGCTATGTATTGTGGCACTTTCCAGATCCTAGGTACTGTCAGTTGCAGAGCGTTGTCTCCATGTCCAGAGCCATGATGGGACCGCTAGTATGGCCAGAAAAATAACTTGGCGAAATAGCCCTTCAGGCTGAAACACATAGGTTTAGTCTCAGCATAGCTATGCAATGCCTACCCGCACCCTACTCAACTGGTATTTTGCTGATCAATCTGGTATGTGACCTACACGTTAGGCTCTGCATCATAGCTATTCAGACCTCTGTGTACCGATGGTCCGCTACGGGGAGCTCTCATAGTCTAGAGCCATGGCACAATGTTTACTGTGACACAATCTCTTCAGGCTCAGTAAATAAAACCATTTGGCTTAAACCATGATGGCATTTACACAGTATTCACACCCTCTTTATTTTCAGACTTTGGAGTTTTTTCTAGAATGTCTTTGGACACTTGGCCTTGTTTGTAGCCTTCCACAAAGCTTTTTTGTTTGTTTATTTTTTTCCACTTTCATTGAGAGGCCCAACTATAGCATGCCTAGTCTCTAAGACCTCACGTCGTGAGTGAACCTGGGTGCACTCATGCACTGGAAGTCGCTTTATAGGTGAAGCAGTTGCACAGCTTTTTATAATTTCCTGTTATTTGGTCAAGGCTGCAAGACCTGGTGATGACAACATCCACTGGGTATAGTGTGGCTGGATATATGGGGGCAGCCTATAATACTCTATGCTGCTTCAGTGACTGTACAAATGCAATTCCAGTTCCTAATGCGATAGGCATGCATGTTCACAGCTCTGAATGCATTCGGGTCTGCTCCTTTTCACCTGCACATTTTTGATGAATGGCTATGATCAGCTGCTGATCACAGCTATTTTGTTCTGCAGAGTTTGCCGGAAAGTTCTGCTATATGCTTATGGTCACCCAAGTGGCCTTGAGATTATAGCAGAACAGGGAATGTAGCTAATGTAAGGCATGCTGACCTGGCCAGCTAGAAGCAGTTCTTTGCCACTGTATACCTTGAGTTTGAGAACCCTGCACCCCATCCCCGTATATTTGTGTTCTTATTCACATCGCAAGCTCAAAAATAATTAAGAAAAAGTACATTTCGTACTTTTTTCTAGTTGTTTGGAGCAGGGTAAGAAATGGGACTCTTGGCAGCTTCAATTGCTTTGAATAGATGGCAATGTACAGATAAAGGACAGAAGTGTGGGACATCTCTAGTAAAATTTTATTAACCTATAATGAACCAGTTAGGCCTAGAAATCTTTTTGACGGAAGGTCCTACTTTTAGTGAAAATGAAATATTCGATCACAGTACAGGGTTAATTATGTTAAGCCCAAGTCCCACCCTATCAAACAGGTAGCACTAAGTAGGGTTTTTCAGAAAAGAGCATCTAAAAAAAGGTAAGCTGCAATTTTAAATGTTTTAAAGGTATGCTATATAAATGGGAACATGTAACCAATCCAAAGTAGGTCCTATTCCAAATTTGTCTGCCAAGTGGAAGGACATAGACTTGTATGAAAATGCAAAACCTGCTTGAAGCAGATAAGTGCTAGTCAAAACAGGTCCTTATTGTAGTGGGGACAATGAAAGATACCCATGTATTTGTTGAACTGCAATTGGAGAAAAAAATATTTTTAGCCGTTCTTTTGGGCCAGCTTAGTTGCCTCTAATGATTGGTATCAAGGATTTCTGTGGTTGGATAAGGTGGAGAGGAGGAACGAATGATTGATTGTTACAATCTACCCTTGTCAAATCACAGAATGCCTTGTACTCATTGAAAAGAATACAAGATGTTTTCTAAATACAGCAGCAAAGCCTGGAAGACCAAAACTCGCACTGTGTGAAATACAGCTGAGAATGTAATCTCCAGCAGCCCTCCAAATGTCATACCAATCATTAGCTTTAAAGTGTGTGTTACGAAAAAAAAAAAAGGATTCTGTTCCTTTAAAGCATGTTGTACAGCACAGTGCTTGTGCTGTGTAATACCTGGCTGATCCTGCCTGGTTCTGCCCTCCCCCCTGTAAACTGTAAACTGACCACGGTATATCAAGGCCGCTGAGCCCTGACACCGTGGTCCATTTACGTGCCTCCGTCATCCGCTGTGTCTCCTGTCGTCGTCTGTTCTCCCCCCCCCCCCCCCTTTTTTTTTTTTGGTTGCTTATGTCTGAATTTGTTTTGCAAAGTTGTGCTTTTGTCTACTGGTTTTAAGGTTTTAAACCTATTCTTTTAGATTATAAATGATCATAGATATTTGCTGGAAACAAAAAGGACGGTTTGTTGCATTGCATTTCACACACACATAGGTTGGACTTGATAGACTTGTGTCTTTTTTCAACCTCGCCTATTATGTAACTATGTAATTAAAACCTAGAAAATACCCACGTTTATTGATCACCAGCAGATGGAAATCTATCCCTTCAGTCATCCCTTTAACCATTTGCAGATGACCTGGCAGCTTTGTTGCTTTTCAGTTCTCTCTTCACACAAAAGTCAATCGATTTCACTTTACCTGTGATGATAGTTGACATATCAGCCAGGTAGTTCGACATAATGATAGATCATGTTTGTTTGCATAGCCTGTAGCCACCAACAATAAAGTGTATTTTAAAATTAAATTTGTTTTTGCTTTGGCAGTAAACTTGAATTGTCAGATATTTTGCAGCACAGCCTCCTAAATCCTCCTAAATAGATTCCGGGAAAAAAAAAGTGAGAGGTTTATTAACTTGCAGCCCTTTATTCCCTGTTGCGGTCTGATAATCAAATTTACTTCTCACAGTAAGCACGATAAAAAGACAGCAAGTTGTCATAGGGCAAAATCATTCCTCAAATTGTGCTGCTTATGTATTTCTTGATCTATTAGAAGTAAAAATGAGATGCCTGTAGGTACCTCTTCACAGCAGGGAGTGGATGAGATTCCTGTTTTTAAGTTTGTAGGCGCATGGGTCCCTGCTGTGAGAAGGTTCATGAACAATGAAACTTCTCTATTTCTACTCCTCACTGTCATCAGGGAAAGCACAGCCTGTTACTCCATGGCACCGTCTTGTGCTTTTGCATGCCAGATAAATGACCTCTTTTATTGCATCTGCCTTCTGATGCCTAATGTCACTTCTCAGAAGCTGGGAATTTAAACCTGTTTTACACTTTCATTTTGCAGCATCATGCAGACATCTGTGGCTTGTTTACTAAAAAGTTATTTCCAGAAATGATCACCTGTTTATATTTGCAGTTGCATTCTGCTTATTTCTCACGTTAGAGAGAAAATGAAATGCTTTACAATATGGCACCAAGTAACAGAGTAAACATTGCCATTAAAGGGCTTCTGATATCTCATGTACAATGTTTATTGATGTCAGTTATAGGTTACACTTGGCTACACAGCAATTGTTAAACCATTAATTTACTTACATTTTCCCAAAATTGAGCCTGTGAAATGTAAATGCTTAGAGTCTCAATTTTGGACATTACTCCAACTATTTTGTGGGTAAATACAGGGCCGCTGATAAGGTGGTAGTATCTGCCCTCCTGTACAGGTCCCAGGCACCATAAGATAAACAGGTGGGCACAATTACTGGAACTCTGTGTTTGCAATGCTTCAGTTTGTAAATGAACATGGAGCCTCTGTACAGAGCGCTTCCTGTTCATTCATTCTGCAGCTGAGGCTGCTTGAAAGGATTGAGGAATCTGGGTCCTCTATCTCTCTGTCTCAAAAGTGAGATGTTGGGTGTCTGTTTAGACATGTGCTATTTCTCTAACCCCCACAGGGCTGTTAAACAAAAAAAAAAAAGTGAAAAAATTATAAAATTGTAAAAAAATTTGAACCAAAGTTTGGAGCTCTTTTTCACATGTATTTTTATTGCATGAATGAGTGGTTTGTTCATGTGGCTGGAACCACCGGTTATTCTTGGTTTGCGGTTTGTCAGCTAGGCTGTACAGGGCCCTCGTGATTTCTAACAGCCCTGGATAATAGAACTAGTGCAGCACTCGCAAACCCAAAACTAAAATGACAAAAATAAATAGTAATTCAAAACAATCCTGTAAATCACCAAGATCTTACCCCTAATGTCTCCCATCCAAGTACTAACCAGGCCAGACCCTGCTTATTTTAGGGGAGATTGGACACCTTCAGGGTGGTGTTGCCATAGGTCTTACCTAAGCCCTCTGTCTATTGTTAAAGTGGAGGGCCACCCTAAAAAAAAAATTTTAAACAAATGCATTAATATTCTTAAAAAATTAAAAAAAAAAAACATTTGAAGAAAAAAAAATTTGTTAACTTACCAGAAACCCCTGTTGGAGGAAGTCTTCCTAATCTGCCTCTTCCTATTCCGCGGAGTTTCCTCCTCTTCGGCGAGTGACCCCGTTGCCTTCTGGGACGTGTGTGTCCCAAAACACAACAGGGCCATTCACAAAGCGCTGCGCGACTCGCGTATGCGCAGTAGGAAACGGGCAGTGAAGCCGCAAGGCACCACTGCCTGTTTACCTTCGTTAAGATGGTGGCGCCGGCAGCCAATCCGATGGACGGATTGGCCTCAGGGGGGCCGACACCACAGGCTCGCTGGACAGGTAAGTGTCCTTATTAAAAGTCAGCAGCTACAGTGTTTGTAGCTGTTGACTTTAAAAAAAAAAAAAAACATTGCGGCCGGTACACTGCTTTAACATCAATATGTGTAATCAAAATGCTTTGCATAAACCATGATGTTATGATACGATCCAAAAAAAAAAATCAAAGTGCTTAAATCCAGGAATTCATGTAGAGAATTATACACTGGAAAATGCACTAGGACAGAATATAGCTGTGATGGGAAAATAGCATGAGCTCCTCAGGTTGCCACCATCAAACACTTGTAAGTCTCCCAGGTGCTTTAGGTCACACCCAAGGCTTACAAAATAACGTGATATAAGAGGGCTCACATGCATGTAGTGAAATTACCCCTGGGAAAGGGTACTCTCGCCAGCCTCCCCTCATTCCCAGAGACATCAGGCATTTTGCTGTCAGTTGTCACCATATACATCCACATGGAACAAGAAGATGGAACTTCAGCATTACAAATGGCCACCATTCCTTCGCAGATGCTTGCGTTTCATCACGGCTTGTGGGTACTTGGAGTTTATGGATAAGTCCCAAAAGTTAAGCCTAGTACACACAATGAGATTATCAGACAAATGATTTTCCTTTTTTATTTTGCATGCTAGTCTCCATATCGAAAACAATTGGGTTACTAAAGTACGAAAATTCTTGTACGACAGAATAAAAATTTACAAGTGATGTAATGTATGTGTATTGTATTTCCAGACGAAAGCTATAGTGATTAAACAAAAATCGTACGATGGTATCGTACGAGTTAAAATTGTGTTTGTCCCTTCGGAACATTTCGGACGAAAGCTGTGTACGAGCGATCAGATTATTGTACGACTGCTTCAAAAGCAGTATTTTTTGTACAATATTCTGATCGTGAGTACGGGGCTTTAGTCCCACGGCACCAGCCTTTGCCTGCAGCTGGCTGTTCAGAACTTAGAATGGAGACACTAGAGCACCATTATTTTCTCAGAATCTAGTGCCGATTGTTCTTGCTTGTGGTATCCTGGGTAAGTATGAATGTGCAGGGAATCAAGACGCCATAAACTTTTTTTTATTTTTTTTTTTTTTTACTAATTACTTTCTCTATTCAAACTACAAACTACTCTTGCATACTTTTAATTAAACAGTAATTTACTACTACGTGGTATTGTACTGTTTTCTACTTTTTAGGCAGCTCTGGTGGAATTTGTGAAAAAAGCAAACTCTATTCTGATGGGAAGAAGAAGTCCCTGAACACAGGAATCATCACTGTTCAAAATTATGGCTCCCATGTGCCTCCTAAAGTCTCTCATATCACCTTTGCTCATGAAGTTGGCCATAACTTTGGTTCTCCGGTATGCGTTTTTCTTTTTTCTTTTTTAAGCTTTCCAAATTTGTAAATATTTTATTTACGGTTAGCCTCTACACATCATTTTCTGTGTACATGCTCTTTTGTGCATTAACCAAAATTGAAGTATATCAATATTAAAGGGATATGAAAGGCAGATTTTTTTTTTTTTGTTTAAAAAAAAACAAACATGTCATCCTCTTCTGAGGACCATCGCTGGCACTACTGGCCCCTCCCTCCTGTCTAGTGCCCCCATAGTAAGCAGCTCACTCCCAGCCGCTGCTGTGGCCATTCACACATGGAGTGCAGCTCGGCCCTGCCCCTGCTCTCTCCTCATTTGCTCACAGGTTGTGATTGACAGTAGAGGGAGCCAATGGCTGCCACTGCTGTCTCAGCCAATGAGGAGGGAGAGCTGAGGCTCTCATGCACATTACTGGATCAGGATTGGGCTCAAGTAAGTATTGGCGGGGCTGCTGCACACAGGTTTTTTACCTTCATACATAGAATGTATGACGGTAAAAAAAACCTTGATCCTTTACAACCACGTTGTAAAGCAAGCATGCTTCTCCAGGGGTAACTAAATTCTGCAAAGTCCAATTTTGTATTATAAATTCAGGTTGGCTGGAAGGTCCGCATTGAGGGCTGGCTGTCCTTTTTTTAATGCATGTATAATTGCTACTTTAGCAGCTTGGTGTTGTACTGTTTTAGCTATGGATAAAAGCAGAAGTTTTGGTTTTGTTTCTTTTTCGTAGTTATGTCTAACGAAGAACCATACTCGTTTTGAATACTTGTCTTTGAATATAGCTTGGTGTTACTAATATGAACTAGACAAGGCAGGCGCTTGGTTTTAGCACTTAAGAAACAAAGGCAAATCGAAACCCAAAAAATGTGGGTTTGACAACAAAAGTGATACACTGACTTCTTATCTAGTAAATTAGGTGCTCTTTCCACAGCCCATGTGAAGTGTATACTTAACAGAAGCTAGAAGTTAGACAAGCAGTCCATATACTGTAATCCCCGCTGTAGGATTTCTTCCACGTATTATGCCAGCCTTTTGATCACCATAGTACTTTCACTCCAACATAATGAGGTTAAAAGGATGCCAGGGAGTGTAAATGGTGTAGTAGATTTTATTAAAAAGCGTGCTTACAAAAACATACAAATTCTTCTCACATATTGCCCAGCTGTGTCGATCCGCCATTCGTAGCCACGTCCTCAGGAAGCTACTTTGGGTTTCGATTTACATTTTCTTTAAGTGATTACTTTGTCTATTTCATTTTGGTGCATGAGGTGTAGTCACACTTTTTGAGTGGGCAGCTGGTTTGAGTCTATATGTATTAGAGTTTTGTTTTTTTCTGTTTTTTTTGTTTTTTTTTACTGTTTTTGTTTTCTATTGTTTTCAACACCCTTTGAGGAACTATAGAAGGAGGCGCCCCATTTGTGTACTCCATATAAAAAGTGTTACAAAACCCAGGACCCTTCATTCACTATATCTGGTCTCCCACAGTACACAGAACATGGAAATGCAATTATTTTAGTAAATCTAAACTCCTAAATACCTTTTCTCATCAGCAGTTAGAGCAGTCTTGTGATTTCTATCAGTGTATGGTTAAAGCCTATAGAAGGAGTTTTCATTCTCACCTGATTGTCCTATGAGGCTGCAGGACCCCTGACCTTCTGTCTGGTCATTGCTGATTGGCCCTGTGCCAATCGTATACACCCTCCCAAGAAAAAAAAAAAAAAAACTTTCTGGCAATACACACCAAACTGAGCATGTGCAGAGTGCCCCCAAGGCTCTGTTCTATCAGGAGAGGAAATGGGGACAGTGGTAGAAGGGGAGGATCAGAGAAGACAGGATCAAACAGCCTTTTTACACAGAGTGCAGAGGATTAATTCCTTAGTTTCCACAGTGAGTATAAGAAGCATGCTTTACTGCATATACAGACTGATTTTACTGTTGTGGGTTTAGTAACACGTTTTTAAGCTCCAAAAATCTTATTGCTGCTGCACTAACACTTTTTAGGGGTCAGTTTATTAATATTTTCACCCTGGATCCAGACAATTGTCTTATTATTTTCGTTGGAAAAATGTGAATCCTGGGTAAAAAGCTTTTTATAAACAGACCCCCCTCAAAGACCTGTCATGAAAGAAAAATGGAGGCAGCCACTTGCTGACATTATGAATCTATTGCCTGGCTATGTTGATTTCAGTATTTTATGAATCAGACTTGTAACTCGCATAAAGTGTAGTTTCCAGGTCATTGGTTTAAAAGATATGCTGGAGGTCAGCGTGGTGGCCTTAGCAGCAAGCATTTTAAAATGGTAGCTCATTCTTTGAGACCTGCTCCCTTAAAAGGAAACTGACAATCAGCAGGAATTATACAGGCCTAATATCAGGAGGGCTGTTTTAAATTCTCACGAGCAATATGCAAATGTACTGTTCAACACATTTTTACTTAGAGTATGACATGTTTCCTTTAAATATACTCTAGCTGTCGGCGTCCATGTTTAGTAGAAAAAAAGGTCCTTTTTTGTACATCATGGGACACAGAGTTAGGCTAATATTCATTGCCTGCTGGGTTATACTTCATCTCCAGATGAATAGACACTGGTAGACCAAAGATCTTTGGACAGGAAGTGATCCCATATATAACCCCTCCCATACAGGAAGTACTTCAGTTTTTTACCAGTCTCTGCAAGGTGGCTGGCACGGTTGTTTGAGCTCTCTGAGCTCCAGGTCTCTAGTCCCACAAACGGTTCTTAAATGAATCAAGGGATTGACCGATGGGGTCCATTTGACACAGGTTTTAGATATGTGGTACCTGTGCCTTGCAAAGAAGACTTAAGATCCTGCAGGGTTTTGCCTGTAATGTGGCCTCCGGACGCTGGACCCTGCAAAGTGGAATCCTGGATACTACAGCGCTAAGACATTCCTTCAGGGTGCTGTACAGGTCCAAGGAAGTGGACCCTAAACATGAAAAGGGTACCCAGTCCTTGAAGGTCCTCAAGTGACAGGAACCCGCCATGAAGAGTGAAGATTGGGCTCTTTGTTTCTAAGCTCCCCTGCGCCTGGACAGGTAAGTGAAACCCCTTTATTATTATTGTGGGGTGTCCCGGTGATTGTAACAAACAGTCAAGCTAGCTAGAGGCTGGACACCTGTGTGCGGTGACCATAGAGGGGAGTTTTGGGGCTAGCTGTGGGTGTTTGCAAATTGTACCTTTTTTTTATCTGTATGATGGCGCATAACGGTGCGCCATTTTGCCTTGGTTCGCCATGGCGCACATGCGTTTCCTAAAGCGCCACTGGGCTCAGCAGTTTAGCGGCCACGGCGCAAAGCGGATCTGCCGCACATGCACTGTAGCCTTTATCTAGGCGTACAAAGATTTGCATCATACGCGAATACGGCAACACCCATTTGCCGGGACCGCATGCGCAGAATGTTCCGGCGCACAGCCAGCTTATTTAAGCTGTGTATGCCAAGCATGCGGTGCTTCCAGAAGACAGCTGTGGGACACAGAGCAGGCTCTGAACCAGGCACTTGCAGCGGTTCATTTCTCCTTACGCGGGTCATGTGAATCACCAGGTGTTGCTTGAGAGGCTAAAGGTGCTTAGCAGGATTGTTGCATAGGGGCTTGGTGAGCCCTATTAATAGGGTCTCCCTTTTGAGGTGTGTTAATACTACACTAAGAGAAAAGGGTGGGACTTTAAATGAATAGCGTGAATGCTCAGAGATAAAAATCGATGAACAACTAGGAAAACTTTATTCAATTCATAACAGTATAACAGGCATAAATATAAATCAATCATAAATGGAAAGAAATATTGGCAATAATAGCAGCAATTATACATGATTGTATGAATACAGAAATTCTCCATGGTACACCAATTAGATATTATTACACAACCGTATATTCAAGAGTATACACCCAAGGCCTCCAAAGGTTCCAAATAAAAATTAGAAATGCATGACGCTGGTAAAAAACGCGACAATGGTAGCTCTACGCGTTTCGTGGCTGTTGTGCCACTCGTCAGGAGCAAGCGCGTATCTTATCTAGGATAAAAAATATAAAAAAATGGTCTGGTAAATATATACATGAAACAGAGGTGGGGTAATGAAAAAGCCCCACACAAAGTACATGCTTACGCATTCTGGTTTGTAGGGTGGTGGCAGAGAGCCATACACCGCCCGGCCATCGGAGACGCCACCCCCCGGGAGCTGAGGCGGATGGATCGACAGGGGGCAGCCCACAGGGCGCCATCCAGGGCAGGCACGGTCCCCCTGAGGCACAACCTGGAGTGAAAAGTGAAAGTTAGAGAAGAAGTTGCAAACTGCCAAGAAATAGAGAAGGTGAAAGTGAGATTGCAAGGGTGATACAGCCCCAAAAAAAGGAAAGAAAAAGTTGAGCCCGTGAGGGGGTTGAAAGAGAATCTGGATAAAAACACCTGAGAAATGCTGGGGATGGAAAAGGGAAAAGACCAAGTACCCTGAGGTGAAGATATGGACAAAGTGAGAATGGACAAAGCATAAGAGGACATGACAGAAATGAGGATACCTGGCGTGCAGAGTGGAGCAGTGTGAGGGGAAGAAAGCAGTAACCCCCAAACGGACGTGACATCTAGTGAAGTGAAAGCCTCGAGAGCCAGCACCGCCGAGGCTACGCCCATATAGGCGCTACCACGGGGACCGCCCACCAACGTCACGCCGCAAAATCAAGAGAGGGGCGGGCGGCAACGTCGATCGGGTACTGAACACCCGACCCGCCGACGTCACCTCCCCATGACATGCGGGATGAACACCATCCAATCAGGCGTGTGAGCGTCCTTGAGGACGCGCACGTCCGATGGGGAGTGCGTGACGCTGACGTGCTCGGCCGCCACTGCACGTCAGCGTCACGCACTCCCCATCGGACGTGCGCGTCCTCAAGGACGCTCACACGCCTGATTGGATGGTGTTCATCCCGCATGTCATGGGGATGGGGCGGTGACGTCGGCGGGTCGGGTGTTCAGTACCCGATCGACGTTGCCGCCCGCCCCTCTCTTGATTTTGCGGCGTGACGTTGGTGGGCGGTCCCCGTGGTAGCGCCTATATGGGCGTAGCCTCGGCGGTGCTGGCTCTCGAGGCTTTCACTTCACTAGATGTCACGTCCGTTTGGGGGTTACTGCTTTCTTCCCCTCACACTGCTCCACTCTGCACGCCAGGTATCCTCATTTCTGTCATGTCCTCTTATGCTTTGTCCATTCTCACTTTGTCCATATCTTCACCTCAGGGTACTTGGTCTTTTCCCTTTTCCATCCCCAGCATTTCTCAGGTGTTTTTATCCAGATTCTCTTTCAACCCCCTCACGGGCTCAACTTTTTCTTTCCTTTTTTTGGGGCTGTATCACCCTTGCAATCTCACTTTCACCTTCTCTATTTCTTGGCAGTTTGCAACTTCTTCTCTAACTTTCACTTTTCACTCCAGGTTGTGCCTCAGGGGGACCGTGCCTGCCCTGGATGGCGCCCTGTGGGCTGCCCCCTGTCGATCCATCCGCCTCAGCTCCCGGGGGGTGGCGTCTCCGATGGCCGGGCGGTGTATGGCTCTCTGCCACCACCCTACAAACCAGAATGCGTAAGCATGTACTTTGTGTGGGGCTTTTTCATTACCCCACCTCTGTTTCATGTATATATTTACCAGACCATTTTTTTATATTTTTTATCCTAGATAAGATACGCGCTTGCTCCTGACGAGTGGCACAACAGCCACGAAACGCGTAGAGCTACCATTGTCGCGTTTTTTACCAGCGTCATGCATTTCTAATTTTTATTTGGAACCTTTGGAGGCCTTGGGTGTATACTCTTGAATATACGGTTGTGTAATAATATCTAATTGGTGTACCATGGAGAATTTCTGTATTCATACAATCATGTATAATTGCTGCTATTATTGCCAATATTTCTTTCCATTTATGATTGATTTATATTTATGCCTGTTATACTGTTATGAATTGAATAAAGTTTTCCTAGTTGTTCATCGATTTTTATCTCTGAGCATTCACGCTATTCATTTAAAGTCCCACCCTTTTCTCTTAGACTAGTACAGGGATGGAAACGCATGACCACATCAGGTCATGCTTTCATTTAAAGTCCCACGGGATACACACTCCCAACCACTTTCTGTTAATACTACACTTAGGTACTCCCCTTTTGTGGCTAGTAAATGTCTTCAAAAAAGAGGAGCGAGACTAACACTACAGGGAAGGGCACACCTATGTCCTCAGTCGTTCCTGATGTACCTTGTCGTATCCCTAGTGTTTTATCCCCTGAAGGACCAGAGGATTCCGGGCAGTTTGAGCCGCTACGCCTACCTGGGATTGTGCCTACAGTCAGCGCTGCGGCTTCACCCTTTATCACTAAGGATGAACTGTCCTCAGCCCTACCTGGGTTAGAGCATAGGATTGCTGGCATGATTGCTTCCATCCCGCAGGGTGGCAAGAAGCGTCACAGATCCCCCTCCTGGAGCCTCCTAGTCTGGAACAGGAATGGGTTGAGGATGGGGAAGAGCTTAAAGCTCAGGATTCTGTGGATGGCCTGGCGGATGAGTCTGCTTCCGAGCAATCTGGACAAGAAGATATCCAGCTGGTGTCTGCCTCTCAATCATAGAGGCTTTTGATCCTGACTCTTACCGAAATGGTTCGTTCTGCCTTTTAATTTGCCTCTTGCAGAGGTTACTAAGCCTCCCTAGCCTCTTTGGGATCCCTGAGGCCTCTTCAGGCCACACAGGCTTTCCCCTTACACCCTCTGTTGGAACAGGCGGTGTATGCTGATTGGGAACATCCTGACAGGATTTTTATTCCTCCTAAGAGGCTTTCCCTTTTATATCCCATGGATGAAAAGTTTGTTAAGAAGTGCAGCATCCCAGCCGTAGATGTAGCAGTCTCTTCCTTAAATAAGAACTTGACTTGTCCAGTAGATAACGCACAGGGCTTGAAAGACCCAGTTGACAAGAAATTGGAAACATTAACCATTTCAGGACCGGCTCACGCCAATATACTTCGGCACTTTGAAGAGGGATATCTTCATGGCAGCAGGTAGCTACCATAACCTCGGTATCCTCTTTTTCAGTGGTCTCGCCTGTCTCCATACCATTGCAAGGCGGAAACCACATCAAAACGTCCCTTCCACCCATAGCTCTTAAAGCAACATTTTTTTATTTATTTTTTTTAATGACATTTCATTTTTTTAATTTATTTTTTTAAAGTAAATATGAGACCTGAGGTCTTTTTGACCCCAGATCTCATATTTAAGATGTCCTGTCATGCTTTTTTTCTATTGCAAGGGATGTCTGCATTCCTGGTAATAGGAATAAAAGTGACAATTTTTTTTTTAAAACCGTGTAAAAATAAATAAGGAAAAAAAATGTAAACTCGTCCCGCCGAGCTCCCGTGCAGAAGCGATTGCATACGTGAGCAGCGCCCGCATTTGCAAACGGTATTCAAACCACACATGTGAGGTATCGCAGCAATCGGTAGAACAAGAGCAATAATTCTACCTCTAGACCTCCTCTGTAACTCAAAACCTGCAACCTGTAGAATTTTTTTAAACGTCGCCTATGGAGATTTTTAAGGGTAAAAGTTTGTCACCATTCCACGAGTGGGCGCAATATTGAAGCATGACATGTTGGGTATCAAGTCACTCGGGTAAATTTATCTTTCACAATATTAGAAAAAAAATTGGGATAACTTTACTGTTGTCAAAGTGTATTTTTTCCAAAAAAAGTGCGCTTGTAAGACCGCTGCTCAAATACGGTGTGACAAAGTATTGCAACAACCGCCTTTTCGGCCGTTTCCGAGGCTCTCTGGTCGCATGCGGTATTGCATCCCATTGAAGTCAATGCGGAGCAAATTATTTTAGTTTCCATTGACTTCAATTGGAAAATTCTCTTTTGATTTGACTCCTGGAATGGATTATGCTCGTAATCCAAGGTTCCACTGTAATGTTCTAGCAAAAAACAGTTTTTAACTTGTAAACACCAAATCTGAGGCTCGGTCCTTAAGTGGTTAAAGGGCTTCCTTTGGCTAGTTCAGCTATTCAGCCAGCTGTTGCAGAAATTGGTATCTGCCAGTCTGTAAAGGATCAGACGGCCTGACAGGCCTAACCAGGACGATGATCTGCCTGAAAATAAGGCAGATATTCCTCCAGTGCTGTGTTTTGCTGTTGACGCCTTAAAGGATTCAATACAGCAGGTTTCTTTATTTGGCTCTCTTGTCTGTACATATGCACAGACTTTTGTGGCTTAAGAACTGGTCAGCCGAGCTTCCTTGTAAGAAGTTATTGGCAGGTTTCCCCTTTCATTGGGAACATTTATTTGGTGATCGTGATTACCAAATGATCATGATCAATCCAAAAGATTTCCGGAGGGAAGAGTTCTTCCTATGAAGAAAAGCACCAGGCGTCCCTCTTTAAAACCTCAGGGACTGCTTCCTCAAATGTCCAACAGAGCACTAGGGCCAGGGGGAAGCCGCAAGGCCAGGGCCAGAAAAAGCCCTAGGTCAAATTCTTCTAAACCCAGCACCAAGCCCTCCCTTTGAGGGGATGCCCCCACTCCATCGGGTAGGGGAAAGGCTGCTTCACTTTGTGAACATTTGGAGAACAATAGTTCAGGACGAGTGGGTCACCAACTATATCCCACGGTTACAAGCTGGAGTTGCGGTGGTTTCCCCCTCAGAGGTTTTTGAGATCCAGCGTTCCCTCGGATCCTCCAAAAGGAGACTTATTGCTTCAGGCACTACATCGTATTTACACGTACCTATCTTTCAGCCTCATCAGAGGTTCCTGCGATTTGCAGTAGAGGAACGTCATTTTCAGTTTGTGGCTCTACCCTTCGGGCTTGCTACAGCTCCCCGGGTGTTCACAAAGGTCCTAGCACCAGTACTGGGTCTTTTTAAGGGCTCAAGGGATCCTGGTGCTTGGTTATCTGGACGACCTCCTACTCAGAAATCGCTCACTACAGCCTCTAGAACAGAGCATAACATGCTCAGTGCGGTATTTGGAAAGCTTAGGCTAGTGTCAGGAAGGGCACGCCAGCAATCAAGATGGCAACCATAGATGCCCCCCTGTTCTGCATGTCCCACTGAAAAGGGCTGCGCGGGCACGTTTGCCTGCACCTATGCACACGCTTGCGCACTAGTGCTGCACGAAATGCCAATGTTGGCGCGCACGGGCGTGCACGCGTCCAGTGATGTTTGTAGCGCTTAAAGACTATTTAAACTGCCTTACTTCCTTGGATCGGTGCTGTCTGGTCTACAGCATTACCTGTGATCCCTGATTATCGTTTGCTTGTACCTGCTCCAGTTGACCTACCCGGCTTGCTCCTGACTATCCCTGCTTATCTGCCTGCATCTGACCTCGCCTGTCTTGACTACGTTCCTGCCTGTCCCCTCTGCTACCTCGCTGCCAGCCTGTTGCCAAACCTGCCTGTACCTGAGACAATGTTCCTGCCTGCTCCATCTGCTACCTTGCTGCCAGTCTGTTGCCGAACCTGCCTGCACCTGACTCTGCTCCAGTGTCCACCTGCTCAGGACTCATGTGCCAACGCTTCCAGTCCATCTGCCTGCACCTGCCCGAGCTCCAGTTTCCAGTCTGACAGTTGTTCCTGGGTTCGTTCCAGTTCCTACTTCAGTTCCGGTCCAGCTTGTCTACCAGCAACCTTGCCAGGCACTCGTGCGACTCTGCACTCCTGTTTTCTCTATCAGGGGCCTCGAGTCAGAGGTGTAAGGGAGGCCTCCCTCTGCATACCGGACTCTACCACCAGGTACATGACAGCTGGATCATAAATACCGAAAAGTCAACCTTGAGATCAGCTCAAAGTCTAAAGTATTTAGGTCTGATCCTGGATACAGTCCAAGCAAGAGTTTTCTTGCCACCCGCAAGGATCTGTGCCCTAAAGGATCAGGTGCATCAACAAAGGGGCACCAGACAACCCTCCATTCGACTCTGTATAAGTCTTCTAGGGAGGATGATATCCTCCTTCGTGGCGGTGCCCTATGCCCAGTTCCATCCCAGGCCTCTACAACAAGACATCTTGTTGGCTTGGAACAGGAAAGGACAAACCCTGGATTATCCAATGTTCTTATCTTCTCGGGCACACTTAAGCCTAAACTGGTGGTTGCGGGATCAGAACCTGCGAAAGGGGAGATCCTTCCGGTAACTTGGAGAGTACTGACTACGGATGCCAGTCTCTCTCAGGCTGGGGAGCGACCCTAGAAGGGCTCACAGCTCAGGGGAGATGGTCAAGGACAGAACAGATCCTGCCCATCAACATCCTGGAATTATGGGCAGTCTGTTTAGCCCTACAGTCCTGGACAGCGGAGCTTCAGAACTGCCCTATCAGGGTTCAGTCCGACAATGCCACTGCAGTGGCCTATATAGACCACCAAGGCAGTACCAGGAGTCGTTCAGCTCTGAAGGAGGTGAACCACATACTAGCCTGGGCAGAGGGACATGTGCCGATTTTTTTCGGCAGTCCATATCCCAGAAGTAAAGAACTGGAAGGCAGATTATCTCAGCCACCAGCAGATCTGCCAGGTGGAATGGTCCCCACACCCAGGGGTGTTGCAGGAAATTTGCTAATGTTGGGGATGGCCAGAGGTCGACCTACTGGCATCCAGGTTCAACAAGCTACTGTACTTTGTCCCGAACAGGAGACCCTCTAGCAATCGGAGAAGATGCTCTGGTAGTTCCATGGAGCTAGTACCTCCCTGGTTTATGCTTTCCCTCTGATCCCTCTCCTTCCACATTTTGTTGCGCATGATTCGGGGAAGGGAAGTTCCAGTCATTCTGGTGGCACCAGCCTGGTCCAGAAGGCCCTGGTTCCCGGAGTTGTGAGACTGATGATAGACGGGCCATCGATGCTTTAATGTCGCCCCGATCTACTGTCTCAAGGTCCTATATTCCACCCCAATTTACAGTCTCTAAATTTGACGGCATGGCTATTGAAGCCAGGGTGTTAAAGGACCATGGCATCTCGGGACCAGTGGTGTCTACCCTAGCGAATGCTAGAAAAGCTGTCACTAGGAAGAACTATCATACGGTCTGGGAGACTTTATATTGCTTGGTGTGTAGCCAAAAAAAGGCATCCTCGGAAATATGTGATTGGGAGAATTTTCTACAGTCCGCTGTGGAAATCAAATTGGCTTTGAGTACAATCGGATGTCAATTTTTGGCCCCATCAGTATTCTTCCAAAGGCCTTTAGCCTCCCATTCACTGATCTGAACCTTTATGCAGGGGGAAACTCGCTTGTTTCCCCCCATTAGGTCACCTATGTGTCCTTGGGACTTGAACTTGGGTGCTGTCTGTGTTACAGAAACAACCAATTAAGCCTATGAAGGAAATTCCATTAGACTTGCTATCGCACAAGTTAGCCTTCCTGATGGTCATCACCTTGGCTAGAAGAGTGTCGGAGTTGGCGGCCCTTTAATGCAGGGAACCATGCTTGATCCTTCACCATGACAGGGTCGTGTTACGACCTGTTCCATCCTTTTTGCCAAAAGTGGTGCCGGCCTTTCATTTAAATCATTATTTTACTGCCTTTTTTTTTCTCTCAGCCTCGTTCGGCGGAAGAGAGGCCACTGCATTCTTTGGACGTTGTCCAGGCAGTTGAGGTTTGTTTGTCTAGATCTCCGGAGATCGGAGGACTCCTTTTTTGTTTTATCAGAAGGACCCAAGAAGGGGCAGGCAGCTTTCAAAGCTTCCATTGCCAGTTGGGTCTGTCAATTGGTCATTCAGGCCTAATGGTCTGAAACGTAAAGCTCCTCCCTTTATGGTGAGAACTCCTTCTACAAGGGGTGTAGGAACCTCCTGGGCTTTTCGCCATCAGGTATCTGTGGCTTAGATTTGTAAGGCTGCTACCTGGTCTTCAGTGCATACATTCACAAAATGTTATCAAGTGGATGTTCGAGCAACCGAGGATTCGGCTTTAGCCACAGTGTACTGTGGGCTGCCGTATAAGGTCTGATGGCTATTGTTTGGCAGGGTGTCTCCCTCCCCCTCAAAGCTCTTGCTCTGTGACGTCCTTGCAGGTAATGAATATTAGCCCAACTCTGTGTCCCATGAGGTATGAAAAAGAAAATCTGATTTTTCCGTCATACTTTACTGTAAAATCCTTTTCTTTGAGTACATCTTGGGACACAGAGGTCCCTCCTCTAATCCCTCCCATAGAGGAAGGAGGTACTTCCTTTTTTGGAGGGATTATATAGGGGATCACTTCCTGTCTAAAGACCTTTTTGGTCTACCAGTGTCCATTCACCTCGAGATGAAGTATAACCCAGCAGGTAATGAATATTAGCCTAAACCTGTGTCCCATGATGTATGAAAAAAAGAGACCCCCCCTTTTTTTTTTCTGCTAAACATGGCCGACAGCTAGAGTATATTTTAAGTGAACATGTCATACTCTTAAGTGAAAGGGTTGTACAGTGCATTTGCATATTGCTCATGGGAATTTAAAACGGCCCTCCTGATATTAGGCCTGTATAATTCCTGCTCATTGTCAGTTTCCTTTTAAGGGAGCAGGTCTCAAAGAATGAGCTACCATTTAATTTTGTCCCATGATGTACTCAAAAGTATTTTACAGGTAAGTATGAAAAAAAAAATCATATTTTTGTTTTAATTAATCATTCAAGTCTCATTCTTTGATCTTCATTTCATTTAGCCCTTTTTCTGAAATTTTCTTAATGCAGATTTGCATGCGTCAAAGTCTGACAAGAGAAAAAGTTTGCATAATGTACGGTGATTTAGTGGACGAGAGCACTGTGCAACCACAAGATGCTTTAGAAAAATCTACTAAGCTCCTTTTGCTTGGCAGATTTTTCTTGCCACTCAATTTGCCTGACTTTTTCCTTTTTTTTTTTTTTTTCCTTTTTTTCCCCCCTCTGCATTCTTGGCTTTTTCACTAATCTTTTGCACTACAAAAATAGGTTAACCCACCAGCATTAGAAGAACGCTTTAATGAAATAAGGATTCCTCGTTTTAGAAACCTAAAGAGAATACAACATGCAGTTACAGCAGTGTGTATTTTATTTATTTTTTAACATTATCATATTTTGTATTTCTACAGCATGATTCTGGCTCTGAATGTACTCCAGGAGAGTCCAAGAATGTTGGGTTCAAGGAGAATGGAAATTTTATCATGTATGCCAGAGCAACATCTGGGGACAAGCTGAACAACAACAAATTCTCTCTCTGTAGTGTCCGAAATATCAGTCAGGTTCTGGACAAGAAAAGAAATTTCTGTTTTGTTGGTATGTACATTTGTTCTAAGCAAGAAATATGCATGTCATCTTGTAAGTTCAATGTTTTAGAGCTCCAATTCAAAGCAGAACTAAAATTTAAAAATTGTGAGCAGGCAGGTTATAATTATATTCTACAGGATTTATATAGCGCACAGTTTGCGCAGTGCTTTACAACATGGGGCAGACAGTACAATTACAATACAATTTAGTACAGAAGGAATCAGAGGGCCCTGCTCATTAGCGCCTACTATCTAAAAGGGGGGGTCAAGTAATACAAAAGGGTAATAACTGCGGGGGGGGGGGGGGGAGCTAATGGGGAAAAAAAGTACCATTAAGTCCAGGCAGGATAGGCTTCTCTGAAGAGAAGAGTTTTAAAAGTGAAATCGCCTAAAAGTGGACATAGCAGTTAGTCGGGCGGATTGGTGTAGGGAGCTCTAGAGGATTTGGGGAGGTTCCTCAAGAAGTCCTGGAGGCAAGAATGGTATGAGGTGAGCAGAGAGCAGAAGATCTTGGCAAGAATTAAGAGAGCAATTTGGTATTTTGAGACTAGGTTAGTGATGTAGCAGGGGGCAGAGCTGTGGATGGCTTTGTAAGTTGTTAGCATTTTGAATTTAATTTGTTGGGTGAGTAACAGACAATGGAGGGTTTGGCAGAGAGGGGAAACAGACACTGAAGGGTTGGTAAGGTGTATGAGTCTGACAGCAGCCTTCATGATGGACTGAATAGGGATATCCTATGTAAAGGTAATCCAATGAGGAGACCGTTGCAGTAGTCGAGGCAAGAGATAACCAGGAAGTAAAGTATAGGCTTAGTGCTGTCCATTGGTTAGGAAGCTCATCTGACTGGCTCTCAGTGCTGCCAACATTCAATATTCCTGATGTGTGCTTGCTGTACCATGTACTTGTATGAGAAAGTATCCTTTTTTTTGTATTACTTCCTTTGTGTGAAATCCCTGGTGTTCCTGCCAGTCCCTCTGCTTTTTTCTTAGAAACGTGCCACCTTTAAGCAAGAGAACACACCATGGTCAGTTCTCTAGCTATGCTGGAAACTCTGCATGCTCTCCCCCAATGATCAGACTTGTCCTGACACGCCCCCAGCACAGCCGCTTACTGGGAAGCTCAGTATACTGTTGCTTCTCCTCCCCAGCTCTTATGCAGCTGGGAACAGAGGGAATATGATCACTTATAAAAAAAAAAAAAGGGGGAAAAATGTTTTTATAATGTTTCTTTAGTTCTATACAGAAATGTTTTCTATTTTAAACTGAATGGGTTGTTTTACAATGTAATCACTTTAAGTGTTTGCATTAGTTGCATTAAAAACACATGGGACAGCACAAAGGACTCAAAGATATTAAAGAGACATAACACAATTTATTTCACGTTGGCTATAATGGCTACGGCATTTATTAAGGGGTAACCCAAAATGTAACAATAATCATAACCAGCAATATAATTAATCTTAAAGTTAGATAACCATAAATTATTTATTTAATAACATCACCTAGTCCATCCAGAACTGAACTGGATGACAAACCCCACCAGCTGAAAGCCACTCAGCAACTGAGTGGCTGAAGCCCCCCAAACGCCGTTGCCTTTTCAATCATGTTTTGCAAGCCTAAAACAAAAATGTCTAACCCAACAGGTGTACAAAATCAACTCTGTATAGACAGGAAGGAAATCCTCAAGCTCCATGTGGCGGTAAGAAAAACTGCCTTGAGAAAATACTAAGTTGCGTATAGTTCTATTTGTACGCTTCCTAATCCTATCCAGATAATGAAGGTTACTTGAATTTGACCAAAGGAGTCGTGGTACCATCTCCGAAAATACTATGACAGTGAAAGGGAATAACAGCTTAAAAGAAGATATAGCCCTCTTCAGCTCACAAATCAAATCCCAAGACATACAATTTATTTTAAACCATTAGAGAAACCAAGAAGGCTGGCTTCAGTAGCTGCACCTATCCTATAAGGATGTGAAGAGAAATGAAAGCCAGAAAGATTAAGTTTTTTTAAGACAAGAAGACAGGACAGATGAAAACTGAAATCTTGTTAATGGAGATAGAGTAACATGAATAAAAACTGAACCTGGAAAGGGGGGTCTAACAGATATTGAGTAATCCTAAAAACTGGGCAGATAATCTGAAATGGAGCTCTATAAAGAGTTATGCATCGACCTTTCCCCAATTGTTCCATCTTGGATCTACGGAGAAAAATCTTAAGCAAATCCTCCATAACAGAGATATCTGAAAACACTAAAAAAAGAGGAAGAAGCTTTATTTGGTGCAGTGAGCTCCCCAATTCTAAAAGCACCAAAAAAAGACAATAACGAAAGCCGTTCTGAACAGTGAAGTCTCAAATGCGGAAAAAGAAACTGATTCCAGCGTTGACGTCAGTTTCGCCAATAATTCAGAAGAAATTGGGCGTCTACTGTCAATAGCTGGGGAGGATCTTCTGAAACCTTTCAGAACTTGCTTGACTGGAAGAAAGAGCAGGAAATCCAGAAAATTTTAAAAAGAATGAGGCCCCCACTAAAATCTTGGAAACTGAAGGACTAACTCTAGCTTGGATGAGAGAGGAAACTAAACAAAGCCGTATAGGCGTTAACTGAATTGAATGAGAGATTAGACTCTAAACAAAAATTACACCATTTAGACCATGCTTGTAAGTATGCTTCCCAAGTTTTATGAGCGATGGAATGCCTTAAATTAGCCTCGATTAGTCCCAAAACTGGCCCCAGAGAAATGCCGAACATGGAAATCCTTCTTGATCTGCCTCTGGAGCGTGCTCCTGAAACCTCCGGAACTGCGAGCAAGATAATGAATCGGCGATCTCATTAGTAAAACCAGGGACATGCTTTGCTTTTAAGCCAAATGTTATAAGTCATACATTGCAGAACCAGAAAACAGAGTAGTTTTATTACTAAATCAGATTTTGATGATAAACCGTTTACAGCAAACAATACCCCTTTATTATCCGTATGAAGGAGAACACGCTTATTCTCAAAGAATTGATGCCAGATAGTAATAGCTACCACTACAGGGAATAATTCTAACAGAACCAAATTACGGTTAATATCGGGAAACCAAGACTCGGGCCATTCATCAGGACACCAGTGACCGTCCAGGAAAGCGCCAAAGCCTACTGATCCGGTTGAATCGGTAAATAAGTGGATGTCAAAGTCTCTAATGCAATAGCTCTCCCATAAAGCATGCCCATTGAAATTGATCAGGAATCTGTCCAAAACCTTCAAATCCTCCCTAATCGGATGGGTAGTAGAAACATAGGAAAGAGCATTTTTAAGCCCCCTAGTGGCTAGAGCAAATCTCCAGGAAAAGACTGGCTATCGGAATTGCTCTAGATGCAAATGGGAAGAGTCTGAACATCGCGCAAAAGAACCTTTCTTTTTGACAGAAAACTAGCAATGAGTAACCTCGTTTTTTTTATAATTTTAGACATTGGCAAACAGAATTCCATTGCGACCGAATAAATTGTGATACCCAGAAACTCAATGACCATCACTGGACCCACCGGTTTTTTTTGTGGGCTAGGGGAATGCCAAAAGACTCAGATGTTTAAAAAAACAATTCAACATATCAGAACAAACCTGAACTTCAGATTGACCTATAAATAAGAAATCATTTAAATAAAGGATAGCGCCACCCTGAGGGGAAATCTTTGAAAAAACCCACTGTACAAAAGTCGAAAAAGCCTCGAAATAAAAACAAGACTTGGATAAAACCCATGGGCATACACTTGTCAAAATAAAACTGATCCCCAAAATAGAAACCAAGGGAATTAAAACCCGTGGGATTGACAAGTAAAAGGCGAAATGCGGATTTTATGTCCGATTTTGCCATTAAAGATGATTCGCCATATTGTTTTAACAAGTACAAAGCTTTGTCAAAGGAAGCGTATGAAACCGCAGACTCAAATTCTGCTATTTCATCAATCAAGGAATTGCCATGAGGAAAGGATAAATGATGAATCAAACAAAAGGAACTTGGCTCCTTTTTTTGGGACCAGGCCTTAAGGGTATAAGCGGAAATTTATAAAGGGGGGGGGCGGGGGAGGTCCAGCTATTCTACTTTCTTGCAATTCTTTTAAGATCTTCTCTTTAAATACCTGTATGTCGGGGTGCTCAAAAATAGAATGTAAATTTTTAACAGGAAAACAACCCTGACCTACAAAAGAAGGGACTATAAAACCAAACTTGAATCTTTCATACAGTACATTCACCATCTTGCGGTCTGGGTATTGTTCTAGCCAGGACTGCATTTTTTGACAATTTCACTGGCGTCCATGCCTTTTGCATTACCGTCTCTTGTCTGAGATGTACTAAGGGATTTTTTAAAACAGTGGGATGCTGGATGTGTACCTGCATAGAATGAACATTCATGCTTGTACCTGTAGTTGGAGAAGAATCTGCATTGGGAATCTTTATATCAGAAACGCACTTCCTTACAAAAAGTAGGCTGAGGATTGGTTATTTGAGGCCTCTGTGTATATTGAGGTCTCTGTGACAGCATCAGGTTCAGCCAGAGCCCTACATCTTTAACCCCCCAGCAGAGGGTGGGTGAACTGAGATTTTTTTTTTTTTTTTGTATAAAGCTCTCATTGTAGCTGAACCAAGAAATGCCTCCAAAGTGGGCCTCAGCCACTATATCGAAGTGTTGGAGCATCCTGAGCATTTTTCAGGAAAACGCTCCCCCATCAAGGAAGAAAAAATACAAAAGGCCTTCAGCCAATTCTGAAAGGTCCCGGGGGATTGCCCTCCTCCTATCTTCCTCAGACCTGGCATCAATTCTTTTTAACAGCGGAAGATAGATGATAGCCAGGTGGAGACAATTGACAGGGGAGAGCCTCCTTAAGACATGATTCAGAAACAGAAGCTTTAACAGGCAAAGAAAGTGTTGAATTTAAA